>OY978444.1:17575824-18783028 GCA_963854805.1 Plagodis dolabraria | reverse complement strand
TGAACTATAAAACATTGATAACAATACAGCTCACAGCTAACAAAGCTCCAGGTTCCAGTGAAAAACTTCAGTTCATATAAAAAAATATATATGTTTCTGCATGTTATACATTTACCAACAATATTCTGGCTCACATGACCTAGTGAGGTATACAAATACTTTCTGTACTAAGCATACTTGGACTGGGAAGGCATACATAGCTTTTATCTATCCTGAGAACACTTAGCCTGTATGGCCTTCCTTAGCGCACATGGCCTGGGAAATCTTAAAAACTTGTAATTTATTCCAAATTCAAATTAATTTATTTACCAAGCACATTTATGGCCTGCAGTAGCGCACATAGCCATCATCTTTTCTAGGCATACATGGCCTGCAGTAGCGTACATAGCCACCATCTATTCTAAGCAGACATGGCTTGCAGTAGCGTACATAGCCAACAACTATTCTAAGCACACATGGCTTGCAGTAGCGTACATAGCCACCATCTATCCTAGGCACACATAGCCTGCAGTAGCGTACATAGCCACTATCTATTCTAAGCACACATGGCTTGCAGTAGCGTACATAGCCACCATCTATTTTAGGCACACATGGCCTGCAGTAGCGTACATAGCCACCATCTATTCTAAGCACACATGGCTTAGAGAGAATATGAATTTTTGAAGATGTTCTGAACTGTTCAGCTATTTCACTAAAATAATAATAATTTCAAGAAATCAGAATCACATACCTTTATTTGGGCGTCATCCCACCTCGGAGATGTGATAAAATCAAACACCTCAGATACAAACTTTGATACAATTTATTCTGCTTTGCACATTTCACTTATGGTTCACACAGTAATTGGTCAATACGTATATAAACAGAATCACACTGTTAATTATTAACTTCAAGAATACACGGGTAATAGATGTTACTCCATCGAGTTCTACCGACCGACTGACTTAGACGATCGTTCTCCCCACCCAGATAAACATGTCATCTGAAGATATCCAGGTAGGTGGAGCCGACCAATCAGAAGGCAGCATAGTACTTAATCAATAGACTTACTGGTAATTGACACATTCGATAAAAGACAAATCAGCAACTTAATATTTGTAAATCTTAAAATAATACAAATAATTATAAAAATACCATAAAAATACTGAACATAATTTACAAAATCATCATCACAGTAAGCTTATAAATGGGCTATTATACTAGATAATAACTAGTCTGGCCATAAATACTGTAACATAAAAACTTTGCAGCTTTAGAATGATTTAAAATTAGGAACGCGTTTATTACTTTGAAATGTTCTTTCGATTTCGCGGCATTTAGCGTGTTCACTATCAAATAATAATATGAAATGACTTTGAGTTGTTAAAGTAAATATGATAGCAGTATTCGCCTTGTACAAAGTAGGTATTGAGCCGTCGCGTCGGTCATATTCCAGACACTTCAAAAGCTTGGTATCAGCCGTAGGTATGTTCGTATATCGTAATATCAACAGTTTCTAATCGTAATAACAACACTTTCTCTGTCGAAGGCCATAAAAGATCAGGACAGCCACGTGTCATAGAACTATAAATTAATGCTGTTAAAGCCAGAATGGGTCGAAATCCCTTTAGGAAGTAAAAATATTATGATAACTCTACAATAATCTTATTGCGAGAAATGAAAATTCCCGCTAGGAAAATGTCACGTATTATAAAACAAGACCTGAAGCTCGGTGCTTATCGTCGATATACAGTACATGCCCTAAATCAGTCTTTAAAATTAAATAGAGTGCCTTGCCCGTTGCGATAGGCAAGTGAAGGGCACAGAAATCTTCTCTTAACCGATTAAAAAATTTACACGATTGAAAAGCTTTACAACCAGCAAATTGATGATGTGTGAAATGAAGTGAACGATGACCGTGGTACGACAGGTATAGACAGCAAACACTTCTAGTGTACTGCGAGTATGAGGTCCAAAAAGTACTTTATACCTATATAAGTCGAATCTTTGTACTGTCCTAACTATATCTATACTAATATTATAAAGAGGAAAGATTTGTATTTTTGTATGCAACGAATAAACTTAAAACCTACTGGACCGTTTTGGATCTAATTTAGCATGGAAATGTAATTTAGCATGAAGTTTTTATCCAACTGCGCAAAAAGAGGTTAAAGGTTTTGCGCGATAACCGCAATACGTGCGGGTGGAGCCCCGCTGAAAAGCTAGTCTATTATGTATGACATAGGGTATAGTTATTGATTTAATTTTTTTATTTTAGATTTAGTTTTCAATGTCAGACTTTACCCCTTATAAACATTCATCTACTTCATCTGAATCACTTTAAAGAATTTATTCTATAGATTTTATATTTTGTACAAAATTATCCAATACCCAAGTTAAACGACTATTACTGCTAAATTAATAAAGTTATGTCAACCGCTATACTTTTCCTTTAAAGTTCATGAAACGCACTATCATCTTGAATTTTTTCTAATTTTTCAAGCCAGCAGTTTAGCTTTTAGAGGGGGGGGGACGCCCTGATGGAACAAAAATTTGCACTTTAAAGTGTAATATTTCGTAAATGGAGCATTAAATCGAAAAACAGTATTAGCAACCCCTAAGTCATTTTAAAAGACCTATTCAACCATACCACACATAAAGAGATAGACGAAGAAAAAAAATTTCATCCCCACGTCACATGTATGGGAGGTACCTTAAAAATAAATATTTTTCAAAATTTTATTTTACCACTTTGTCGGCGTAATTGATTTACATATCCATACGAAATTACAGTTTCCTAGGACAAACGGTCTCTCTGCAAAACCTCGGACAGACGGACAGACAGACGGACATGACGAAACTATAAGGGTTCCTTGTCAGGACTACGGAACCCTTAAAAGTACTTACACTAGCTATGGTCACAACACAAACGAAAGACTTCAACGAGTACTCAGTACGACGTTCAAATAAGGAATGGCGCTCCGGCTAAAGAAACTTCTGCTTATAAAGCCTTACTGCCAAGATGGCGGAGATCGTGCGACATTCGTTTCACAACTTTTATTATATTAAAAACTTTAAATAATATGGATATTACTGATAGCTAAGAAGGCAAGATAATAAATACAATAATAATAAATTATTAATTAATACTAGGTAATATTACTAGATAAAAATATTAAAGAGTCACGCTTAGTTAAGTGTTCGCCGAATGTGCGAGCGAACATGTGCAAAACATTAACAAACTTAATATTATCGAGTTAAATAGCTAACACATAGTACTATAAACAAAATGAACAATCAAGCCTGAAAACAGTACCTAATCAATACACAACATGTCTATTATTAATTTGACAAATGATTGATGGTAATAGGTACCTTATCATATGTTTCTATTAATAGTTAATTTTTGTGACCTACTACAAATTTTTATAAATCTATACTCCACAGTTATAAGCAGTTGCATCCAGAATAGACCAGTGTCCTCTAGCAGCACCCGTTCACGAGTTGATGCATGTGCCAGCCATCGCCTCCCTCAACCATTTTTGAGGGAAGATGGCGACCCGCCACACTACACCGCCACTAGACAACACGTTTCTGTGAGCACGACCGCTCCGAATACCCGTGCCTACGGGTACTACTACAAATTCAAAACTTTGAGATTGAGTTGCAGTTAGGATTTGGAGTCAAAAAGTGTTGAAATGTCTGAGGCAAAAATCCTCAACTTTATTCCACTATTTTGTCAAGCAGAGAGTCAGTATACTGTCAATGTGTGATTATTTACGTAGCTCAACAAGTGAGCGATAGTGGAAATGTGGTAAATATGTACATAAAGATAGATATTAGACATTATACTCACCAGTAAAATCCAAGATGTTTGAAATCTCAACCGCTGCTGTCGGATGACGTACTATGATATATATTCACAGTGTAATGAATATGTCACGAAATAAATTTATTCACACTTTAGAGCTACTTTTAACTAACGTTAATTAAACAAAAACACTACACATTAGCCTTATTTTCTATTTAAAATATTTATTAAAAATTGCCTAAATAGACGTATTAGCCACCCATAGAATTACTTTATGTCATTTCTTTATGTCACTCGCTCTATCAAGGCGATTCTACCGATATCTCATAAATTAAAATTGGTTAGAAGATATGGTGGAATAAAGAAACTCACAAACATCCAAACAACCCTGAAAACATAACCTCCTTTTTTAGGCAGTCGTGTAAATAGTGTCTTGAATTAGAAAAATATCAAAATATTACTTTTTGGAAGAATTTAAAAGTTTCGCAAAATGCAACGAAACCTTTTTACCAACTGCCCTGGCAGCACTGCTTCTATTTGTCATTCAGTTGGTCCGTGTAAAGCTAGCTTCCCACAGTCCACGATATCGCGTCGGACGCGGACTAGCTCGCTCGACACACCACCGTGGGAAGGGTCTCTGCCGTCAGGGGTGGACGAGGCGGTAACTTCAAAGGTGTGTTGTTGCGACGTGATCTGAGCGCGTACACAGGACAGGGAATATTTTATGTCATTCGTAAATTTTCTACCGTGATCCCACTGCTACAAATGGGTGACAGAACATAAAATAAAATTAGATCTATATATCCTATATATTCAAGGAAAATTACCTTAAACGACTTTTGTTGTATGCTGATATCCACCAGCGACGTGGTTTATTTTACTTATACTAGGGTGCGTTCTTATTTGTCGTCCGACGACGTCCGACGACGCCCCGAGCGTTTTTATATGCCCGGGGCGATCGTCCGATGATCATCCGGAGCGTTCTTATATATCGCTCGACGACGCACCGGTCGCCCCACGAAATCGGTGGATAAATATCGCCCTGACGTTTCATTTGACAGTTGGGACTTGATTTTTCTTTGTTTTAAGTTACTTTTTGTTTACGTAGACTTCTGTTTACAAAATTTTATTATTATTATTGTTGTATTATGTATGTTTGTTTTAGTTATGTATTCTGGAAAAGTACATAATTGTAAATACATTTCTTCCGAGTCAGTGAAACTTTTTAAGTAGTGTTCTTGATACAGATATGATACAGAGCCGTTCTTAAAAGGCGGACGACGAGCGTCGCTCTGCTTGGAGCGATCATCCGTCGTCGGACGACATATAAGAACGCACCCCTAGATCGCATACTTAATGTGGTAATTGTTAATTAATACCACAGCCGCAGCTGCAGCGACAATACGTTCTCTTTCACTTTGCATTTTGCAATGAATATCCAAAGATCTACACAGAGGGACACGCACCGTTGGAAGAGCCCTGTCTGCGTTCGTTGCCGTCCGTGGACGTCGTCGGCTGTGCGTGATGATTCGTAGAATCACGGTCCGTGGGAAGCTAGCTTTAAGTAAACTTTGACAGTTTGGTTGGATTGTTGCCATTTTTGGTGAGGTGCGCATGCGTACGGTACGGGTGTGTGCGGTGCGGTGGGGCATTTTATATCAATGGTGCGGGGATTCGGGAAATTTAAATAAATCAAATTTAATTTCAGTATTTTGTTGGATTGTAATGAATATGCTTGTGTTATAATTTGTAACATACTTTTACAAAAATGTTTGAGTGGGCATATAGTGGTGCAAACAAAGCTGTGCCTAGAAATGTGGGTCCTGAATGTGCCTATTTTTTATCGCCTCAAAGACGAATAATAGAAACATTTATTGTAACATCTATAAGTATCTATGTTTTGGTAAGAACATTCTCACTTATACTTATTACCTACACACATTCATTGCTCCCACACTACATAAATCGATACTGATTGCTATGGCATAATCTAATTATTTCCTATTTGTATATATAATATCTTTATATTTAGCCCTTCACTATAACATTATAAATTGGTCTATTTTGGATTTTATGTGGGTCACATTACACATGCTTAAGTTATATGAAAATAATCTTATACGGTACTACATATACCTACCTACCTACTACAATCTAGCCATCCACTTTGTTCTATATAATCTAATTACTTAGTACTTATACCAATTTAATGAAACCTAGTTTTACTAAAGTTATCTTAACTTACAGATAAAAACCTATCCGAAATTACAAATTCCTGATGATATAAATTATGTAAAAAGTGATAGAGGTGGCAAACGCTTACTCGTAATACTACTAGCCCTGCTGTGGGGTATGGAAATTGGATTCAAATTCTGCTCACGCACTGTAATTTATTTATTGAATCCTTGCCATGTTACTACATTAATACAAGTAAGTACTTAAAAATTATGTGACATATACCTACTTACTACTAGTATCTGTAGCCACATGCATATTAAGTGGGAATGGAGCCTATGAGGAATTTCAAGAACCTTCATGAGATCAATGTTTCTTTTTCCCTTGTTTTCTTCTCTAAAACTGATTCAATTAATTTTTGGCAATAAAATTTTGAGAAAGTGTCTATTTATATTATAACCTAGCCTCCTATTTTTTCTTTAATGTTAAAAGCTTCTCAAATTTGTTAATTTAGTTATTAATTATTATAGTGGAAGATGTTGTTCAGGCTAACCTAGAAATACTGACCGGAATACACCGTTTGGTGCTTGGTGATAGATTTTCTACTTAGAGAGGGTACTCTGAGGGTAGTAGTTAGCCAGGCAGGCATTAGCAAAACTCCCTACCATAATGCTGACGCTTTACATCAGGTGGGCAAGTTGTATGTCTCAACAACACATTATGTATAATGAAAATTATAATAGATTTTAGTCAGGTTTGAAAAATATTTCTTTAATGTACAGATGTATTATATATTATATACTTGTAGTTTATACAATAATAGAATTTGTGATGTATTTAGGTATAATCTTGTCCTTTTCAGATCTTTTTATTAGCTGCTCCACCCAGCAAGATGGTTACTGCTCTTTTTCGCATACATTTGAATCTACTTAATGGACCACTTCTTGCATTCTTGTTTCCTGAAACAGCTTCCAGAACGGTATGCATTTGTATGTAGATATGAAGGGTAATGTTTAACATGGTTAGGATAGGACCACTTTCCTAACCAGCTTAAACATGTTGCCCTTTTTGTATTTTATTAATTGTAAAACATAACAAGTAAGGTTTTGTGGTCTCATCTCTCATCAATGTCTATACCTCTCTTGCTCACTCCTATCATGCCAGTCAGAAAGTATTCAAGATACTTTTGACCTGGCATTTTTGCAGTATGCCACCAATATGATCTGGATTATTTGTAATACTAATGTCAGAGTGCTAATCGCTTTGGCTTACCCCTTCCAACAGTTCCATTCACTGTCACCTTTTGTACTTCTGTTTGCCCCATTCAATTTTCTATATTATTATTTTTTTGTTAATTCTGTACATATGCATTTTAATTGTGTACTATTTTATGTGCAGATTTTTGCAGAAGCTGCCTTGTATTGGATTCAACATGGCATGATGTTTGTGATCCCATATTATCTACTAAGAATTGGAGGTAGGTTTCCTCAAACATTTTTTTTAGTTTAGTTTCCTGTAGTAAAATAAGGCTCCTTCATGAAATTTTTATAGTATCATGAAAATGCAAAAACTGCGTCTGTACATCCCCAAAGAAGAAGGTGATGTATAGCACCAACATTTTGTCTCATATTTTACCTGTAGACATCCGACACAGCGCTCTTAGAATTTGGGAGCTACTGGATTTTTATTGTTAGTAACGTCATGACAGTACAATATGATTCTCTACAGTTCTTTAGTACAATGTAGTGTACATTTTGGAAGGCTGTGTGTAGTTTGTAGTCTTAAACTGAAATCTATTCACTTAACTACCCTTTAATTTGCACTAAAACAATTCTATTCAACAAACTTATTGGTAATCATAACAAACAGGTTAAGCATTAATTCACAGATGTTATGAGACGTGGTTCTTAATCGCCTCCTCTCTATCAGTTTTAAAGTTACAGTGAAGCATTTTAAATCTTTTTTTTTTTTAATAATCTATTAGAATATTGAATCTGAATTTAGAATTGAATATTTTAAATAAAAAATATTGGTTATCACTATAATTTTATACATTGGTAGTTTAAGAATTTAAATAATGTGGCATAGTTTTAAATACTATGGAATTTATTCATTTTATTGCAGACAACTTTACATCTCATGTTGAGTTTTCCTATAAAGAATGATAAGTTTGTGTATGTTTTGTAGATTTTAGCCCTACGTAATTATGATACAAAGAAAGTATAATCTAGCCATATACATAGAAATCTTGTAATTTTTTATTATTGTAAGTTCCACAGTGTATATTATAATAAAAAGATAAGGTGAATCTGAGAAAGTTAATTAGCAATCAATTTTGGCATAAAAAAACTATGTGTAAATCTGAACTAAATCAAACAAACTGTGGTCTGCTTGGACTATGGTGCATCTGTTGGTGTATGGTATTTTGGTTAATTTTTTTATAGCTTAGCCTTTGACATTTATATCACCTGATAGCATGTGGTTATGGGGTCGAAGATGTTGTTCAAACTAACTAAGAATTACTGGCTCTCAAGAACTGCTGCCCTAACACACCGTTAGGTGCTTGACGACAGAATTTCTACTCGAGGTAGTTAGCCAGACGGACATTCACAATGCTCTACGACCATGCGAAGTAAACTATCTCACGCGATAGTAAGTGATGATGTGGTCGATGGTAGTTAACAGGCCTAGCCTAGAATTACTGGCACTTAACGATAGCTGTCGGAGCACACAGTTAGTTAGATACTTGGCGACAAATTCTTCTTGGAGGTTAGGTAGTCAGGTGGACATTCGGACATGCAATGCCATCTATATTGCTTTGGTTATAAATACTCGAATCGGTCTCGGTTTAAATCAATATTGAGCTACCGGTTAAGTAATTCACCAAACGGAATATAAGCAGCTTGATGCGTGTACCTATAAATATCATCCGAAAATACATTGAAATAACCTTCCTGTCCTGTTTTCTGTAAGTAAGTTATTAAAAGTTTTATGTCATATTTAAGAATGAAACGATTCACCTTAGTTTTATTTTTCAGGTGTTTATAACGTGGAGCCACTGTGGGATTTCAACTGGGCAATATTTAGCTATTGCCTGAACATGATCTATCACTTTGTTATTTTACAAATATTTGCAATTGTAAGTGCATATTGCATTATATTTTACAAACAATTATATTAAATTGAATTTCTTATCTTCTATTGAAGGCCCGTGAGTTCAATCGCCGGGATCTTGTATTACATTTTAATTGAGGATAAACGCATGCATGGTGGTTACTTTGCATCCTTTCCAAAGCTTTTGCAGCTCCCTACCACTTAATGGGCTCATTAGGGAAAAAGATAGCGCTATGCAAGTAGGAGTATATGAAAAAGCTTTACAGAAATCTTATCAGAAAATTATATCGAATATTGTTTATCGAAGGTTTTTTTCGACGATATAGAAAACTATAGAGGAAATTTAATTTAATAACAATATTTACAAGACTATTTCTGTATAAAGTAAAAAATATATTAAGCTGAAAAGCATTCATTGAATAAGAAAAAATATAAATACTTTATACATCTACGGTATCTCAGTTTGGACTCAACTCATGAATTTTATAGTTAGAGCTAGGCGGGTCTTTTACTTACACCCGCGACGAAAGGTAATTGTACTTCCATTTGTCGTCATTAAATTTTTCAGTCATAAATAGAATGACACACCACAACTAGGTACTCTAATTACCTATATCTAGCGTCAAATACCAGTTTCATTTAAGTTCACTGTAAAGTTATACTTCGGCAATTTTTAGCTATTAATATTGAATTTATGTCTAACCTCAGTTTACAGTGCAGCAGCTGAGAGAATGCGTTTGACATTTTCTTAGTAGTTTAATATTCTCTTAGTTTAATATTTTTCGACACTTCAAAGTAGCATAATAGTCTGATTACATAATAGTTTGTCAGACAGGAAATTTAATGTTCTGAAATATTTTTATTTTACCTACTCTGTGTATAATCCGGATAAAAGGTACCGTACGTCCAATGAAAAAACCAAATCATTTGTCCGTCTGTCACAGACTGTTTTAACCGAATCTAGGTAATGCACAGGAAACAATGAAAATTTGTACAAAGTATAGCCAGATGACCCAATTACGCCACGTACTTATATGTTAATAAACGAATTCTGACATGAACACATATAAATAAATAGCTAACGCCTTAACATTCTAGGCGTAAACCATCCTTAGATTACTCCGGAAACATCGACTTGTCTAAGTATCTACTTGTCATAGCCAAGTTCTAAAGCTTATAATCAGGCACACCTGCATCAGCTAGTTTCGTCACTCATATAATAATAATTTATTATATAGGTACATATCCACAAACATCCTAAATTTCATAGACAATCATATAATTCCGGAACAATAGATTCTTACTGATTAAAAACGTTGGTACACCACGCAGCCAAACCGAAATAAAAATTCCATTCTTTACAAAGCATCCTAGAGAGGTCTCGACTCCTCGAGCGCACGCTTTCTTCCGCATCGTCCGGTTTGGCTACGTGGCATTTATAAATTCACGAAGCATTAGCTGGAAAAATAAGCGGAATAGTCACTAGATAGGTACATTTTTATGTTTATCGGTAAAATATTCATTTAATGTTTTCTTAAATTATTTGTTATTATATTATTATCTAACGTGTGTTCCGGCAGCTGTCCTTGAGAGGCAGTTATTACCTATAGGAACTGAACAGCATCTTCGACCGCAACATCATTTACCATCAGATAGTGGTCAAAGGTTAGCCTATTAGCAATAACATTTTTTTTTATCTACCAACCTTTAAATTAATTATGTGAGCACACAACATACATACTGAACTTTGACAGGTACCTACTTGGTACCTACCTACACATTGTCGGTTTTTGGTTTATCATTTCCTTATTTGAGTTAAATAAACACTACTTACCAATTCAAAAGGTTTATTATTGATGCCAGAAACCTCAATACACGTTAATTGTTTACAATAATATCCAAAGTTAGCTTAGGTGCTCACACCTACTTGCATTGTTATAAATTATACACCAGTCTACTTTCATTGTTTAAAATTTAAATTAAGTAATTATTCTATTTACAGTTCATTGTCTCTGTGCTTTTCAAATCGGTTTTAAGAGAAAATTTCGTTTACGAATGAAACAATAATAAATAGACGTAAACAAGCAATTGCCCAACACATTTTAGCCAAGAGTATTGCGCCCGCCTCCCGAGAATAAAATGCGGCGTCACTGGGTCCTTCATACGCAAAATACATTGCAAACAATGATGCTTGGCGGCGATGATATGAGATTTGACGTTTGTATTTTTCTATGTTCGCAGCTAAAAAACAAAAGAACGCAGGGCAGGTATGGATTTTCATACACATTCCTGAACTGCTACGGAAGGCTGGAATGAAATTCCATATAACTTTTCCCGCCGCATTTTTATATATTTACTAGCTTTCCGGGCGCGGCTCCGCCCGCGCGTATGTAGGTTATCGCGCGAAAACATTAACCTCTTTTTGCGCAGTCGGATAAAAACTATCCTATGTTTTTTCCCGGGTCTCAAACTATCTCCATACCAAATTTCATTCTAATCGGTCCAGTAGTTTTGGCGTGAAAGCGTAACAGACAGACAGACAGACAGAGTTACTTTCGCATTTATAATACTAGCTTTCCGGGCGCGGCTCCGCCCGCGCGTATGTCGGTTATCGCGCGAAAACATTAACCTCTTTTTGCGCAGTCGGATAAAAACTATCCTATGTTTTTTCCCGGGTCTCAAACTATCTCCATACCAAATTTCATTCAAATCGGTCCAGTAGTTTTGGCGTGAAAGCGTAACAGACAGACAGACAGAGTTACTTTCGCATTTATAATATTAGTACTGATTAGTACTGATAGGGGGAAATTAGGAACGTTATAACCCGTTTTTGAACGAGCATTGAGACACTGTCTGAGTGGGTGTGGTATAGTTATTTTGCGTCTCGTACATTTGAAACCCTCAGTACGCTCAGCATTCTATATTTTGTCACTCGCTTCACTCATGGCTGGTGTATATGTTATATGCTCATCGTCCAGTCCTAGAATACCCTTCGCTTCCTCAGATTTCAATAAAAGTACTTAAAATAACAACTTTGCAGCCTTGCATAACAAATACCTATTAGTATTATCAAAATTAGGACAAACCTCATTACATATCAGAAGAAAAATGACATGATCTGTGTATATTTTCAGCCTGCTCAAGTAAACCTGAACCACATGCTGTGCCCCGCCATATTGGACCCATTCGACGGGCCCTGGTACCGGATCGCGGCGGTGACGCATCAAGCCTTGCTCTGTCCACTCCTCTGCAAGTGTTTCTGTATCGTTGCTGATTTCTGTCTTACCAAGTTTCCACCAACGAAAGTCAAACCCTGTATGAAAGATAGCCTTCAAGATCTCAAACCCATAAAGCAAAATGAACATGTTGACTAGTAATAATTACAATTAGCTATTTCCGTTAAGTTACACGGCACTTAAGATGTTTGTATTCACGGCTGTAATCCCTCTCAGGGTAGTAGAATCTATAATATACTAAAATTATACTCTAGTAGGTAAAGGTATTTCATCGCGTCCATTTGGTTTTGAGTGGTTACTGTAGCGTTTAACGGTAAGGGTCAATAATGTATGATAAGTAACTATATATAATGTAGTAGGCATACAATCGTATGCCTAAGTAAAGTTTGCTAGTAGATATATCGTTCCGCTAGATTAAACGATCTATTCTCGTCCGCTTCAATGTTTGACGCAACAGAAGGTTTTATCTTCTTTCATATTTAACTAGTCAATTTACCATGTCTTTACAATCCTCTCACTATGTAATTTATTTAAATAATACTAATAATGTTAACCTTGTCGGCACGTGTCAGAGAAGTTCCTGTTCGGCTTGCTTGTGTCTTGCATGTATATAAAGCAGAAACATATAAGCATGCTTAAGAAGAATGACACTGTCATTGATAATTATGAGAACACCAATTTTACAGTACAAAGGAACATCGTTATGGGCATAATTGATTCCAATGACCATGATGTTATGTCAACTATGTATTAAGGAATATTAAAAACAATCAGTTTTTTTTTAATAAATTTTATGGTTTAAAAAGTAGGATTTTGTAGTTCCTTTTATATGTTTATTAGGTGAATAATTTCATTCTTTTAATATTTATTGGATAAAAATTATTTGAACACCACATTTATGGGTCGACACGACTTGAAGTACTTTAATATTAAGATTGTATTACCAAGTACACTTATGAATAGTATTTTTTTTATTTTACCGCTTATTAGTAGTAAACCTAAGTATAGCTAGTGGACAATATGAGCGAATTCATGTTCAATTATTACATAATTTTTATGCACCGTTGTTGCCTGATTTATAAGGCACATGATATGTACATTATTAGGTTAGTATATTAGTCGGTAATAGACTAGAAAACCATTGTTTTTCATGCGAGTCGGTGGTCTGTATTCACGTTAATTGACATTCGAAGACGATCCTAAGTAATTGTCACCTACATTGTTTGACATACTAACATTTGCGTATACTTCAGTGTATCTGATAAATATGATATACAACGCGGTCACATTAACTCGACGCATCGCTGGAATGCGGAGCCCCGCCCGCTTCCCCCCCGCATCCTTTTCTCGCCCGCCAAGTGTCAGTACACAGTACACACCGTACTTGAGCGCTAAAATGACGTCACAAGGTCAAGCGTCTAGTTAATGTGACCCCGTTGAAACTAAGTAGTATAACTCAACTCGTATCGTCTTCGTAAAGGTTGGAACCGAATTCCGTACGTGCTAACAGAAAAATTGTTCTAAATCTGGTTACACGAATAATTTGGAAAAACGTACCTTAGGCTGGGAATCCAACGGAAATTTGCGAGAAAGATGAACGATGTAAGAGGAAAGAATGTATCAATAGAATCCATTTATTGTCCTAGGCCACCCTATTGGTGTTTTTCTTCGCGCGTCTTCTTCCCACATCTCTGCCTTATTGTATCATTTCTACAAAGCGCGCTGCTTTTCAGTTAGAAATGTCAGTTTATCATAGTTGAACTAGATAAAATAATAGTTTCTACTGAGTTCCAATAGAATTGTCCACGTAGTGTATGACTGCCTTAAAAGGTTCAATTTAGCAAATAGTTAAGGACTCGTACTAAGGCTACTGAAAGTAAAGTTATGCCTAGATAGATATGCGACAGGAATGAAAAAAACAGGAATTTAATCAAATCAAAAAGACTTGTGACTGTATGTAGACTCGACTTGTTGGTTTCGCGTATGACTGGTCAGTTATCTTATTTGTTCGTCTAACTTAGATTCGTCAATTTCCAAGTTACACGGTTACCTAATCGCCATTTTGCCCCATTGGATACTTCCACTAAATTGTCAAATTCTCTAGTTAAGCAAATTATTCTTGTTAAACTCACAATTCTTTATTTACATATACAATAGATAAAATCCCTGCTTTTCTCATTTCCTGGCAACTACCTAAACATGATTATTTGCTAAGTAATCTGATATATATATATGTTGTCACGCAAGGACGCAATCTGTAATATTTATAAAAGAATATCGTTAGTTTTTTTTTATAAAGAATATATATACTATATTCTACAACGTACATACCAATATTTTCTAATGTCATACAATATACACATCTGCCCCATGTCTAACTCACGATTAAATTATAATCATATAAATAGCTCAAGTATTATAAGGTATGTTGTATTTTAGCATAATAATGTCCTTGAATTAATTCATACTATTTACACGATTTGTGGGTAAATTTCAAGTGGAAAATATGCATCAAGGGCTGGGTTAATTCTGCTACATTCAAATTTGGGAACTCAAATGCTACTTTAGATAGTTTGCAAAGTTTTGGCCGAATAAGAAAGTGGGTCTGTTTTCAGAAAACGACTGCATAGTAAATGTAAGCACGAACGCCACGTCTTTATCGCAAGGGCTCGGGTCCAGCTAATATGGAACCGCTATGGCAATGCCCTCGACCTCTATTACATGGGAATGGGACTACATCTCTGCCTCCTCTTCGAAGATGTTCAGGCTATCTATACGTTTTCCCAACAAACAGTTTTTTTTAAATCTTGTTTCCATGACTAGCACTGCATGCTTAGTTTTAGTGTATATGTCACCAATTCATTAAATCCGTTTCATAAGGCATATCTTAATTTCTCCGTTATAAGTTGGTTCCATCCTCGAAAGGCAACTTATACACAAGGTAATGGAACTTCATAACATTCTCACTGTTTACCAAATGTTTAGAGAACAAAATTTCTCAAATAAGATTAACATTTTATACTCTGAAAATTTGGTGAATGTGATTTTGGCTTAGCACGCGATATGCTTATGCTTATCATATTTAGAAATTACGTAGTTTACGTACACACAGTACAACATTACGTTTTTTTTGTACGAGTATTTTATTTTTTAACTGTTTTTATAATTAAATTGTGTGCCATAGCTTATGGGTGTGGGTTGTAATAAAACCACGTACAAGTTTAAGGTAGCCTAAGAGGTCTTTATAACCTTCCGAGCTGACCAATATAATTGTATTTTTATATAGATAATAGCTTATAAAAAACAAAATTGATCGAAATATATATACCTATATTATACGAAATAAATACTTATATAGAAAACTATTCACAGGGTAATACGCTAACAACCTCTTAGAGTTGACTTCTGCTAGTCCTAAGAAACATTTTGAAGATATTCTTTTTTTGTATTGAAAAAAAATTTTTTTTTAATATATATTTTTTTTATGTTTTTATGCCTACTCCGAGCCAATAGCGCCCGCCGCGGCAACACTGGACCGCGCCGAGTTCCCTTGAATAGAGTTTTCATTATCTACACCGAGCACAGTAATCAAAATATGAAATAATACATTACAGGCACAAGAGACTTAACATCAGGTGGTCCTCGTACTTATTCAGTCAAAAACACATACAAAAATTCAATTTTTTTTTTTATTTTTTAAGTATCAAAACAAAAAAATATCTCAAAATGTTTACACTAGCAGAAGTCAACCCTAAGAGGTTGTTAGCATTTTTCCAATAACCCTGTATATAGATAAATATATATTTTCTGTAAGATTGAAGACGGGCAACCATAACGTTGCACGTGGTCCTACCCCCACGTATACTATAGCATGCGAACTGGCCGAAAATCTGTATTATTCATTTATTATTGTTGTAACCAAACATAAATTATTTGTATTTCTATAATCGACCTATATTAGACAAATATGAACGATGTGATACTATAATTATTATTTATGTATGTGATAAAATTAGCAATAATGACGTTAAGCCTAATTAGAGCTGTTAGATTTTTTCAAAAAATTCATGAAACTGTTGCAAAATTTGTCGCTATAATAAACGAAATTTGTAAAATATTAGACATAGACCTACCTACGAGTGGACGAATTAATCCTCGTATCAATCTTAGTAAAATTTTGGTTGTTATTATATAATCATTGGGCTGTGTTGGTAGCGCGCTTCAAGCAAAAGTACTTTGATTTTTATATTACTATCTGTATAAGTCTTTATTATTTCAATCAATCTTTATCAATTTTTGCAATAACTCCTGCTTAGTGAATAAGCATACAAAAAGCGGATAACATAGTAAATAAGTACAACGAAAAAAATCTATAATTCCAGTCCGAGATATGTGGTGACGTGAGTTCGTCGCCAACTCCACTCCTATTTTTCATGTCGATTTATTGTGTCTGAAATTTTGTAATTGACGGAGCGAGCGGAAGCTTCTCCTTTTCAGCTTAGGCAAGAATGCTTTCGTATGTCTGTCCGGCGGTTCCCCTTTACAGGTCGCATCTAATCGTCTGCAGGTCTCAGCCGTAAGAAAGACGTAAAGCACCATAAAGATGCCCCCCATTATGGGGCTAAATTTTTTTTCAGCAGTGCATAATCCCCGATCATCCCATGACACACCCTCATAATTTGTACTACCAGTTGAACTACTCGTACTCAGTAGTACAACAGATCCGAAGCGGACAAATCTTTTTCAGGTTTTGTAGAATATTTGCCTTAAAACTTAACGTTGGGCAAATTGTTTCCGTTTTATACAATCATCATAAATAGTAAGTAACTAGTGTGGAGATTTTATTTTTCTTTTAATATTTGGCCAAAAATAGCGATTTTCATGTTCACCCTTCTTGTGGGTAGGTCTTGTCTAGGTACTAGAGAATGGTATATATTCTACACAAATTCACTATTTTTACAAATATTTTAGTACAACTAAAATCCAAATTCGTGTAACACTCGAAATAGCCATTCTAAATTTAGGATTATTTTATTCAATCGTGGGCGATTTTGCATCATTTTATTTAAACTTTCGTAAATATTACACATATTTAAATAATATTCACACCGATTTTACTTACGTTAAAAGAGTCGAGTATCTCTTGTCCGCGTTGATGGTCGGGAGCGCACGTACTACGCTCCCGACCATCTCGCACTCTCATAGTCGCTGACGAAGCGACTATGAGAGTCGAGATCGAGCTACTCGACTGTTTTAACGTAAGTAAAATCACAGTGAATATTATTTAAATTTAACATCAGTTTAAAATTTAAAGTGGTGCTAAATTGCCTACGATTTAAAGTTTAAATAGCTCATAGCACCAAGTAACATGACAAAATTTGCGTAAAATACCACAGTGGAACGCAAATGTAAAGATTAATAAATTTTAAGGAATGTAATTCGTAAGCGTTACCCGAATTTGACTTTCAATGTGAACAAAATAAGAACTACCATAATTTAATAGAATGTGTATAGAATCTGCACCAATGTGGATATAATTTAATTGTATTTCCTATTAATTTTAATGAAAAAAAGTCAATTTGGAATTATTGTAAACTGGGTTAGCCTTAAATTAAGTATATAAAACAATGTTAGTATTTCATTTACGGACAAAAAAGTCGTGTACCAGACGTATTTATTTGATTTCATCGTTAATTCATTATGCAACTTTAATTAAGTACCTAGGTAATTATAAGCGTTTAAAATGGATCTGGAAAAATGAAACAATAAAGATACAAATAACAAAGAATTTTATTGCATTTGATTAACCGATAAAATAATTGAAGTCAATATAGATAAGAACCTTGGTTTATCTTACTGTAAGAAAATATTATAAGTTAACTAAAATTAAAGTGTTTACTTATATTATTATAAAACAAATAAAAAAGAGAGGCAGGTATTACAACAAGAGAAAAAGTTATAGTAATTTGCGGGACTATAATTTTTTCCATCGTAATTTTGTAATGTTATCCGTGGACATTGCGTCGTTGCAAAAATAAAAATATTTAAAAAGAGAGATAGGTAATTAAATTGGTTCCTAATGTTAGACTTAAATCAGCAACAAAATTCAGTCTGGTATAAATAATTATATAAATAATATAGCATAAATAATCTGGTATATATAATTAAAGTTGTAATTAAAAAAGTGGAAACAACTATAAAACAGTCAAAATATCTGTGCTCTGTATTAAACGCGCTTACCATCTTCTTCGCTCTCAACTCTTGGGAATCATTTAGGCGCGTGGATTTGCGGCGAGAAGTCCATGCTTGATAGGTTAGCCTTTGACCACTATCTCACCTGATGGTAAGTGATGATGTGGTCCAGGATGTTGTTCAGACTAACCTAGAGTTTCAGACTAACCCAGATATTTTAACCGTGTTATTGTAAAAATGTGCATTTATTTAATAGCTGTCGACGTATTCAGTTCAGGCTAAAGCGTTACTATTTATTATATCCGAGAAACTTAAAAATCTTAGATTAACTTTAAACAACAGTATAATAGTTATAAACACAAAACAAGTACATACATAATAAAATAAATTATTTAATATTGCCTCAAAATTAATAAAAAGTTAATTTACATATTTAACTACCTACAATATTTCACTTGTTGATTGTCGCGTTCATCTTAATTTGAATAGGTACCGAGTGAATAATAACAGTAAGTAGGTACATACTTAGTTCCACAACCGTTTTAAGGAACAGTATTTTCCGGATGTATTTATCAAACCACTTCTTAAAATTACCTGCAGATTTGCTTTAGATAGTAATAAGCACCCATTGGAAACATCCATATATCCACCAGCTCGTGAGTAAAGGTGAGGATAGTTAAATTTAGTTTACGAATTCCAAAAATGTTGCGGCAAATTTTCTTGTTTTATTGGTGTCATCATCTTGATGTAATCCATACTTGTGTCCATACTTGTGTATGAAGCTTTTCATTGCAATGGAACTGGCGTTTTCTAGTCCTTGCCAGTACGATATGATTTAATTCGCAATCGATACTTTCTAATAAGTTACACGATCGGCTGGCACATTCCAAGATAGCGGTCTATAGGAGGATAATAAAATACACATAATAGTTATGTAACGTTGCAATCTGCACAAGAGTACAAAAATACTATGGTTCTTTGTTTGCGAGTCGTGTTAGATTACAGGGCTTGTAAAGCTATTGTAATTGTATATATAATGTAATTAAGAAAAACGTGCGACATGTGCAAAGTTCATGTTACAACATTGCGGTTTTGTACAGAATCATAGAACTTTGTTGTAAAATATTCCATTTGTATATACAAAACAAAGCGATCATGCATATTTACCGATTTTTTCAATCAATTCGTGCGGATGTTATTTCTGACATATCGGTCTCGCCTGATAAACGCCCACGATCCAACCTTCCCACATCCAAAACTCCTAAGGCTTTCAACTCGAACTTCATTATCGCCAGTGCCTAGCCGAATGCGAAACTGGACGACACGAACAATGGCCTGGTAGGAACTGTTCGAATGACGGAGTTTTAAGTTTTTTAAGCCTTCACGCCCAAAGAAACCTCAAAAACTCTTTTAGAGAAATCCTTGAAGTTGATGGAAGAACGGGATCATTAGCTAGACTGCAACCTTTATCGCAAAATAGCCAGACTGATCACCATATCATTGAGATGCAACTTGCACACACACCTATACATTAAGGGTGGCAATCGAGCGAAATCTGCGCTCCAAAGTATTTGCAAAGAAGTGATCTAAAGGGCAAATCCAAATGACGAAGGTAATAACTATAACGGCAGAATCACCTCATCAAAACCGGAGATTCTTGATTGAGAGAGCCTGAAAGGTTTTATGGACAGTTATACACCTTGACACAGTAGCTAATCTGACCCGACACTATACTGAAGATATCACGGACTTTACGAGATTATAATGGCTCTCAAACAACTTAAAAGAACAATATGGCGCTAGTTGACGACAGAATTACGACAGAGCTTCTGAATCCGGATGGAAAGCCGTTACTCTTGGTCCTTCAGAAGCTATTCCATTTCGTGATCTTGAAGGTATAACGCCAGAACCCTGGAAAACAGAAAAATACTACCTCACTCCCGAGTGAGGCAGTATTTTGTATTTTTTCTTCGAAAAAGGAGACAAGACCTTTTTGAAGAATCAAATTACAGGCTAGCTTCTATAATAAGCTATAAATTGTTTTCGAGTCATTACGAACCGTCTCGCTCATAGACGCTGATCTTGTTTCAGCCTCCCGAACTATCCTTTTTGATTCAATCGCAACCTGGGCGTCAATCGACTGGTAAAAAAGGTACCTATATCGAAGTGTTGTACCAAAACGCCAATGTCGATTAAATTACAGGACAAGAGCACGGAACTTCAGGGAAAGACAAGAAGACTATATCTCTCTCCAAAACTGTTCATGAACGAACGCATTGGAAGACGTTTTAAGTTCTTGGACTAGCAATACTATACATCAATATCAATGGCGACACCACTCACATTCGTTTTGCCGATGATATAGTCATTATAGCAGAGTCGCTTCGGAGAGTTCAATGCAATGCTCAGCTACTTCAATAGTTTTCCAGCAGGTGGGTCTGAACATCGGCAAGACAAAAATTATGTGAAATGTAGACATTTGACATAATTTTTGTCTTGCCCGTACCTGTAGTTGTATGTTACGATACTCTCGAAGTTGCCGAATATTATATCTACCAGGATAGACTTCAATTAGACAGGCACAACATCGGCAAAGAGGTCGCACGAAGAATCGAACTCGGATGGACATCTTTCGGAAAATTGCGCGACATCTCGTCAAATTAAGGTCGGCTACGGCGGCGGCGACATTTTGCATCGGTTTAATTGCAAACAGTCGCGATTTAATCGCTGGCTGAATACCTCTTTGCCTACGTTACTCAAGATTTTCCATCGCCACTACAGCAATACGGCATCGATACAGCCGCGATATACTTGGTATCTATACGAACGCGCTCTGGAGGAAATATTTGTGAATGCCTGAATACAATTGCAAGATGGACTTGTGAAATCTGAAATAGTGTACTTGAATAATAGCAAATAAATTTATACTTTTAGATTTTGCAGACCTAGATTTTTGACCCATCTTGCGGAGAACAATCCCATCGCAAATTATCTTACTCCTAACCAGGTAGTACAATTCCAATTAAACGATTCGTTAACACTATATTAATTAATATCAATTCTGTGTATAGTACATATTATTTACACATTTAAATTAATTAGTAATCTCTCTATTTTCCTTCAAATTTCCTTCAGAAAAATAATATACATAATAATATAAGTGTGATTCGATAATTATGAAAATAAATAATGTTAAATGATTTGATTTGCTTAAATAAAACGATCCAATTTTCTATTGACCACTGCATAAGTCATAACAAACCTTTGAATACCTACTGATATATAAATCATAAGAAGTTATAAACTTAAACAAGCTACATTTGAAGTACAAGTTACAAGGTGTACATTTGAATACCTACCAATTTAGTTTGGTATAAGTTTAACCAAATCATTAATTAAGTAAAAAATGTATACATTATATAAATTATCAATACTGTATCATTAAAATAACAAAGATAAAAATTGCATGATTTCCAAAATATTAAGTTCAGTTCTCAAACCTGAGATATAATAATAATATCTATAATTACCTACTAATATTATCCTGGCTGGTGTTTTAGTTTAATAAACTTGGTCATACATAAAAGCACAATTTAAACTGTCATGTCAGTACGACTTTTCATAAATAATACAAATATGGGATAGTCACCAATTGTAACAACATAAATAAATTATAATGACCGACGTCGACATGTTATAATTATAGTCATAATAATATTTTGTATGATTCATCGCGAGAAATAAATATGTTTGGATTGTTGTGACAGCTCCTCGGCAATCCTTCAGAGGCCAAGAGTTAATGCAATGGATTGTTCGGGCATACTTGTGAGGGTAAGAAAAATTTTGAATCGACTAATCTATAATTTTTAATTTAGCATCATACATTTTTCATCGTCTCCACCATAAAAATTGCTACAGTAGTTCCAATATTATTTTTTATTTCTAGTCAGCCATACAAAATGTTAGTATAAATCATGACTTCAAGGGGAATATTTATATTGACATTGATTGATTGTAATTAAATAGTTTCACTTCAAACACCTCTAATACGCATACGGTGGACGAGCGGATGACAAATTATTATTGTCTGTAGGCTTCCTTTAGGCAGTAATAGGCGGCTATGAAGCCTTCCCTGCTTCGATCAATTCAAGTTAGTGTGAAGTCATTTTATTGTAAAATATAGATACCGACCGGTAGTGGGTCGAAGTATTATGTAACTGTCATTTTCGGTCTTTAAATCATATCCAGTCTAACACGAAGGTCCTATGAAGATTTCTATGAAGCTCAGTTTTTAACTAATGTTGTCGGGTGACGATTTTTTAAGTCAGGAATTAATAAAATTTATACGGTCGCCCTAAAATAATTTGTTTGCTTCTTCCGATTAGACTTTGACTGTGCTTCTATAAAAACATTTACAATATAGGCTAGCCAGTTTAATCTAGTTAAATATAATATTAATAATAACAGCTATAATAAATCAATGGGTTTCTAGCCAAAAACATAATGTCAACACTGACTAGTAAATCAGCAAGCAAGACAGCTACGAAAATGTAGGACTCGTGCAAGGATTTCATATCTGCCCAGACTATACAAAATAATTATCTTTATATAAAAAAATTACGTGTCACGTTGATTGTCCGCGATGGACTCCTAAACTACTGAACCAATTTTAAATTTGATTTGCACACCGTGTGCAATTTGATCCCGATTGATGAAGATAGGATAGCTTACATCTCAATTTCATAGTCGTATATAATTACCCGTGCGAAGCCGGGGCGGGCCGCTAGTAATACTATATGAATATCATTGCTTTTACCCGAATAAAGCCACACACGCAATACACCGGCCGGCAGGCCTATTATCAGCTAATACCTAAAGCAGGTGCAGCGATTTGTTTCGTTGAAAAGAACCGACTTCCAAGAACCGAACGTGTAAGTCCATCACGTCCCCACTGCGGGGATACAGGCACAGGACTTCTTTTTAAAGAGGAAGGCTTAAACAGAGAAAAAATGTGTCAGCAATGTGTAGTCGGTGGCACCATGATAATTTGGCTTTGAGTTTACAGTTACTTAAAATATATTCTAGTCTGGAAATAAATTACAATTTAAAATTTAATACACCATTTCAGGGCTGTTTTCTTCTGGTTAACGAGTGGAAACTGAAGCATGACGCGGTCATATCTTATATTTTTCAAATATTTATGTGTTTATTTTCATTTATTCTAAAATATCGTTTTCGTTTTAGAATATTCTGTAAAATAAGAGTGAGTATATTATACATTCCAGCATTGCATTTCTCCATGAGTAATTTATCAGTAACCCATTATTACAGACAAAAGAAGTTGTTAAGAAAGTGTATACTTACACAGAGTTGCAAAATTAAAACCATAGACATGACAGTCGGTACATCAGTACGTACATTTTTCTAATTATAAATCAATATATACCAAAGTACGTAGGGAATGTTTTTTCGCAACTCGCAAGCAAATAGTCTTTCGTTCGAATCGTTAACATACTTCACATTATAGTGGCAATAACATATGCAAAATTAATGAAAACAATTTTTGGGCCGGTATAAAGCAATTGTGGGGAAACTTAGGTATACTTCTTGAATGATATTTTTTGATGTTATGTATGAGGATATACTCCGATCTGATTTGCTGCACGCACATCTATTTAGTTATAAGTTGATAACTGTACCTACACATACATGCTAATGTAACGTTGAATTATTGTTTGATGATTATATTGCAATATAAATCATGTGATAATTATGCCATTGAGATGTCAGAAACAACATGTGTTCAGTTATATCTAATCTAAACAGACCAGTTATCAAATAATTATATTGATAATTTGATGGATTACGTTACATTTCTGACATCACGTCGTCAGTGTACCTATACCAGAGTTTTTTTGGAATAGATATCATTAAGTATTTGTTTTTGTTTAAATATGATTGTCCGCAAATTAATATGAAGTAATCGACATTATTATTTAGGAGCCGGCTAGGACTCGCGTATTTACCAGATTATTTTTCCCAACCAGTTTGAAACTTATTGATACCCTTCGTCTGGGGTTCACGATTGTGCACAGCGATAAGCGTGACCCTTAGCACGTAACTGATACCTCTGTGGTAATGAACATTATTTATTATGATTTCATATTAACTGCACAATATGTATTGACTGAAAAAAACATTTCATTACGACGCTTCAAAACTTTTCAGCGGTCGTCACGTATAGTTTACGTTAAACACAAATAAACGCGGTTTTACCTGGCTATAGTTATTGAACATATGTCAATTAGTTTAAAGCGACGAGACGGCGGCTTCGTGGGTTTAATTTTAGACTCGACGAAACGTGATACTTTTAATTTTAAACTCAATTATTATCAACTGTAGTGAATATTAGTCAAAACTTAAACCATAAAAACGCCCCTTAACTGTTCAACCCGTGGAAACTCTATAGTTTTGAAACATGGCTATCATATACTACCTACTTCCCTGAATCCCAGAACAATGCAAGAAAATTATTAGTGATGAAAAATGAGGTGGTACTTAATGGAAATCATATTTCAATAATTGGACAAAATCTAAATTCACACATATATACTTTGTTAAAATCTAAATTTTGATGTATATATATATATTCATTTGTTTTAAGAGCTACTGATAATCCTTAGAAAAGCTTCGTCAGAGTGGTCGTTTTGTCTATATTTGACTAAAATTTTGTTTCCATACGAGTAAATAAGTACTTCCGGAGGGAGTGTGATGTAACCAAATATTAAACGTTAGTAATCACGATAACGTTTGTTAGCTTGTGTATTAAAAGTAGGCACATGTCATTTATATTATAAAATACAAATAACGTTTGAAAACAGATGCATGTAAGTATCTCTAAATTAAATATTTTTAAAATTATCAAAATATTGAAGCATTATGATCATAACATATTGATGAAATATAAACCATACATTATATCTTGATTGTCCTGGCATTTTCCCAGCAACATTTTTTGTATCACATTGTATTATTCCGACTAGAAATTAATGAAAGTTTCTAGACTGGCTGATAGCATCAGCCATCTAGAGGTGGTCCCAAATATACCATTGATACCTCAGTGTTTCCATACACAGCCGAAACAGTAGGGTATAGTTTTTTGTTGGGAAGGCCTAGAAAAGAACAAAATCTTGTTATTAAAACATTTCTAAAAGGGTAATGTTGATTTGTACATTCTATGTTTATGTAGGTCATTCCGCCTATCTGCCGGATAAGACGGTAATTTATATTTTTAGTGTTCTAAAGCCAAAGGGAAATGTAGCGCTATTAAAAACACTCTACTGTCTGTCTGTCAGTCTTCATATTATGGGTCTCTTACTCAAGAAACAATTACAAACCTCATATTAACATAGAAGTAAGATGTTGACCCCAAACCAAATTTTTCTTTTTTATTGCTGATAGGTTAGCCTTTAAACAAAATCTCACCTGATGGTAAGTGATGATGTGGTCGAAGGTGTTAACAGGCTTAACCTAGAAATACTGGCTCTCAAGGACAGCTGCCGGAACACACCTAGGTGCTTGGCGACAGATTTTCTACTTGAGGGTGGTCGCTAGCTAGGCGGGTTTTCGCAAAAATGCCCTTCCACCATGCATAGTGAATTAGAAATTTAATTATTTCCATACAATTACATGATGATAAGTCACTATAAATATTGTTTAATCGTCGTCTGTCTGTCGTCTAGACCACAAATATATTTTTAATGGTATAAAAATAGACTAATAAGGGGCAGTTAAAGTTGTTAGACCATTATTGTTATTATCAAAAACGGATCAAGTGTTAAGTTAGGTAGCAGTTTCAGTTTAATACTATATATAAGTATACCTATACTGAATATACAGGGTTATTGGTAATATGCTAACAACCTTTTGGCACGGTAATGTTATCTATACAGTATTTCAACTTCATAGAAACGGACGAAACGCGAGTTATACCTACGCGCCTCGATCTCGGCCCGCAGACAGTCTCGAGTGTCGCGACTACGTCGCAGTGACGAGCGAATGGTTTGTTGTTTTTTAACAATAACCACGCGATTTTTTCACTATAAATAAGGTCAAGTACATATTAAATACGACGATTAAGTTATATTGTGCTGTTTTTAGTTACAAGAATTCGTTAAAAACGAATCCAGAGATAACTTTTTTAGATTACCTGGAAACTGAAAGGTAAATACCATAAAATAATTTTACAAAACTATAAAACAATTTTACTTACTAGTTAGTAAGATTTTTTTATAGTCTACATATAGTTGACCATACATAATGTGTGTCTTTTTAATGTACAAGTATTTCCTTTTATCCCGCGAAAAAAATGTCTCAATTAAAAAAAAGAGTGAATAGAGTGAAGGAAAGTGATTGACACGAGTGAAATAGGTAGTAGTTATAAGAAAGTTATAATAATATTACAGGTATAAGAATGTGGATTTTTAATACTTTAAAATATAATAATAAAGCATTTCATACAAATATTTTTCGGTCGCCAATTTTAAGAAAGATTTTTTATTCAAACATAAACATTGTTTTTTGTTTAAATCTACCTACTGGTCAAGAACAAACTGACAAAACACTTCCTGTTCAATTCACAGAGTATTTTATTTGTTTATTTAAAAAAAAGTATATTTACAATCACAAAACTAAATAGAAACACAAAGTAGGCTAATGTAATTAAAATGCTGGAGGCGGGCAGCCCTATCGCATGTTTACGTACAGCGCGGCTGTAGGTACTTATTTCGAAGATAGAGCCAAGTTACAATACTGTATAGATAACATTACCGTGCTTTTAGGGTTGACATCTGCTAGTCCTAACAAACATTTTATTTCTTGTTTAGAAAAAAAAATATTTTATTTTAAATATTTTTTCGTGTTTTTTATGTGTTTTTGACGAAATAAGTACGAGGCCCATGACCCATCTAATGTTAAAAGTCTCTTGTACCTGTAATGTATTATTTCATATTTTTTATTACTTTGCACGACGTAAATATTCAAAACTATTCAAAGGGAGCACGGCGCGGTCCAGTATTGCCACGGTGAACGCTCTTGGCTCGCAGTAGGCATTAATAAAAAATTCAAAACAAAAAAATATCTCAAAATGTTAGGACTAGCAGATGTCAACCCTAAGAGATTGTTAGCTTTTTTCCAATAACCCTGTATATTAGTAAACAACAAATACTGAAAAAGATGATTCATTATGTATATTTAAACCGTGATCAATACAATGAAACATGTTAATATGGGTTGCTGTATTACTCATTGCGCAACCTTTATCTACTAAACCTGACTCACACTTGCCAAGTTTTTTAGCTAACAATCTATACTTTTAGAAGCTAGATAACCATAGATATATATGCTTTATCTAATCTATTTTAAAACATATTGTATTATCGCCTTTTTTGTGTCCTGGGTTACATTTTATTTAAGTATTTAAATGTGCATATATGGCTACATTCAAAAATTAACTTAGACTTTTCTGTCTTTTAAACTAGTTATTATTATAATTCATTTCAGTTATTTTTAGACATCAAAATTAACTTTTTTTAATAATAAAAATGAAAAAACATGCTTAGTTCAACATATTGTATGCACATGACTATAATTTTCCCCCCTCCACATTGTAATTTTGTTTATGTTGAACACATCTATAAATAATATATTATTAATATAATCTATAATTTAATGTATTTACTATTAATTGTCTATATTATTTATTATAGTTTGTACATACCTCTGAATGCTACTCCTAAAAATTCATAATTTCTTTCAAATGACAATGTCTTATTTTCACAGTCTAGTATGACTCTTATCCGCTCTCCAACCTGGAAATTTATACATATTTTTATTACGGATAATAAAAACATACCCATATCCCAAATGCAGACTTGCACTATACCCATTATTTAGCTACCAACTATTAGCTAAAAAAATGGGTATATTGCAAGTTAGCAATGCAGTTAGCATTATTGTGCTTGTATTCTACTTGGGAAAGTGTGTTACCACTCACTTTCAAAAAGGCTGAACGAATTTTTATGAACTCAGAATATGACTATTGAATTATAATTTAACATTTTTTGCTGATAATTCAGTTTCTTACATTTTATTTGTCATTATTATGGCTTCTACTATTACAAAAGAATAAGGTAAAACATAAGTATTTGACCTTGGGTGAAAAGGTTTTAAGTGGTTGAAAAAAAGCATATACATGACTGTACACTTATGAAGGAATATGATGATGGCTAATGACACAATCAAGATGTTATTCTGTTTCTTTTTCTCACAATGTGTTTTTTATAGCTTCAAAGACAAGACTTTGAAAATGTAGTAAATAAGCATTCAAAGGTCAAGGTTTATGATTATCATAAAAGTTCCTTTTGCTTTAAGAGTTATATGTTGAAGGATTATACTGAAAATTGTCCTGTATAGACCTCAGGGTTTGTTGTATTGCCAGTCAGTTATAAGTACAGAATATATATGAGAAAATAAGATCCAATTATTTTTATTTTTCTGAAGTTTATATTTTGTGCTTATAACAGGCAATCAATAATAGTGCCTGTACCCTATTATAACTTAAGTTTAAATTGGAGCTAGATACTAACTTGGTATTTTGGGCAGTTGTTGAGCATGGGGTAGTGTCCTTGAGTATCTCCATTATGTAATAATTGGTTATCAACTAAATTCCATCCCCAGCTCTGTTGGTCTGAGCCAAGCAGACCAACATATCCTTGACACTGTAGAGGTGCCTCCTTGGTTGATATCCCAACTACAGCTACAGTCCCCAGTGGCCCTTCCCATACTACTTCCCATGCATGTCGTCCATACCGGAAACCAATTTTTGCTCTGCATGCATCGGTGCTTTGTGCAACAGGATTTCTGAAATATTATGACAGCTATCTGATATATTAAAATAATAATATATTATACATAAATTGAGACTCATTTATCCACACAATGTCACCAGTGTATTCTCATGTATTTTGGATTTTAATTTTATTTTAATTTGGTATGAAATCAGAGACGGCAATAGTCTGGAAAAACTGGTTATAGTTTGCAACACCGCAGGTAAGCAATCATTTTTTAGGGCGAGCAGTAAGCCGACAACAGCTAATGCATGCTCTGTCAAATATATTGTGAAATAAAAAGAAAATATAGAAGATCTCGTAGTGTGTGAGGAAGGCAATTAGTCATATGAGATAAACAGTAGGTACAGTTTTTGATGAAATCGTTAATCGTATGTGGCACCCACAACATACATTCTAATGCAGACAGAAGATACTTTTTCACTTTGTACATATACATGCCTAGATTAAAGGAATGATAAGAATTATACTAAATACCTGTGCAATGTGAAACCATTTGGTTTGATGTATATATTTCTGGAGCAATCGTGCGAGTTCCATGCGTGGTAAAAAGCTCGAAGCTTTGTTTTATATGTAGAAACAGACGACAGTAAATCGGACTTTATCACTTCTTCAGGTAATCTTTTCATACAGTGCACTCTCCAAACATCATTGATTTCATCTGAGAGAATTCTAAACCAAGATTTACATACTACGGCACAGTTGCGAAGATCGGGTAGATCAAGATATGAGAATATATTTTCTAACACATGATCAGGAAGAAGTTCTGCAATAACATATCGTTTGCGTAAATGAAGTTCATTCATTTTATAATACACCCTCATTGAAACTTTCACATTTGCATTGCAGCTTTAAAAAATTTAATTCTATTTTTCAACAAATCAAACTTGATATTTTCATTGCATTTTTTATTTATTTATTGGCAACTGGATCAGTGTTACTAACTCCATTTTAGCAAAAACGCGCTTTTAGCATGTTGAAAATGCCCTAAATGTCACTCACAATTTTTTTTAGTGCCTGCAGTGCAGCCACTGAGAGCATGCGTGTGACAGTTCGTTTTATTAATATTGTTTTCCCCAGGCGAAGTAAAATAGACAGTCTGATCCCATAATACTGTAACAGTGAGACATTTCAATTTTTAATAATATTTGTTGGTATATTTATTCCATTTACAAGCCACAACGACAATAAAAACACGTACAGATAAACGCATTCCCTCGGCGGCCAGACTGTAATCAGGGCTGAATGATCTCCTCATTTACATCCAATTCATGGGCTTTCTCAACTTCACGTATTGTGCAGTTGTTCCGGGCGAAGTAGTGAAGTAGGTATCGAAATTATTGATAGCAGGACAAATTATTGATTTTGAAGCAGTGATAGCTCAGTGGCTTTGGCTATGGACTGTCGCGCAGCAGGTCCAAGGTTCGAATCCCGCCGCGGGTTTGAGCTTCACCGCATGGTGGAAGGGCATTTTTGCGAATGCCCGCCTGGCTAGCCACCACCCTCAAGTTGCAAATCTGTCACCAAGCACCTAACGGTGTGTTCCGGCTGCTGTCCTTGAGAGCCAGTCATTCTAGGTTAAGCCTGTTAACACCTTCGACCACATCATCACTTACCATCACGTGAGATTGTGGTCAAAGGCTTACCTATCAGCAATAAAAAAAAAGGACAGTTTTTAACTTAAATTTAATTTTTTATCTGTAGATGGTTTTTATTCTCAAGACGTGCGGAGTATCATATATGGTGCAGTTTATTAAAAAGAAAGTCTATACTGACCATGTCAATTCACATTTGTGTATCCAGGCATACGTAAAGAATTTCCCAACCTATTGTGAACATCAATCACAGGTTTGAACGAGTTTTTGTATGTAATCCTAATCATACCACTACATTTCATACACACAATGTTGTGATTAGTTTGTACGTTGTTATTTGTTGCGTACACACTAACATTTATTAGGTATTTTTTACAGCATTATATGCAGTAGGAACAGTAAAACATTACAATGATTACCGAGCTCTAAAAGCTATGGACTGCCGTGCCGCAGGTCCATGGTGCGATCCCCACCGCCGTGCCAGCTTGAACGTCATTGCATGGTGGAAAGGTATTTCGCGAATGCTTACCTGTCTCCCACCCGCAAGTAGAAAACCTGTCACCAAGCACATAAAAAGCAAAAAAAAAGCAGTGTGTTCCGGCAGTAGTCCTTAAGAGCCTGTAAAATTACAGGCTTATAGACTTAAAAATATTATGTCTCAAGGTGACGAGTGCAAGGTAATTCGTCAGTTGGGACGAAATGCATCTGTTATAGGCAAAAGTTAGTTCACTTAATATCAGGTGGGAGTGGCATTGGTGTTCCGCCAAAATCCCATAAAAATAAAATTAAACGAGGACTATATACTTTAGAACTAATAAAAAAATATCTATAGGGGAGTCCTCAGCTCATACGATTATAAGTTAGTTTAATCTAGCATAATGTTTAAAGCTATTTCAAAATAATTTTAAAATGCGCTAGAATTTGGGGTATGCGCCAAAACACACTTCAGGCCAAAAAAGCGCTATCTGGCGCTGAAAGCACAAAGCTGGCAGCACTGAACTGCGTATGTCCTTTTAAAAAAAAAATGGCAACTGTTTTTACTCTTATTGCCTTTCAGTGTACTATTGTATACAGTGCTGCCAGCACCCAAAATTACCGATACCCGAAATGGGCCGATTTTGGAATCGCCAGGCCGATTTCAAATTGGACTTTCACGTCAAAGGTTTTGAGTGTATATTTCATTAACATCATTCTAATTTGTATTCTTTTTGCTCAGACTCAAATCTAACACATAGCATCTAGCACTAAAAAGCAATCATGCTAAGTATGTTCTAGTAACCGTAGTTCATAACGCAGCCAGGCGTGGAGTAATAAAAAGCATTAGCTCTTTAAATATACATACTCGTATATAGAATATAATATCGTTGTTATTATATATATTTCCCGGCACGCATATAGGAAAAAACAAGTGGTCAGGGATATTATGTTTGTTTTATTCATACAAGATATATAAGATCGGACTAAAAAAGTTGCCACACGTATAAAATTGCCTAACCCACGACATACTTAAAAAAGTAGGAAATAAATATATTAGTCAATTATAAAAATCGTCTGAAAGTAAACAGCTATCTACTTTTACGACGACAGCAAAGGGAGAAATAAATACAGCTGAAGAGACCGATGACTAGATATAGTTTAAAAAATACATAACTATTTTGCATCTAGAATTAGATAAATATATGTGATTTCATTATATTATTTCGTGGCCAATACATTAAGCACTATTTATGTAAATCTATGGCAATCTAGCACTATCTGAAATGTCATTTAGCATCATAGTCTAGCACCCATCTGTGGCAGTGCTGCCAACTTAGCGCGTTCAGCGCCAGATCTAGCGCTTTTTTGACTAAAAGCGCGTTATAGCGCCTAGCGCTAAATCTAGCGCTTTTTTTAAATCAAATCAAAATACTTTAATCACTATATTTTATAAAGTAGCAACAGTGAAATGCAGATTTTTTTGTAAATTATGAGTTAGCGATTACTCGAGTTATAATACCTATGTTTTGGGGAATCTCTAACTAGTGTGTTCGTTTCATCTCATATTCTACTATTCCCAGGTCCACAGATTCACTCAATGTTATGTAGGTTTTTAGGAGTTTAAAGATACAATGGATTAATAGATAAACATCATTAATAGAGTGGGAGCAAGATATCGATTACTGTAGGCAACGCGATGAATCTATTAATAGTTTTGTGTTACTATGTACTAAGCAACGTGCGCGACTCGCGATGGGCCATAGCGGGGAAGGACAAAGAGCGCGGAGGGATGCGCTCGCGACGACGCGGAGCGGGCCGATGCAAATATCCAAGGCCAGTGGTCAATTACGCAATATAGAGCAAGGTCGTGTCGCTTCGTCCTGCGCTATGCGTTCTCGCGCGACTCGCGGACTGTGCTAATAACTTTGTATTGTGTTTTTGTGAAAGTAACTGATGTAGTATGTGAATATCCTTAATCTGTGTTTGACTGTACTTATTTCGAATTATTATACTGTGTGAATTATCTCCGCGCCTTTTCAATGGAACCCTGCACCTAAATTAACTACATCTGGTCCTTCTTCACGGATTGAAAATGCCGGAGACACGCGGTCAAGCGAAACGAGAGCAGGAGGTACTAGCCGGAGCAACGCCGAGATCTGCCGCGGTGTGTTTGGACGATGAAAACCACCACCGCCGCCGACCTGGGAGCGTCACGTCTGGAACTCGATCACGATCGAGCCGTGCTAGTAGGGAAACACTGCGCTGTAGAGCTGAATACGAAGCAGAAGTACAACTAGCTCAGATTAAAGCGAGCCTAGTACAAAAGAAGTTGGCACTCGAAATAGCGGAGATAGAAGAAGAAAGCGACGAATTATTATGCGAGATGCCAGTTGAACGAACGGGAATAGTCGAAGAGTGGGTTAGATCGAATCACCCTCAACAGAAAGATCTAGAAATATCCACCGAAATCCCGACGAACAAGCTCCCGATACAAGCGCCTATACCCCGCGCACCCCGCGCGGACCCCTCACCGACCGAGCACGTAGCCGCGGCTAGCGTGAACGCACCCCCGCCGCCGCCGCCTCCGCCCGCGCGTCCTTCAACGGTCACGCATTTCGTAACTACCCCGAAGAACTATGACCTTCCAGCATTTGGCGGAAACCCTGCGGATTGGTTGTTATTTAAAAGAATGTACGAGATGACTACGTCTACCTACCAATTTAGTGAGTTTGAAAACATTGCTCGTATTCAGGCAGCATTGTATGGTGAAGCGAAATGTGCTGTGGAGGATTTGTTACGGTCAGGATCAGATACCGATAGTATCATTAACGCACTGGAGCTGGAGTTTGGTCACCCGAACTTATTATTGGAGTGCGCAATTAATAAAATAAAAAGTCTTCCCCGCGTATTGGAAAGTGGCCGGGAATTAGCAAAGTTCACGTCAGTCGTCAGGAATAGTTTGTCACTCTTGAAAAATATTAAAGCGGACGGCTATATTAATAACCCGCAAATTGTTAACGAACTGTTAAATAAATTAACACCGATTCAGAGGTCACAGTACGGTGATTATGTTATGAAGCAGGAAGCTAAATACAGTACCGACTTAAGAGTATCACCAAACCTCATCGTACTCGTAGATTTCCTCAGCTACTTATCAAAAGCATCTTCGTATTACGTGCCTATAAATACCGCACTAACGTCGCCGTCGCCTGCAACATCGCATAACGTTAACACTTCGAACGCCAACATTCGCCGAGTTAACCCTGCAAGTGCCGCGGGGCCCCCAAAGTGGCGCCAATATCCGCCTATGAAGCAACGTGATCGAGTGCATACGAGTGTTGAAGTGCAATCGTCAACGCAAATAAAGTGTATTTTGTGCGCGGAAAGTCATGAATTACCGGACTGTGTTGTGTTTCGTAATAAAAGTTATGACGAAAAGTGGAACTATATTAAAGATAATAAGTTATGTTTTAAGTGTTTGGTACAAGGACATTCGCGTTATAAGTGTGGTGCAAAACGTTGCGATAAATGTCGGGCACCGCATCACTCCTTACTGCACGCTCCACGCGACTCGCGCGCCCCTGGCAGCGCGGTAGCGCCCTCAGGGGCACCGCTGAACGCGCGGGAACATGCATCATCGTCTTCAGTAAGGGTAATGGACACTGAGTCAGTGACAAATATTGGTGAGCGATTTACAAAAACATTATTAAAAATATTGCCTGTGACCGTAATAATTGAAAATGTTGAATATAACTGTTATGCACTTTTGGATGACGGTGCCACAGTGTCATTAGTAGACAGTAGTATAAGTTCTAAGTTAAGTGGTATCGCATCCCCATTGAAAATTGTTAGTGCCCGCGGTCATGTTATTACTGACAACAATTCGTGTAGGGTAAATGCACTTATACGTGGTCCAAATGGCGTATGTCACACTATTAAGTTACGCACTATAGAAAATCTTAATTTGCCGCCCCAGACTGTATCCGCTAGCGTCTTAGCTCAATATAGGCATCTAATAGATTTGAACTGCTCTGAGATGTTATGTGCCAAACCCATATTATTGATAGGTCAAGATAACTGGGATCTCATAGTGAATCAAGAAATACGACGGGGTAAATCCGGACAACCAGTAGCATCATATACGAAGTTAGGGTGGGTTGTTCATGGCCCGGTGGGATCTTTTGACAACTTAGATAGTGAAGTTGTACATTTTATTTCAGAGCGAGATGATTTACATGAATATGTCAAACAACAATTCGAATTAGAATCAATAGGAATTACTGAAGTGTCTAGGAAAAACGTGGAAACCGAACGGGCTCTCGACATCCTGAACAACACCAGCCGCCGTATACAGGATGGCTGGGAGGTGGGGCTCCTTTGGGCACGAGACACAATAAATTTGCCGGACAATTATAACCATGCGCTTAAACGGTTACAAGGGATAGAGGCTAAAATGAAACGGGACGCTGAGTTTGCAGAAGCGTATACTAAGCAGATTGATAGGCTTATAGACGAAAATTATGCTAGGTTGGCTGAAAAAATACCTAATGAGCCCGTGTGGTATCAGCCACATTTCGGTGTTACTAACCCGAATAAACCCGGTAAATTAAGATTAGTGTACGATGCAGCCGCAGTACATCGTGGAACGTCTTTAAATGATAATTTGTTGTCTGGCCCGGATTTGTTGAATTACTTGTTAGGTGTGTTGTTAAAATTTAGGCTAGGACCTATTGCGTATACAGCTGACATAGCGGACATGTTCATGCGGGTGAAAATTCGAGCAGAGGACCAAGGAGCTCAATTATTCTTGTGGCGAGGGCAGGACTACGATAAAGAACCTGATGTTTACGTCATGACCTCAATGATATTTGGGGCCAAGTCGTCACCCACCTCGGCCATATTTAATTTAAATAAAAATGCAAGCGAATTTGAACAGCTGAAGCCCTTTGCGGTACGGGCTATTCGTGAAAATCATTACGTCGATGATTATTTAGACAGCGTACAGTCGGTTGAAGAAGCGCGTCAGCTGATTGATGACGTATCTGCAATTCACGCCGCCGGTGGTTTTGTGATAAGGGGCTGGATTACAAATTCTCCTGAGCTACGTGCTGAGCTACCAACTGTTGTACCTGGGAAAGTAAGCTTAGACCGATCGCCATGTGACATGGAGCGAACATTAGGGATGATATGGATACCCGAGGACGATATCCTCAAGTTTGACTTGTCATTCAAGAAGTTGACAAGTGATGTCATTAATGGAACAGTAGTACCGACGAAACGGCAATATCTCAAGTTCATCATGAGTATATTTGACCCACTAGGATTTCTGTATCCCTATACCATCAGGTCAAAAATTCTCTTACAGAGAATATGGAGATCAGGTATAGGCTGGGATGAGAATCTTCAGGAAGCAGAAATATGTGAGTGGCAGCGCTGGCTACATGAAGTGGGTCGCTTGGACGCCGTACAGTTACCACGTTGGTACGGTTTAGTCAACTCTAATGACTTGGAACTCCACGTTTTCGGGGATGCAAGCGAGCAGGGATACGCTGCTGTAGCGTATCTGGTGGGTCAGAACACAGAAGGTCATCTGAAGGCGACAATGATCGTCGGAAAAGCTCGTGTTGCGCCTTTGAAAGTAATTTCAATTCCTAGGTTAGAACTGCAAGCCGCAGTCCTAGCATGTAGATTAGCATGCACAGTTATTAAAGAACTCGGTTCTAGAATAACAAGGAAGCATCTCTGGACTGATTCTAAAACGGTCCTTAAATGGATCAGGTCAGACCCTCGTGATTTCCAAAAGTTTGTGTCACACCGACTAGCAGAGATTGATAGAAAATCAAATACGAACGATTGGCGTTGGGTTCCGTCAGCAGAAAATCCTGCGGATGAAGCGACAAAACTCCACTGGCCGACGAATCCTAAACTGTGGTTCGATGGACCTGCTTTCCTTGTAAGCCCAAAGGCTAAATGGCCAGTGAACGAGTATCAAGAAGATGAAAATGTTGATGACGAGCGAGTTGAACGAGTTTGTGTCGTTCAACATTACACACCATTGGTTGATGTAAATAGGTTTTCTTCCTGGACACGTGCAGTAAGAACATTTGCGAGAGTTCTTCTGTTCGTGCGTATGTGTCGGAAAAGCCGGGAACGAACCATGTCTGCTGATCTCTTTCGAGAAGCAGAATTGTTGCTGATCAAACAAGCTCAAGGTGAATCATTTCTGAATGAGATGAAAGCCATGTCGAATGGAAAGCCGCTGCCATCTGGCAGTAAGTTACGTCACCTTGACCCTTTCGTGTATGAAAATGATGGGCTGCTTAGAGTGAGAGGGCGATTAAGTGCTGCAGAGCATCTGAGTTTTGATGAGAAACATCCGATAATTTTAGATGGGCATAATCCTACTACGCAGTTGATGATAAATCATTTCCATAGAAAAGCATTGCATGCAAATACAAATACAGTCATAAATTGCATTCGAGAACGGTTTTGGGTAACTTACCTTAGAGTAGCTGTAAAATCTGTAGCCTTAAAATGTCAGTTCTGTCGCATAAAATATGCTCAGCCAGCAGAGCCTAAAATGAGCGACCTGCCGCCAGTGAGACTTGTAAACACCAGACGAGCGTTTGTCCACTGCGGGATTGATTACTTTGGTCCGATGGAGGTGGCCATTGGACGGCGCAAGGAAAAGAGGTGGGGCGTCCTCATTACTTGTTTAAGTACTCGGGCATTACATCTGGAGCTGGCTTCCTCGCTTTCAGCTGATTCAGCCATCATGGCTTTGCGCCGATTCATAGCTCGACGCGGGCAACCGTCGGTGATTTTTAGTGACCGGGGAACAAACTTCGTAGGTGCTAATGCCGAATTGAAGGCTGCGTTGCGTACCTTGGATTATGATAGATTACAAGAAGAGGCAGTCGTGCGAGGCATCTCATGGCAGTTTAACGCTCCAGCAGCACCCCATATGGGTGGTTGTTGGGAGCGCTTGGTAAGGTCTGTCAAAACCGCGTTGAAGGTCACACTTACCGAACGTACGCCTAGGGAAGAGGTACTTCATACATTGTTAGCAGAAGTAGAAATGTTAGTGAACAGTAGGCCTCTTACGTATGTTGCAACAGATCCCGCCGCACCAGTAGTACTGACGCCAAATCATTTATTATTGGGTACGGCATCGGGTGCTTCCACGCTTGGAACATTCGATGCATTAGATTTAGACGCTAGAAAGTCATGGCGTAAAGCACAGGCACTGGCGGATATGTTCTGGGGACGTTGGACAAAAGAATATCTGCCGACGCTTCAGAAGCGTCAAAAATGGTTGAATGCGTCGCGGCCGGTAAAAGTGGGAGACGTTGTGCTTATTATTGATAAAAATCAAACTCGAAATTCTTGGCCCAGAGGCGTTATAAGTGAAGTTTATCCTGGACGTGACGGCCAAATTAGAGTCGTTGACATTAAAACGTGTAACGGCATTTTTAAACGACCTGTTGTTAAAGTAGTCGTGTTGCCTACCGACGGAAGTGTTATCGGTTAACCATACCCTCAAACAAAGGGGTGGAATGTAGGCAACGCGATGAATCTATTAATAGTTTTGTGTTACTATGTACTAAGCAACGTGCGCAAATCGCGATGGGCCGTAGCGGGGAAGGACAAAGAGCGCGGAGGGATGCGCTCGCGACGACGCGGAGCGGGCCGATGCAAATATCCAAGGCCAGTGGTCAATTACGCAATATAGAGCAAGGTCGTGTCGCTTCGTCCTGCGCTATGCGTTCTCGCGCGACTCGCGGACTGTGCTAATAACTTTGTATTGTGTTTTTGTGAAAGTAACTGATGTAGTATGTGAATATCCTTAATCTGTGTTTGACTGTACTTATTTCGAATTATTATACTGTGTGAATTATCTCCGCGCCTTTTCAATGGAACCCTGCACCTAAATTAACTACAATTACAAACACTACTAATTAAAGCCTCTGATTTGTGACTACACATAAGCGCACTGTACATATTTTAATAGTGTGAACTGGAATTTGCGATCAAAATTTGTGTCATTAAACGATATCGTGAAATAGCCTATTATGTCAGCATGAATTGGATAAAGATTATGATTAAAAGCTGATTATTTGCTCATGTTGTTAAGTATAATATCCTTAGGTGGCACCTACTCGTTCTTTTCATTTGGCATATAACTGTTATTTCATGATAAATAGTAGGTACCTACCATTTTTTGTAGATATTTTGTGAATATTTGACTAATCAAATACATAAAATACGGTCAAATTGATAAATCCCTTCGTTATTCGTCACTGATTGGCGTCACTCAAGGCGATTTTATTTTGTAGGTGTCATTTAGCGCGTTTTGAAGTGCCGATAGCACGTTTTTGCTAAATTGAGTTGGCAGCACTGATCTGTGGTATCGAGTTGGCAGCCCTACAGTCTACAAAACACTCGTGGTTGTTGCAGATTAGAAATAGAAAACTTTTCTCTATGATATAATCTTTGGGTTGTTATTCCATCTATTTGATCTATGTGTTATTCAATGAGGTTACAATAAAGGTTGTTGTTTTGGTATTTTTGGTGTTTGCATGCTGTGTATAAAATATTACTTGAATACTTGCCTTGCCCAGTAAGATGCCAATATTACACCAGGCGTCGGAAACAACCGAACAATCCCGATGTCATTAATCGCGATCTTGAAAACTGATGACGGAACGTCAGACTAATAATAAATTTCGCAAATTGCTGTGGAAGTTGTAGCTATATTCAGACTATAATCATAATAAAAAAAAAAACTTATTCAGCTGTGGTAGGCATGTCCATATAAAAGATTTAATTGTTTTTAATCGATGTGATAAATCGATACGTAGCATCGATTTTTTCCGATCCGCCATCACATATCGAATACATTTTTCACATACTTTAGATTTTTTTACTATATAACCGTGAATGATGCAACATGTTCTTAATCCCGAATCGGAGATAATACTTATTTCGATTTTTTTTTGTTAATTAGTTATAAAATGTTACCAACTGCAGTGGCGAAAGGTCTTTTTCAGCACTCAAAAAAATAAAAAAAATATTGAAAACATTGTGGAAAGATTTACAAACTCAAAAGCACGAAAAAGGACTTGGTTTGTTTGTTTATGCTAATAATAATTACTTATGCTATTATAACAATAATTTTCAAATAAATTTTTATTCTATTGCAAAAATAGAATAATGATGATGCCTTTCGTCTTTTTAAAAGATAACGACAGAAGTGTATATATATTAATAAAATACTTAAAGTGGAAGCAACTTCACACACTAGATGACCACGCTCATGGTCAATGGCTGCAACAAATAAATTGTCCTTATTAACCTAAACCAATACAAGTCATGCGGCCAAACACGGTATTGATTTGCTTTTCTACTTGGTAGCCTGCAGTCATTTGTCAATTTTAGTCGGATAATGCGTGAGGTGCTTTGCCTTTAAGTATGTATGTACGGTCACGAGTCAGCTAAAAAAATGGTTCGCCACCCTTAGGTTGAATGTAGTGCAGATTAAAGTTACGATAGTTTCGCTTGCAGATCAGCTTGAAAACTTTTATAGGTAGTGTGAACCATGTTAAATGTTTCACACTTGTAAAGAAAGTCGGAACTAATATAATACTTTTTAGGCCGACCGTAAAACGTGGCGGGGGCGCGTCCTCATAATTAGCCTAGAGCGGTCAGCACTCTTGATCAGTCGCTGATTCTACATTCGAGTCATGGAGTACGTGCGCTCCCGACCGCGTCCGCGCAAGCACTGTTTTCTGCAGCGTGGCGGCGGCGGCAGCAGAGCGGTGTGAATATTATTTAAAGATGTGTAATACTTAAGAAAGTTTTAATAAAATATTCTACTGCTGGCAAAAAAGTGGCCAAGAGCCATACACCCAAGAAAAAACGGGTAAGAAAGTCGGAGCCATTATTTTTAATCGTCTTTTAACTTCTTTGGGGGCAGTACCTACCAGGTTCTTCGATTTAACCTCAGTCAACGCAACTCGATTCATCAACGATCATGATGTCTTCGATCGACTCAGCCCTCTGGCACTGCGTAGCGATGTTTGAGTACTCTGCATCTTTTACCGTATCTTTCATCTGTCTGTCATTCTGAGTATCAGTGTTCTGAAGATAGTTTGGTTTAATACCTACAGCTGAATTTCACCATCGGACATCTGTACAGAGCATGATGATGCAATAATTTCATTACTACCAACGTCTAGAAGTTCACAACCGTGTGATTCAAACAACATTTTCTGCCCCGCACTACAATAATGTCGAGCCAGCTGCCATGTGAAGTATTACCGAATCGATCCGAATTAGGAACCTTCAAGAAGAAAGCTAGTGTCTTGGATATTCGTGGGCGACGATGCTAATCACTTAGAGAGTCATCTGCTCTTTACCCTCCTATCCTAGCTAAAAAACAGACTTTTAAATATCTGAACATATTCAAAAATCATATGAACTTTCCTGTTAAAAAACCAACATTAGTTAGGTATATTAATATTGGGTGTGTAATGATTATATGTATAGGTATTCTAAGGAATATTAACTAACTCATAATTAAAAAAGTAGGCCTCAGATATGCAAAACAGTTTGAATATTTTTATATGAAAGGTAGTATAGTCACGATCCATCATTTTGTGTGATTTTTGAACAACACATTATTTGGATTGCTCATATGTGTGACTGTGTAAAGTTAAAAGTTAATAATGTTAAGAATCACAGGCCACATGATGTGACTGATTGATGCTGTCAGATTTTTTTAAAGATCCCTTTCACACGCAATACTCTGACGTCTCTGACATTGGTAGAATGAAAGAAGTTAAATATATATATATGTGTAACGGTCAGCCTCTCATTATTGTGCTATGAATGGTGGATGTGGCAGGCCTGATTAGAGAACGGTGTAATGCTAGCTTATTTAAACAGGCCTATCACGTCTAGTATTGTTCAAATCCGCTATACAGCACCAACGCGCTAGAGACTATAAACTATATTCGAATAGCGCGCTTTATTATACGCTATCGTTATAACGAAACAAGGCGCTCGCGCTAGATGCATATGCTAGGTGTCGTCACAATAGCGTCAGGCGCAACAGTATAACGCGGATATGCGCAAAGCGTGTTAACGCGACCGATAGCGCGCGATGACTGAAGCTTGGCGCTATGCCGCTATCCGCTATACTGTTATAGTGACAGTATAGCGGATAGCGCCATAGCGCCAAGCTTCAGTCATCGCGCGGTTTCGGTCGCGTTAACACGCTTTGCGCATATCCGCGTTATAGGCCTACCCAGCCACGTTAGTGGACGCTTGATGCTAAACGTTATATTAATAGCGCGAAGAGAATAATATACAAAGCGCGCTGTATGCGCTACAAGGCAATAACACGCTTTGCTATGGCGCTAGATGCTATATTATCCACCACTAATCACGTCTAATAATTCTCGTTCCTGCAGCCATTCCAACCAATGGGTCTCAATCGCCAACACCGCCGCGCGCCGTCCGCATCCCGCACGAATTCCGTAAAATCAGCGCCTTCTCCAGTTATTCCAGTGCGCTACCGCGATTGATTGTTTTGTTACATTATATTTGTAAACGCCTAAATCACCTTTGTCTATCTATAACATTAAATAAGTTTTTTTGTTACAGAAAACATGTGTCTCACTATAATATCCATAAAAACGGGGTTCAGTGTATCTTAAAAATACATTCTTGTCTGTGATACATCGGATCATTTCGATGTTTTGACCGTATCATCGAGTAGTTTTGATGCATCGGTATATATCGAGTATCCCTAATTGTGGATTTTGTGACAAAATGGCGGGAAATAATTTCTATCAAAATTTAAAATAATTTTTACGTCTATTATAATAAGTCTATTTTTAATTAGTCTACAAAATTAACCACATATAATGTCGGATCGCAAATCTGGAGACATTAAAAAAGTCCTGGAATCAAGAAAAGGTTGAGAAGACGTACTACGATATTGTGGTATACTAGTCATTTTGGTGGTCAAAAACTTATCATACTCGGTAAGTGTTCCTAGATTTTCAATAAGGAGTTACCCTCAGCTAAGTTGGTGGTGGTGGGGCAGTCCCCCCAGCCGTATAATACTATTTTGTACAAAACTTGTAACACAGTCTCAGACTATTACTACCGCGTTTTTAAGCTTCACAGTCTTTGCATGGTAATAGGTTCTTCTGGATATAATAAGGGGCTACTTCCCTAATGGTGTGTGTACCATAAGCTGTCATTGTATGCCAAATAATATATAGCCTCCTCTGCTGACAACTTTAACAAATAATGTGATTTTGAAGCGCTCGTAGCGAGGTTTGCTTAACCATTCTGAATCGATCAGCAAAGTTAAGCAACGTCCGCCGCGGTCATGAGTTGGATGGGTGACCGCTGGTGACATTACTACTGAGCGCTTCCGTGCTTCGGAGGGCACGTTAAGCTGTCGGTCCCGGTTGTTGTCTTAGGATGGCAGTCGTTACAGCATGGTGGTAGGACACTTTGCGAATGCCCGACTGGCTAGCTACCACCCTCAAGTTGAAAATCTGTCGCCAAGCACCTAACGGTGTGTTCCGGCAGCTGTCCTTGAGAGCCAGTAATTCTAGGTTAGCCTGAACAACATCTTTGACCACATCATCACTTACCATCAGGTGAGATAGTGGTCAAAGGCTAACCTATCAAGCATAAAAAAAAACATGTTAGTGCAACAGAAGTTACTTATGGGTACCTGATAATGTATCAGAAAATAAAAAAACAACCCACTCATTAATCGCCCACCGCTGTATGTAAGACTTGTACTATCTTTATAGTGCTGCTTATTATGCCATACTTTCAGCTGACCCGAAGGCTTGTTGATCTATTTATAATTATGATAATAGAATACCTAGGTAATCTAGGTAAGTAGGAATCAGGATAAAAAGTATTATGTGTAATTAAGCCTCCTGGTTTTCTGATTTGGAAACTGTGACAACTAAACTTGTTGAGAGAATGATGAAGGATTAATTTTCGACATTTCAGGAATATAATTGAAGAACTATTTGGTAAAGGAATTGCTTCAGAAACATGGAAAACTAAAAAATAATATGAACTGATTCAACTTGAGGAAGACAAGTAAGTTTTAAACATATTAGTTCATACAATAGATGCAATATATCTACTTATAAAATAATATTGTACAACATCATCTTCCAACCCTTATCCCATGAATGTGGGGTTGGTACAATACATTCTCCTTACTAACACATAAGGTAGATACAAGAACATATTATTTATTATAGATTGTTAAGAAAATCTATTCCTTAGGAAAGCATCTTTGTAAGGCTGGCTGCTTTCCTGATGCTATGAAGATAATGCTTGTTACTACCAGCAACCTACACGCTACCACAAGTTAGCAGGTGAGTTTGTTAAAATGATAAAGAGCTCTGTTGTGGACATTATTTGCAACAACACCTTATTTACATAATTAGTGGCATGCTGCCCATTAAGCATAATTTTTCTCTTAATAGACTTTTACAACATCCATGAAGAGGATAATTATTATTTTTACCTGAGAGCTGAACAGCTGAAAAAATTAGATGTGATTATACTTATCCACTTTGGTAATTATATTACTAGGTAGTGATATTAAAGGAAACCATGCTCTTAATCCATAATTCCCAGAAATTAGAGTAGGACTTAGTTGTGTTGAGATAGATGACATAACTAGTACCCTGACAAGCTGTTAAACTATAAGGTAGTGACAAGTTTTGCTAGAACAAATGAATATAATGGGTACTACTCTGCCACAGCTTTACTGTTCTGCTTCCTAGTTCTGCACCCCATGGTTTCACCCGAATAGACCAATTATGTAAACATATATAAATAGTAATATCTTGTGTTAATCCAGGGCCTACACTACCAATATTTCAAGTTTCATACAAATACGTTAAGCTACTTCAGTGTGAAGGAGCTACATACACAGTCACAAAATTTCACATTCACAAAATTAGTGAGATTTAATTTATGATATGTATAATAGGAAAATAAGTAAAAGCTTTTTTATTGATTTTCAGTTCTCTTTTGATTACTATCGAACCTGATGATAAGTAAATATGTTATCCAGCCTAACCTAGGGTTATTGGTGCTGAACACTAGTGGTCACTCATCCAAGTAATAACCTCAATAGATGTAGCTTAACCTTGTTGATAAGTTAAGAATAACTAACTTAACAAATAACAGTATCTAAGATTTAAGTTCTGACACTATTACACCCTAGCATAGGTCAATAATATGCCTGTGGGGTGCTGGGCTAGAATTTCACCCCCCATCTCTACCCTTGGGTGTTGTAAGAGGCGACTAAGGGTAACACACCTGAAGGTGGGCAGCAGCACTTTCTGAGGAACTGATATCTCACACTGCTAACCCCCCATAATGTGGGAGGCTGTTTTCAACAGTGAACAATCCAGCTGATACATTACATTAAATAGGTCACTAAAATACTTAAAGAGCAATCCATGGATACTTATGAAAGTATTGAAAAGAAATTAAATAACATAAATAACTATTTAGATACATTTATTTTACATAATTTTATCCTATAATTTTTACACTCATGACATATAATGGCAATCTCAGTGAAGATATCAATAAAACAACTTTAAATGAAGTAATATTTGCTTAAAATACTTAAGTTCACGATATACTGCATACTCTTGAGCATTCCTTCCTACATAGCTAGTAACTAGTGAAGTATCCTTTCTATGGCATGGTTTGTAATTAAAACTTTGACTATCACTATATCTATTATTGCTTGCAGTATATGGTGTAATTTAACCAGTACCCTGGTCAGGTTTGTGACCAAATTGTAACTAAATTAGTTTTAGGTCAAGAAACCCACTGTCGTACGACGACAGTGGGTAATCTAAGGTGTAATAGTGTAAATAGTTCTAAGGTAATCCGTTTCGTTTGTGATTCAATCTTGTCTTCAAATTTTGTGAGGTTCGAAATTTTGTTTTTGATAAGAGGTTACCTAAAATATGTTACAATGCTTCTTTGATAACCACGTTGTCGTTACTCTTATTCCTTTGCAAATGTTTGTCTGAAATACTGTAGTACCCATAAACTAATAATTGGGAAGTATTAGTAAAAAACTAAAGAGTAAGAAATATTTCCTTTGTTTTGTTTTCTTTCAAGAACATAGATCAGTATGAGAGAAAGAGTAACAGATAAGAGATAATTATAGAGTACAACTACACCGCAGATTCCACAGACGAGTGAAACTAATTCTACACGGTCGTGAACTACAAATTTATGTTAATCAATCATTTAATAATGTATTATTAATAATTAATCAACCTCAGTCACAAACGAGATAGCCTTAGTCTGCCATAATTAACACTGCATCTATTAGGTAAGATAGGACAAGTCATAACAAACAAGTGCTCGAGGCGCACGCCCATTAGGTAGGTACATATCGGAAACAATTTTGCTCTATTTTTGCGAATACGTTTTAGGTGCCCACCCCGCCAACTTAAGCATAGTGTGGTAAGAAAAGAGGTAATCAACTCCAACTTCTTCTTTAAGTGACTACTGTGGGCTTGCCACAAGGGTGATAAATTGAATGTTGATGATTTCATTTAATCATAGTCACTGACGACTTTGTGTATCATTCTACTTACGAGTATTAATAAGTGCATGTTTTTTATAATTACTGATAGGCTAGACTTGGACCACTATCTCACTTGATGGCTAGTAATGATGTGGTCGAAGATATTGTTCAGGGTACCCTAGAATTACTGGCTCTCAAGGACAGCTGCCGGAACACACCGTTAGGTGCTTGGCGATAGATTTTCAACTTGAGGGTGGTAGCTAACCAGGCGGGCATTCAAAATGCAAAATGCCCTACCGCCATGCTGTACACTACTGCCATCGTAAGACAACAACCGGGGACGGCTTAAAGCGCCCTCCGAAGCACGGAAGCGCTCAGTAGTAATATCACCAGCGGTCACCCATCCAAGTCATGATCGTGATGGGTGTTGCTTAACTTAGTTGATCGATTAAGAACGGCTAAGCAAACTTCGCTACGAGCGCTTCAAATATTTGATAGGTAGGTACACTTAATCGCGATTCACGCTTATATTCTAGGTATTTAATACATAGGGTGGATTTGAACTATTTTCTCTTGTGATTCAAATCAAAACGTCTAAGGTGCAATTGCATAGATATTGTGAACCAAATTAGACCTGGCACTCTGAAAACGCTATTGAGATCGTAGTGTTTTCCTTACCATGATACGGATATTTGTATGCAAATAGCACGCAATGGCATAACTTGAACGTGGAAGTAGGTCAACAATTTGTAAATATATATATAAAAAAATAACAAGTATAACAATGTTATCTTAAGTTAACGCGATTATTATACATACTAATAAAAAAAACTTTAACGATCACTGCTTTGTTTGAAACGTCGCCGGGTCAAAAATAATGATAAATATAACATGTCTAATGTTTTTTGCATATAAGTGCAATATTGTGTATATATTTAAAAAAGTAATAATATATTTTCTACCATTTACTAACAAAGATATTTACCACATATTTAAACGTTCTCCAGAAACAGTTAACATATCAAAATGTATGCAACATTTAAGCCATTAAGAATGTGAATAGCGATTTGAAAATAACTGATGAGATTTCGAATTTTGAGAAGGAAATTGATGATGTGCTTGCCAAGTTTTTGAAGACATCATAATCGCTTTACAGATATCTATTATTAAATTTGGTTTTATTTTACAGGATATATCAAGTGTATGAAACGTGTTGCAGTATCCAAAGTGTAGATACCCATTGGCTTTTAACACACTAAAATTGAAGCGGAGTGGAGGAATCTACATTTTGGGCTAACCCTAATTGTGTGATATGGAGGAAAAAGAAATTGCTACTTGTACATATGTTAAAATAAATGCCAATATAAACTTAAATTTGTTTTAGTTCTATTTTAGAATAATAAGATTACGATATAAAAGTATATACTGACCATAGGAGTACAACCTGTTTACAATATGTTAATAAACTCCTTAATAGAATGGATAGTATGTAATTATTAATTCGATCAAAACATTTGCCAGTATTCGTCTCAGGTATAAAAGAAAAAAAAAGATCAGCGACTAAAGTTTGGGCGTATGAAGGTCTGTTACCTATCTGTCTTTAGACATATCTATATAATTTGTGTATTACACCCCTGGCGCTATCAATATAGAAATCTGTAATGAGTTTGATCAGCTAAATTATTCATCTTTGAGAGAGAGAGAGTTAGGATTAACGAAAACATGCCTGGAATTGAAAGCAATTTTGTAAGTGACGAGGATTATATTATAGCTAAAGCTAAAGATGCCCAAAAAGTGAATATTCACTCAGCCAAAGCATGGATGCTAACAGCAAAAACCTTATTTCCTACTAATTTCAAAATACAATTTGAAGCGTATTTGATGGAAAAACAATCGGGTAATATTCAAGAAGCCGCTGAATGTTTCAGTTCGTTGATGCTCTCCAGACAAAATCTCTCTACATTGTTACCAGAAATATCAGCAATAGCAAATGCTCTGAGAACTGCAGAAGGTAGTTTCTTAAGCCAAATGTTCGACCACATAACACCTGACATTCAATTAACAATCCTCAAAACCAGTGTAGAAAACAGTGATGATACAATGGAACACTGCAAACTACTTGTTTTGTTATTGAAAAAGTTTCCACAATTGGGAGTAGACAGTCTTGTCAAAACATTAATAAGTAATGATAAATTTTTGTATGATAACAGATATGCACGATTGCTAGTGGTTGAAACTTTACCACTCCTTAGCTCCCTAGAGTCTCCGAGGCTGCTTCAACGTTTGTTAGTGAAAGCCATTGACTTTTATAATTCTTATGTGTATGATAAAAGTGATCATGAAATAACAGACCCATGGCAAAGGTTACATGGAGTGTTGGATTTGTTGGGAAGACAACTTGGATGGGACTCATTTCTTGTAACCTTCAGCAGTAATAATAATAACGAAGCATATTTCCAGAAACTTTATACACTTAGAAATAATGAAGATTGCCGCCAATTGCTTTATTGTGGCACAACATTTTTTTTGAGAGCCCTTTATGAGCAAAGATCTTTAAAAGGGAATCATATTCTTGTAGAAGCTTTGTCTGACCCAGATCTTCCTCCATCTAAAAGAAGAAAAGGAGACATTGAAGTGACTGGCATATCAGCTAATCAGTTTCAAGTAGCAGCCAACTGTTGGGAGCTGCTTCACAGCAATGATGTTATATCCAGAGAGTTTACAAAGCTAGCAGCCCAGCTGCAAGTAAAGCCATGGACCGAGGGATTCACTAATGAGATGGCTATTTATAGGGGCCGCTATGATGAAATAACTCTTTCTGGAATAGAGAACAGTCTGTTGGCTAATGTAGTTAAGGTTTCTATAAACTACCATCAGAAGAATAATACTGCTTGTGTTGAAAACATTTTGGCTGCTTTACCACATTTACCAAATGCAGAAGGCATATTAGATGGAGAACTAATAGTTGGAGGGAAACATAGACACTTACATTTCTTACCTGTTACAAAAGTGGCTATCATGCATTACTTTTGTACATTGTTGATAAGAATCTTACTGAATACAGGAAATACTTCAGACATTACATATGGACACATATTAGTTTTGATGCAGCTTGGTTGGCCACAGGAAGAGTCTGTTTTCATTCATTTAATGGACATTATAAGACAAAAAAGAGTGTTCCATTATCATGTATTTTCAACTTACATTATACATATTGATATATTGGAGGAACTGAGCTACATGTGGAACGAGCAGGATAATAATGTTGTTTTAGATATTTTGCCAAATAACCAACAACTTATTGGTCAGAGAAGAATCGGAACTCGAGGAGCAGACAAAGGAGTCAAGGAAGATTTTAAACAGGCCATGAAAGCTCAATTAACCAGAAGCAATGAATCTATTTTGAATTTAATGATACAATTTATTACGGCTGAAAGAGCTTATTTCCACCAAATACTGTAATAAACATTATTTATATGTATGCAAATTTTTGTTTTTTCACATAAAAAAATCTGGTACTATTTGTTTCCACTTTGCCTAGCTTTGCTACATATCAGATTAGGTTTAGGTTTAAAGAACTTTATTTCTCATAAGAATTACATTTCCATTCTAGTTATCCAAGGTTCTTCATGAGGAAATCATCAGTATTGGTTAAGAATGGATGGTTAGTTCAGCTAGAAACATTTTGTATTAAAACAACTGCATTTTGGCACTTTATTAATTTTTTTATTTATGATATTGTGACGGAACTAGTTTGAGGCCCACCTGATGTTAAGCGGACTAACCTCTGCCTATAACAGATTCATTTCGTCACAAGTCAGGAATTGCACTGCGCCCTTCACCTTGAGACATGGTTTTTAAGTCTTATATGTGCCTGTAATTTTACTGGCTTTCAAGGACTGCTGCCGGAACACACCGTTCGGTGCTTGGCGACAAATTTTCTACTTGAGGGTGGTAGCTAGCCAGGCGGGCATTAGCAAAATGCCCTTCCACCATGCGGTGAAGCTCAAGCCCGCGGCGGGATTCGAACCATGGACCTGCTGCGCGGCAGTCCATAGCCGATGCCACAGGGCCATCACTGCTTCAAAAAAAGATAATGTATACGTATAGTTGTATATACATTGTGAAAGGAAGAAAAGTATCTTTTCTGCTGCTTCAGGGATGATATTCAGAGAGAATAAGCTCATATTTCTAAAAAAAAAAGCCTAGCTATATATATTTTAATATAGGGTAATATGTCCAGTTTACCGGCTTCCACCAATGTCCGTCTGCACGACACATTTTTAAATTAATTAAGATTATTCATACGATTTTGACTCTAAACCCAAATTCCTTAAATACTTTGATGTTGTAGGTACCTATAACTTAGACGTAGCGTCATCTTCCGTAAGTAATCAGCGGAGTTTTAGTTTTCATTTAAACGGCGAGGTGAGTGCAAGCATGTCGAAAAGACAAGATTCATAAAAAAAAAATAGTGGACTGGTGTTTTCAAATGGTTAGTTCATGCTCTTTTAACCATTAATATCAAAAGAGGTTTATGTTTTATACCATATACATGTCTATTTACTTAATTTAGGTGTAAAGTATGCGTTATTTTGTACAGTTATTTAAAAAAATCGGGGGCAGGTGCACTGGTGGAAAAAAGGCTACTTCCAGTGTCCGGCCTACCCCGGCCGGTCACTAGCTTTGAAGGGTGGAAGTATTTATTATATTTTATTGTAATCAGCTTGTAGTGATATATAAATTTATTACTAATGTCGTTTTTAATATTTAGCTAACCTTACGTCCAGTCTTCGGCCGCAAAAATAGGCTGTATAAATATTATACGTAAAAGACTCGGACTACTAGTAGTATTGTCTAGTTCACCGGCCTGAAAAATCTGTTGTATCAGCGTGTCTGTCTGCACATTGAAGAAGTTATATATTTTTTAGAGAATCATCAGGACGATGACTTTTTGTAAGAGACGAGAGATTACAGTAGGTACGCCTTTCTTTGGCGAAACGAGTTTGGGAAGTGTCATGTCACTTCAGTCTTCATATGACGTCGTAGGCGACTACGGCTTGCGCTCTTAGTTGTAAACATGTAGGACCAAAGATAAAATTGCTGTTATCTACAGCTAAACCTATAATGTGCTGATCATTAAAATGACTGCAGGATTACAGTCTGAGAACCATCCTGGCAGATTATGGATATTTTCAATATCTTCGTCACCTGAATCCTCATCATCTCTGCATTTGCATTTTCTGGTGATGAAATTGAGACAGCCTTGGGAAAAGATACGTCGTCATCAGTCACCGTCAATCCATCTAATATTTCGTTAAATTTTAAAGTCTCGATACAACATAATTTCTAGTCCATTTATAGATCTTTGAATTAACGTTCAAAACGAAACATAAAATAATTAGGTATCTAACTCATATTCCGCTTACAAGCAGACCCGTGACATGTGGACGGAAGGATAGACAGATAAACGGAGCGTGGTGTCACATATATTAATATTAGGCCCGTTTAGCCCTTTAGTTACGGAACCCTTAAAAATAGAACATTTATTTTTCATCCCACCATCTCGAAAAGAGTATTTTTAATCTTCAATATCTGAGTGGAAAAGCCGTTTTTATTCTCAAGAGGATAAAGTAAATTGGATTTAGAACATCGTGTGCACTAAGTTTGTGAATTAAAAAAAACATTAAACCTATTTACTGCTACCTCTATGGTGCCGAATATATCATACAACTTTTATTTCATTTGTTAAAAACTCAGACTCGGAACCTTCTTGGTTTCCTCGCTGAGGTGGAATGAAAAGTTACGTGTTGCACTCGAGTGCAAAGATTTTTCACCTCGTGCTCTTTTGATTCCCTCGCTAACGCTCAGGATTCTAATTTTGAATCACTCGCTGTTCGCTTGCTCGGTCATCAAAATTGAACACGCGGTTAAAAAGCAACTTTGCACTCTTGTATAACAAATAACTATTATTTGCCTATAATAACGGTGAAATAATGAACTATAATAACTAGTAAGTATGTTAAATTAATAATGTTTATTTATAATTTAATTATAGGTTGTTATTTAGAAGTGAAAAGTTTTATTATTTAGAAGTGAAATTTATAGTCTGTTTGAATGGCACTCACCCACTACCTAAAGCACTGTTCAACCTATAAAGTTATTCAGAAATTTTTTTTTTTGAGAGGGAGAGGAAGAGTTGTTTACTTTCTTTAAATGAATAATATGGAGCGAGACAGTGAATAAAATCGCGCGCGCTATCCCAAAATAGCGAGGGAATGTTCAGTGGCCAACAGCGTATAAGCCACATACGTAAATCTGTTTGCTAAAAGAACTAAGAAGTCAAAAGGTTTAAGCGGCTTGTCGTCATTGACTGCTTTGTCGTGTCTGTTTTAGATCTATTGACAAATATCATAGTATGGAAAATATGGATCTTTAAATATTAACTAATTCAGTCCAAAGACAGCGTGAATAATTCGTTTAAGATACTGCCTGTAATGTCCTACCATATCCTTGTTTAATTATTTAGGACTCTTTTCACCAAGCAAAATATCCTATGTCGCGTTTGTGTTGATTAATTAAATCCCACGTAGCATAATTATTATAGGGAGAATGTAAAAGCTATCTTGGTGGTTAAGCGTAGGTAAAAAAATAAATAATCTGTAATAAATTTGTCACAGATGTGGCAGTACTAAAAAAAGCTTTTTCATCGGCCTGAAAAGTTGTCATAATCAAGATTACATGTTGCCTGCTCACAGTTGTATATCTTCATACTACAAATTGTCAATAAGAAAATAATTAAACTAATCAAATGTCTAAAAGAAATCGACATTTGCGGACATGTTTCACTACCTCTTGCGTTGGCATTGTGAGGCCGGATAGTAAATAAAGTCAGTTTGAGGTAGGTACAGAATTATTTATTCACATTAGGTATAATACACTATATTTAATTAATTAAATAGTACATTGTTCAACAAGGGCTCCAGTTATCCTTTGCGACTATTTTTCATCACCAATGCGAGAAAATAACTAATCAAAAATTGCCAGAATCCTATATAATTCATGTTAAAATTTCCTGACCACTCTAAAGCCTGAAATTAACAATCAACAATTAATCATAATCTCTTTTAAGATATCTTAGACAAATCCAACTTTTAAATAATATACTAAATTAGTATTAACTCTTTATGCATAGAACGGAATGGTCGATAGGGAAGGGAAAGCAGGTTGGGTTGACGGCAATCTCGGTACAAAAAACATTGAGTCTGTTAAGTTTTGTTATTGGCGAGCAGATTAAAGATCGATCTGTGGATATCGTCTGATCTCGGATCGTTTTCAATCATGGATTGTATATACGATATTAATTTCGGGCGTAAGGCTATTGCGATAACCAACCTCTTGAGGGTGTGAAATTGAATTTTACCTCTCAGATGTCGAATTAAGACAACCTACTTTCCGCGCATAAATAATTAAAATTCAATATGTGTATAAATATAATAAAGTACCTATTATTCCTCTTACACATATAATATGCTTATATTTTTAATAACATTCTTAATTGTAACTTATATCTAAGTTTTGTCAAGCGCTTCCTTCATACGATCCTACAGCTAGCAACAGATTGCGTCGCGTGAAGTGCAGGCCTTTTATAGGAGAATTTTTTGTCGCAAATGATCGCAGAAGAAATTTGTCATCTTTCGGAGTAGTGTTGATAGTTGCACCTTCTTCTCCGGAAGCTTCGTCAGTTATAGCTGTGAAGTCCCATAGCTTGATATTGCAGTCTAGTGAACCTGGAAAACAAACAGTGGTGGCATGTCTCATTGTGTTCGCTTCGTTGTGGTTTATTGAAGTCGACCGGTTGTATTATCGTGTACGGGTGATTGCGTACTTTTTTTTATTGGATCTTTTTTGTCCTTTCATATAGATATAATTTAGAAACTCAAGTCTGTAACTGTAACAATATTGGGCCATAAACTCGCTCCGTATTATACGTGACCACAACTGGAGGAACGTGGATGTTTAGATACCTCTGCTACGCCTGTATACCCTTCTTGGTATACAGGCGTGACGTTCAGTTTTGTATCATATTATGTTTTAAGTACTCGTAAATATGCTTGATTAATTTTTGTAATACTTTCAACGTTATTATTGTATTTTATGATTTTTGAAGCGTATAGGTTAGTCGTTCGATGCATTGTACTAGTATATTTTACCGTTTTTGAGATACGCCATCCACCTTCACATTGTATTTTATAGTACCCGATCCGCAAGTTCTCAGGATATTTCAGTAATGCAACTTTTACCTTCAACAAGAATGACCATGTCCTACGCACGTATGCTTTACGCAAATGACCTTTTTTTTGTGCAGGTATATTTAAATGAAACTCAGTAAATAACTATAACATATAGGCGTGAGATATGTTTTGTTTTATAGATAGATAGATAGATAAACTCTTTATTGAAACACCAAAATTTATACAAGTGAAACAAACATTTTGTTTCAAACAAAGATGAAAGTCCATTTTCACAGTTAGTTCAATGTTATTCAGTGCATTTATATAGTAGAGAGGTATAAGATGCAGTACGTACCCGAGGCGAGTATGGTTCCATCGCGGCTGACGGCGAGCGCGTGTACAGGCGCAGCGGGCGAGGCGGCGGCGGGCAGCAGCGAGGCGGCGGGCGCGCCCGTCGACAGGTCCCACACTATCACGGCACCGCACCCGCCGCCCGACGCCAACCATCGACCGCACACGGAGAAACACAGCGTGTAGATCGACGACTGACATATAAAGATGTTACTGTGTAACTACCTACCAACAATTTTTACATTTTCCATTCGGAAAATTATATTAAAATATGCAACACGATCACATTAGCGTTGCACCTGGTGTCAAAGGTGTCATAGCGGCGATCTGGTACAGTATACGGCGCGAGCGCGGAAATCGCATACCAGTGACACGGTAATATTTATCTATACAGTATTTTAACTCTGCTCTGTTCTTGAAATAACTACTTACAGCCGCGCTGTACGTAAACATGCGATAGGGCTACCCGCCTCCAACATTTTAATTACATTTGCCTATTTGGTGTATCCATTTAGTTTTTTGATTGTAATATGTATATTCACTAAAAATGCGTGTAGTTTTTTGTTTAGTAGGCAGATTTCATTAAAAAAATCCATGTTTATATTTGAATAAACAATCAGCCTTAAAAAATTGCGACCAAAAAATATTTGAGACATGAAATGCATGTTACTGATTGAAACAACACATATTATATAATCTATAATAAAATATGATGTTAAAGGTATTGTTATAATGTGCAATTTAAATAATTGTATGGTTTCTGGCTTTACAGTATAACACAATATCATATTGTTTTAATTAAATTCTCATGAGTTCCGCACATATTAAAATACTAGCTACGCCCGCTGTGTGACCACATCCACGTAGACAATGACGATGTAGGTATTCTATATGTCAATCCAGAACCTAAACAATCTACATTCTAAGTATCATCAGTATAAGTAGTATTAGTAGATTATTAACCGGCAAAACAGTCTTCCTGGGATTCAAGCAGATTTTTTTTTTATGCTCGATTGTTTAGCCTCTGACCACTATCTCACCTGATGGTAAGTGATGATGTGGTCGAAGATGTTGTTCAGGCTAACCTAGAGTTACTGGCTCTCAAGGACAGTTGCCGGAACACGCCGTTAGGTGTTTGGCGACAGATTTTCTACTTGAGGGTGGTAGCTGGCCAGGCGGGTCTTCTCAAAATGCCCTACCACCATGCTATAACGACTGCCATTCAAAGACAACAACCGGGACTAACGGCTTAACGTGCCCTCGGAAGCACGGAAGCGCTCAGTAGTAATGTCACCAGCGGTTACCCATCCAACTCATGACCGCGGCGGACGTAGCTTAACTTTGCTGATCGGTTCAGAACGGCTAAGCAAACTTCGCTACGAGCGCTTCAAAACTGCTTATCCTCAAGGCGGGGTCTGCGAGCTCGAGATAATGATTAACATCTGATATACTTGAAACCCGTATTCTATACCTAAAGTGAGTGTTTTACCAGATACAATAATATATGTAACAATATAATAAATTTGAGATCGAATAATAATGTATTACCTTGTGACCTGTCATGATCCGCACCTGAGCCCCCGATAGGCAGTCCCACAGGCGAACAGTGCGGTCGCTCGAGCCCGTCGCTATGTAGTTGGAATTCGGGTGGAATTGGACACACTGCAAAATATTTACACAGACTAAGTATTTTAGGATGATATTTTTCAACGGAACACTTTAGGTAATTTTTAGTCAGTTAAAAATAGCAGATTGTACAACGAGTGCATAAAACAAATTATTTTTGTCGTGACGTTTAACGTTCATTTTATGCACGAGATATACACTAGGCTTTTTACTTCAATTGCGAAGAAATTATGCAATGATATTTTAAGTAGGTAATCTTTCGTTAAAATTGTAACTGATATTTAAAAAAAAAAACTATTTTTAGTGCCATTGTTTCGACGAAACTAACGTTCATAAACTAAATCGTAAAACGTAGCACGAATGTTATACAACTATTTTCAACAAATTTGTGCTGAAAATAAATTATTTTTACCATTTCATTGATGACCTAAAAACTTACATGCGCGCGCAGAATTTGTGAAACTAAAAGGCTGCCTGTAGTAACATTCTACAACAATACTAACAGTAAGGATAGGTATATGTGATTAATATCATTAACTCGTAAGGTACGCAGGTAACTCCTTGTTTGTTTTTCTAAGGAAAATTAATAAAAGACATAAACCTTTCGGTTATATTATTTCTAGTACTATCGCATGTTAAACCATTACATTTACAATTATTTTTAGAGCACAAAATCCAGTAACCAAAAAGTTTGTTTCCTAAATATTACTCTTCACGGTGACAATCTGCGGGCAGCTTATAAAAACTATTCTGGTAAGTAAAGTAAGAAGATGTGTATGTAGTGTGGTATACATAATGTGATTCTCGTTATACCTACACGTGCTTTTAAGTTCGGAATAGAATTACAATTCCATATAGGCATAAAAAGAACCACATCACGATACAGGTTACACAACGCATATGTATTGCCAGTGTTAACAGTAGCCATTTGTGTTTAAATAAAAATTAAAAACTGTATCGTGTCCTGGAGTGTGGATACTCACGTCGACATCGGAGAGGTGTCCCGCGAAGATCCTGAGCGGCTGGTGGTGGTCGGTGGCCCAGAGCCGCGCGGTGCGGTCGTGGCCGCCGCTCGCGAAGTAGTGGCCGTGCGGCGACCAGCGCACGTCCCACACGGGCCACACGTGTCCGCGGTACACCACCAGGCACGTCCAGCATTGCATGGACCACAGCCGCACTAACAATCAATACATCGCGGTCACCACACGTATCTTCTTTCTACCATCATCCCACTCACGAGGAGTCAGCACTGAAGGTTTTTTTTATGGCTGGATTTTATATACAGCCTTTGACGCGTATGTGTGTATGTGTGAGTCTAGTCCACGGCGGCCGCGAGTGTTGTCGTCGCTATCATTCTCAAAGTCAACGCGCCACAGCTTAGGCAATAGTTAGTATTAATTTTGTTTATGTGAAAATTAATTATGAGTGGATCACATTCAGTTATCGATTCTACACCATCCCCCGCAGTATTTTTGATGAATTAATAGTCACCTTATATAACCTCGGTACATACACGTGGTTGTGAGAGGGTTTTACCATTTATTTCATTTTTACCACATTAGTTCTGTTTATAACAGAACGTCATTATTCTAGGGTGGGAGACACCTAGAGGCATTACTTCTGAACGCTTCTGCGCTTCGGAGGGTACGTTAAGCCGTCGGTCCCAGTTATAATCTTAGGATGGCAGTTGATATAACATGGTGATAGCTGGCTTGGTGGTAGTAGCTAGCTGGGCTGGCTAGCTAGTCCAGTACCATCAAGTCGTGTCTGTCGCTAAGCAACTAATAGTCCGATAGCGCTAGGCTTGGGGTCATTAGTAAAAAAAAATCCAAAGTTGCTAATTTCTTGCATGTGGATACAGTCGTATCTATAAAGCTTATTATTGCGTTTTGTGCCACATCTGTCACTTGCATTTTCAGCAATTCAATGATTCGTGGCTAATTTGTTTGATTCAAATCAAAACTTCCAAAATTATTTTAAAGTTTAAAAATATAACGGCACCGTATCTAAGATAGCCTGCGTAGTGTGCAAACCCAGTTTGTGTCATTTTCATCCAGTACAAACAGACAAACGGACAGTATGTTAGAACAATGTCAAAAAAAAAAATCAATTGAAATGGTAAATATTAACTTCATCGGGTCACCTAAATATGGCCAATAAATAATTTTGTAAAGTTTTAGACCATGGAATTTTTAGATTTTTAAAAATTTTAGTTTTTTATGCTACCAACGCTTCACAAAAGTATTATAATCATTAGGGTTCGCATATTCAATATTGTGCATGCATGGAAAATAGACGATGTAAATTTGTGTCATTTCTATGCATGGCAATTAAACACCAAAAATAAACACGCTGCAAATATAAGCACATACGTTCGTTCTGTAGGTACGATTACGTTAGGTATACGAATAATATTCCATGGATATTAACGACACAAATTCAGAATAGTGTTTCTTTAATCTATGATAATATTTAAGACGATCTAGAATAAATATATATATATATATTCTAATGCCATGGATGAATTCGAACAAAACGTTATGTACCTACAACGGATACCAGTGACCTGAAACTAGTAACACCCATTTGACCTATTATAATATTCTTTTAAAACCGTTTAGGCGCCATAGTAGGTACTGGTTAAATATCAATATTCCCGTGGAGAGAAATGACACAAAATACATATGTACATTTAATACTACTTTATTATTATCATGGAAGACAAATTTTCAACTTGAATTTTATTTTCGTCGGATAATGTTCGCAAAGACATATACCTAAATTTCTACCTAAGCAAGCACCTAATATGACACAAACTACTGTATAAGGTTTGGCAAATGGTCAAGAAACTATATCCAAAACATAAACAACTTTATTGTTTAAGAAACCTAAAAACCTAGCGCTACCGGTCTATAACGGTGTGTTCCGGTAGCTGTCTTTGAGAGCCAGTAATTCTGGGTTGGCCGAAACAACATTTTCGCTTACTATCAGGTGAGCCAGTGGTTAAATGCTAGCCTATCAGCTGTAAATAAAATCGAAACAATAAATATGTAACAGGACATAATTGTATAAAATTGTAGCTAGAGTATTATCGCCGGCCGACTGCCAGATGCTCTTATTTGGGACTGCTTTTGATGGATGTATATCAGCTACTATTCAGATAATCAAGGGCAATAAGATTTCAAGAAGCCCTCTTGTGCGCCCAATATTCAAAAACACCACACCGACATCTATTTGAGTGGAGACATGCTGCTCATTATGCGCAGCGCGTATTTCCATGTTATGCAGCAGAGAATAAAATCGGAGGACATCTAGCATTCGTATTTTAAATATTGATTCACGGTAAGGTGAATCAATACTTGATTATTCCGTCAATACCTGTCAATACAGTGGCAACAAGGATTGCACATTTTAATTATTATAAACTTGCTTTGTCAATCTCCTTTCGTCTATCCTCTATTAATTTGTCGAGCTTGCATAGTATTCTTTCTCAACACGCCCAACTACAGGTCAGTTATTAAAAGCTGGCACTAACAACACAGAGATAAGAATACGCTTGTGTAGTGCTGAGTTAAATCAGCAGTATGTAGGTAGACAAATTTTATTTTTGATCAAAATTTTTATGTACGTCAGTGTAACCAAGATTAGAACTTTCCAATTTTTTTAAGAGCATTACTAATATGAATGTCATTTCGACTGTGAACTTGCCCGTCTAGCCAATAGAAAAAATAACGTAACTAACCTGTGGTATCTTCAGAACAGGAGAGCAGCATGTTCTTGAAAGGATCGAAGGAGACCTTGTAGACCGGCCCCGAGTGGCCGTACAGCGTGCGGAATGTATCCCTATCTTTCTCTTCCATCATTCTCACGAGGACGTCACCTGCGATGCATAAAACATAATACTTAAGTATACTCGTATTATGTTTTTATTATTGTTAGCCGTGCACCTTTAAATTTTATTGTCGTCGAGGTTCAGATGGTAGGAATCCTTATTATTTCACTGATGTTTATTTGTTTGTATTTCACAGATATTTTCATGAGAAATTATCTTGTACCTATATTTATAATAAAGGAGTAGACGCCAGAAAGCCTGGCTAGCTACCACCCTCAAGTTGAATATGTGTCACTAACAGTGTGTTCCGGCAGCAGTCCTTGAGGACCAGTAAAATTACAGGCACATGATGAGATTAACTGTATGTATGACTCAGGGTGACGGGCGCAGGGCAGTTCGTCACTTGTGACGAATTGCATATGTTATAGGCAGAGGATACCGCTTGGCATCAGGTGAGCCTCGTGCATATTACGTCGTTAATGGACACTATCCGGGCTATGAATTGGATTACTTGGATTACATCCTTGGATTACACCTGGACTTGTTAAATGCATCATTAAACGGGATAAAATGCACATTGAGGCCAGAAAAAATCCTAAATGTGATGAATTGCAGAAAAGCTACAAAAAGTACAGAAACTACTGTAACAACGTGCTCCAAAATGTCAAAGATAATTATGACCGCAAACTAATAACAGATGCCAAAGGAAGCAGTAAACTGACATGGGATGCGGTAAAAACAATATGTGATTTAAAGAAGCAATACTCTAGAAACAATGAATTATTGCATATTGAATCGGACACAACTAAATCTCTTAATAGGGTGAACGAATATTTTGCTGGAATTGGTGAGACTTACGCTACTTGCATATTAAATGAATTAAACATAAGTGAAAGTGAATTAGTCGGACTGGTTAATGTAACTTCAAAAAAATCACCCTCTTCCTTTTTTATGACACCTACAAATGAAACAGAAATAATAGGTATAATAAGTAACTTAAAATCGCGGTCTGCTCCCGGCCCTGATAATATTTCTAATGACGTCCTGAAAATAGCAAAGTTAGAACTAGCTTTTCCTATCGCACATCTGTGCAACCTAAGCATGAGTTCTGGTGTCGTACCTGATTGCTTGAAAGTTGCAAACGTATGTCCAATACATAAAGGAAATGACACTAAAACTGCAGAAAATTACCGACCCATATCACTATTGAGTACGTTATCAAAAATACTAGAAAGAGTTGTTAATAAGAGACTTCTAAATTACCTCGAGACCGAAAAGCTTTTAGCAGACAATCAGTATGGGTTTCGCAATGGAAAATCAACAGAGGATGCTGTCACTAATTTAACTGACTTCGTAGCTCAGAAAATGGACGACGGCTACAGATGTATTGGCATCTTTCTCGACCTTGCGAAGGCATTTGACACCGTGTCCAGACCTATTTTGTTAAAAAAGCTAGAATGTATGGGAATTAGAGGTGTAGCTCTTGATTGGTTCCGATCATATTTAACGAAACGTGAACAGAGGGTTAAAGTAGCAGACCATGTGAGTAACCCGAAAAGTGTAAAATACGGCATTCCTCAAGGAAGTGTTCTTGGCCCTACACTTTTTTTGGCATACATCAATGATCTCTGTACTCTAAACCTACCAAGTACAAAAATTTTTGCATACGCAGATGACACTGCCTTAATATTTTACGAAAAGACGTGGGAAAAGACACGGAATACTACCCAAAAAGGTCTAAAAGCGGTGTCAAATTGGCTTCAGCACAATCTCTTGACTCTTAACACCAAAAAGTCAAAAGTAATTCATTTTAGGATCTCACACAACTCCGCACCTAGTATGTCCATATCCCTGAAACTACATACGTGTCATGATGATCCCAGCTGTTCATGTCCTACTTTGGAAAATGTGCATGATTTAAAGTATCTTGGCATTTTGATAGATGAGAGCCTTTCTTGGGTTCCTCACATTGAACACCTAAGTGCCAGGGTAAGAAAATTAATGCACATATTTAAAAGACTTCGAAACGTAGCAAATGAAGAGATTCTCAAGCTAGTATATACTGCCTTATGCCAAAGTATATTAAACTATGGAATAACAGCATGGGGCGCGGCACTCAAAACATTTTTCCTCAAAATAGAACGCGCTCAAAGGGCTATTCTGAAGGTGGCATACAAAAAGCCTTTCCGTTTCTCTACTGATGCCCTTTATGCTGATACCCAGTTTCTGCGAGTGAGACAACTATTCATTGTAGCAACAATTATCAAATTCCACAAAACATCAATCCATTCTATTGGAGGTCTAGGATCGCGTAGACTATGGTGGCATACAAAACTGAAGCGCACAGCTTTTGCACAGCGGTTTTATTTATACTTGGGACCTTACTTATATAGTCAGGTCAATAAAAAGCTTCAAATACTCAATTTAAGTAGATACGAAGTTAGATCAAGACTGAGCAATTGGTTACGAAACTTAAACTATACAGAAACAGAAAAAATAATGCAACGTATTATATAAATGCTATAAAAACACAAACGCCAACAACCATACCATAACACCCCCTCCCGACACCACACACATACACACCCTCTCACAACACATCACACGCAAATAATGCAACATTATTAAGATTAATATAAAATAATTCTATACCATTCAATTTTAAATATTATTACTAAATTATTAAATTTAATTATTATAATAAAATTGTATTTTTAATGTAAATTGAATGTAAATCATAGATTAGAATGTATTAAGATGATTTTATTTTAATATTTGTCATGTATAAATTAAATCTTAATCAATTACATTTGTATATTAGGAAGTAAATAGACTTCCCAAAACAGGGAATCCTAGTGGGAAGCCTATTGATATATAATAATCATTGTAAAACAGTGTCTTTGGAAAAATAAAATTATTATTATTATTATTATTATGAATAGCTATCCGGGTCAACAAAGGGTCCACCAGAGAAACTCATGACATCAAGGGTGAACATTTGTGTCCGATCATACGCCACAGCGGAGCCGGGAAAAGATCTTCCCACATGATCAGTGGTATATGAAGCTAAGGATCACGAACTCGCCAGTGAGGATCGGCTACGGAAGTGCGTTATGGGGTGACTTAATCCCCTTGCCTTGTTTGGCCCCAAATTGCTGAGACGGGAGTCTCCAGAGACTACGCAGGACATCGCGGGCATTTACCTTCAGGTACAGAGCCTGGGAGTGGACGCCTGACCAGGGTTTCTCAGCGCTTACGCAGCGAGTATCTGTGCCGCGGCGGAATTTGCACCTTGTCGGTAAACATGGAGGTGCGATCTTCCATGTTTTCCGTTTGAGAAGGAGGAGGAAGAAGACGTTAGTTCTTAATGTCTGGTTCGCCCAGTAATTTCGCTTGCTGCCCTTCTTTCTGTGTGCTCGAAAGTATGTAACAATCTAATAGAATTATTTACACACCGGACTATTACACACCGGATAACCGCTAGTTAAAAAAAAACAAGTTTAGAATAATAAAATTAATTGAGAACAACATACCTGCTTCTCTGTCGATGTCTTGCAGTTTCTCTGCAGATTTCATTCCCCGCAGCTTCACAGGAGTCAGTGTCCAAACCTGAAACAAGGATAATACATAACATTTTAGATTGTGAAAACTTTAAAAGGTATGCAATGAAAAATGGCTGAACAGGATATCAGCCGTCACTTTGAGAGCACGTGGGACCTGCCTGAGAATCATTATAAAAAACATTGATACTGAGGAATTAGTCTTTGACCACTATCTCACCTGTAGTTAAGTGATAGTGCTTAGCTCAACAAACTAACCGAAAAGCCAACCTTGTGACTTATTTCTTCATTTCATTTTGGGGTAAAATGAAACCAAATTCAATATATATCTTATTTCTTTCATACAATTATCTAAAGGACACCTAGTGCCATAATTACCTTTATTGTGGAATTACTGAATCCAACAGCCAGGCACGTAGAATCGTCGCAGATGTCCGCGCAAAGTGCAGTATGGCCACTGTTCAGTAATGTGTAGAAACATATCGAAGGCAGACTTTCAGGACCGAGCTGAACGCGCTTTGAAGCCTCTCGTAGAGCCTTGCCTTTTTCCAACTTGTCTGTCTCTTTTCTGGGTGAAATATGACAACAGAGTAACTTTATTTTGTAAGTTTAATTTTTTTTTACATATTGGTATATGTAAATGTGATTATGTAAATTTGAAGAAAATATAATCATAAATATGCAAGTATACCTTAGCCTAGCTTAGGTTTAAGTATACCTAATCCAAACCTTAAAGTTTACAATATGGCACATATGAATCGTCATGATGGTATAAATATGAAGTGGCGTTTCTGGTAGAAGTCTGAATGTTGCATCAGGGAAGGGTGCAACATCCAGTCTGTGTGTCAATCGAAAGAGCGCACCCTCTTTCGAAGCGACGGTAATTACTGATTTTGATTGTTTAAGCGTCTTGGACAAAAATGTCAGGTTAGGTTTGTTTAGCAAACACCCTTGAATATTTTTTTAATGATAATCACGTCATTTGATACACTGTACACAAACACCAAGAAAGCTTGAAAATAGCACCAGCGACAGAAAAATTAAGAGTTTGAAGATTAGCGGGGCATGAACGAACATCAGTCATGAGGAGGGATTAAAAAACTATTAACATAAATAGTATTGAGTATGCATGTGGATTGAGGGTCAAAAGGAGGCTGTGGGTGTGGATGGACTGCCTGAAGAATGGTATGAGTATAAAAGGAGTGAATAATGAGATGACAGAGCAGAATGTAAGAAGAATACATGTTTTGCCGACCCTTCTTAAACTGGGAAAAGGACCGGAAGAATAAAGTAATTAGAAAAGCAATGACAATATAGGTTATAAACACAAGTAAATAAGTAGTTATATATTTAGTATCACTACTTTAAAAAATGTTTCATCCTAATATCAGCTGTTTTCTTTTAACATTCTTCAAAAATAATTATTTAAATTTCTTAAAATTGATAATAATACGAAATTCTCAATGTTTGAAAAACAAAACTCAAAGTTATTATCACATCGCCTTTTTTGTTTTGAATATTTTTATAAAATAAATAAAGCGCCATTGTTAGAAGCATTAAGAATATGGAACTTACAATTCAGGTAAAGGAATTCTATCATTAGCCGGCGCATTCGGGTCAGACTTAGGTTTCTTCATGAAGATGTTGTCCTTTTTGGCCTTTTTCTTTTTGGGTTTATCAGGAGTTTCTTCAACCTCCTCCTCATCTTCAACTGGCTGTGGGAGCACCTGGATATCTGGTTCTTTCAGAAGACCATAGTACACTTTTGTGCGATTTTCTATATCAAAAGAAAAATTGTTTTGTAAAAATATGTTTTACACTATAAGTGGTTAAAAAAGATTTGCGAGCTAAGAATTGTTACCGCTTCTCGTAGCTTCACCAAGCAGTCCTCCAGCTGTGGATCGCACTTGAGCCCACGTCCGTCCAGGGCCATCATGTACCTCTAATTGTATGTGGTTATTTATGATGTTGATAATTACAGTTGAACTTTTCTGCTCTTGTAAGTATCTCTTGAGCTGGGCAGATGCATCTCTTGACAGTTGGACAACAAACTTGTTGGTGCTGAAAATACATTTGTGAAGATGAATGTTTGGTTTTATTTACTGATTTTGTTTAGTTTGATTTGTTCTGTATTTAATTTATTTTATTCTGAAGTTTGTGACTATGTATAGAATGTTACTTTAATTGATTGTTTAATATCTTTTTTGGGAGACTTGTGTGGTGTTGCTACAATTTCAAATACTAAAATTCCTAAACAAATAAGAGACCTTGATATTGCAATGTTTAAACGAAAACTTAAAAGAATATTGGCCCATAAATGTTACTATACAATTAATGAATTCCTCATTGACAAGAATATTTCAATCTGTATTAATAATGACTAATATAAAATGACTAATTGTAAATTTTGACATTGCTTTTCTAATATATAACTTTGTTTTAATCGATATAAATAAAGACGAAATGTGACGATGAAAGATAAATTTTATAAAACAACCACACATAATTCTATTTTTTGACTTAATTTTAACGCATTGACATTAGTATTTTGATATATCGATTTTAATTATTTCAATTTGTATGTAATTCATAATAGCTTTCAAAATGAATAGACATAGATTCTTTTTTTCTTTAATTTGTACGCCACACGTGGCAAGGACATGAGGTACGAAATGTAATTTACTATACCACCTTGTATGCGATATTGTATATTCACTGTGTACAAACAAATAAATTATTTATTTGAATTTCGCAATGTCTAGTCACGTGGGTAGAGTATAAAACAAGGTTCGAGAATTTATATTGCCATGTCACTGATATTATGCCACACTGATTAACCTAACGAACGGAGATGGGTAGAATATATTTGCATACAGAGTCAACAAACAATAATTGTTTTAGAGGATTAATGTTAACTCTTCAGTCTGTACTGTAACAGCCGGATCGTCCACTGCTGAACACAGACACCCCTATTAAGGGGGTATTTGCCATAATCCCCACGATTGGCAGGCGTCTTGGAGATCGCAGTTTAAGTTGGCAGTTCTTTAGAAGGCGCTGCTGCCCACCTTTCAGTATTTTTCCCTTAGTCGCCTCTTACGACACCCACGGGATGATATGGAGAGGTGCAATTTTAACCCGGCCCCACGGGGCACCCCCTCTTCAGTCGGCAGATTCAAATTAAAATCCATTAAACGGAAAAATAATTTGAGGGAGGTTAAGTGCACTTCTTTCAATCCAATAAAGTCTAGTAGTCAGATTGATGGCCGTCTCGTATGACAGTTAAAGTAATACTTTTAGAGCACAAAATTCGACTTAGGACCTGTTTCAGAATGTTCGAGTAAGTGCCGGTTATACTACCCAGAACATATTTATTAAACAAAACACTATCTTTGCGTTTCACAGTCATCGATTTAGTCTATCGATCGGTTAAAGCTTGAATCGCGCTGCATGTTAACTGTCATTTTTATCATTCAGTTATTTTACGTGTTGCATTGCATAGCAACCCGAAACTTTATCGTGACATTCTGAAACGGGCCCTTAGTCGGCCCGTCCTCGATAGCCCAGTGGTAAAAGCATCCGATAATGATTCATGTGAAATAAAAATCGAAACAGAAGAAAAAATAGAATAAAAAAATCGGCCATGTGCGAGTCGGACTCGCGCACGAAGGGTTCCGTACCATTAGCTATACAAAATTAGACTTCATATTATTACCTTTTTAGGGTTCCGTACCCAAAGGGTAAAAACGGGACCCTATTACTATAAGACTTTGCTGTCCGTCCGTCCGTCTGTATCCAGGCTGTATATCAAGAACGGTGTATCACCGTAGTATCGCTAGACCGTAGTATCGGTGTAGCTATCGCTAGACAGTTGAAATTTTCACAGATGATGAAGTCTAATGTTGTATAGCTAATGGTACGGAACCCTTCGTGCACGAGTCCGACTCGCACTAAGCTAGTTTTTTTTGTTGTAACGCACGCGAGTCCGTCTCGCACTTGGCCAACTTTTTGTATATGTTGTTATAGCGGCAACAGAAATACACCATTTGTGAAAATTTCAACTGTCTAGCTATCACCGTTCTTGAGATACTCGTACAGCCTGGTGACAGACGGACGGACGGAGGGACAGCGAAGTCTCAGTAAATAGGGTCCCGTTTTTACCCTTTGTGTACGTAACCCTAAAAATTAGTAACAGTGCAGTGAAGTGATTGTGAAATGGTTACTCGCAAAGTGCGATATGCGGGGACACTGTAAGTGCGCTACGCGTGCACTGTGTGTGCCGCGCTTGTAACTCTCACTGTGAACTCTTCATGAAGGTTCTACTTACAAGAGGTAGTTGTCTATGCAATTCCCTTATCCACTGCTCTTGACTATGTTAATTTTATTTATAGCTGATAGGCTATCCTTTGACCATTATCTCACCTGATAGTAAGTGGTGATGTGGTTGATGATGTTGTTCAGCTAACCTAGAATAATAGCTCTTGAATGTAGCTAAGCAGCTATTACACACCTACCAACTTACAGAACAAATAGTTATTTTTAACAAGTAATATAATGGTAGATATGTTAATTTAAATACCTGTATATTTCAGCTAGCTCATTGCCTTTTATTTGATCCTTATGTTTTACAAAAGATAGTTTTTTCAAGTCATCATGACAATAATCTTCCTGTTCTTGTCCAAATTTCTCCATAAAGTTATTGGCATGCTCAATATGGTCATACAGTATGAGACTGAGATACATATGAACAAACACAGGATACAGGAGTGTTGATAGCTCATGCTGAAATAATTTTTATGAAATAAAATAAAAATGACATCAAAAACAGGGGTGTGTACATCTGAAGAAATTACGAAACCCATTTGGATCACTGTCTGACCACAGCCAACAGTCTCCAAATCTTTTTTAATTGTAAAAACCAACGTGGTTTTCACTCATTTTAGTAAATAATATGGGATAACTCACGTGAAGCAGTCAGATAGCTCCGACTATAGTTTCAACCACATTCGGTAGTCTTTTTTGTGGCACTTTCCCCATGCCAGACAGGATTTCACAAACGACGAAGAGGACTCGCATCAACACTCGACGACACAACCAACTGCGACCCACCCCTCGCACCAACCTATGACGTCACGCGCGCTACCTGCTGCCGCCCGCAGTGCTAAGCGAGACGTCAACGCGGGCGTCCCGAGCTCTCCTTGAAAAAGACCACTAAAAAACTATAGTCGGAGCTATCTGACTGATTCACGTGAGTTATCCCGTATTATTTACTAAACTGAGACTCCAAATCGATTAAAAAAAGTTGAATTTTGGTGATGACCCAATCACGGAATATTCTATGTTCTGAAGTGATGAGACGGTCAAGTCACCCGCTTGATGGTAAGCGACACATGTGCCCCTTACAGATGCAGTGCCACCTCTCTCGTTCTCCTTGGCACTGCACTGCCCTCGTCATTCCAAGATGTTTGTTCTTATGTCTCAGTACTCCCAGTAATTTTACTTACTACAGTATTCTTCACGTGAAAACACAACAGTGCTTGGAGTCTACCTACTGCTTCAATGCAGAATATCTGTCATTGATAATGATAATTTATTTTCAAGAAATATGGTACAATAAAGGTCTTAGGTTTTGCAGTGGATCCAACCAAATCTGACTGTACTAAATAGACATAGCACATGGTAAATGTAAAAGTATAGGTAGTCCGATGGATCACAATTAATTGCATAGTACATGAACTATTTTAGATTAATTGCAATGTTCGATGGATCAATTGGATATAAAAAATTACAAATTTTTTGCTCCTATGCGAGCATGGGCGCTCCGACGCATCTGTATCCACAGTCAATAAATCTGTTCTCTTTAATACTGTCGTCATATACATAGAGCAATTTACAGTAAAAATATATAGCGTATATCAATATTTTCAGCCTTTATTAAGTCAAAGACTGCTGCATCCTCAGGAATTTTGTAGTGTTTTACATACATGTCCATCAAAAGAGACCAACCATTCCTGAGGATGTCAGTGTTTCTTCTTCTAGACCAGACATATTTCTATACTCAAAAAAATTTCAAATGCATTGTACTTAATAAACTATTTTTTTTTTAAAGTTATTGTGACTGGACAAGCTCGAGGCCCACCTGATGTTAAGCAGATAACCTCTGCCTATCACCTTGAGCCCTTCACCTTGAGACATAGTAGTTAAGCCTCATGTGCCTGTAATTTCACTGGCTTTCAAGGACGGCTGCCGGAACACACCGTTAGGTGCTTGGCGACAGATTTTCTACTTGAGGGTGGTCGCTAGCCAGGCGGGCATTCGCTAAATGCCCTTCCACCATGCGTTGAAGCTCAAGCTCGCGGCAGGATTTGAACCATGGACCTGCTGCGCGGCATTCCACAGCCAATGGCACTGAGCCATCATTGCTTCAAATAAACACTTACTGTGCAAACCAGCATACCTTAAGACCACACAATAAAGACAAACATGTATTATGTCCTAACAATTAATGAATTAACCAAAAAAGGTTATGTGGCTAATTTATATGCTGTAGAAGTTGGAGCAAGGATATACCAGCGAAATTGCTATATAACCTACTTATAGACCTTGGGCTGCCAAGAACAACCGTAACTTCCATTCTAGAATGAGTACCTAAGGCAGCATTAGTAGGATCCTAACAAATTTGGTTAGGCAGGAGAGGAGGCTCGAGTGGTGAAGGGTTGCATTGATGTCATTGTTAAGGGACCCCTTAACCCTACTCTCTGAGTAGAAGCATATTCTGCTTTCTTTACAACTTTAATGTTTCTTCTAACTTTAAAGTTATATAGAAAACTGGAAAAAATAAAACGTACAAGCCTAGTCAATGATATGTTCTAATACATGAACACAATCACTGAAATCGGGCAATATTTAAGAAGTAGAAAAGAGCTTTTTCTAAGTGTATGGAGAAGTACGCGCCATATAATCCTCTTAATTCTTACCTTGTATACGTCCAATGAGTTTTCTACGAATTTTTTCAAATGGTCATAAGCAAATTCATAGCTGTAGGGATCACTTTCAGCATGATGAGAGGTGAGAATGCTAGCTAATTCCACTTCCGGCAAATCCAAGTTCTCATACTCCACATCTCCAAGACTGGCTTCTTTTCTTAATATATCTTCAGTACCCTATAAATTAAATGTTAAAAATCAATCATTGAACTTATCAAGTTTTTCAGTGATTTTTAGTTATTTTCTTTATACCTTCAAATTATACTTTCGTAGTAGTTGTAGCACCGCTAATAGGGGAGTAGACTTTTCACTCATCTTGTAAAAATGTGTTTTACGAAACTAATAAAATTTCGTATCATAGAATTGATTACTTTTTCAACTTTCACTCGCCACTTCGCCGTTGTCTTGTTTTGTTTACAAAATTTGTAGCACCGACACAGATCAGCCTGATCCAGTGTGACCAGATTTAAATTGGACATTATGCTAGCTGCTCCCCTAAATTCTGCTAAAGTCTGCTAACTTTATTTCTGATTGATGCCAAAACATTGCTGATGAATAAAGACCCAATTAAATGAATGTGAGGTACAAAAAAAATATTTTTTTTAAATATTTATGATTGAGTAACACGAATTAACAATAACTCTATATGGTACTTCTAATTTTCTGTGTTGTCGATATTAATATACAAAACCATCGAACTTTGAGAGTCTTTTATAATTTTTTTGACAGCGTAAAAAATCAAAACAAATTTAATTAAAAATGCATCCACCCTGTTATTTTATTTGCATCTACATGTATTGCGGCAAAATGTTGATTTTTTAAATTTGTTCCGCAGGTAAGTTCTATTTGTGTGTGTTCATTAGTGTGAGGTCAACAGAACTTCTCCCGATACTAAAAGATCTGCCACTACTTTATCGAATTTAAGGTCACTATTTTCGGAGTAAATTGCTTGTATGTTAGATTTGTATACCAGATTTGGACAATGTGAAACCAGTTACGACCACACTTCTAAAATCTTTGTACACAACGTTTTGTGGGTCAAGAAATAGCACTTGCTCAAATAGGTCATTAAGTGATAAGTATAAAGATTTTAGTTCAATGCAGTTCGATCTAAAATTCTGAGAATTCTCCTAAATTGTATTTAAAGGAAAACTGCCAGAACAGTAAAAAGAAATCTTTCGTACATTATTAATGAATTGTAAAATTTTTAAATATTTCTAGCACCAACTACCTATATTGCTAATTCTTCTCCATCTTGCTAAATTTCTGCGTATATTATATAAAATTCTGCCAAAATCTGCTATGTTTTGAGAACTGCGACACAATCTGCTAGACCCAAAATTGGAGATCAAATTATGCTAAAATCGCAGAATTCTGTTAAATCTGGTCACACTGGCCTGAAAAGCCAGACCACCATAGATTTTCTGTGTTGCCAAGTCAGAACACAGAATGTCCAAATACTTCCTTTATTGTATAGCTAAAGTGGCCAATAATTTGAGAGGACAGGATTGAAACGATCAATACATGTTAAAAGCTTTGAAAAACATTATAATCAGTCATCTAATCTTAATTTCTTTGTAACAAAATACTTTTAACTATATGCAACACTACATCTGCTACTACAATGAAAGCATTTAGACCTACAAGCCTTTACAAGACACACAGGCACACCAAAAGCTTAAACTGACTACAGTCAGCAGCGTGCCAAGCATGCACACAGGTTTGACCCGTTACATTGCAATGCAATGCTTATTCGTTGAGCCAAATAGGTGTCAGCATTTTGATAATTTTTATATCTTCAGTACAGAACAATCTACACCACAAAATCACTATTATTTAACCTCATTTATATAATATCGTATATAGCGTATTATATATATAATATCGTATATATTTTATTGGCGCATAGCAGAGTAATCCTAAATATATGACATAAGATAGTTGTAACTTGACAGTGTCGTTTTAAAAGTGATGTATTTCACTTCTACCTCTAATATTACAACATTTGTGGAACAACTCCCCGCTCACGTTTTCGTCGCCACAGTCGCTTGGTATAGGCTTATAGGCCGTATAGGCTTATAGGCTCGCGGGAACTATGGTCGCAAAGGGTTAATAATCTTAACCTATATCACACTAAGCATAATATTCAGAACTGATCACACTGTCATTTAAACCCTTTTTTGACTGCAGAGACAGAGGATATTATATTAATCGATTGATTTTAGAACTATACGACGTTAAATCCTCATTTCATAATTAGGAAATTTAATGATATTCAATACGTAGGAACCAATGATCTGATGTTTGGGCTCCTTATTTGATCTTGGCGTACTAATGTATCATTTGCATAAATTAGTTGGATGACGAGGGTAAGATTTAACGCTCATAGTCCATCGGAAATAATTAGGGCGAGCAAAGCGAGCCTTTTTGGGGTTCCGTATCCAAAGGGTAAAAACGGGACCCTATTACTGAGACTTCGCTGTCTGTCCCTCCGTCCATCCATCCATCCGTCTGTCACCAGGCTGTATATCAAGAACGGTGACAGCTAGATAGTTGAAATTTTCACAAATTATGTTTTTCTATGGCCACTATAATAACACATACTACAAATAAAATAAAAATTTAAGGGGTGCCCCCATACAAAAACTTGATTTTAATACCGTTTCTTGCTCGATACTAATAACGGTGACAGGTATACGACCTACTAACTATTCAAAAAATATTTAGTTTTATGTTCTCTTTAAATATAATTAATTAAAATAAAATAAATAATTAAGGGGGCTCCCATACAATAAAAGAGGTATTCGCAGTTTATTTTCTAAAAATAATAATAATGAAAACCGGTAGAAACTTGAAATATTCACCGAAAATTTAGTTGTATATATACTTTAAAAATAAACAATAAGGTAAATGAAAATAAATGGTTTAGGAGGCTACAATAAACGTGATTTTCTCGTTATTAAAAAGACCACAGGTTGAAATGTTTACAGATTATTTATATTTTAGTATATTAAAAGCTTTAAAAAATAGGTATTAGGTTGGCATGTTCTAGAGTGAGAACTTCAAAGTAAACGTACCTACCCAGCTCAATAGGACACTGCGAATAGTGTCTGTATGTAATATCGGTTTCTGGCCGATTAATAAAAAAATAACATTACTTTGTAGGTATTCATTGGTACGAGACTGAGACAAAGCATTATATATAACCAGCTGTTTGAGCGAACATATCTAGGCTAGGTTTGTACCTAATCAAAATAATATTTGAATGGTATATTAAACTATTTTTTTGGATTCGCTAATCCAGAATATTTTAAATTGGTAATGGGATCCCTGTTGACCTTTAAAAACAAAATGATGTGAATGTCAAAGCGCAATTGTCTGCAAATTTAGAAATGAAATATCCTGTTATGTGAATGATACACCCGTTAATTTTTCTCTGGCGGAATACCCTCAAAAAGCCATGTCCGCTAGTAATGGGACTACTCTACAATACCAATGAGTGAAGGCTATAGTTATGGAATAGATGTATAAAGTATTAAGAATTATTATATACTTTTGCAATACTTGACAAGATACTAAGATATTGAGTCATGAATATTTGAAATTTATAGTTTGACTAATCTAGCGAATGTGGCCAAATTTAGCCAAGCCATTAATAGCTAACTTGGCAATACTTTTGTCTGAGATTTAGCAACCAGTTGCCAATAAAAAAATACAATCAAGAAGAGAGTATCCTCTCCTGCCAGATTGACATTTGACAATGACAACATATATTTTTTCGAGATATTTGCATTTTGCCATGGAAGTAATAAGTGCTACGTACAACAGGAATGAGCTCTATCTGTGTAAAATAAAGAAAATAATACCTTATAGTAAGGTCATAAGAGTCTTGTTGCGCGCAAAATAAAAATGAAGCCGAGTGAGAAGGCTACCACTGAACCCTGTGTCTCGTTCTAACAGTGACCTAGTTGCCAGAGCTAAGTCGATTTCAATCTTTCGTTGTTTGTCGAAAAATATACGATTGATGTAATGTAATGAAGTAAAAACATTTACTTCTAAAATGTTTCTAAACAAAAATAATAATTTTGTACCTATAACATGTTAAGGCAATATTATTTGTTGCTACGTGTAAAAATAATAAATATTTTGTCCATACTAACGCAAAAATTTTGCGATTGGCGTATATGTTTTCTTTTATTTGTATGAAATACGGACACCTGACTTGACAACCCCACATGAAATTGCCGACTCGGACGTTAATAACGGAGTGTATTTTGATTTCGTGATATTTTTGAAGAATTTTAGTAAAAATGGGGAGAATTTGTATCGTGGAGGCTTGCGGTAGCTAGTATTATCCTGATTGTGGTTTATCTTTTCATATGTAATAGTTTTAAACATAATTTGTTAGTGAGGAATTACGGTGACCATGCATGACTATCCAATTCTAGTTCAAGAACAAATAAATTAAATACCTATGTATATTTTATTCCTTTCTCTATTAAAATGACTTTGTTTCAATTTCAGATTTCCCAAAGATCCTAATGTTAGTTTAACTCATAATGCAAAATTACAAACAATGAAACATATAAGGAATAAGCTTGGTTTGCGGCAGAAACTTCACAAGACTGTTATATTTAACAATATCTGATTTAGAATGACACTTAAATGTAAACTTAACTGCTTTTTCTTACCTTATTAATGAAATATACCTACCACAATAGGTAGTTTATCGTAATTTTATCTCAGTCCAACTGCATGTCGTGTACCACAAGCACCAGTAGGTAAGTACCTACCTATATGACGCGAGTGTGAAAAGCAAGCAAAAAAAGGAAATCAAAGGGCAACTTTATCATTAGCATCTTCAATCCATCTGAAGCAATGATCTGCTGATGTCAGGTCACAAATCATTTTTTATAATAAAAGTATTGTCCTTTAATCATATTTAATATCGTCACCTTTGTCAGAGAGGGATAAGAGGTGCAGTTACTGAGCTCTCGTTCAGCTTCAATTTTGCGACGACAGCTCATTCCTGTTGTACGTAGTACTTATTACTTCCATGCATTTTGCATGTTAATTAAGAGCGTTTGCATAGCCTGATGGTAGAATAAATGCTAAAAATAATCATATTGGGTGTTAGTTTTTGGAAAATTATCAAAAGATTGCTTTCCGCTCACTAAGAAACAAAATTGCCGGATATGTAACTGCTACAAAGGCAATCACTTAAAATCGAACGAACTATATGTATTCTCTTTCTTTTGCAATTTGCTTTGCTTCTTGCAATCTGTGCTAGCAGAATATATTCCACAAATTATATAGATGTCTAAAGACAGATAGGTAACAGACCTTCATGCGCCTAAACTTTAGCCGCCGATCTCTTTTTTTTTTAAATACCTGAGACGAATACTGGCAAATGTTTTGATCAAATTAACAATTACGTACTATCCATTCTACTACGGAGTTTAATAACATATTATAAACAGGTTGTACTCCTATGGTATTAAATTTGGCATTTATTTTAACATACAAGTAGTAATTCTTTTTCCTCCATATCACACAATTAGGGTTAGCCCAAAATGTACATATATCTTCCTCCACTCCGCTTCAATTTTAGTGTGTTAAAAGCCAATGGGTATCTACACTTTGGATACTGCAACACGTTTCATACGTTTGATATGTCCTGTAAAATAAAACCAAATTTAATAATAGATATCTGTAAAGCCATTATGATGTCTTCAAAAACTTGGCGAGCACATCATCAATTTCCCTCTCGAACTCGAAATCTCATCAGTTATTTTCAAATCGCTATTCACATTCTTAATGGCTTAAATATTGCATACATTTTGATATGTTAACTGTTTCTGGAGAACGTTTATATATGGTAAATATCTTAGTAAGTAAATGGTAGAAAATATATTATTACTTTTCTAAATATATACATAATGAAATGAAGCACTTATATGCAAAAAAACTTTAGACGTGTTATATTTATCATTATTTCTGACCCGACGTTTCAAACAAAGCAGTGATCGTTAAAGTATTTTTATTACTATGTGTAATAATCGCATTAACTTAAGATAACATTATTATACTTGTTATTTTTTTATATATATTTACAAATTGTTGACCTACTTCCACGTTCAAGTTATGCCATTGCATGCTATTTGCATACAAATATCCGTATCATGGTAAGGAAAACACTACGATCTCAATAGCGTTTTCAGGGTGCCAGGTCTTAGTTGGTTCACAATATTTATGCAATTGCACCTTAGACGTTTTGATTTGAATCACATGAAAAAATAGTTCAAAACCACCCTATGTATTAAATACCTAGAATTTAAGCGTGAATCGCGATTAAGTGTACCAACCTAGCAAATATTTGAAGCGCTCGTAGCGAAGTTTGCTTAGCCGTTCTTAATCGATCAACTAAGTTAAGCAACATCCATCGCGATCATGACTTGGATGGGTGACCGCTGGTGATATTACTACTGAGCGCTTCCGTGCTTCGGAGGGCGCTTTAAGCCGTCCCCGGTTGTTTTCTTACGATGGCAGTAGTGTACAGCATGGTGGTAGGGCATTTTGAATGCCCGCCTGGTTAGCTACCACCCTCAAGTAGAAAATCGATCGCTAAGCACCTAACGGTGTGTTCCGCAAGCTGTCCTTGAGAGCCAGTAATTCTAGGGTACCCTGAATAATATCTTCGACCACATCATTAATAGCCATCCAGTGAGATAGTGGTCTAAGGCTAGCCTATTAGTAATTATAAAAAAAACATGCATTTATTAATACTCGTAAGTAGAATGATACACAAAGTTGTCTGTGACTAAGATTAAATGAAATCATAAACATTCAATTTATCACCCTTGTGGCAAGCCCACAGTAGCCACTTAAAGAAGAAGTTGGAGTTGATTAACTCTTTTCTTACCACACTATGCTAAGTTGGTGGGGTGGGCACCTAAAACGTATTCGCAAAAATAGAGCAAAATTGCGTCCGATATGTAACCTACCTAATGGGCGTGCGCCTCGAGCACTTGTTTGTTATGACTTGTCCTATCCGACCTAATAGATGCAGTGTTCATTATGGCAGACTAAGGCTATCTCGTTTGTGACTTAGGTTGATTAATTATTAATAATACATTATTAAATGATTGATTAACATAAATTTGTAGTTTCCGACCGTGTAGAATTAGTTTCACTCGTCTGTGGAATCTGCAGTGCAGTTGTACTCTATAATTATCTCTTATCTGTTACTCTTTCTCTCATACTGATCTATGTTCTTGAAAGAAAACAAAACAAACGAAATAATTCTTACTTTTTTACTAATACTTCCAAATTATTAGTTTAAGGGTACTACAGTATTTCAGACAAACATTTCCAAAGGAATAAGAGTAACGACAACGTGGTTATCAAAGAAGCATTGTAACATATTTTAGGTAACCTCTTATCAACAACAAAATTTAGAACCTCACAAAAAAGCTTATGAACTGATTTAAAAACTGATTAGTAATATACCACGACAGTGGGTTTCTTGACCTAAAACTACTATAGGTACAATTTGGACACAAACCTGACCAGGGTAGGTCCTGGTTAAATTACACCATATGCTGCAAGCAATAATAGATATTGTAATAGTCAAAGTTTTAATTACAAACCATGCCATAGAAAGGATAGTTCACTAGTTACTAGCTATGAAGAAAGAATGCGCGAGAGAGTAGCAGTATACCGTGAACTTAAGTATTTTCAGCAAACATTACTTCATTTAAAGTTGTTATATTGATATCTTCACTGAGATTGCAATTATATGCCATAAATAAAATTATGTAAAATAAATGTATCTAGTTATTTATGTTATTTAATTTCATTTCAATACTTTCATAAGTATCCATGGATTGCTCTTTAAGTATTTTAGTAACATATTTAATGTAATGTATCAGCTGGATTGTTCACTGTTGAAAACAGCCTCCCACATTATGGGGGGTTTGCAGTGTGAGATATCAGTTCCTCAGAAAGTGCTGCTACCCACCTTCAGGTGTGTTAACCCTAAGTCGCCTCTTACAACACCCAAGGGTAGAAATAGGGGGTGAAATTCTAGCCCAGCACCCTACAGGCATATTATTGACCTATGCTAGGGTGTAATAGTGTCAGAACTTAAATCTTAGATACTGTTATTTGTTAAGTGAGTTATTCTTAACTTATCAACCAGGTAAAGCTACATCTATTGAGGTTATTACTTGGATGAGTGACCACTAGTGTTCAGCGCTAACCTAACATTTTATTTCCAGCAGTCTTTCAGAGCCAATAACCCTAGGTTAGCCTGGATAACATCTTCACTTATCATCAGGTTCGATAGTAATTAAAGGAGAACTGAAAAACAATAAAAAAGCTTTTACTTATGTTCCTATTATACATATCATAAATTAAGGCCCAGGTTCAGAATGTCTTAATAAAGTTTTGGATTAGTAACCAACACATAAAATAACTGAATGATAAAAATGACAGTTGACATGCAGCGCGTTGCAAGCTTTAACCGATGGATAAGCTAAATCGATGACTGTGAAACGCAATGATAGTGTTTTATTTAATAAATACTAGCTTTCCGGGCGCGGCTCCGCCCGCGCGTATGTCGGTTATCGCGCGAAAACATTAACCTCTTTTTGCGCAGTCGGATAAAAACTATCCTATGTTTTTTCCTGGGTCTCAAACTATCTCCATACCAAATTTCATTCAAATCGGTCCAGTAGTTTTGGCGTGAAAGCGTAACAGACAGACAGACAGACAGAGTTACTTTCGCATTTATAATATTAGTACTGAAGTACTGATGCTCTGGGAAGTATAACTGGAACTTACACGAACATTCTGAAACAGGCCCTAAATCTCAATAATATTGTGAATGTGAAATTTTGTGACTGTGTATGTTTGTAGCTCCTTCACACTGAAGTGGCTTAACATATATGAAACTTGAAATATTGGCAGTGTAGTGCCTGGATTAACACAAGATATTACTATTTATATCTGTTTACATAATAGGTCTATGCGGGTGAAACCATGGGGTGCAGAACTAGGAAGCAGAACAGTAAAGCTGTGGCAGAGTACAACAGCTTGTCAGGGTACTAGTTATGTCATCTATCTCTACACAACTAAGTTCTACTCTTATTTCTGGGAATTATGGATTAAGAGCATGGTTTCCCTGCTATTAATATTACTACCTAGTAATATAATTACCAAAGTGTATGATAAGTATAATCACATCTAATTTTTACAGCTGTTCAGCTCTCAGGTAAAACTAATAATTATCCTCTTCATAGATGTTGTAAAAGTCTATTAAGAGAAAAATCATGCTAAATGCGCAGCATGCCACTAATTATGTAAATAAGGTGTTGTTGCAAATGATGTCCACAACAGAGCTCTTAATCATTTTAACAAACTCACCTGCTATCTTGTGGTAGCAGGTAGGTTGCTGGTAGTAACAAGCATTATCTTCATAGCATCAGGAAAGCAGCCAGCCTTACAAGCCTTACAAGGCTGGCTGCTTTCCTAAAGAATAGATTGTCTTGACAATCTATAATATATAATATGTTCTTGTATCCACCTTGTGTTAGTAAGGAGAATGTATTGTAATAAGGGATGGAAGATGATGTTGTTCAATATTATTTTATAAGTAGATATATTGCATCTATTGTATAAACTAATATGTTTAAAACTTACTTGTCTTCCTCAAGTTGAATCAGTTCACTCATAGTATTTTTTAATTTTCCATTTTTCTGAAGCAATTCCTTTACCAATTGGTTCTTCAATTATATTCCTGAAATGTCGAAAATTAATCCTTCATCATTCTCTCAACAAGTTTAGTTGTCACAGTTTCCAAATCAGAAAACCAGGAGGCTTAATTACAGAATACTTTTTATCCTGATTCCTACTTACCTAGATTACCTAGGTATTCTATTATCATAATTATAAATAGATCAACAAGCATTCGGGTCAGCTGAAAGTATGGCATAAAGATAGTACAAGTCTTACATACAGCGGTGGGCGATGAATGAGTAGGTTGATTTTTTATTTTCTGAAACCTTATCAGGTACCTACCCATAAGTAACTTCTGTTGCACTAACATGTTAAAGTTGTCAGCAGGGCAGGCTTATATATGATTTGGCACACAATGACAGCTTATGGTACACACACACCATTAGGGAAGTAGCCCCTTATTATATCCAGAAGAACCTATTACCATCTCAATGACTGTGAAGATAAAAAACGCGGTAGTAGTACTTTCGTTTGTAGTCTGAGACTGTGTTACAAGCTTTGTACAAAATAGTATTATACAGCTGGAGGGACTGCCCCACCACCACCAACTAAGCTGAGGGCAACTCCTTATTGAAAATCTAGGAACACTTACCGAGTATGATAAGTTTTTGACCACCAAAATGACTAGTTTATCACAATATCGTAGTACGTCTTCTCAACCAATACTTTTTCTTGATTCCAGGACTTTTTTAATGACTCCTGATTAGCGACCCGACATTATATGCTGTTAATTTTGTAGACTAATTAAAACTATACTTATTATAATAGACGTAAAAATTATTTTAAATTTTGATAGAAATTATTTCCCGCCATTTTGTCACATAATCCACAATTAGGGATACTCGATATATACCGATGCATCAAAACTACTCGATTATACCGTCAAAACATCGAAATGATCCGATGTATCACAGACAATAATGTATTTCTAAGATACAATTAACCCCGTTTTTACGGATATTATAGTGAGACACATGTTTTCTGGAACAAACAAACTTATGTAATGTTATAGGTAGACAAAGGTGAGTTAGGCGTTAACAAATATAATGTAACAAAACAATAGATCGCGGCACATTGGAATAACTGGAGAAGGCGCTGTTTTTACGGAATTCGTGCGGGATGCGGACGGCGCGCGGTTTTGGCGGTTGAGACCCATGAATGGCTGCAGGAACGAGGTAGACGTGATAGGCCTGTTTATATAAGCTGGCGTTACACCGTTCTCTGATCAGGCCTGCCACATCCACCTTTCATAGCACAATAATGAGAGGCTGACCGTTACACACAAATATATTTATTTAACTTCTTTCATTCTACCAATGTCAGAGGCGTCAGAGTAATGCGTGTGAAAGGGATCTTAAAAAAATCTGACAGCATCAATCAGTCACATGATGTGGTCTGTGATTCTTAACATTATTAACTTTTAACTTTACACAGTCACACATATGAGCATTCCAAATAATGTGTTGTTCAAACATCACACAAAATGATGGATCGTGACTATGCTACCTTTCATATAAAATGTTCAAACTGTTTTGCATTTCTGAGGCCTACTTTTTTAGGGTTCCGTAGTCCTGACAAGGAACCTTTATAGTTTCGTCATGTCCGTCTGTCCGACGTTTTGCTAAGAGACCGTCAGTACTAGGAAGCTGTAATTTCGTATGGATATGTAAATCAATTACGCCGACAAAGTGATAAAATAAAATTTTGAAAAATATTTTTTTTTATGGTACCTCCCATACATGTGACGTGGTTATGAAATTTTTTTTCGTGGTCTATTATTTTGTGTGTGGTATGGTTGAATAGGTCTTTTAAAATGATTTAGGGGTTGCTAATACTGTTTTCCGATTTAATGCTCCATTTACGAAATATTAAACATTAAAGTGCAAATTTTTGTCGCAGCAGGGCGTCCCCCGCCCCCTCTAAAAGCTAAACTGCTGACTTGAAAAATCTGAAAAAATTCACGCTGATAGTGCGTTTCATGAACTTTAAATGAAAAGTATAGCGGTTGAGATAACTTTATTAGTTTAGCAGTAATAGTCGTTGAACTTGGATGTTGGATAATTTTGTACCAAATATAAAATCTATAGAATAAATCCTTTAAAGCTACTCAGATGAAGTAGTTGGTTGTTTATAAGGGGTAAATACTGGCATTGAAAACTAAATCTTGAATAAAAAACTTAAAATAATAACTATGCCTTATGTCATACATACTAGATTTTTTTTTATTGCTGATAGGTAAGCCTTTGACCACAATCTCACGTGATGGTAAGTGATGATGTGGTCGAAGGTGTTAACAGGCTTAACCTAGAATGACTAGCTAGCTTGCCAGCCGAGTATTGCGGTTATCGCGCAAAACCATTAACCTCTTTTTGCGCAGTTGGATAAAAACTATCCTATGTACTTTCCCGGGTCTCAAACTATTATCATGCTAAATCAAATCCAAAATTGTCGAGTAGATTCTAAGTTTATTCGTTGCATACAAAAATACAAGTCTTTCCTCTTTTTAATAATAGTATAGCTATAGATATGACAGTACAAAGATTCGACTTATATAGGTATAAAGTACTTTTTGGACCTCATCCTCGCCGTACACTAGAAGTGTTTGCTGTCTGTACCTGTCGTACCAAGGTCATCGCCAGTGATTTGAAATATATAGATTAGTTATATCCGAACACCACTGCTCTAAAAGCTTACTAGAATTTACCTATATACATACCTTCGCACATGTATACGCAGTTTGTAATGACAAGGAAAGAACGTTCAAATATTATGCGTCATATCTGTTGTTAGAAAGAGATAAAGAAGCAATTCGTGTTAGGTACCACCGAACCACCACGAGACGTTCCGATCACCATTATGCTGCGATCTCTTTCACTCTCTCACATCAAAAGATACACATATCTCGCTCATCCATTTCATTGAGATTAGTTCCTAAGATAAAACAAAATGACGATATTTTCTATTTCATCAATAAAAGCAATAATTACGCGTGAAATGAAACAGTTTTCTTATCTCTCACAGTGCCTGTATAATTGGTGCAGAGTCTAAAGACACAAGAATGGCATATTGTCCACAGATTATTCCTAAAAAACACGATTAGCGGCGATGTATTTACCGGATGCTTGGAAGTGCAAGACTGGTAGTGACTCAGGTGATTACCCTGAATTCGTCTAGTTAATATGGAGGCCATACAACACATCTACAGGTAAAAAAATCTTAGGTCATCGCTCACTTCATTTCACACATCATGAATTTGCTGATTGTAGGCGTTTCAATCGTGTAAATTTTTTCATCGGTAAAGAGAATATTTCTGTGCCCTTCACTTGCGTATCGCAGCGGAAGGTACTCTATTTAATTTTAAAGATTGATTTAGGGCATGTACTGTATATCCACGATAAGCATCGAGCTTCAGGTCTTGTTTTATAATACGCGACATTTTCCTAGCGGGAATCTTCATTTCTCGATTAAATATTCTAGATAAATTATTCAAGATTATTGTTGAGTTATCATCATATTTTTACTTCCTAATGGGATTTCGACCAATGCTGGCTTTATCAGCATTAATTTGTAGTTCTAAGACACGCGGCTGCCCTGATCTTTTATGGTCTTCGACAGAGGAAGTGTTGTTGTATCTGTTGATATTACGATATACGAACATACGGCTGATAACAAGCTTTTGAAGTGTCTGGAATATGATCGACGCGACGGCTCAATACCTACTTTGTACAAGGCGCTGTTATCTTATTTTCTTTAACACCTAGAAGTCATTTCATATTGTTATTTGATAATGAATACGAAATAATATATGAAATGGCGCGAAATCGAAAGAAAATTTTAAAGTAATAAACGCGTTCCAAATTCTAAATCATTCTAAAGCTGAAAAGTTTTTATGTTACAGTTTTTATGGCCAGACTAGTTATTATATAGTATAATAGCCCATTTTTAAGCTTACTTACAGTAATTGTGTATACTTTTAATTTTTTTTTCGTAATATATATATCAACTATTTTATAATACAATAATTATTTATGCGATGGCAAATAAATTAAATGACATTTAAATTCTTACAATGTACCAACGGATTCTGATACGCGCTATCAGTACGTTTTCATTCGATTATCTACCTATAGAATTCATAAACGAATTTTGTTTAATTTTCGAATTACCATTGAAATAATAGCTTGGCGGCAATCGTACTCTTATTTCTTAGATTTAGCAGGAAGAAAGTGGAGGAGAATGAAGAACTACAGAATCGTTCTATATCATGATAACGGGCTTCTACGGAACCCTACATTGTGCGTGGCTCGACACGCATTTGACCGTTTTTATTAATTATGAGGTAGTTAATATTCCTTGGAATACCTACCTATACGTATAATCATTACACACCCAATATTAATATAACTAATGTGGGTTTTTAAAAGAAAAGTTCATATGAGTTTTGGATATGTTCAGATATTAAAAAGTCTGTTTTTAGCTAGGATAGGAGGGTAAAGAGCAGATGACTCTCTAAGTGATTAGCATCGTCGCCTACAAATATCCAAGACACTAGCTTTCTTCATGAAGGTTCCTAAATCGGATCGATTCGGTAATACTTCACATGGCAGCTGGCTCGACATTATAGTAGTATGGGGCAGAAAATGTTGTTTGAATCACACGGTTGTGAACTTCTAGACGTTGCATCTTTCATGGGAAGTGTTCTGAAGATAGTTTGGTTTAATACCTACAGCTGAATTTCACCATCGACAGAGCATGGTGATGCAATAATTTCATCACTACCAACGCGTTGGTGATGAAAGGCGCATGAAAGATACGGTAAAAGATGCAGAGTATACTCCAATATCGCTACGCAGTGCCAGAGGGCTGAGTCGATCGAAGACATCATGATCGTTGATGAATCGAGTTGCGTTGACTGAGGTCAAATCGAAGAACCTGGTAGGTACTGCCCCCAAAGAAGTTAAAAGACGATTAAAAATAATGGCTCCGACTTTCTTACCCGTTTTTTCTTGGGTGTATAGCTCTTGGCCACTTTTTGTTAGCAGAATGTAGAATATTTTATTAAAACTTTCGTAAGTATTACACATATTATGTGAATAATATTCACACCGCTCTGCCGCCGCCGCCGCCGCAGACAACAGTGATTGCGCGGATGCGGTCGGGAGCGCACGTACTACATGACTCGAATGTAGAATAGGTACCTATTATTTCATAATTAAAATTATGAATATATACGATATACGAGCTATACGAGCTTTGTAGACATTTATAAATTGACTTAATCAGTTTGACTTTGAAGTGAGAAAGGAGGTGTTTGTTGGGGAGCATAATATTTGTGTTTCAGCTATAGATAAAACCTGCCTCAGAAGTCTACCGATGGTAATGGGTGTAGTTCAGATTCGATTATTGACCCAGTACATTACAAAAGTCTACAATAATCTGATGATTCAAAAGGCTTAGTGTTAAATTAAGAACATGTGGCATCATTCACGGTTATATAGATACACATAATATTTTATCCTCTCCGGTAGTAGGAGTAAAAAAAATCTAAAGTATATCCAAAATGTATTCGATATGTGATGGCGTTGCATCGGAAAAAATCGATGCTACGTATCGATGTATCACATCGATTAAAAACAGTTTAATCTTTTATATGGACATGCCTACCACAGCTGAATAAGTTTTTTTTATTATGATTATGGTCTGAATATAGCTACAACTTCCACAGCAATTTGCGAAATTTACTATTAGCCTGACGTTCCGTCATCAGTTATCAAGATCGCGTTTAATGACATCGGGATTGTTCGGTTGTTTCCGACGCCTGATATATTCTATTTGATCTATGGCTAGCCTAGCAGTAGCATATGTTTTGTTATGTGGATTTGTTTATTGATTGAATAATTTGTTTTCTCGTTAATTCAAATAGAATCATTTTATTTATTGACGACATTCAAAAAAGTATGGATAAATCTTTAGAAGATTATTTATTACAGGCAGTAAGAATTGAAGATATTGATACTGTTTCTGTTATCCTATCCAAAGGTATTGTATGTAAATTAAATCAATTTTTAAAAACCCAACTGTATTTATCAAGTCGTTTTGTACAGTACGTTTGTAACAAGACTAATAAGTATGAACCATATTTAGATTCACAACAATGTATGTTACTTTGCAGGAGCTAATCCCAACAAGACAGTTAGTAATGGAATGACATGTTTAGGTGAAGCAGCCAATAAGGGAAATCTTGATATACTAAAATTGCTTATATCTGCTAGCAATAACGGCCACTCTACTGTAAAAACAACACCAGATATCTGCAGTCGAAAGCGTTCCTATAAATGCCACAAAAGAAAGCTCAAACATGATGGGCAAAGTGGTGAATCAAATGTAAAGTGTAAAAATTTAAATGATAGGATTTACAAAGAACAGACAGAGTGTTCAAAATCAGATAGAAATCAGGGGTACTTTGTTTTCATACACAGTGAGGGATCAAGTGGTGATGAAAGTCGAATCACAAATTTGAGAACACCACTGAGTCCTACATCCTTGACTCCCTCACCGCAAGCAGACCTAGAGTGGGATGAGGACATAGGAAATGTTGCTCCTACCACCAGTGAAGATGAGAGATGGTCTTCAATGTACAAGTTTGTAACATATTTTTGTTTTTCTCTCTTGTTATTGTAATAATATTATGATGCAGTTAATAATGATGATAAATAAAAGTATGATGTGACTAGGCACAGCACAAGCAAGTGATAGAATAAAAATTAAATATAAGTTTTGTAGAATAAAGTAGGTACATTATTTGCAGCTAAGAAGACTAAACTAAAATAAGTAGATCTATTGTAGATACTTAAAATCTTATCTTTATCCAGTGAAGTACATTTCCTAGTCAGTCATCAAGTTTTTGTAGCTTTCTTTATTCAACATAATCAATCCATTAAATTAAGCAAAATTATTGGTACTACTGACCACTTCCATTCTAGGTTATGTTTGTCAAAAATCATATCAAGCATTTACAAGATGTTGAACTGAAATATATATTCAGTTAAGGCAATGCAGTGTTATTTTTATGTCAGGATGTTTAAATATGAACTTAATTTGGTTAGATCTATAGGTAGGTGCTATGGTTGAAGATGGTGGACACTGGATCAAGAATGGGAACTGGCTCTCAAGGACTGCTTCTAGCACTCACTATGAATAGTTTTATATCACTGTTGATAACAAAAGTTCATTATTGTTAATTTTTAGATGGTATGCAGCAATTCTTGAGAGTTCCGGAGCAGCTATTGCTGCAGCCTCCTTTGTCACCAATGGCATAAATCAGCAAGATGCATTTGCCAGAACTGCCCTACACTATGCAGCTGAAAATGGGGGTGTTGGGGTTGTAAAGATCTTAGTTGAAGCAGGTAATATTCTTAGCTCATTAAAAGTTTAAATTTATGGTTGGTAATAATAAAGTAGGTAACCAGAATATTGTTTGTAGAGTTATTATGTATTAATATAATTTAACACAACATAAAGATTAAATTCTCACATGTTTCCCATGGTACAGTAAATTCTTCAACAAGAGAATAACTGAGTAATTTTGTCTGTTGTAGTTACATAAATGATGTGTTTTGCTTACCATGCAATTTTGTTTTCAAAATTTGTAAATTCAGATAATTAACTCCAAAAATTTAGAGTGGTCTTCTGAAATACTTTCTGTAGCAAAAACACTCAAGTTCTACATTATTACTACCAACGCTCTCACAGCCATGACATCCACAATTGTACAAAGGCCACCCCCATTAGGGAGAATGGTAAAACCCCCACGCTTGGTTGAGGATTATGGCAGTTGTTCAGAAGGCATTGCACAACTTTCTGCAACCTTTTCCCTTTGTTGCTTCATACTCTCACACAAAGATAAAATATTATTAAAAAAAAGGTGCATTACTATCCCAGCACCCCATTGGTTACATATTTATACATTTTTACAACATCTTAATTGACTACTGTGTAATGATATAGTATTATTAACTATGATAACTAATACTATTAAAACTTGACTACTGTGTAATGGTATTGCAAAAGGTAGAATTAACCAGATTTTCTATAATAATTTATCTAATAAAGTGTTGTAAAGACACACTTTTGTATCTCTAGCTAGAGTGTAAGGTGCCATCACCTAAATAATAAAAAAGTAAAAGAAAACATTTTAAAATAAAAATTATGTAAATAGCATGGAACATACTTTTTTTATTTGTTTTTGATATAACAAGCACGAGGCCCATCTGATGTTAAGTGGTAACCTCTGCCTATAACAGATACATTCCTATAAAGTGACAAACTGCAATGCACCCATCACCCTGAGACATGCAGTTGTTAAAACTCATGTGTCTGTAATTTTACTGGCTCTCAAGCAGTCTACCAAACTGTTGCTGGAACACACTGTTAGGTGACAGATTTATATATAGGTATTCTGTTGCCAACTATTTTAGTACTAGTTTGCTTTGATGAGGTTTATGAGTGAATTTTCAACTAAGATTTGTTATAATTTATACTCATCATTCAGTTTTGTCTATGACATAAAAAGTGTCTGGGTGAAACCCAGGCATCAGTTTCAGATCAGATACAGATCTTGAACCTTGCCTGGACATTCTTAAAAAGAAGAAAAATCTGGGGTAAATCAGACCAATGGCAGCCCTGATAGCCATAATATACCATAGAGTTCTGAAAATAATGCCATAATTATGTTGTGTTTTCAGGATGCAAAGTAGATGTACCAGCTAGCAATGGTTTTATTCCACTTCATGTAGCAGTTATCAAAAATCATATGGAAATTGTGAGGTTGCTGCTTGAAGCTGGTAGTAATGTTAACTATAAGACTCATGACAAAATGGCCCCGCTTCACTTTGCTGCAACAAGAGGGCTATTGGATTTGGTAAGAAAATGGGAACTTATAGGATCCTAAGTCCTTATTTAAATTAATATCCTTATTAGATATAAAATCATCCTAATGAACATCTGCCTGCTTTCACTATGTTCATTGTTGTAGAGAAAACCAACGGCTTTTCAAAAGACTGGAAGGCAAGGTTTTTGGAAACCAGGGAATTTTGGAAAACTAGGCCAGGAGCATTATTGTCTATATAGAATGATGGTTGTAAAACGGTAATGGAGACATTTTATTTTGACATTATTTATTGAAAACAATGCCTGAGAAGTGAAATGTCAAAATGAAGTTAATTTTCATTACCATTCTAGTTAGGCAATAGGGTCCCAAGTTTCGTTTACTGGACCATATATACCACAATAAGCCCCTAAATATTTGGGCCATCATGGCAGCAGCGGTACTCGCCTGCTAGTCTGTTGCTGCTCGCAAACTTGCATCTCTTTACTCATGATTTTCAAGGTGCCTTTGGGTCTACATTTCTTGCAATGTCACTGAGTAAATGTCACACTGATAAAACATTCATCACATCAACCGAAACATCCACTGTTGAAGAAAGTCTCCTCCACTGGAGGGATTTGCCATAATCTGCACATTGGCGCGTGAGTGCCTTTACCATTAAAATGCCTTCATTATGCGAAAAGTACTAAGTATACTAGTAACAAGAGCAGTTCTAAAAAAATGTTGTAAGGAAAGCAGCTGGCCATGAAACCAAAGTGTAATTTTTTTACCAAATGTGCAGCATCCTTTGTTTTGTCAGAGAAAACATATTTTTATTATTATGCTCTTGTGTTAGCATTTAGCATATTTATTATTTGAGAATTGAATAATGTAAATGAAACCTTTATTTTCAATTAAATGAGGCAATTTTATGGAAAAGGAGTTAAATTTAGTTTTTTTTTGTTAATATTAGTTGCACATTTTAATAATTGTGTTTTGTTTTGCTTTATGTTTTAGAAGCACAAATATCCTTTCAAACAATGAGAACATTAGCAGTTATCGATATAAGTAGCTTTGGCCCCATGTTTGTTAAAGTTGGAAAGTCAAAGAACACTTTATATCAGCATCTTTAATTATTTTCACTTTTTATTTTTGATTGCTGACCATTAGACCCTTATTTTACCATACAAGGGATAGAGTTAAACATGAGGCCGCACTGGATGTACAAATAAAGAAATAATCTACTAATTTGGTTAAGAAGTTATGAAGATATCAGGTAAAATAGATAAATTATTATAGACATGAAATGAGATCTTCCTCTTTTTGTGAAAGTCAGTTTAAATTTTAGTAAAATTACTGAGGATCTGAAACTGTTAAATAACGAATTCCCAAGGTTAGAATGAGTGTAAACAAAGTAAAAAGTTTTTGGTGTGGCATCCATGATCATGATCAAAAAGCAGCCAATCTTTGAGGTGCTTGAAGTTTCTTTATTATAAGTTATACCATCTTTGTTTGTGATACATACCCAATGCATCTGTAGGCGAGGATACACATCTTTAGGGCGCACTTTGACTGTGTAGATCCGTCAAAAGAGTTTCGCTTTTGAAGCTCAAGAGTCGCCCGACTGCTATGCTATGCTATGCATCAAAATCTTAGCATATTTTCCAGCTAGAGGCACACCTGAGGCGCGGCCTAAATATCAATATCGTCAGAAACAACGTAGGAAGTTTAACGCCAGCTTTGTTCTTCGTGTGAACATGACTTTTACCGTTTTCTGTGGGTGTATATTTATAAATCCGTTTTATTTTGTAGGTAATATGTCTTGTAAAACACGGAGCACACTTAGAGGCACGAGATTCGAGCGAACGCACCGCGTTATACCTCGCAGCGGGAAGAGGGCACATCGATGTAGTCAAGCATCTCATCTCTTGCGGTGCCAATGTTAACGGGGAAGAAATTCATGGTAATTTATAATGTATAATATTATATTTTTATAGTACCTAACATAAGTAATTATCAATGTCAATAGGCTCGCCCCATATTAAAAGTTCATGACAGGTCTGACGAAAAATGGATGTTTAGCCAGCCCTGCCTTATCTACACTAATATTATAAAGAGGAAAGATTTGTACTTTTGTATGTGACAAATAAACTTAAAAACTACTGGAACGATTTGGAAAATTCTTTTACCATTAGAAGAATGTAGGATACATTATCCCCACTGAACATAGGTTATAGAATATTTCCGTAAAAATTGTTTATTTGAAATTTTATTAAATACTCATTGCGAAGCTGGGCGCCGCTAGTATTTGTTATAAGAATAATATATATTTTTTTTATCTGTGCACCATCTTTGTAAAATATTGAATGAATATCTTTGCCTTCATGCTATATATACTATACATGCAATATGTATAAACCGTTACACAATGCTCTTCAGGCGAGCATAGAAATTATAGATTTCCACTTACTATTTAACATACCTTGTTTCAGTCTCATCACACGTTACTTGCTAAAACCAAGATTAAGTTTTAGGTACAATCATTTGAAAAAATTGTATATTTTTCAGGGTATACACCACTTTGTGAAGCTGTTTGGGAGAAATACGCGGCTGTTGTAGAGGTCCTATTAGATAGTGGTGCACGAATAACACACTCACATAAACTTTTACACCACTCCATTTTGTATAAACAGGTAAGACTTGCTTATTTTTGTAATACTATCTCAACCGTTTTCATCTTCTTCCTGTTTTATCCAATGTTCCCTTTCATCCTCTATTACTTGGCATCTCATTACAAGAGTCTTTCACATACCTTCTTCGGCTTTGCCTTGAAGTCGTTTACCGATTTCAGTTACTAAATAAGCCAAAATATGTCCGTCACCATTGAAGGCTTTATCTGGTATAGGTAATCATACCTAAGTTGCCCATTCTCATTAGCACGTTCATGATTGCTTCCTAATCTCAATTTCAACGATTTTGTGCAGCACTATTTCACAGGTTTCGATATTTTATTTTACATAATTTGGGTTTGCGGTGGCGGTAGACATTACGGATAAAATAATGTTAAATACATATATGTACCCGTACATATATGTATTTAACATTATTTTATCCGGCACTATAAACACTGTTCTCGAATTAAAATCAGCACAAGAATGGAAGCCACAAACCAGCTACCGCAACGTCGGATGACCACCCACAAGGTGAACGGATGTCATTACTATGGTCGCAGAAGATGCTGGCCACTTCCAACCGTTCTATTTGGAAATCTATGGAGAAGGCTCATATCAGTGGACTTCTTGCGGCTGAAATGATGATGATAATGACTGTAAAACATTAGGTCACTAGTAGAAGTAGTTTTATACTTAAATAAAGAAGTTTGAGTTCGGTTTTTATATAAAAGCAGGGCCTTACCTTAGATGCAAGTGTGCTGAGCAAACACTGAGCACAATTCGAGCTAAGATAAGGCCCTGTCTGGCTCGAATTGCTGAGTAAACACAGCACAGTTCAAGCTAAGATGAGACCCTGTCTTCATCCTGTATAAACCGAACTTTGATTTATCTCCAATTACTTCGCTTAATATATTTCTGTCTAAATGGGGTTAGCATATATTATAGAGTGTTAGATATTTTCTGATTATCGGCTTTTTCTTCCAATATATTATTTTATTACATCGTAGGAGGACATCATAAAGTTGCTCCTAAACCATGGTGGAGGTATAAATCTACACAACGACGTCGGGGACACGCCCCTACTAATGGCAGCGAGGACGTCGCAACCGAAAATTGCCAAGTTACTACTTGAGAAAGGTAAAATTGTCCTCAAACATGTGACTTGTTATGGAAATGACGTTTGCCATTATAAACAAAACTACGTAAACGTGATCTAAGTGATATCGTATGATTGGTCATCTGCATAAGCCCTATCTAATAAAGGTGGGGTTAGATCTTTTGTTAAACTTGAAGTTTGTGTCGAACAGATAGTTCTTAAATGGACACTTTGGATTTACTCCATTTTGGATCCAGATAACTGTTAACGATACAAATTGTTATTAATCGCTAGCCTTTCTTGTTACAATCGAGTTGAACAATCTACGAATCAATACCGTACTGAGAACAGTTTGAAAGAGACAAAATTTTACCGGTTTATCTATGGTATGTGAATATTTTATTAGTCTAATCCAAATTGTATCAGCAGTAAGTGAATATAAAGGAGCCATGCGTGATTTAAAATTTACTTTAAGTACCTCCCTAGGGCAGTAAATTGAATTTTCCTACCATTTAAATTTATGCATTTCCTGCGAATGCTCTGTGGGTTGGTTGGCACAACCGATAGAGTTTTGCACAATTTCTATCTTTATGCTAAATCTCATCATAATCGGTCTTTATTTTACGTGATGTGGATGTACTAGATATAATAACGTTAACATATTTTGAAAAAAAAAACGTATGTATTGTTTAGACTAGAACTCATTAATAATTTCAATTTTTCACAGGCGCCAACGTGAATTCCACGAACAGTATAACAGGTCTCAACGCACTGCACATGGCGGTCGAGAATATAGACAATGCCGCTGTTTTCGAAGAACTACTTAATTGTTTGATACAATACAATATTGATATGAACGCTGCCGCTCTTATCGGCGACACACCCTTGAACAGAGCTATATTGTTACACAAGTAAGTTTATGTTTCTTACTATAACTAGGTACCTATCTATCGAGTGTGTATGAGCTCGGTGGAAAACTTATCCCAATCTGTGGGAAAAAGGAGTGTAACTTATGTTGCAGGAGTCCTCAGGTTAGGTATCGACCTCGCTGGGTACAGCAGCTACAGGACATGTCAAAGGAGTCGTAGTTTGACAAAGTAACGTGTTGTTGACTGACTGTAGAGAAACTGATACTGCATGAGTAACAGTTTCAAAATCGGCTTTCGTACTTTAGCGTCTGAAAAGCGTTCTCTTGATAATTTTGCTATTTATGCTCGCCTAAGATTTGCCCCAAAACGAACGACAGATGACCCTTATTGACAATAGCATACATTCTCAAAAGATTATCAAATATATCATTTCGCCATGTATTCCAAGCTATCCGAACGGTATACGAAAACGATCAAAACGCAATTTTTGCCCACCACGTCTCAAAACGATCGCCCACTGTGATAATTTTTAGCATATGTGGGTATTATTTTTGCTAACAGAACCCTAATTTCGTCTGCACTAAACTTTGATAACCTCTAAGTTTTATACTAATGCGCAGCACTATCCGTATAAGAGTAGTTTCGTTATGAATCAGCTAAAAACTACTAACAGAAGTTTAAAATAAAAAGTGTCAGGTGCAATTAAAACAGAAAAATTTGCTTACTGCACCCATTACGTTAACAAAAATCTACATCAACCAAAAAAAATTGAAAATATTTGAAAAAATAATTAAATCCTTAATAAAAGTAATATAACATCGGTACCTGAGAATTTAATCAATAATCATTTTTTGATAAACATAGTATTGATAGTAAACATAGTCTTAAATTATTTTACAACTAATAAAAAATCCAAACATGATTTTCTTTGCGGCCCTGTTTCTGATGAATATTTGGTAAAATAATTTTGTGTATAAAAACAAATGCGACTGGGTACAACCAAATTAACGCTGAGATGATCAAACTTACGCTACCGGAGTATCAGCTACTGTGTCAAATCAAATCAAGCAAATTTGACAAAAATATTGCTACATTACGTGATTCCTAACGTTGTAAGTACCTACGTTGAGCTACATCCGCTGAGAAATCCATAATCTCTCTGCGCCCTCTCTTTTAAATAAAGAGACAACAAAAGTGATGAAATATACGCGATATTATTGCAATATACCCAAAGCTACACACAAAACATACTTTCAATCGATTTCTGTTTTTATTTAGCAACAAAACCCTTGTTTGCTTAAAAATTGGTTAAGAAAACTATAAAGAAAAAAACATAGCGAGATCCCTCGAATTTTGGTGAAAGAAATTGATTTTTTATACCAAAACTTCTCAAGAGAATTAGATTTAAATGGCCCTTACAGTTTCTATCATTTTGGAAACAATCAGTTCTTGGATTTCATCAGCAACTTCACTAGAATCCGTGCTAAAAGAGTGTCAAATCAGTTTTTGTTCAACTTTCGTTTCTGTTTCGAAATATTATTTTTGAAGCAATGATGGCCCAGTGGCTATGGACTGCCGCGCAGCAGATCCATGGTTCGAATCCCGCCGCGGGCTTGAGCGTTACCGCTTGGTGGAAGCGCATTTTGCGAATGCCCGCCTGGCTAGCGACCACCCTCAAAGAGAAAATCTGTCGCCAAGCACCTAACGGTGTGTTCCAGCAGCTGTCCTTGAGAGCCAAAGTTCTAGCTTAAGTCTGTTGACTCTTTTGACCATATCATCACTTACCATAAAGTAAAGGCTCATCTATCAGCAATAAAAAAAAACATGCAAGTAACGATTTCATTCATCAATCAACATTTGTAGATGACTCTTAATTTTTTGTTTTATGTTTGACCTACTAGCGTCATACTTTTCATCCTACACAATCGCTTTTAATGTAGTGAAAGCATAATAATTATTTTCCTTGATTTTGCTTTACCATAACTGAAGTTTGCATATAAAGGCGCGAAGTTTAATTATTTCACCGCTGTTCCCGCTCCTCGATCCGCGCCATTTGTCCTTGGACTAAATTTCTAGAAAAGTATAAACAGACGATCGAATTTGGTGCGACCGGACTAGCGGACTGTGCGGTGCGCTCTATGAAACAGACGAGCGCACCGAAATCCGAACCTTTCAATCGTCTTGTGTTAGTAGTTCGTGAACACGTCTGTGTTATTGATGTGCAAGCGTTCCGAACCAGCCGTACCGATATTAATAATAATAATGTTCTGCTTACCGTGCGCCACACGACCGAATATGGTCCAAAATCGATCGTCTGTTTATATTTTCATGTGGACCACTGCACTGGTGGTCCGCGAACCACTCGTTGGGAACTACTGCTTTGGACAATAAGAAATAAACCAAATATAGGTACATTTTTTTACACTTACCAAAGTATACTATACTATGAAGTTTAGAAATTTTGTATTCTATATAGTGCGGCCGCTTTCTTGTTGCTATTCAAACATTTTCTTTATAAACCAACAGGGTTTTTATTATATCTCTTTGATTTAAGCAATTTATACAATATTTTTATTGTCAAATTTTTCTTTCGTTAAATTTCTTAAGACGAACTCGCTGTTTTCAGAGACCATGCTGCTGCCTTACTGATTCGTCATGGAGCAGATGTAAATGCATGCGATCTACATTCCTGTGGCCTAGATAACCTGACTACAGCCAGTCGAAGAAAATCCCACAATTTAGCAAGTATGCTACTAAAAGCTGGTCACTACACAATTTCTGTGGAACCTACAGTATTAGAGAAACCAGACTATACAATGAAATGGTTATACCACGCATGCAGAAATCCATTGGACTTATCTGATATTTGTAGGATTAAAATTCGATGTATGTGTAAGAGTAGAAATTTGTATAAATACGTTCATAGTTTACCTATGCCTGGTAGTATGAAAAGATTTCTTATGATGGAAGATGAGGGTTGATAAGGTCACACACAGGGTTGTAGGGTTCTCTGAAGTGAGATGCTGAATGTTAAAGTATAAAATATTATGTTACTGTTATTTGTTGACTCATTTATTATATTATTGGATCATCTATAAGTAGATTGTATGTGATTGGGTTTGTTTGCAAATGTGACAGCGGTCCATTAACAGTGCCCTTACAACATTCAACTAGTCATACTATAACCAATATTGCAATATGCAAGTCGTAGGTGCTAGTGATTACTAGTATTAAGGGGTCTCCAACTAAATTATGTATTATATACTTATTAAGTATTTTAAGTAATATCTGCTGTATGAAAATTTGTAGAACTAAAATAGTTATGCCTTAACTGGTAATGGCAATAGAGATGTAAGTGAAACTAGTCATATACATGAATCAATATATTTATTTCAATACGTTAAAATATACACCATAGTACAAAGTGTATGTGAAAAATATAAAATATTATCCTGTGTTTTTTTTAATATCTAATATAATCACCCGTTCAAATATTGAAGATACATTCTCAAAGATTTTTAATAATTCTGAACAGACGCTGTGAATGAAACCTTAAATAATTTTATTTATTTATTACATTACAAATAAATTTTAGTGAAATCTGCCAAGTATAATAAATAATAACTTACTAACATATACAATAACAAAATAATAATTCTCTCAGTTCATCTTTAAAAACATTTTAATAAATAAGAATTCAACAATTTAAATAAAAATTCAGTTGCAACTTTTAAACTTGCCTAACCCTTTACTTACCTACAATCGTTTGTAACTTTATGAAATGTCATTTAGTACTTCGCAAAGCAAAACTCATGTGCAGGACTAAATGACGTACGAAAGTTCATAACAATTATAACAGGGTAAAAACACAATGATAGGTAAAATTCTTACTTTTTTTATCTATCATTAATATTGGGAATAAGTAATATTATTTCGTATATACTTATTTATTATAACATCTATACCTACAGGAAATTGTATAAAATAATGTCTAAGAATAGTTGTATGTAATATAATAACACGTTAGACACAATAACTGTATGATATGCGACACTTAAGTTGCCCTTATGCCTATTTACACAGGGTAAGTAAAATTGTGTACCTACATAATATGAAATACTAGTGAAATATAAATGGATACAAAATTGGAACGACTTTATCTGTTAACATTAACCAGAGTACATGCAATATTAAAGACGAATACAACTACATACGAAATTAAAGTATTTTTTATGCAAATAGTCATCTCATGCAATAACTTTCATGTCTAGGACTTAAGACATAATATTTAATGAAAACATTACAAAGATGAAATGGATCAGTGTTTCAATAAGCTTGTTTGTGTTAGGATAGATTTCTTAATCTTTATACATACATGACATAAATTGATACCATTCTGAATAATATAAGCAGTTAATTTGATCCTATATGCTTGACATGGTACCAGAAGTAAGCAATGATAATATTGTTTTAGTGACCCTTCATGCTATCAACTGCATGTAAGCGAAGCAGAAAGGAATCTGTGAAATTGCATGCATTATGTGAGTATACTTAGAATAGATTTATTGGCTTTTTAGTACAATATATAGTAGAATTGTGGAGCATAACTTACAAAATATACTTAAGATATGAATTAATATTGCGTCATACCAAAGGATATTTGTATAAAAGCCTTATCTCTTCAAGATAGAGAAAAGCAATGACAATATTTTTATTTATGGATGCAAGTGTCAGAATTCCAAAAAATTATGGGATATTTGGAAGGCAACCTTTATAATCTGTGATATTTCGTAGCCTGGGACACGACTGTAGAAATGTGCTGACCAAATCCACATTCTTGCTATGGACTGCTTTATGCAGTACAGTTTCGCCATCAATATCTTGAGCGTCGATACAAGCCCCATTGCGTAGCAGGAGGTTCACAGTAGCAATTTTACCTGAATCAAAATATAATGATCATATTAAAAAATTACGAGAGGAAAAATTATAGACATGTGCGCGATTCAAACCCGCGCCATCCACACCTAGGTTTGCATCAACGTTACCAAGTCTAAAGCTAAGTGCCAAAATTAGTAACTACAACGCGGTCACATTAACTAGACGCTTGACCTTGTGACGTCATTTTGGCGCTCAAGTACGGTGTGTACTGACACTTGGCGGGCGAGAAAAGGGAATGCGGGGGGAAGCGGGCGTGGACCCGCATTCCAGCGATGCGTCGAGTTAATGTGACCGCGTATGTAAGTTTAGATGGATCTGAAGAGTTGTAGGAGATGGATCAGAGGAGTTGGAGATGAGAAGATGGATCTGTTTACTTAAGTTGGTACCCATACAATGATTAAGAACGAGAGGACAAATTGGAGTTATGAGTCATTACATTAGTCGTGTTGGTTTAGAATTAATGTGACCACATATGTAAGTTTAGACGGATCTGAGGAGTTGTAGATGAGGAGATGGATCTGAGAAGTTGAAGATGAGGAGATGGATCAGAGGAGTTGGAGATGAGGATATGGATCTGTTTAGTTAAGTTGGTACCCATACAATGATTAAGAATGAGAGGACAAATTGGAGTTATGAGTCATTACATTAGTCATGTTGGTTTAGAGCTCAGAGCAGGCCCCTAAAGGGGAAGATGGCGCGGGTTCGAATCCCACACCTGACTGTAATTTTCCTCTCTTAATTTTGTGCTATATTCTACAGTGACCGCATTATTAAAAATAAAAATATAATGATCATATTTACTAAAATGTGTATAGCAATTATTGTGTTTTATGCAAAGGTGCCATAGTTAATCATTCCTATATAGTGATTTGATTAAACAGTAACAAGTTCTCACTTGGATTGAGAATTATATTTGGACAAAACCAGTTGAAATTCTTATCCCTTATGTTGTAAATATGATTAACTCTGTTGAGAAATTTATTTCAATTATAATTATTGTTCACAATAAAGGGTTAATAATATTCTGTATTTAGTGAATGAATGTGTGCAAAAAATATGTATTTGAGAAAAATTACCTGAAGCAGCTGCTTTGTGCAATGGAGTTGCTCGCCCACTTTTAGTCTGAGCATTAATATCAGCTCCATGTTGCAAAAGAAGCTTGCAAATGTCAACGAAACCATTCCGTGCAGCATAGTGTAATGCAGTATAGCCTGCTTGATCTGGTGCTGTTACAACTTCTTTGGAATTTTTAGCTTTGTTAATCAACATTTGCACTTTTTCCATATCTCCATTGAAAGCTTGTAAATAAGAAAATGAAACTTAATGCCTTTCTGTATTATAATAAGATGTAACATTTAAAATATATGTAGACAATGCATATAACACATATTTCACTGGATGATGTGATACATTAAGTAGATTTGTTTGCATTTGCATTTGTTGATGTTTTATGTTTTTTTAAGATACTTTTTTTATAGTATATCTGCATAAAACTAATAAAAATTAATGTCCTAAATTATTTTACACATATAAAATTACACTGTATTTGATTCAGAACATATTGTTACCTGCATTCCACAATCCTCGCTCCCAATCCATTTCAGAGAGTGTTTGCATAACAGAAGCATTTGAACTTGCAGCGCCTGGACAGTTTGAATGGTCGCAATGCTCTTCATAATCCATTATTATTTAAAGAGATAGATAATGATTTAAATCTCACGCTGCATAGTCCAAGTTATTTCTGCCTCACCAGTTGTTGAGATTATTTTGTACCCCAGTTGTACCAGAGCATTCAGTACAATAATTACATTAGTTTTGAAAGCGTCACCATTGACAATTAGTGTTCTTGTGAACTTTGACTCAAGGGCCTTGATTTCCTCAGGCTTTAAACCAAATATGGCACAATCATAAGCATGTAGAGAACCTTTTACGGCTATGTAATGCACAATGCTATCTTCTTTATCTCTTATGTCACTCGATGAAATGTTAACATTACTTTTCACATCCATAGTATTATTTAGATATTGTCTTCTTTGTTTTGATGCTGGTAGTTGCCCAAGTGCATAGCCTCTTTGCTAAAGTTAGTGATGTTATCTTGTTCAACAATGATTGATGGTTCTGGTTCAGAGAAATCTTTCCTCATAGTCCACATATACTCATTATAATCTTGTTTTACTGCAGTGGAACTTGATGCCACAACTTTATAGCCTAAAACCTAAAAAATATATTGCTTAGATAAATGTTACTTATCCTGGTGTGGTACCTACATACCTACAAGTAAAATTTTTGAAGTTAATAGGTAGGTGAAATGACTAGATTTAGATATGAAAGTACAAAAACAGATGCATGCACACAAAGAAGTATTTTAGCAACACAACAAGTGCATTTATTCAGAAACACAAGATTTATTGTTAGTTAAATTAAGTGATCTAACCTCGAGAGCACTTAGGATCACACACGGATGCTGTAAGTAGACTATTGTGGAATCGTCACAGTATCCACCACATGCAAACCTCTTGAGCTGCTCAATGTCACCAGCTGTTATTACAACAATAATAGAAGAGACAAGTATTGCATTAGACTATCAATAAAATGTAGGTATTCGATTACTTCGATATGTGACTCACGTCTGAACCGGAGTATCAGATGACCAAAATCAACACAATCTTATCTATTATAGTGCGCATTTTCTTTAGTAACGCAAGACAAAATGTTATCATTTAGTCGTACGAGCTATAAGACAAATATTATCCTTACCAACTACGCTATACCTACCTTTCAGACCAGATACCAACACTCGCCAGGGGTTTTTGTGTCCGTAAGATGCTAGATTACCCCTGATCAAAATGTATGGCATTGATTACGGATAAGATCACCACTATTTCGTTAGAAAAGTTATAGATTTGCATTCAATTCACGACTAAAATATCAAAATATAATTTCCCAAAATCACGGCACGATAAACACAGAACAGTAAAGGCATAGAATAATACTACTATCCTACCGGAGAGTAAAGGCCACTGACTCACAGATTAGTGATTACCTAGTTCCTAAATCGCTGTAATCTGTGCCTAGTCCACTGACTGGGTAATAGGGTTGGATACCCTCAAAAAATATTGTACACGGGGAATAAAATTATACTATTTGTCTAAAATTATACCACGTTTGATGTTTCATGTTTTTTATTGCTGATAGGTAAGTTTTTGACCATAATCTCACCTGCTGGTAAGTGATCGAAAGTGTAATTGGCTTAACCTAGAATTACTGGCTCTCAAGGACTGCCGCCGGAACACACCGTTAGGTGCTTGGCGACAGTTTTTCTACTTGAGAGTGGTCGCTAGCCAGGCGGGCATTTGCAAAATGCCCTTCCACCATGCGGTGAAGGTCAAGCCCGCGGCGAGATTCGAACCATGGTCCTGCTGCGCGGCAGTCCATAGCTAATGCCACTGAGCCATCATAGCTTCGATTTTTTTTTTTTAATGCTTGATAGATTAGCCTTTGACCACTATCTCACCTGATGGTAAGTGATGATGTGGTCGAAGATGTTGTTCAGGCTAACCTAGAATTACTGGCTCTCAAGGACAGCTGCCGGAACACACCGTTAGGTGCTTGGCGACAGATTTTCAACTTGAGGGTGGTAGCTAGCTTGTATTTTGATTTATACGTTAAGTTTTCGGTGTTACTATTTTTAAGTAAATAAAATGAATTCGTATTTCGTAAGTAATATAATTAAACAAAAATATTCACGAAATAGTAGGTACTTATACCATATTAATCTAGTTCAGGCAAGTCAAGGACGTCGATCTCTACTAATTCGCCAAACTCAATTTCAGCCTTATCATAGACACGACGACGTAAAATGTTGTCCGATGGCATAAATTCTATGCAGTCATTAGATTTATTAAGAACATTGCAAGAAAGTATCAGGGTTTCGATGGAGCGAGTTGTAAGTTTATTTTGTTAATTTGGTTTTTAGTTAACTTTAAGCATTCTTTTACAATCAGCGTTTGCGTGAAGTAAAACCAGTCAAGCAGGAGCGCTTACTTTCACCCTTACCGATATTATAGGGTAGATATTATAAAGTCCCTCATACGTAAGTTACATTGAGCGTTTCGATGCGGTCGTTTTTGCCGCACATCTTTAAAATTGTGGAAAGACCTGCCTTATTCGGTCTTTACTCTATCTATGGTTATAATATTTAATATAACCATAGACACAAAATGTGGTCAAAACTAAAGTAAGTATTACTTCCTCCTAGTGATTATATACCCACCACGGTAGTGGTCGTAGAAGACACTGTGCCACAATAGGCATATATACAATAGTTCGAGTCCGCGGTATCCTGGAATTCAATGACAAATGACGATCAGAGCGCTAGGGAAATCACTATCGAAATTTTCAGTGTTGTTGTTTGTTATAATTTTTTTTATAATGATTGTTTTTTTATAAATAAATTTTGTTGTGAATAGGTAAATATATGTATCTATTTAATTGAGAGAACACAAGCGCGCGCAGAATTGATCAAATAACGCCATTGTCTTTGGTAACATAAGTAACACCACCAGTAAAGAGGTTATTGTATGATTATTTATTTATGAAAACTCCTTGGGTTCATTTTTCTATTAAAATGATGAAAAAAGTACAACCTCTATAGTGTCAATCTGCTGACAGCTTATTAAAACTAAACTGTAAGTAAACACCGCAGTAAAGCATGTGATCATCAGTCTAGTTGTATCTTTTTGTACCTCCTCGATGTAGGGAAGGCCGCACGGTCGATCACGTGACTAAATTCAGGTAATTTCTTCGTAGTTAAACTACTGTTTAAGAAGCTCCATGTATCTATTGTGTCTGTGCTATGATGATGTTTTACAACAATTAAGAAATTATGCACAAGACGTGCGAAGCCAAATCCCGAAATAAGGAGAAAAAAAAAGACAAAAAAGCGCGGGTACCGTTGAAACCAGGTGGGCGCTTAAATTTTTAATACAATTAATAATTTTGTGTATATGGTGGTCAGAAGAGTTCAAACTGTATATAATTAATAAGAGCCCCCTTACCCAAGGGGCTCATTCCTATCAGCAGCGTGTTTATTTATGAGTTATGTCAAATGAATCGGGCATGTAGACAGGTGAAACGGATGGGTCCATGTCTTCTCGTTCCTTAAAGCGCAGCCGTCCGAGCAAGAGGTGTAAGCATTGTAATAAAGGAAATCGTCTGCTTTAGAACTTACGGAAACAGACTGCGCATGTGTTTCTGTTGTTTATCCAATAACAAAAAATCGGCCATGTGCGAGTCGGACTCGCGCACGAAGGGTTCCGTACCATTAGCTATACAACATTAGACTTCATATTTTAACCCTTTTTGTTTTAACGTGCTCGAGTCCGACTCGCACTTGGCCAACTTTTTGTATTTGTTGTTACAGCGGCAACATAAATTACATCATCTGTGAAAATTCCAACTGTCTAGCTATCACCGTTCTTGAGATTAAGCCTGGTGTTAGACAGACGGACAGTGAAGTTTCAGTAATAGGATCCCGTTTTTACTCTTTGGGTACGGAACCCTAAAAAAGCACTGATTTAGTTTGAAAACGAAAATCTTATTTACAATCCCCAGCAGTGTTTGTTCGCGGAGTGCTCTAGGCCAGCTGATTGGTCGCCCATAGAAGTAATACAGATACTATCAATCTACCTATTAAATGCGGAAAGATATTAAATACAGACGTTTAAACTACCGAACTATCATAGATGGAAACTAGGTAACAACGGAAACCTTCTCAGACTGTATTAGTAGGACAAGTTCTACCCAAAATATTTTTTGTATGTTTTAATGCACTACCTTTAGAGCCATATGTATACCCTACAATACAATGTCACAGCTGTTGCCGCTTTGGTCAAAGTAAGTCCAATGTAGGTCAAAACCACAATGTTATAAGTATGGCCAAGCCTATACAGACGATAACTGTTATATTGAGGAGCATAATATTCTGGCTGTCTTTGCTCTGGATCACATTATGCCACAAACAAACGTTGCCTTGTTCACGAAAGGGTGTGACGTGACGTATAAAACAATACGACGTGGCTGAAAGTAGCTTCCAAACTACACCCACCTGTATCCAGATCATATGCAGACATAACAGCAACAGCTTATCCTACTGCTAATAAAAATGCAATGCCTTTACCACTCTCATCAACAAAGTCTTTTAGAAAAACTGTGACACTAAAGCCTCATTCACCACATCAATTTGCAAAAGGCATGCAGCACATCAAGGTCTAATAAAAGAGTATGAAATGCCATATCCGTGTAACGGATGTACATACAAATGAATTCCTCTGATAATGAAGCACATTATCTTACTAACATATTAATTACTTTGATAAATATTGAGTCGCAGTGAAATATCAAACCGAACAACTCTGCCTCTATTATTGATATGTTAAATAAAATTATCCATGCCCAACATGGAACACCAACAATATTAAATATGTTATGATAGTACAAGTTTATGTATTATAAGTTTAGTTTTTAAGTTAGTTAAAAAAAAACCCAAAAAAATGATGATTAACTAATTTTGAAGCGCTCGTAGCGAAGTGTGCTTAGCCATTCTGAACCGATCAGCAAAGTTAAGCAACGTCTGTCTCGATCATGAGTTGGATGGGTGACCGCTGGTGACATTACTACTGAGTGCTTCCGTGCTTCGGAGGGCACTCTAAGCCGTCGGTCCCGGTTGTTGTCTTAGAATGGCAGTCGTTAAAGCGTGGTGGTGACCTATGATGAAGCAGCGAGACTAGCTACCATCGGCGCAATCCTGATGGTAGACCGGATTGCCCAGCTAGGCTTGCGGGTCTCTTTGACGAAGACGGAAGCACTACTATTTCATGGTCCACGCAGAGGCCCCCCACGAGGAGCAACCATCGCTGTGGGAGGTGAGATTATTAAGGTTCAGACCCAAATGAAGTACTTGGGTCTGGTGGTGGACGGCCGCTGGAACTTTGGGGCGTATTTTGCCCAAAGCGCCCCAAAATTGACAAGTGCCGCTGCAGCCCTCGGGCGCTTACTGACTAATTTGGGGGGTCCCAGTTCCACTTGCAGATGCCTGTACTCCGGAATAATCCGGAGTATGGCTCTGTATGGGGCCCCAATATGGGTCGACGCTCTCACTGCAAAGAATAGGACCCTTCTGCGGAGACCACAGAGGGTCATAGCGGTGAGAGCAATCAGAGGTTACCGCACGGTCTCATGGACGGCAGCTACACTTTTCGCGGGTGGATTTCCCTGGGAGCTTCAGGCGGAAGTGCTGAGATGAGGGACAGGGGCGAACATCCCGGTCCCGAAGAGGTTGTGCGAATGAGGGAATCTGCACAAGCCGCCCTGATTCAAAGATGGGGTGAGGACCTTCAATCCCCAACAGCCGGCCTGGTGACGGTGAAGGCGCTTCGTCCCCATCGAAATCCCTGGCTCTCAAGACGGCATGGCTCTCTCTCTTTCAGAATGGTGCAGGTACTGACCGGGCATGGATGCTTCGGTGAGTACCTGCACGGAGACTACCTCCACCTGTCATGAGTGCGGCGCGCCCGTGGATACGGCGGGTCACACCGTGGAGGAGTTTGCCGCATGGGAATTCCAAAGGCGCGCTCTGACAGTGGAGGTCGGTAATGACCTTTCGCTGCCGAGCCTGGTAAATGCCATGCTCGACAGCGAGCGGCGCTGGGCAGCTATGGCCTCCTCTTGTGAAGACATCATATCACAAAAGGAGGCTGCGGAGCGGGTCAGGGAGGAGAATGTACTCGCTGACCCGATCCGAAAAAAGAGACCAGGGCGGAGAAGGCGTCGCCTTCTCCTCAAAAAAAAAATGTTGGTAGTGCATTTTAAGAATGCCCGCCAGGCTAGCTACGACCCTCAAGTAGAAAATGTAGTAATTCTAGATTAGTCTGAACAACATCTTCGACAACATCATCACTTACCATCAGATGAGATAGTGGTCAAAGGCTAAACTATCAGGCATAAAAAAAACTAAAAATATATAGTGGGATAGGCTTATTTATAAGAAATACCTTCATCTTCATATTTAGAAATCGATTCTTATATTTAGAAATGTAGAAGGGTAGCAACATCATTGCGAAAGTTAAGTGTTTGAAAAATCACTTCTTTCCATCAGTTGCACCATCCCCTACGACGGATAAAGTAATACAATTGGAGTATACTTTTTCGACTCGTAAGAGTAAGGTTCCGGCTGCGGAAGCGGGTTCGATTCCCGTCCGGAACAAAAAATGTTGTACTCCAATAATTTATAAATGTGATTTTCGGTCAGCAAGCGGTGCTTGTAATCATATTTAGAAATGCGACAACATGCCTTACCAATTATTCTGTTCATAGCTTCGATGGTCCTAAAATGTCGAAGGATGCCGAGTAAAGCTTATTCGCTGGTAAGCGAGAAAACAGCAAACTAATGCTGCGATCGCGATTATATATTACTAGCTTTCCAGCCGTGGCTCCGCCCGCGCGGATTTCAGTTATTGCACAAAAAGAGGTTAATTTTTTACCTCTTTTTGCGCAGTTGGATAAAAACTATTTTATGTCCTTTCCCGGGTCTCAAACTATGTCCATGCCAATTTCATCCAAATCGGTCCAGTAGTTTTAAGTTTATTCATTGCATACAATAATATTGTTCCACTTATAATATTAGTATAGATAGTTAAGATCGTTTTTCTTCTTATGCACATTAATTAAAAGTAATGTTGATAGTGAGAATGGAATGGTGATCAATTTATTGCTGTGATTTAATGCATGGTGGATTTTTTAGTATACTTATGACTTAAATGTCTGGATGGATGTACTCAGTGAAAATATTGTAGAAGGAAGCTTTTTATAAAATAATAGGATTTTTTGTAATAACTATTTATTTTAACACACAGTAGTGTGCAAGCAAAGATAATACAAACAAGTATAATTTAAAATGCTTATATTTATCTAAGAACCTAATACATTTTCTAGAAATAATGCTATGAAAACATCTAAAAGAAGTTAATACAGATAATATCAGGATAGGTAGTTAAAACTTTAAAATATCATAGTTAGATATGTATTTAAGATACTGGTTCATTCAGTAATAGGTAGTAGTAGGTTTAGCATATAAAATAACAAGCAAGTTGTTTACTAAACACTCCTACAAGGAATAATAAACACATCTTAAGATGTAATTTATGAAAGCACGTAATTTAAAGTCTTAATATGTAGCATTACTTATTTTTTATCTGAAACATTTCAGTCTTAAGATCCGTCTATTATTACCGATGAAAAATTATAGTTACAATACATTATAAAATCACTAACTCGTTTTATTGCCCTATATAATTACATTAATATGGAGGAATTAATACAGCGTATTAATTTGACGCTCTTGGACCATGATTGCATAAGCCACCAACTGACCACTTTGGCATGAGACAAGCTTATCAAGCAATCAGTAATAAAACAAAAGAGATTGCTTAGGGTAAAATATATCATTCAAAGTCATTACCTACTCATTATCGTTTACAGTTAACCCACAAAAGGGTTAAAGGTTCTATTTGGCAACAAATTTTTACGTAATACTACCATACAAAGCTATTTTAATTATATTAACAACCTGTAAGAACTTTAAAAAAGCATTACTAAAACAGATTCAAAAAAATATTTTCTAAAGATATTTTTAATAAAACATTCTAGTAATTTACACAATCAGTTTACGCAGTCGAAGAGTTTCTTATTTTAGGTAAGGGTATATAATATGCCTAGGTTTTTCTAAATATAAGGTAAAATTTTATTGGTCGTCCATGTAATTACTTTAAGGATTTAAATTTTACATAATTAGATGCCAAGTGCTTACACAAGTAAGTAAGTACAAACATAAGAAATAAATACATTGTTATCGAGTTCTATTTAAGTGGGTATATTTTATGTAAGTACATGAATTTTAGAATTAATTTTGAGAAGTTAATATCAGTGACATAATTCGGTTTAGTAGTCGCTCTTCCACACGATGCATATTACGACATTACTGTTAGAAGTTTCGCTTCACCTGCACTAGCAAAAGTGATAAAATTATATTTTCGATACTTAAAAATACTAAGTCTGTAAATCCCCGAAGTGGTAGGCAGATGTGTCTTCCAAGAACACCTACATACCGCCAGTTAAGTTTTAACGTCTAATGCTATAGGCCGATACGAGCGAGTTTACTACCCGCTGCCGAGATCAGTTTATTTTTTAAAAATAAATAGGGATAGAGATTGAAATAGGGGGAGATTAATATCTTAACTAAAAAAATATGTTGTAATTCCGGAATAATCATAGTATTATACGAAAGTATACGTTTTTTTCAGTTACTAAAATAAAACAGTTGAATTTAATTCCAAAAAATTCAAACACTACATTTTAAAGAATCTACTTGTAGGTTGAACCTACCTTATAAGCAAAGTTGTTACTGCCGGATATTTAATATTTTTAGTAAATCTATAAAATACATAAATATTTTATTTTTCTGTATTTTTGAACAATTAATATAAAATGTCCAAGGAGACATTTTGATGGGTAAAATTTTCTACTTAAATTAAGTACCTAATTAAATTGTATTTCGGAAATTTAATTACATTACATTTTTATATAATTGTATTAAAGCTTGTTGGCACTAGCATTTATACCAAACATATTTTGTGTAGTCGTAATTTAGAACACAGGCTGTTTTTTTTTGTAAACTGAGTCAGTCAATGTGAAATGAATACTTTAGTATCACATAGTCTGTGCTCAATGTCTGTCAAATATAGATCTAAAAGATACAGTCCCTTTGCTGTAATTTTGACCATAAGGACTGAAAACGTTAACTTTCATAAGACATCATCTTTTTTAATTGGAAGCATCTCTGATAAACACTAAGACGATGTTTAAACTTGCACTCTACTTGAATAAAGGTCTGGGTGCAGATTTATACGATACATCTTGTCAAATCCCAATGCAAGTACCCACAGATTTTCTTTTTAGAATACCAGCCTAATGTAATGCACAGTCCTACGTGACAAAACGAAAGTGACGTTAAGCAAAGTGACGCAATCAATGCAAATGTGACAAGGACACAAAGAGTAATCTAGCAATGAGTGCGATGCCAATGTCGCCCCAAAGGTTTAACATTTTACGCGTTTAAATCTTGCCTATTTCATTTGGCCACGCAGGACACCGGTAGAGACTTTAAGATGATTCAAAGTTCCAAAATAAGGTTTCGTGTAAGTCACACTTATCTCTCGTAAACTTACTCAAAGCTTAGTTTACTATATTCGTTTACAATTTGACTTTAGTTACCATCTATAAGTCTTGACTAGAACAGTTGTGTGCGTCGAACGTCCTTGGCGGGACTTCTTCGTACGGTGTGACGTGAGCAGACGCCAGCTCCTGTGAGACCCGTTCCGCTGCTTCCATCACTCGGAGGAGGTTTTGACCAGCCAGTTTGCGAAGATCCTCTATGCTCCAACCTTCTTCCATTAACTCAGCAAACAGCAACGGATATGATGATACGTCTTCTAATCCTTGCGGTGTGCTGTCCAAAGGTTGTGATTAATTTCAAATCCATTTGTTATGGGATATATATAGTCGTCAAAAAGCGTACGGTTGTGTACTCTCTCACTCTTTTAGGTAGATAGATGTGTTAAAAAGGAAATAATATACTTACTAGTTGATTCCGTCGTAGCCGGCTCCGAGGCCTACGCTGTCTACGCCAGCTACGTCACGGATGTGATTGATATGAGCTGTAAGAATATTAAATATGTCATGAATTATATTAAATACATTTCCGTAGCACCCTTTTAGACCCCAGAAGAAAAGGGCAGAGAAGTATCTAAGCAACCACGTTTCGCCAAAATATTGTGGACCCATGTAATAGGCCTATTGTCATCTATTGGATTTGGGAACGGTTACAGAAGTATACCGGAAATTTCATTGATAGGAAAAAACAATAACTGTTTGATTCGAAGATCGAACCCAGAATCTCAAGATATTAAAGCGGCGCTATACGGCACTCAGGAGTCTGTATATTCATTATCTATCTCATAATCATAATGTATTAATAAATTTTCAGGTGTAAGTACACTCTAATGAGTTTGTAAGTTATGAGTTTATTGCTACAAGTTCGTAGTCGTAGCGGTGTCGTAGAGCTACGAAATCATTGATCTTGTTATAAGTGAGTGTAATCGTTATTTTGACGGTATGAGTAAATTAGTAAAAAAACAAAAAATATATCATATAACTCATTCACTATTCTAGATGTAAGAGGTATGTATATTTATTTCAATATAAATATAATTTAAATCCAAACGTATGAAATGTGTGTAATTATTTAAAATATAAGTACAAACCAGAATATAAACTCTAAAATTAAAAAAAATAGACCGCTTTTTCACTCTTCTATAGCTTAAATGCAATATTTAGCTGAGGTATACTTCCAAAAAGCTTCGTTTCGGATCGAAGTAACGACGAACATCGAACTTATACCCTACCCATCGTCCTAGCCCTACCACCAAATAACTCGGATGCGACTTATACTGACGGTCTTCGTTTCGGATTCATAGACAGATATTTGAGTGGAATGATATTGAAATCGTTGTGTAGGCTTTGTGGTAGCCATGTAAAAACCGGTAAATAAATTAAAGACTAATATCCAAAAAGAATATGTGAAGATAAATGCTTCGATAATTAATAAACTATTTATTCTTGTATGTAGAGTTCAATGTATTCTACAATTTGCCTTAGTAAACAAACGTTTTTCAGAGTGATGGTTGTGTCGTCGACAAACAAAGAACCTAATTGAATAATGCCTCACTATAAACTCCTTAGTAAATTCTACTTCGAATTTAACAACGAGAATGCAACCATGGACTTACATTAGTAGATAAGCCCATAGGTTCAACACCGTTCGTCAGAATGTTTTTATTTTCGGAGGAGACAGTCCCATAATTTGGGCTTCTTTTTTTTTTAAGTACCTATTTCTCGCACTGCTTTCTATGAACAACCATGCAACGCATACCGAAATTAAGTTAACATATTCTTGACAACACAAGAATGATTTAATATATTGTAACAGCGACTTTTGTATATAATATATATACATTCATGTTCAGATTCCATAACTTTTTCTTCCATCACCAACCGCATCACCATTATACGAGTAGAAAATAAGTTAATTTCATTTTTATGATGTATGCTGCAATTGAGGGATAAAATTTCCAATGTGTGTAAAATGGTCATGTGTAGAAAAAATCCTATGAAAAAGCATACTCGGTTTACGTGCTCATGTATTCTAGATCAAGTATACTAAGATCCTATATGTTCTTAATTAAAAACTAAAATGTGTAAAAACGGAATCACACAAGTTTTGTTGAAGCAAAGTAGTAGACTCTTCGACAGATGTAAGCAGTAGGGCGTATCTATCATGAGATTAACATTAATCTGTAATCAACTTACTGTCTAAGTACGAAGTAATAAATGCCAAATAACATTTGGGGGTAAGGTAATAATGTCAATTCACAAAGTACGGATAGAAATTCGGATCCGAAAGTGTTTCGTAGTAAGAAAAGGTGTGATCCGACAAACGAAACTTCGAACTTCGTTTTTGGGAGTCCGGAGTAGACCTTCTGAATGCAGAAGTAATGTTTTTAGAACTCAACTCTCTCATTAACGATGTCAAGTAACTTTTAAATATAACCTAGATAAATTGCGTTAGGCCACAATTAAATAAAGTTAAACAATACAATGGTAGTCTCTATCTGTAACCTGTGATTGCCACAGAATAAATAGATACTGCGACTAGTCTTAACAATAAATATGATTACCAATAGCGTCCTGTACAGTAGCCGTCTCCTTGCAGGTAAGGAAGGAAGTGTAGAAGTTGACCATGATGAGTCCCTTGTTTGCAGCCAGCAGCCGCAGTACGGTATCGGGCACGTTGCGCGTTACGTTGCAGAGAGCACGGGCTGACGAGTGAGAGAAGAGCACGGGCGCGCGAGATACGGTCAGCGCGTCACGCATCGTGCGCTCTGACACGTGGGATAAGTCAACCAGCATGCCGAGGCGGTTCATCTCTTTTACTACCACCTGCAAACAAGACAAATCATTAACGTCATATGTAAACAATCAAAAATAAAATTATAGAGGCACATTGTAAAATCGTAGCGCTACTACGAAATAGTATTTATGGTATACTATAGCAAGCAGAGGCCTTGTTCAGTGGGATCCAATTATAGGTAAATTGGCTTGATTCCCGAATATTGTTTTACAGAAAACGTTAATTGTTACTCTTTTTTGTTTGCCGAAACTACGAATGCCATATTTTAAGCGAGGTTTTAAATTTCTCGCATTTAATATTTACCAATGGTTCGAATTTGTACAAAATATTTACATCCTCATATGCAGTACAGTTTTGCTGGCTTAATAATAGAAGGACTGTATCTTATCTTCCTATTGGAAGTCATATATACAAGGATGTGTAATTTTATTTTAATCTGAGAAACTAGTCTTTGAGGAAAAAATAATTTATGTGAAATCAAACTTTACATAAAGATTTCACTAGCGCGGAAAAATCACCATCATTATCTTCTTACTCTTATCACTATCAGGTGGGGCCGATACAATATATCTTCTTTAGCAACGTGAAGGACAATACAAGAACATATGAAAAAAAAATACAGATGAATTGAGAACCTCTTTTCTTGAAGTCGGTTAAAAGATTTGGTTATAGTTTTTTCATGGTCGGCTTTCTTGCATCCAAACCTCGGGAATGCTCTTGTTAGTAGGTATCTAGTTTACTTTCGCTCTCGTTACCTCTCCGGTATTCAGGGCGTTAAGATGGTAAAGAGCTCTAACGACCGAGGGATGTGTAGCAACACCCCTCATCGACTTTAGTGGTAGCATGCTGTTCATTAGACGAATTCTTTCGCGCCCGAATTGGTATAATCAGAATCAAAGACAATAGTAGAAAAAGTGTGACCTCTGATTTTAAATGAGATGTATAAATGTCAACAAACTGTTTGATTTTGTCATGAGCGTGAAATCGTTCTTCGCATTAGGGATGAAATGTGGAATTTCAGATTTGTGTGTAAATGATCAATTACAGCCGAGATATTGAGGTAGAACGAGGTACGAGGCACGAAGTACGTTAGGAGTGTTGTAAAATAATAATATATTTTATAACACCATTCACTTATTTAGGTTCAATTTCACTTAATTAATACGTAATCATAGAACGTCAACCCTAGTAGGAGATTTTAAATTTGTTGGATTCCTGTTGTAGAAATAAGAAAAATACAGTGAATATGAATGTACTTAGTATTTATTAACAGCTGTAGCAAACTCCACAATTTGGTTTTCGTAACACCGCCAAAAATGACGATATATTTTTTTAAACTTGAATTAGTTTTTTCAATTGTTACAACCTGCCTGATGTCAAATTTCATAACAGGCAATAACCATGCCAAATTTAAAATACTGCATAGTCATTGAACGTCTGTGGTGACAAAGGTCTACCATATTTTGTTGGTCTGTAAGATTAAAGTTATCCTCGTGTTAGTTACCCTAGTTTGGTGAAATTGGCCCCTAGTGTCATAATGTGTCTGATTTTAAATTATACTTTGAGGCGTGTAATTAATATAGAATATAAGAAACAGTTTTTGCTTAATTAACGTTATCGAGAAACTTTACTTTCTCAAAGAGTAACATATACTCTACCTACCGTTTCGATACTTATAAGACAAACGAATACCAACCTATAAAGTAAAAGTGAAATAATATTTGTGAATAGAAATAAAAGCAACAAAGCGCTTTTTTTCTCGTTTACAAGCAAGAGTTATCCACACTGTTTAATTTTAAACCGCGATGAAAAATCTCTGTGAAATGAACTGTCAACTGACTCTGATGTTTATTTTGTGCAGTGGACGAGCGTTTGCGGCCAGCCTCGGCAACCGGCCTTCAGGGAGTTGAGTCATTTTACACAGGTAACCACTTTACACTTGCCTTCTACTAATTTGATAATTCAGCTGCTAAATCTGATTTTAAATTATACCCCAAATGATCCGTCTAGACGGGTTGATGAATGTAATCTCGTAAGTTTTTGTACATGTGTAATGTACTTTATGTGCGAGCGTTAAAATGAAATAATCACGTATACCAAGCCAAATAAGTGACAAAGTGATAAGTGTTTCTTCACTTTGATATATAAAGTACGCTGCCATAAATTAGTTTACCTTATCTACGTCTATACTAATATTATACAGAGGAAAGATTTGTATTTTTGTATGTAACCAATAAACTTAAAAAGTACTGCACCGATTTGAAAGTTTTTTACCATTAGAGTCAACATTATCCCTGATGAAAATAGCCTGTAAAATACATATTTACAAAAAAGTAGTTTTTTCATATTTTTTGTGCTTCGTGATATCGCCTTTTCTCTCGTCCCTTGAAATATGAATATTAAAATATTAAATCAAATACACTATCAGTTAATTGTTAATTAATAGTCTGTTAATTACATTACCTTACCAATCCTAATACTTTTAAAGTTTTCAGAACTAAAAGAGAGTAAGTAATATTTATTGTCAATTGAAAGTTTCCGGCTCCGGATGTAGGCACACGAGTGGGGTCACGAGCGAACAGTTAATTGAGTTAGACAGACCAATGAGTAACTTTTTCACAGAACTCGACTTTTCCCTCACAACAGACCAGCGGTGCTATAAAACAATTAAAATGTCTGCTCTGTATGTTCGTTAGACACATACTAGTATGCTCCTCGTTTTTAAACAATGCGGTAGAGTGAATTGGTTGGATGGATTTATATTGCATTCGGTGAAAATATATTCTGGTCTTGCAGATTAAGTAGGTTCGCATCGCGAAGCTTGTATGTCCTCGAAGGTGTATACGCAGATGATAGATACAGTTTTTTGCTGATAGGCTAGCTTTTGACCACTGTCTTACCTGATGGTGGGTGATGATGTGGTCGAAGTTCAGGTTAACTTAGAATTACTGGCTTTCGGGGACAGCTGCCGGAACACAACGTTAGGTGCTTGGCGAAAGATTTTCTACTTGAGAGAGCTAGCCAAGCGGGCATTCGCAAAATGCTCGACCACTATGCTGTAACGACTACCATCCTAAGACAACAACGGGGCCGACGTCTTAACGTGCCTTCCGAAAAAGTAACAATAACTTTACTTATAAAACATAACAAACGCGTAAAATAACTGTCGAAGACACAATTAATGTGTTTTTGAAGTGCTCGTAGCGTGCCCTTTCCAAGTCATTCTAAGCAAAGTTCACCGCGGTCACCAGAAAGCTAACCCTTTTTTAATTTACAATTGTTTTTTCCGGACCAATAAATCCGTAGTAATTATTCAGTGGTACAAATCGTCCCTTCATCTAAACTTATGTAGGCCTGAATTAGTTACTCATAAGAATTTTTAAAAGGTAAAATGGTTAATGTTGTCTCTGGGACGATTTCAGTCTTGGACGATATGTCCCCTAACTTAATACTTGGATCATACTAATAGTCTACTAGGACTATCATAATAGTGGTATTCACTCGTGAGCGCTTTCTGCTTCAGAGATCACGTAAAGTGGTTGGTTTTTTTTTCTGAATGGCAGTCGTTTGATTATGTTGGAGGCCTTCAGGTGGCCTGAAAACTCAGACGCTTGGGTAGGGAATCGTAAACGCCCGTCTGGCTAGCTACCGTCAAGTAGTAAATCTGACGCCCAGCACCTGTGTGTTCCAGAAGCTTTAAAAACCAGTAATTATAGGTTAGCCTAAACAATGTCTTCGGCCGCTTCATCACTTACTTAGGTTACATAGTGGTCAAAAGCTAGTCTACTCGTATCAGCAATAAAAAAAAATACTGACGCAGATTTATAAATCGTGCACAATACAGAAAAACTTCTGAAAACTTCAGAGCCTGAACATATTTAATTCCGTGAATGGGACTTGCTGAAGCGGGAGACGCCTGTAAAAACTTCAAAGAATTAACCATTGAAATGAACTGCAAACACAGTTCCTGTCTCCTGTTAGAATATTTATTATAAAGAGCTCTATTGTCCCACGCGGCTTTGGAGGTAGCTCGAGTTTGTTTAATTAATTGCTAACTTTGCGGAACCTTGAGAATTGAGGATTCACAACTGCGGCCGACAAATTTTGAAAGAGGTGAATATTGTTATTAGTTTTGTAGTTCAAATCAGCGTCAATCATAAGCTGAAATCGAACACGACCCGATCGGATTACAAACGAAAGGCGGAGATTCGAAGATAAACAAGGTGACTGACACAATAGTAAGCAGGGTCGCTCGTAATTCTTGAAGATAAATGTACCAATTTACCTAACAATGGTGTAGCGGTAGTTTTCTTCCATTTCCACGAGTACGTAATGATGGCGCTTACGTGTGCCTGCGTTACACGCAGTGAGTGGTCTTAACAAAAGAAAATATTTCGAAAAGTATCGCTGAAGGTAAACAAAGAAGTGCACTAGCGAGCAGCCGGAGTTCATACAAAGCGAAATATTGTTCTGCACCAGGATGTTTATGATTATATGGCACACTCAGTATACTCCCGGCCGACGACGACGACGTCTCAATCTTTATGGTTTCGTTTTTATTTGGGACTTACACGTGTCAATATTACTTGAACATGCGACTCTACCTTCTCTGTTTACTCAGCAAACAGTGTAACCAAAGTAGATACTGCATCGGAATGCAATGCTACGAGTAAAAACGTGCTACAGAATTTTACATAAATTCTAGCAAAGGCAATTTATTCATCAATGTTTTATCTTATTTTTCTTTGTAGGCCCGGCCAGCTTTAGCCCTAAGCCTTGATAAAATACCTCCAATTCGCTTGGGATGCTACTTTGTACAGAATTGTCTACGTAAAAGCTATGGCGATGAATCTAAACGAGTTAGATGTTTAAATAGATTAGGTACATTTCTTGGAAACGCGTAGCTTACAACCCTTTTTGCTTACGGAACTTTGAAGGTTTTGTTTTCTTCTCATTTGCATTTTTGGATTCCTTTACAAATGGCCAATGGTAATGTTAATAAAATATGAATATTTTTTTCGAGACGGGCTTGTTTAATTGTTTGACAGGTAATTAACATATTTTTTAGAAGTCCAGCTGTTAAATGTTTCAACTAACTTTAACCCTTTACTCAGATAGATCAAAAACATCAACCTTTAAAATTTACTTAGGGAAATTATTATGAAAATATTTAAGCAAACTCATGCCTGCGGCGAGAAATTCGAAATTTTAACAGTTTTATCGCGTAGTACAGTATTGTTGCTAAGTTTGGTAACCATTTTACATGACTAAGGTATTCTCGAGTTTAAAATAATAATGCTGTTTTATCTTGAACATCAATGGATGTGATCCCATAAATTAACCCTATAACCATCAATTAACATTTAAAATTAAAATTATTTAAACATTTAAAATTACTTTTACCCATACTAAGAAAAGCAATACAATAAATAAATAAAATAAATTAGAAATAGTTTTTAAAATAGTTAATAAATTAGTATTAGTTTAAGTTATGCAAGGCTACAAAGTTGTTATTTCCTGAGTACTTTTATTGAAACCTGAAGAAGCGAAGGAATCTAGAATTGAACCACAAGCAAAGCATGTCCTTCAAAATATAGAATCTTAAGCGTACCGAAGGTTTCTGAGGTACATGACGCATTATAACTTTGCTGTCGAGCTTTTTACACTATTTTTCACCTCACTGCACTGAAAAAAATGGTAGGAGCAAATAAAAATTTTGAATTTCTCGCTATAGACTTTAGCATCCGCCTTACATAACCTACAGAGTATTTATAAATACATATCAAACTACTTAATGTGATATTGTACCTTTCCAAATGGTGTGAGACCTCCACGTAGTGCCGGTTCGATCCTGTCCGCAGCAGCGCATTCTGCCCAAGGAGTGTCGCAGGTGGAAGTGAGCGTCAGGTACCGCACTCCCACTTGGTACAGGGTCCGAAGCACGCCCAGAGAGCCACCTATGGCGTGACCACCTTCCACTCCCACCAGCGAGCACAGACGGTGGTTCGCATGTGCTGATAATATGTCTATCAACAAAATATTTTATATAAATCAAGTTGAATTTCGTCTTTCGACATAACTTAATCGTGATAACGTTTAAGAAGAATATGCTTTGTAACCAAAATCAATGCAACTTTACCGAAACGTTGAGGTTAGCCCGAACTATATCACACTCTAATATGCGAAAGTTAGTGAATGAGTGATGATGTTCGTTACTCCTTCACGCTGAAACGGCTCAACTGGTTTGAATAAAACTTATAATATAGATAGTTTAGGTGCTTTGTATTATTATATGTTCTATGGTGATGTATAAAACACAGTATAATTTGCATTATCATCAACACATTTTTCATAATTGTCTACGCGGGTGAAACCGTGGGGCGCAGCAAGTTTTACTATAATTCTGCGTACGAATAGACGTGACATTATCTTTATTCATACATCATTTAATTTATGATATTCAGGTGGCTGAGGTTAAAATTATAATAAACGATCGCTTAACTCAATCTCTACCCGAACGTTTATCTAACGATATTAAAATATGGCTTTTAAAATACCTATTGATGGCGCGCTATTATCCAATAACGTGGCAACGGTTTGGATAACGCATCTATCAATGTCGGTTCTTTAAGGAAAGCTTATGAATAACACTATGCTATAGTATAAAACTTCCGCGTATACCCATTGATAGGAGATGGTAACGTACTCTAATTAAGTTATGCTTATATAAGAATACAACACAACTCTATATACACTTAGATGTTATGTGTGTTTTAATAAGTTACATTAGACTTTATACAAAAGTTCTGTCGAAACTCACACTGTATATTTTTAATGAGACAATTTATAGTTTGATATAAAATTTCCATAACAACCGTGTGGTACACAGCAATCTGTGCTGCACTTATTAAATATGCACCTCTTTATTCTAGAAAAAAACGGAGCATTAGTGCTTGTTTAAATTTTTAATATTGAATAATAAATGAACTGGAGTAATTTTCATCCCGTTTGATATTTTAGAAAAACTAGTTTGATATTTTGGATATAGAGTAGCTAGGTAATCAAAATTAGCTTAATTTAAATTACAAAAAAACAACTGAGGCAAAAGGAATGATTTGTTTGATAAATATTAATGAAGTTTACTTCTCAAATGTCACAGTAAAAAAATCAAGGGCTCTTTTATGCAAATGTCTTGAATGTTTTGCATGTATTTGATTGTCTACCAAAGTTTTCTTGAAATACGTCTGGTATATTTCATAAAGTATTTAAGTGTGTTTTTTTTTATGTTCTGTCAGTACCTTTTATGTTGTCTGTTTAATAATTACGCCATATCTAACACAACACAACAAAATACATGAAAATATTGATAAATTTTTATTTTTTATTTTATTGCTGATACGTAAGCCTTTGACCACAATCTCACGTGATGGTAAGTGATGATGTGGTCGAAGGTGTTAACAGGCTTAACCTAGAATGACTGGCTCTCAAGGACAGCTGCCGGAACACACCGTTAGGTGCTTGGCGACAGAAACGCTTTCGCTTTACGCTTCGCTACCAAAACAACACAGTAAATTGCCATCATTTTAAAACGTTTTAAGTTCGATTTTATGGCCGGCGCCCTTCTGTAGCCAACTCTCTTTGATAGTATACCCATGGTAAAAAGCCCTGTTGCACGCCCTGTGCACCTAAATCTATATGAGAGTTTGGCGGTTTGCTACTCATAACTTAGATGTCTTTTTCATTATATAGCAACGATCTTTGGCCATCTCAAAATAAATTATCTATACCTGTTGGCTGTGTCTGATGGTTATTTAATTATGAGTTAAGTTTCCCTTAATAACATCTTATATTAAAAAGGGTGAATTTCTTTGTGAAATCTTTTCGTTAATCTCAGACAAAGGCGCTTAGACAAAAGCTACTTAATATCTTTTTATCACGATTTTAAAATAACAAAATTTGGATATTCTATTCACAAATTTATAGCAGTCTATGTGAGACTTTGCCAGGCACCAAACTCCACTACAAATTTGCATGAAAAATACACGAGGATGTTTTCTAGTTATCTCACGTTACGTAAACCTAGCTTTATGTTGCAGCCTAGGGAGATAAGACTGGGAACACCTGGTAAAAAGAGTAGTTTTTGAATGTAATCCAGACTGATACGCGTAGGTTTTAAAAACAATGTTTTAAACCTAATGTTTTAAAACAAGAAGTCTGTATCAAAGTTTTTATTTATTTAGCGATGATGAGGAGGAAGAACAAAATGTCGGTCAATAGTATTGAGTACCTACACACTACTTATTAGGTTCATGTGAGAGAGAAGGGTATGAACTTATTAAGTACGCAATCCTAATTGGTTTCTTTTGAAAGAGAAAAGAATGAACCTATTAAGTACATAATACTTATTAGATTCGTGTGGTAGAAAGGAGCATGAAGAGCTATGTAGTGGTATTACGTTAAATAAAGCCCTTTCTTAGTTTCAATATTATTAAGTGCTTCTGTTGGTGTGGATATATATGATAGTAGTGGATAATTTTTAGTCCAAATATTGTGTAAGGCTGGCTGTCAAGGAAAAGGATAATTCCAATGTTAAAATCTAACCTATTAACCTTTTTTTGCCCCAGCTGAATACATTTATTAACAAAATACTACGAACCATATACAACGCTACAGCTGTTACAGTGAAAGTATTTAGATAACCTACAAGCCATTGCAGACTCACAGGCAGTCCAAATGCTCCAGCAGCGTGTATATCATGTTAGCAGTATTGCCCTTATGCTTATTTGTTGGCCAAATAGGTGCCAGCATTTTGATCACGCCATGCATCTACCAAGCGCTCTGATGAGTTTAGGAAAATACGATGAGCTTTTTTTTTTTTTTTTTTTTTTATGCCTGATAGTTTAACCACCATCTCACCTGAGTAAGTGATGATATGGTCGAAGATGTTGTTCAGGCTAACCTAGAATTCTAAGTAAGAGAAAATAGCTCTTATGGATCCGACGTTTGCACACTAAGACTTGGTTGCAACCATCTCTGGTCAACGTGAAATCGATGGTCAATTCAATTATTCCGTCGGAATAAGGTTTAATATGGAACGTTTTTGCGGATTTAACTTTCGTCAAATTTGGTGCAACCTAGCTTAAACGGTTCAAAATGTAACCATTGCTAAGATTGGCATACTTGCGCCGCTTGAGTTGCTCCGCCGAAGTAGCCGCGGTGCCAGCCCTCGCGTTGGTTTCTGAAAGATGTGACGGCGCCAAAGTGTCCGCGCATATAGTATCCCAAACTAAGGGCCGGCGTAACTTTCACGAAACCAGAGTCATACCGTCAGGTCTTTTACCATCGTCACTTATTAGACCATTCGGTTCGAGAATAGGGGCACTGCTAATGTGATTTATATCGTCAAAGCTGGCGAGGTGCAAACGACATATAATATAACACAACCCATATCGATAAAGATGTTAACCGATACGTGCAAATGGATGCATGGCTCGGTTTTTCCTCGTACTCGTGGGGATGCTACGATTGTATATTTAAATCACCGCATGGCGGCGACGTACCCCTCTATCCGTTGCCTTGTTTCCCTAGAGGTAGAAATGCGGTCCACGGAGATTCGTTTTGCTACATTAAATTAGAGGGGAGGAACGAAAGAGAAGATGAAGAAAGTTTGCCATATGTGGATGAAAAACTAATTGATGTGCTTTGTGAAGTGAAACTAAGTGGAAATAGTGGAAGTAACGCTACTAAGCATGATAGCTATATGGCGTAAGTACGGTTTATCTTAACCTTACCAGGGACTCAGGTTGTTGATGTGAAACTTTCCGAGGAAATAAATGAGTGTGTGATTTGTATGTGTATATATATTTTGTCACAGAGTGTAAGCAGGATTGACTCGTAGTTTTGTTGTTGGGGTATATGCTCTTGTACACATATGGATACTGGGGTACCTCAGAGAGTAAGGTAAAGTGAGAAGGTTCGGAATATTTTAAGGCACGTTTTAATAAATGCTCTCAAAGTGGAGATCGGTCTTAAGCTGCAGTTTTGACGCAACATCTGGCTAAAACTGCATCGTAAAATCAATTGTGAGACGCATTTATACGAACCTAAGAGAAAGGGGCTAGATTATAAAAAAATTACAAAAAAATAACACCCCAAACTTAAAATACCCATTATTAGGGATAGCTCATATACTAACTCTTCAGATCTCTCTCAAATTTAAATGGGACCGCATGCCAAGCACCAGCTTCCGAATGTAAAAAAGTCATCAATATCAGTACACCCTGTATATAGTAATGAGGTAAACACACCACCTCCTTTTTTTGAAGACGTCTCAAAAGGTAAATAGGGTTATAGGTAGGCTTCACGTGAATAGTTTTTTAACAACGCATATATGTTTGTCGCAGCGGGGAAATTACATTAATAATGCTTTCATTGTTTTATTTGTAAGTTTGTTATAGTTTATAGCGTTTTGTAATTTAAGGCATACATTAATAATAAATTTCATTACAAATAATATCAATAATAAATATTTGTTGCCAAGTCGTTCTTCGTCATTTGTCGTTCCGGCAGCTTTGTAATTATAGGTTAGCCTGAACAAAATCTTCTACCGCATTATCAATTATTATCAGGTGAGATAGTGCTGAAAGGCTGAAACCTATCTATAGTGTATCGAACTCCCGACCAATACATACTCGTAACCGTCGATGTAGCATTTAGTTTACAATTAATTTACTATGTATCACCGCCACCTTACTCACTCTTGACGTAAACCTACACAAACAACATCCAAAGGCGATTAAGATATTAAACTACTCTATCTGTAATTAGTATTTTTCTAACTGTGAGTAATAACGAAAACTAAATGTTGGACCTCGCTATTGGGTTTCTGATAAGATAATTGTTACCATGTATTAAATTGCTTATATTAGATTATACAGGATTCATATATATACGAAAATAATAGGTGTAGTAAAGTTATTATAGCATTCAAATTACAATAGATCTTTGAAGCGAAATTCGCACGTGAAATACGACAATGGATGAGACATGACACAAATTAGTGAATGTCATATACGTGTACAATAACCAAACTAATTAGAGGTTAGTGAAGTTCCATGTTATGTAGTTTTAAACTTCAATACCTTGTTTTTAGGAGCTTAAAACTAATATAAACTAACGTACTCGTATAATGTAGTCGTATAAAAGGATAAGTAATATACATATACATACAAATAATGTTTATTCGTAGGTAATAGCAGGTAGCATGTTAAATGTATCAGTACTAATATTATAAATGCGAAAGTAACTCTGTCTGTCTGTCTGTCTGTTACGCTTTCACGCCAAAACTACTGGACCGATTTGAATGAAATTTGGTATGGAGATAGTTTGAGACCCGGGAAAAAACATAGGATAGTTTTTATCTGACTGCGCAAAAAGAGGTTAATGTTTTCGCGCGATAACCGACATACGCGCGGGCGGAGCCGCGCCCAGAAAGCTAGTGTTATTATAAATTAAGGGTGTGCATAGAACGTTGAGGTTAAAATTTCCAAGTGAAATAACGTACTTAGTGTGTGTGAAGCATAATATGTCACGAATATGATGGAGGGTAATGTGTGAAAGATGTGTGTGAGAGTGTTAAGGATGCTTCTGTGTGTGTGTGTGTGTGAATGATGGAACGACTATGAGTAGTATATGATGCTTATGCTTAACGTTGTGTATCAAATAAGTTCCTTAGTTTCTTAGTCCGAAAGCCTCATAAGGAAATATCTCCCATTTTACGACTTCGAGTACATATAAGAATATCTTACAGTTGTTAATATCACACAGTTTGGAGAACATATTTCATGCTTATACCAAATATTATTTTTGTACTACAATAATCACTTATGGTGAGAAATAGAAGATGGTACAGTGAAATACATAGACCTGGTAATTTTTGCCGAGATGTTGAACAGCCCAAGCCGGAAACAACAATCATTAAGTTTTTTTAACTGTTAATAGAAGATAATGAATAGATCCAGGCGTTACTTTGCGGAAATCGATATCTAATTACAATAAATATTTTAAAAGAATGAGATTTCTCGATCTTGCGCTCGTAGAGTCAATACGTCCTGAGGATCCTCGTGTAGAAACGAAACGAAATTCGCAAGTAATAATAAAATATAATTTAATTAGTTGTTTTATTTCCTCGCGATTAAAGTGAAAATCTTAGTGTATAACTGGTGCATAACACCAATTTTATCGTCGACTTAAATATCAGACCTCGCCTTTGGCTCGGACTGATAAACGCCTCGGCTAAAATGACATGTTTTAAGCACCCGTTGTTCAGTGTGCTATTTATTTCAGAGCATGTGTATATTTCCTAACCTATTAAAACTTTTAAACAGAGTATAAGTAAAGTAAACTTGAAGATCTTGTGGGTTATGAAGTTCTTATGAGATGGCTGACTATCATCGATATGTATCTCAGTTTTCGGGAAAAATGGACAATGGGTAGAGCTGCATAAACTAACCTCTTATTTATAGAAATATACAATGTTGAAAAAACATATATTACTTCAGACATACGACCTGTATAGCAATAGGTAAGCAATAAAGTTTAATGTAATCGCCCTAAAACACTGCTTACGTAAGAAAGCAAATGCCGTAAGTTCTATAGTTGGTTGAATGGTTGTACAAGTTTTATTACCCCTGTTGAGTTCTTGACTTTTCTGCTCCACTTGAGTCCCAGAAACGAAAAGGATGTAACTGAGCTAATAAGAATGAGTACAACTGAGGGAACACTTTGTTACATTCCGACCTAATTACCACGCAACAGGGTGTGAGGATGTGAAAAGGTATTCGAGCTTACTGTAACTGTATACATACACACATGTACAGTCAGTTGGACGGTGAACCAACATGTCGTGGTATTAATTGATAACGTGTAGGAATTTCACCGAAGTCGTGCACTTATACCGGCAATGAAACACTTTTGTGTGTGCGTGACCCTGGTGAATCCACGAGAATATGATATTGCGGGTAGACCGATAAACTTTTAACACTTAACATCACGAACTTGATTTACAAAATTGCAACAATTTTAAGTTAAGCCCAACTAGGGCTAGGCTACATTAATAATAATAAATTAACATAATTTTGAGAAGTACAAACTACATTTTATAACCAATGATAAGTAATAGTATAATATCTAATAATGTATGTGAGTATATTAGTAGCGTGTAGCTATAGAAAAGATACAGCTTTTTGTTTACAGTCAGTTATTGTTATACCGATTTATTAAAATATATATAGTTCAAACTATCAAGATATCGGTCAGTGTTCACTCAGTATTATAATATATGCATTGTAAAACTGGTGTATATTTGTTTGTACGTGAGCAGATTGAATTTTGATTTCAGATTGAATACATCAGTTATATATAACCTCTAGTAATCAGACGAGTTACTCTATACCAATTCTCTTTTATGTTTAAAAATATGAGAATATTTGAAACCCTTGCAAAAGAAAAGTTCGTAAGTAAATTCCGCTCCGTGAAGAACTTTCAGTGAATAAAGTTCAGCATGAAATTTTTAAGTTGACTTACCTTCAGCAGAGGTGCAAAGCGTGAGCTGTGGGTGGTACTTTTCAGTTAGTCGCTGTATGAGGTCAATCTGCTCGAACGTCAGTTGCACGGCGTCGCGGTGCTGCGAATCGCAGGGCACGTACGCCGCCCAGAACTGTGTGACATCAAACATGATTAAATGTCACGCACGAACGCGACGCACCGCGAACCTCGCATCACGTCCCTAGCATATCAAGCACTCTGCTTTGTACAGTCTGTGGGAACACGTGTACGAAGTTTAACCCGTTGAACATTAGTTAAATAACGTATGTGACGACTGCGACGTGTCTTATTTCAATATTAAACAGAGCACATCTCTGTTTTAGACACCTTTATACCATCATTTTGTCGTCACATTTTCAATATTAATAAGAGCAGTGTTTATTCAGTAACTGGCATGAGTTGGTCAGGTAAAAAAATCAATGGTTCGAACAGTTTTTTTATAACAAATTGTAAGGTGTACTCTACTTTGAATTATTGACATTTTGTTTCCGCGGAGTGTCTTTTATTAAACTCTTTGTTAAAACGGCAAGGGAACTGGGGAGAAAAGCAATAATTCTATATACATATGAAAGTATTCCCATTTCGTTTCCTATGATCCTGAGCTTCTCAAGTATTTCATTTTTTACAATGGTAAATATTTTAACTGGGTAGTAACAATGTTGAATAGAAATCAAAGTTTTCCTTTAATCCACCTTAAGCACCCAGATGAAGTAGAACTTTTAATCAGGTTATAGCAGCTTAATTAAATTCTAATAAAACAATGCTATTCGTTTTTAGAGTTAGTTTAGAAACTATGTACCTAAATGTATTTTCTGGTATTCTAAACTTCATCATAAATGTGTCGGTGAATCGACGTGGAACAATCCAGCTCGCTATCAATCGAATTCGGTTCATTGTACTGTATATCTGCGAGATAATTTTGTGCTGTTGCCGTCGGTTACTTATACATGAATCATCTAAAGGGCGATGACTTGTTTATAGATATTACAGACGATAGATAAAAATAGAGTACTCATTATTCTTCATAATATAGAATAATATATTGAGAAATTAGTTTTCACTTTACCTGCGCAGAAACGCGGCCTTGTTTTAATCTCGGCAGGTCTGTGTGACTCCAGGAACTCGTGGCCCACGGCGATATAGTCCGTAAGTCTTCGTCGAAGCTAAAGCAAACAAACTGTTCATTAAATAAACTTTGCGGTAATAAAAGCTTGCAGTTTGTGACATCACAACCATCATTAGTATTTTCTCGTTTACTTTTCACCGAGCATGCCAGCCATTCTAGGATGCATCTGTGTCACCCTTTACGACTGAAATTAGGTCTTTGTACACAGCAGTACACCACAAAAATATAGTAAAATGTAGCAAACAGTCATAACCGAATCGAATCCCGTAGCACACGCGTCGGAAACGACTTGGCTCCGGGCCAAAACGTCCGTCAACCATTCAACATTAACCGAAAGTAGAGAAACATAATTTCTTTGTGCTACACTTCGGTTACCAAAGATTTCCTTTGTAGTTAATCTTGCTTATAAGGCACCTGTTAGCTCGACTACCTAAAGCTTTAAAACGTGCAGTGAACGTTGTTTTAATATTTTGTTTGTTTTTTTAAGAGGAAACTGTGATTTTAGTTAAAATATTTATCAGCTTAAAATGTTTTTGTCTTGGTTTGTTTGCGCATTCGGTGCCAGTAGGTAGGTATAATTAATATCCAGGTAGAGATTGGAGTTCAAATATAGTCAGATATTCTGGAAAGTGCAGGCTACTGCTTTGCTGTAACTGGAAATTATTTATTTTATTTAAAGTATGTTACACATGAGACTAGAGGTTTGGATGGGCAATTGCAGCGAAATCTAGGTTTTCAGATCCACAGGTGGATTGCGGACTTTTCCTGAATAAACGTAGCAAAATACATAATTATCAAGTGATAATTTTATGTAGGCTGACTGACAGCGTGATTATAAACTGCTTTCTATTTAGGTTTATTAGATATTACAATTGTTGTAAATAAATTGCACTACATAACAAAATATTACGAAAATGTTATTGTTGAATATATACTTATATATAATATGCCTTAATTATCAGATCTTATTTATAAGCGCTCGTCGATTCAAAATTCTGTATTCGCATTTTCCGCAAACGGAATACCCGATAAGTACCAATGAATTTGATTTTTGTACAGACATTGGATTCGAAAGTGGTCCCGAGGGTGCTCCTTAGGAGCGTGTTCGTCGATCGTCGATGGACGGCGACACGCTGTCAACGATTTTCGTCCTAACGTTGTCATTATATATGAGCATCGTGTTATGTTGTTGCTGTTCACTTTCCATCGCGTCGCGAGGATCGTCATTCCCTACCTAAGCAAACATACATTTTCCACTTTTAAAATAAGTGTGTGGCCGTTTTTACCCTTGGTTACATCTTAGATACTCTCTATCTACTCTAGTTTTACTCGCAAAATTATGTTTGTCCCTGTAAAATGCTTGAAATGGGCATCTTCTGTAGATCTATTCTATTACTGCCTAAAGCAAGTCATCATCCATGCATTCTCATTTGGTAATTCAAGGTTATTTTAATGTCTGAATAGACCGTCGATAAATAAAGCCGTCATATTCTGGCTTTCATCTTTTCCAGTGCACTAGTACGTAGGGCCGTTTTTCCCGATTTTGATCTGATGGGTCTCTAAGCAAATATCCACGTTTGAAAAAATCTGTAATGTTCTTATGTAGCATTGATGCTATTTATTGCTGTTCTATTGACGATATATTCAGCCAAAAAAGTTATTATTTAGTTAAAGTTACTTAAGTTTTTCGTTATCGCGTAAGTTGTATTACGTAAAACTGGTTAAGAGAGAGTCAGGCCTCGCTCTTTTAGGGGTCTTCAAAACCATAGTATTAATCGGAGTTTTGGTATTTGTTTGGTGAAATAAAGGACATGTTACGTTATATACCGAAACTATTTTTTTTTATTTTTAACTATGACATAAATATAGGACAGCAGTAACTACGGCACATTCATCTCAACGTTTAGTTCATCAGGGTAATAAAGTTTACAGTAGGCAATAAACTGAAGAGGATACAAAGAGTGCTGACCTGAAATCCTTAATCTTATTGTGTAAGAACTTTCTGATGTTCCAAGGCAGGTCGTTGTGTCCATCTACGAGTGGTGTGTCGTGCAACAAGCGCTCAGCGAGGCGGAGTCGCTCGTGTAGTGGCGCCCCGGGCGGTGCGCGCAGCGCCAGCGGGCCTGCGACGCACGCCGTGCCCGCCACCAGCACGAGGATCGCCACGCAGCACCACCGTCGGTGCCACACTGTGAAACCTACAGGTCATTACTTTTGAGGTGCTGGTAGCGCTAACATAGTTACTGTATGTGGTATCAAGGCAGCCAAGTTCCTGCTCGTGAAGGGATGTGCTCTACGCAACCCGCCCGTCTAGTCGTAAGTTACTAGCAAATATATTATCAAAACGCCTGACCACCTTAACATCCAGTTTGTTCAAACTAAAACTTACAAACTTTTTTGAAAACTATCCCTCCTACACATTAAAAGAACATAATGTCGATGCAGCTTTTAGTATCTTTGTTCTTAGGGCAAGTGCAAACGTGATAACTGCAAATTGTATTTAACTGTGTTAAGTGTAAAATATTATGATTCTTAAATTTTAACCAATTATTTACATACACGTAATTAGAATTTTATATATTTAAGTAGTATGTGTTTATATGTACATTGGACTTCCCTGTAAAAATAATTACAAAAGGGCTAATAAAACTTCTTTATATCTTTAGTAAAAAACAAGTACTTATTTCTTTTTCTCTGAAAAAAAAAATCCTAAGCATTAAGCAGTGGTTGTAAGGGTAAACCTAACATTTATTAGTAGAGTGGCATAAAGTATTGATATGCCCTCTCGAAGCCCTGTGTTTGGTGTACCGGTAGTACAGCAGTAATCAGGAGGCTGGCACTGCGCTGGGCAGATGGCAAATGAGTTTATCACTCCATGTCAAAACATGGGACAAACTTATTTGGCGTAATTTGGGTGACGATAACATCTTTACTTACCCCTTTGAAGATATACATGCAAGAAGATATGTACAAATTTATATAATAAAAATAGCTATTTATTAGTTCTTAATCTCTAATATTCTTTCGCTAAAACTTGACTCCTCGACTTATTGTCTTTACTTGTCCTAGTTTTGCTAGACAAGCTGTTCGATGTAATCAAATATTAATTAAGGTTAATATACTTTAAGAATTCATAAAGTTTTAAAGTTATCTTTTCACTTTACTCATCGTAAAGTTTCGTAAATCACTGTCTCATTTCATCTGATAGAAAGCCAGCGAAGGTTCAGTTTGAGATAGAGCATGCTTAGCTATTCATTTAAAAGCAATATTTAAATTTTAAGCCTCGCAGATTTGGCAAACGATACTAATAATTTAAAGATGAAAACGCTGAATTAATTGGGACTTACGTCGGGTTGCTCTATGCTCTTTATCTGCGCTGAAAGTTTCAGGAATTAGAGGGATCTCAAGTAACCAACCCGTATGATTTTGTCAGTGATAAATTGATAAATAACCAACTTGATGACATATATTAGAATATCGTAAAATGCTATGTAAATTAAATCTCCACAACATGCATATATCTTTTTATCTTTTTTAGTCAATACTAACATATGACTTTGGAAACACAATTGATGACAATTTTAAGGTTGTCTGATAAAGTAGATCGAGTCTCATAATAAAATATGGTTTCGTAGATGTGCTACAGTTACACGTAGACCTTGGGGGCGGACAAGCTACGAGTACTTAGGTATAGAGAAGATAATACGACTTACGACTCTATGATCTGTATTGAATAAAAAATGGAGGTGGCCTTCTTTCTTTCACATTGTACTGCTAAGCCGGTTTCAATGAAATTTGTTACAGAGACAGACTTTGATCCAGAGACAGGGTGAAATTAATTGTTTGTGATATTTGGATTGTGTGCGCGAATAAGATACTTTGTAATTTGTAGCCCGATATAAAATATTAACATCTCGAGAAAGTGTGATTCAACTAAACAACTAATTATGTTTTTATGCGTAAATACTAACTTATGTTTTTAGTTGTTTTAGTTGAATCACAATGACGAATCCTGAATTGTCTTACAAATCAGATCAATAGCTATTATGATATTTATTAAGTATCTACGTGTGGGTTTAATACGTAATGCTATTAGAACATTAATGCTTTACTATTAAGCAGGTAATTAGTATGTTACAAACAAATTAGAACTGGTAGTGACATTATTTGCTTCAGTTAAATTACTATAAAATGTAATAACATTCTGACACACATCCTATAAGTAGGAAATCAATTTGTATTGCAGCATTTGCAGCGAGCGATCGTTCGTTACCTACATAGTATGTAGTATTCGATAATCTAGCTGTCAAACGGATCTTACTCGATAACTGCGGATATTGCAGCTTAACAGAAAATATCGTCAATTTTATAAATATTTTGCTCACTGCAGTTATCGGCTCGTGTATTCGAATTCAAAAAACAACGACAAAATAATGTCTGTGTTTATCCATGTGTCCAAATCGAATATTTGAAAAGTTATATAAAAAATCTATTAGCTTTCCATATTTTCAATTGAGAAGTTTTGTACATTGTATAGATTAGGATCAAGTTTGTTTTATATTGAACCAAATAGCTATTGTTCACTAAAATGCGATTGGATAGTCTAGATAAGCGTTGGTACAAAAGGAACTGTTAGTCTGGTATTTTTGCTTTTCATATGTCCGTTTGTAAACATATTATGTACCGACACATTTTGTAAAATAATTCCGAAGCCAAAGACATAACACATTTAATATATGACCACAAAAAAGTTGGTGCAAAATCCTAATGCTTCACATGGACAATAATTAAAATATTGCATGACTTGGTGAATGAGTAACACTTCTCAGTGTTGTCAGTGTAGTCCCTGTGGCTATGCTCAAGCAAAATAGCTCGGCAAAGTGACATGAAATTTACTTGAGATTTCGAAAATGCATTGGGAATTTAGGTTGTGCACTTTGTGCACTTCTGAGAGCTCTAGTTATTTCCAGCTAGATATACCCACGTGATGAGTTCCCAGTGTTTGAGGAGCTATGGCTGGTGGTAGAAGTGGTCCCGGTGGGTGGCCACTGCGGCGACTTGCACGCGCTGCAGCCGCGAACGCTCGCCGCCGGCGGCGGGTGCCCACTCCGCTCTGTCACGTCTGGTGCTGGCGCCCCGCGCTTTTTACTCTGGACACGATGACGCTGTCATTAATTATGTAGCTGCGAACTGTGTTTTGCTACTGGTCGAATCTAGTTGCGTCTAATCCCTTCTACGTCAAGTATATTATGTTGTTGAATGCGCATTACATAACCGAACAGCGGGCAAGTTTTGTACGCGGTCAACGTATTTTTTTAATGCGTTTGTGACGGAATATGCACGGTACCCATTTGATGTTAAGCGATAGCTTCTACCTGTAACAGATGTATTTCATCACAATTGAAGAACTGCGCCCATCACCATGAGACGTACAGTTGTTAAGTCTCATGTGCCTGTAATTTGACATTAACTCTCCAGGACAGCTGCTGGAACACACTGTTAGGTTCTTGGTGACAGATTCTACTATATATGTATACGAGTATAAATATGCTGCAGTATTTTATATTTTGCGTTTTTACTATCAGTATCCCTGAATTAGTTATTTATGGCTTAGGAGTTGGTGAAAAAAACTATCCTAAGTATACTAAAACCGGTAAAACAGGTGAATTTTCGTTTTGAAGCGCTCGACCTCGTAGATTCCTACTTTGGAGGGCACTTTGAACTGTCGTCACCACAACTGTAGTCACATTGTTTTGACAATATATTATTTAAATTGATCAAAACTGTCAATAAAATTTGAATAACGAAATTCACACCGAATTTCTACTTCTCGCACTTTTAGGTCGTTTTGATTAAACTAAGTACAGGATCTAGGAGAGCCCTAAATAACTGGATTAAAAGAAATTCTACGACAACTAGGAGTACGGTAGTATTTAATTATACTCTTTGCCAGTACCTAGTGTAATAAGATCCTTTTGCTTGCAAGCTCCTTGATAAAGCTGAATAGAGCAATAGAAAAGCGTCAACTCTTTAAAAACAAATAATTATTAATCACAATTAAATATACTTTAGACAGACGTGGAAAATTCGAAGATTGGTGAATTTTCACAACATCCCAGTAAATTTTTTCCGATAAGAGAAACATTACAAAATAAAGTAGGGTATAGGTTCTTACATGCGTATCGTAGTAGAGGGTGGGCAGCGTGTCAGCACGGTCAACTCGCGAGTCACAAGTGCAGTGTGCGCGAACGAGGCGCGGTGCGGCATTCAGCACCACATCGCCGTCCATGAACGCCTGCTCTTCCTCCACCTGACCATCCGCGCGCGACCACCCCTCCGGCACTCGCTCTCGGCACCGCTCACTAGGGAACTCGTTATACGACATCTGTCTTCGTATACTCCTACACCGGCTGCGGTTATCTAACGTAGAAAACTTCATCTCTAACGCTGGTGAATGCCTACTAATCAGCTCGTCGTTGTTATCGAAGCTACGCATCTTCACCAACTTTCCCCCACCCCTCCTGTTTAAATCACCACTCACCCTACAATCCCTCAGTCTATCGAAACATTGGTCCACGTTTCCGGAAAAGTTCTCGTAAGTTGAAACTGTATTTTTAACGTCGTCTTTTCCTTGTAAACCCGCCGAGGAAAAAATACAAGTCTGACTGTTTACCCTCCTTTGCGACTTGTCCGCCAGTGACAACATCGATAGTTTCTTTAAAGAGCTTGTCGAGCCCGATGTTATCTCGGCCAGTTGGACCGCGTTCTGATGTTTCTTTGATATCGCGTCTCCACCCATCTTTTTTAAATTGGATAACTTCCTTTTTATTTTTTGTACTAGCGTACTCCTCGGATCGTAAGATATTAACTGTTTTGAAATGTAGTTTGACACGCCGATGGTTTTGCTCTTGTTGAATTTTCGGTCTAAGCTCCGATGTGAGCCGACTGTGAGTTGGCTGCGTCCAGTATCCCTTTTGATTCTTTCTAAATCATATATGTTGAGCGTGTGTCCACGTTGCGTGACGTCTCTGTGGTAGTTAACAAAGTTGTTCTGCTGAACATTACAGTTGCAGACCAGGTCGAAATCCTGCTTAGATATGTGTTCATCCAGGCAGTGACGCTGTGCGGCGAGCGCGAGACAAGCTTCGCAGTCAACGCCAAGCAGGAGTTCAAGACTGGTGTTTCTGATGAAGCCATCGCTAAACGTTCTGGATCGGAAGTGCGCGGCATGGTGGCGGGGGTCCCAGTCAGCAGGCGCGGCACCTGATGAGCCTTGGCCTGCGTCGGCGCCTGCGCCTTCTACCATGGTGGACGCATCACGGTTAACATGAATGACACGTGGTTGGCGGAACACGCGACTGTCACTTCGTACTGAACTCCGAGACGGTGACGGCGAAGGTCGTTTGTAACTATCCACTTGAATCATATTTTTGCTCGTGTCTGCTTATAAAATTCTGTAACAAAAGAAACCACATCAAGGATTGCGAAGAAAATTAATTATATCAAAACTTACATTTAAGGATATATTTTGGCATTTAGCTTTTGTTACTTATATTTACAACGCTCCTTATAAAAAAATTGAGTTGGTTTGACACGTGTAATCACCAAGTATTTATCAAAATTGCGAGATAATGTATCTTTAAGCAAACGAGGGCAAACTTTGTTTAAAAGCTTAGCCTTTATCGGGAGAACTTTGATCCGGAATATGCTGGAGTCTGAAACGACGCTCAAACTCTCGAACAAAAGATTGATATCGTCGAGAATAACAGCACATCGCATCATAACTTTTGATAGACTGTGAAGATATCCACCAGCGGATATGAGAATACGTACAGCATCGTAACAATGATAAGTTAACTTTTACAAGTACAATTTACGTTTAACAGTTTCTTGAATTTACTTTTACAATACAGAAACTTTCTTTCAGGGCGTGCTTTACTTGGGACTACGTGGACTATATTTTAAGCTTTGCATTTGTTCAGCAACAAATAATAGTAAACAATCGGTAGAAAAAATATGAAAGATAAATACTCGTTACCTCTGATTTCTAAAAATATATGTGAGTATTTTACTTTCTGACTCTTATAAGAAGTGACTGAAACTATTATAATACTTAATTTTCTTACGTAACAACTAAACATAAGGAAGCACTGTACCTATAAGAATCCTTCAAAGTGCAGATCTTGTCCGAAAAGTTTATTATCTCTGCTAGTTGACTCATTATTTTGTTTCTGATTATTGTTTCAAATACTAGTCAATTTTAATAACGAAAAAATATTTACCGGCTTTAATGATACAGACAAAATTTTCATACGTGAGAAGGGAGCCGAAAAATACTTTTTTGCGCCCTAACTGATGGCTGTGGGTAGAACTTATTGAGTAAAGTAACGGTATACAACTTTTTTTATATACATAATACATAAAAAAGGTGTACAGTATATGTGCCTATAAATACAAAATATTTATTAAAAACTTTAGATTTTTTTATGTTATAAGTTGTTTGAATTGTAGCAATGCAGTTTTTTAAAATTTTCTCTATTATGTTTTTTCTAAGCAATACATGCTGTCGCAAAAAATTAAGTCACTGTCAAACTTAATAACAAAGATGGCCTGCAAATGTGTCATTAGCTGCCATTAAGTTCAGTATTAGTCGCCAACTAATTTGGGCTGTTTCCTACTTTCATTATTATTGAAATCCAAATGACTCTTATACTATACTGTATCAGCCGGATTGTCCACTACTGAACACAGACTCCCCCATATGAGGGGTTTGCCATAATCCCCACGCTTGGCAGGCGTCTTGAGGATTGCATTTTAAGATATCAGTTCCTCGGAAGGCATTGCTTCCAGTGTTTTACCCTTAATCGCCTTTTACGACACTCACATGTAGCAATGCGGGGCGGTGGGAGAGGGGGAGGGGGGAAATATTTTAGCCCGGCCGACCCCACGAATTAAAAAATTCTTAAAGGATCGCTAAAGGCGGTATAATTATGATAAATGCTAAGTATAACAATAATATCTACTATGCGTTGCGTCGGTTATATATCAATCTTTATAGAACTCCAGTTAAAATGGGTTTCACTGTTGTTAAAAAAAAGCATTTAACAAAACATTAGCTTCCATCGAATATCAGCGCGTAGACTTGTAACAACAGTTATTGATTACATCTTGTGGGATGCCGGTCAGTAGAGATCGAATCAGTAAATTGAATTGAGTAAAAAATCTATTGCGAAGAAACATCAGCTTTATAGTTTTCCTTTGCATTGATTGATGATCAGAAGGATTAAAAGAAAAACTGTATTTAAAAAAATATAAAACAAACTTTTTTACTCAAACGCATATAAAGGATTTAATGTTCTCGGTGCAATGCTCATTTAAAACCGAACAGCTCCATACACGTAATTAACCAAGAACTTTGTACACATTCTTAATCATTAAATAGGTTGGTGGCGTCAGAATGTTCGGTATCGACAATAGGTACTTAGTTTTGTACAATTTTTGGCAAATATCTTTTACACTGAATCGAACGGGACTGAAATACTACTTGACATTGGTTAAGAGTATACACTGATCGGAGAATCTAGTAAAAAACTCTACGTTGTCATACATTGTTGATTTGGAAACTTCTTCATTTTTGAAGGTTTTTTAAAAAAGGATCACCAAGATAGTATGATCCAGAAAACAGATATGCGTGGTCAAACATTAAAAATAATGTACTCATCGATTTAGGAATAATGAGACAGAATAATTTGGGTGGTGGTAAAACATTTCTTTGAATGATCGTACGGCTAGCTAACAATCCTCGTCTGTCACCAAGCACCCAATAGTGTTCCAGTAGCTTTCTGGAGACCCAGTTCCCATCTTACTTCCTCACTCGGTAAAGCTGATATTTTCCATAGACCATATCATCATTTAACAAACAATGAGACAGAAGGCAAGAATATACATCAAATACCAACATCATCATTTAATAACAGATTAGCCTATCCGAAAAAAAAAATATAATAATGTTCCCAGCAGACTCCAGAAGAAGCAACTGAGATAAGAGTCAGTGTTTATATTTTTGACACGCTTACTTATAATTTGTGCGACAAATTAAACCGACATAAAGTCCACTCAATAATTTTGTCAGTCAAATCATCCTGAACAAAACCATTAAAAAAAATATCAGCAATTCATTATAGATATACAACTGTTCCCTACGTTTACCTCAGTGTTCGCTATCCGTCCATTTCTACGTCTTTCATTACTTTGAAAATCTTTATTTTCTAAACCTTAAGGTTAGGTAGCGAGTAAATTCATTATCTTAAAAATATTTTCTATTTCATAAAAAGGGCCGACAGGTTTAATCCCAAGTTATTATATAGTTATATATTATATACACATTTGACTTTTGATATGTTTTTAAATAAAATAATAAAAATCAGGCGACTGCGACTCTACTCGTGTTAAAGTAGTAAATCTTTTCCAATTCATAAACCGATTCGATTCGAGCTATAGGTAGATAGTAGATTATATGACATTACAAAATACCTTATCAATATAGAATCACGAATATTTAAATTTTATTAGCAATGGCCAAATGAAACGACCTTTTCTATTATTTGGGGAAATATACAGAGGTCAAGCTGAAAGCGTATGTATCGCAACCCTGCTGTCCCTTTTAAGACCCTTACTCTATTGGAAACATATTGCTTTAGTTTATAACCAGGAGTTTATTCGAGTAACTATATATGTGTAACGAAAACATTGTATCTGTGAAGATCGGTAAAGCTTATATAAGTGACTTTTTAAGATTTGAAATGTTTAGGTTAATACAAGAAACGGAATTCTCTGTCCCTTTTTTGGATCCTGGAATATTTTTATTGCAGTAAAGAGGATGGTCGAATGCAGGTAACAGGTTGAACCTAGAACAGGAATCTGACTCTCAAGAATAACTGCCGGATCAAATTGTTAGGCGACAGATTTTCTGCTTGATGGGGTAAGCTATAGCCAGGCGGGCATTCACAAAATACACTTGCACCCTGTAAAGACGACTGGCACCCTACGACAAACCGGGTTAAATTGGGTAAACGTGGCATCCGAAGAACGGAGGCGTTCAGTAGCGAATTACTCTAGCAGTATTCCATCCTAGAAATCGCAGTAGGTGAATATTATTTTAAAAAACGTGACGGTTAAGAACGCCTAGTCAAGCTACGCTACGAGTGCATCAAAATATGTAGTTGGTAAGAAAAGAGTAAACTCTGTCTTAGGTTGTTGTTCGCCTTGTTGGATATCACTGCAGTGCAAGATAATCTGCCTGCATGCAAGCAGTGGAGTGAAAGCGTTACTTCGGAGGACTAGTGTCAAAATATAGAAATTAATTAATTGATGAAGCCAGTCATAATGTGCTCAGCAAACAGACTAACTGACCTGAGCTCAATAAAAGTTCTCAACATGTATTATTTGTATATTTTTTAAATATTTAATGAGTTTTCATCCTCAAAATTCCGAGCACTTGGGTTCGTTCTCCGGGTTAGAGAGTTATTAGGTTTTCCTGACAAAATAATTTTCAGTATCATTCTGGAGGAGCAACTGTGCCCGCTAGATGGCAACAGGCTCGCCGGGTATTACATGGAACTAAAATATTTATCGGCTGTCATTACAAATGCTATCATATCTATAGGCTTACATTATGCATTGAATGTTAATGGATATGGCCAAACACGGATTGCTTTTATATAAACTCGAGGCATATGGTGTAAGAAACACTGCAGACTAGCTAACCAAGTTCTATCTTAGTAACAGAGTGCAGACTTCACACATAAAAAGCATATGTATGAGAACCAAAACAGACTAGATTTATACATCAGAATTTAAAAAAATGCGGCGTTCCTCAAGGCAGTGTTTTAAGACTGATTTATATTATTGACCTATCAAAAGTAACAGCCTTCTTAACAATAGTGTTTGCTAACGATAGTGCGATTTTATGTACGGATTGCAAAGGAAGTACCTAATGACAATTTAAATAATTAATACATCGACATCGCTAATCAGCTGGTATATGACAGGAATTATTTAAAAATAATTTAGTAAAACTGAAGATTAACATGAAAATTAATCACCAGGGGAAAACAATTCAGTGTTTATATAACAGGTGGGGCAAAAGTAATCACCCTAATGTCAATTAAATCACTTTTGCAAATGGTGCCAAATGTCAATTCGGTTTTGTCATTTGTGAAGTAGAACACACAATACAAATCGACAAGCCATGAATCGGTTTACTCCGCAAGAACGCGGAATAATTGTTTAAAGCATTTCCGGGTCGCTTAATTTCTCGTTTTGGTGATTTGCACTGGCCGGCCAGATCACCCGATTTAGCCGTTCCAGACTTCTTTTTACGGGGTTTTTTGAAGTCGCAGGTTTACGTCAACAAGCCTCAGACTCTTGAAGCCCTTAAGAATAATATTCTCCAAGAAAGCGAGAACCTGTCGCACGAAGTTCTAACAAGAGTGATGAAAAATATCATAAAACAAGCCCGTATGGTCATCAACTGTGGCGGCGGCCACTTGGCCGATATCATTTTCTCAACTTTACGTTAAATTCTAACGGATTAAATAAACAAATTTCACAAGCAGAACCAAAATTGATTACTTTTGCTGTATCTTGTATATAAGATAACCGGTATCTTTTTGTTTGCCAAATCTTACACTTTTTTACTAAATCTGACCACCAGGGTAGACTAGGAAAGGATCTACTACATCTTGCCTCAAATACGCTACTATTTGACAAGTGTGTTCTGTATGGGTCCAATTGTCTAGTATCAAATTCCCAAAGCTATCCGTGATCTAAGTAATACAATATCTTCAACAAAGTGTTATATGACTTCCTGGTTGGTTTTCCTGAGTATGCCTTGATTAGGCCAATTTAAGGCATACTACTACGCAATCAATGTAGTGTTAAAGACGACATATGTTAATTTTGTAATGATTGTTCCTATTATGACAATGAACCTACTTGTATTTGCATGTAATATCCTTACTCTTAAAAAAAATATTAAAATATTGTTTTAATTTTTTTCTGAGACTTTAATAAATATGTACATATATATTTTAGTTATATTACATTATACATTAATGCATTTTCATTTGTAACAAAACTTATGGCCGGACTAGGTTAATGTAATTAGCGTTTAGTCAAACTGGCCACTTTGATCTCAAATATTTCTGGATATCAAATTCTAATTTATTTCCAATTTTGCCTTGTACACAAGCAAGTTATTTCCAATTTAGCGATTGATTTGTTTTCGCACCATATGATTTTTTATTTTCATTCTGTTCACAATATGGAAAACTTTACGAATATGAGTTAGTCCGTGGCACCAGAACCGCAGAAACCGCTCGAAGGAATAATTATGTGTGTGGGAAAGCTACCGTAAAAATACACGGTACGTTTATAGTTCCAACGTTATTATCGTTCTGGAAATTTTGAGCTACAGAACTGCCTAGTTGACGATGAATCAGTCCATCGCAAACGTCAGAGTTAGCGGCAGGCTTTGGTGGAGGTAATAAACAATTTTAATTCCCTTAAAACGAATTGTACGCGACAAAAAGCTCTAAAAATTAATCGAACTACTAGCCATTAAACAGCCGAGGCTGGTCAATTACTCTAGCCCACTGCTGCTTCAGAACAAAGCTAGATCTTAGGAGCTAGGCTGTCAAAACGCTTCAAACATTTTACTAATTCTCACTCCAACCAATTTTTTGTAAAGGAATCAATGAAATAAAATATCGATAAAATGGCAAAAGTGCATAGAAAATAATGGTGCATACTTTTAGTGATTCATGGAAATGCTTTCATTTCAAGAAAATTGTTTTGTTTTTTTTCATACAAACCGGCAATTTTATATGTAATGCCCTAATACTTTATACTTAAGGCTAGTCTTCATAGGGCTCTCTTTGCAAACGTAGTTTTATATATTAAATACCAAATGTTTCAAATCGTTGAAATTTTACATGCATTGCCTTGAGTCTAAAATGTTTACTTCTGGTTGATCAGTTTTCCGTAAAAGATGTTTTTTCTTATTTTCACATTGTAAGATGAAGTAAATAATAAGGGTGAAATGTAAGCTAGTTTATAATGACTAATCCCCCGTTAAATTAATCGAATAGGGACAAAAATTTACGTTTTAAAGTTTTTTATCTGGCCAACAATAATATTTTTTGGTTCTCTTCATCTGCTGGACTGTCTGATGCACGTGACGACGTCTTTAATATTACTTATATTCTGAAAGCTATTGAATAAGAATAAATCCAAGGTTTTCATTCTAAATATTTGCTCGTAATCTTAAATTATGGCCGTACGCCTTCTCGTCGTACAAGCTCATTGTTTTATCAGTAATAATGAACAATACACGAGCAACATAATGAGACGGAGGAAACACAATAAGGCAGCTTCGTCAACGTACAACCTTAATAAAGTCGGAAAAATGCAATAATTACGAGGAAAAATACGCAAATCATTACGAAGAACAAATAGATTTATTATTCGTTATTTTAGAACAATTTGCTTGCACAAACATATTATAATAACTTACACACATTATTATTAATCATCGAATAACCCGCACAACATTGTGTTTCACCCAATACTATACGAGCAAATGTTGTTGTTTGAATTAATGGACAAACAATGTTCACTAGTCTTTTTTTCACGTTATAACGTCAAGGGGCAAAAGGCACAGTGCTTCACTATAACATACTCCCTTATACGTATTACATTATTAAGCTATAAGGAAGTACTGTGGCCGTAAGTTCATTTCCGCTCCATGTGACCCAATTTATTTATAACCAAGCTGGCTTAGCCTTTGACCACAAACTCAGGTGAAGTGATGATGAGGTCGAAGATGCTAATCAGGCTTTACTTCGACCTGGAAGAACATCTGTCGTAACCCACGGTTAGATGCTTGGTGACGGATTTTCTACTTGAGGGTGGTAACTAGGCAGGGTCCATTCGTTAAATATACCTTACCACCTTTGTTGTTTTGGAGTTTTCAAGCCACCCGAAGGCCTTTGATTTAGCTTATGGACTTGGCAGTCATATTATAAAATATCATATTATATAATATATGTATAAACAACAACCGGGACTGAAGGTTTCACGTTCCATCCAGAGCATGGATGATGGAAGCGCTCAGTAGTAGATGCCACTAGAGGTCTCCCAAGTAGTGGACATTGTTTAACCTATATTTAAAAAAAACTATGCAAGGTCCTCCGAATGGAATAATAATCAAAGTGCAAGCGATTTGCCACTGCCGGATATGTTTGCACTAATACTATGGATATAAATTTTGGGCTTGCCTGGAAATCTATTCTACTACGCACTAAAGCATTTTTCGATTAAATTCAACTATGACGCCATCTCGACCTCCACATGTAAGTGGGTTATATCTTTTAAATACATTATATTTCTGTGTCATTTGTTTAGTGCTCTTTTTTCCTTACAACCATACATACAAAACTACCCGTATGGCAAAATATGTATATGAACAATGTACCCACTAACGACGGATAAAGTGAAATCTACCTAGGTTACTGTTCTTAATTCATTGGAAATCGGGAAATTTACACGTTTGCTCCAAATACACGATGCTCCCTAATTTAAACTTTAAACCTTTTTCGCTTTTGAAATGATTTCAAATCTAGCTTTCCGAGACAAATCAAAGGTATATTGTGAAGTGGATGAAAACCCACAAAGCCGCTCAATCAGAGCCAACATTGGGTGAAGCATTCATTCGGTGGCGTGGCGTGCAATTCCTGTACAATGGTTGTTACGAGCCTTCGTAGGACACGAAGGCGGGCGGCGCGGGCGAAGCGCCGGGCGGGCGGTGGTCGGAGCGGGTTGAATGGAACTTCTCTCGGAGACGTCTCGCGTCGTTGCTCGACGACGGGAATAAGCCATTTTTGTTTTATGTTTGTTTTGCCGCTCCGCTATGCCAATATAGCTTTTGTGTTGAATGCTCATTTCATATTTCATTATCATCAGATTTATGCGCGCGGTAAGCAAGAAAACTCGTAACAGCAACATTAATACATGTTCAACCAAAACTCTTGTGCGCACCGCATACCTTAAATTATCTGGGCGAGGGTGGAGCCTCAGAACACTTGTGCTTTGTCCTATTGTAGTCTATCACATTATTTTAATGTTTTATTTTTATATGTCTTAATGTGGATTATTTTATTTATTTTTAATTTCGACATAGATTTGGATTTAAATTTTAATTGTGATTCCTAACTTCTACACTAGGTACCTAAATAAAAAAATCTAAATTTGTTTTAATATTGACTTTCATGAAAATATATGTACCTATTATTATTATTTTATAAAACGCAAATCACATCGTTTTATAAAATAATAATAATAGGTACATGTTATTATTATTTTATAAAACGATGTGATTTGATGTGATGTGAAAGGATTTTGATGTGTTTATGATATTAGAATAAATAACATACTGACATAAGCTTATACTAACAAAATGGATCATGTTATCTGAACAATAAATATTATTATTATACTCGTATATGACGTTTGATAAAATTAAAAAGAGAATATGAATAATGAGGTAGGTTTTTACACTTAATTTTACCATCGTATGTACCACAACTGTGTATACTTAAAACCTTCAATAGACGATATTATTTACCCCTAAATGCCGAAGTTCGAATGCTGAATAATTTCCTTTGCCAATCAAAATAAACGAAATATTTTCCGAGCCACATCTGAAACCTGCCTATCCATTACACTCGGTGAACTTCTGACTGTCTGGCCCATACCGATATTATATGTAAGGGGAGAATTCCTGTCTTAGTTACCTACTTATATCGGCCAATGGATATTAAAAGGAAGATTGTAATGTAAAAAAAGATGAAAGCTTTCTCATTTGGTAGGTAAAATGAACCGTAAGATATATTTTATTTCTGGATAACTGTCCTCGTTTCAACTTCTTATAAAATTTATGAAACAAACCAAGAATCTGAAACTCGAATGTAAATAATATTTATCGTATGTAACATCACATTAATTACAAATTTACGACAGGAAAAACTTAAGTCCATCCACGCGGGTTCAAATCCCGCACTTGACTAAAATTTTTCATATTTATAGCTCACGTAAATTTGTAATTTTGTAATGTAATCCGCAGAGCATGCGTTATTGCAAACATATAAATATTAAAATTATAGGGTTGCTAATCATTAACAAGTTTTAAGCTGATTACAAAAGTAGTCTTGTTTGTAGTACAACGTAAGTTGAACTATAGATGTCGCTCCAGCCCAATACGATGGTTAAAGAGAACGATAGGAAAAAAATGAGTTATGGACACATTGTCATGTTAGCTCAATTGGATTAGAGCATACCCCGGCTAAAGGGGTTGGATGCGGGTTCAAATCCCGCACATGACTTGAATTTTTAATCTCGTAAATTTGTAATTTTGTAATGTTGTCCACAGAGCATGCGTTAATGCAAATATAAAAATATTAAAATCACTTTAATATTTTACTGCTAGAAGAGTGGCCTTTGACTACAATTTCATGTGATGGTAAGTGATGATGAGAGCGAAGGTGGTAAATAGGCAGTTAATCTCTCTCTCAACATTACCAGACAGATGTGAGATTCAAATAATGAAAACCACGTAAATATCAAGCATAAATATTATTATACAATACTGTCTGCGAGTTGAGCTTTACATACGTGCGATCGAAGGAGGTTTGAAAAATATATTTCTACTTAGTAGAAATTTTCGAAGAAGGATGTCCAAGAAAATGATTTAATTAAGGACCCTTGTCGCCTATTATACGGCTCATTGCGGGCGCAGCCGTCTTGATATCGGAGGGACGACGGTAATCCATCACGCGGCCCCAACGTCGATTGGTGGATTTCACATGTCGCCGAATTTATTCCACTATAGAGTCTAATAAATCTATACAAAACTCTTTTAGGACACTGGTGAATGTATTGTTCGTATATAAATAGAGCGGGTACATACTGTTTTTCTAGTTATTAGTGTTCTGTCGCTGTTTTGATTGCCTTCCAAAAAAAGGAACGAGTTATTTTTTTATTTTTTTTATTCCTGATAGGTTAGCCTTTGACCACTATCTCACCTGATGGTAAGTGATGATGTGGTCGAAGATGTTGTTCAGGCTCACCTAGAAATACTGGCTCTCAAGGACAGCTGTTGGAACACACCGTTAGGTGCTTGGCGACAAATTTTCTACTTGAGGGTGGTAGCTAGCCAGGCGGGCATTCGAAAAATGCCCTACCACCATGCTATAACGACTGCCATCCGAAGACAACAACCGGGACCGACAGCTTAACGTGCTCTCCGAAGCACGAAAGCCCTCAGTAGTAATGTCACCAGCGTTCACCCATCTAACTCATGACCGCGGCGGACGTCGCTTAACTTTGCTGATCGTTTCAGAATGGCTAAGCAAACTTCGCTACGAGCGCTTCGAAAGGTGGCTAGAGTATTCCTTCAAATTGGTACCTACTTCATGGTGATTCTATCTAGAATATAGGTAAATTAATTTTATGAACTAGTTACATTATCTTTGGATAAAATACCAGTAACAATATATTTTTATGACGAATTAATGATTTACTATTTGTTTTTTACAGCCAACAATTGATTTTCGGTATAGCTGACCGCTGTACCTTTATTACACAGAAATATGCTTGGCGACAGATTCCGTCTTCAAGGTGGTCAGTAGCCTTGTAAACATTTGTAAATTACTGTTAATATTTTGGTTTAAATACTTGACTCATAATCTGAAGGAGAGATCTGGATACTTAATATAATTTTTATTTCGATAAATGAACCGTTTGCAATCATTACAATTAAACATTCATAGTAAATATATACCCAACAACAATAAAAAAATACTGACACATTGATGTACCTGAAAATCCAAAATGCCCGTATTGTACTCATATTACTCTTTATACCTACGTAAAATGTACTTACTTCTAAGGGTGATTCCAGATTGTACGCTTTACGACATGAATGAAAGCCAGTCTTGTTCCCATGAGGCTATTATTGCCTGTTCCTCATGGAAATAGGGTTAGAAATAAGGTTGTGAAAATTGAAAGTCAGTTTTGCATTTAAGCCCGACTTTGTAGAGCATTTACAACCTTTTTTAAGCAAAGTACCTGGTTTTGCTGTGTACAGCAAATTAAGTATGTTAAAATATTCTTGCTAACAAACACTTGCGCATCAAACAAGTTATTCTTTCCTATGCAAACTTATTCTAACAAGATAAATCTACTCACATAAATACCCTCTTCCATATATGCTTACATTGTTCGAGAATCTCTGAACACCGTTCCATTAACAGAATAATGGGAATATCTGCAGGAGGGAAAAATAAAACGTAGAAGAAAGATTTCAGTACCTAAGCGGTCATTTGTAAGCGGCCGAGAAAAATGCTCGCTCGTCCAGAAAAAATAATCGAGAGAACGCCGAGCGTCTGCCCACTCCATGGCACGAACGAGTCCAGAGTCGGTTGTGCCGCTCCCGGTGCTCGGTTCGCTTCACCGGCATAGATACCGCCGCCTCATTGCCGGTCGTTGATCGACGATTTCCGGATACAGTTGTTTATAGAGACACAGACAAATATATAATAATAAGTCAAAATTCTTTGGGAGGACGTCATAATCTGAGACAGTGTTATTATTCTAATTTAAAACCGTTTCGTTTTCTCTTAGGTACTTTTTCAGAGTCGAGAGAAAAAGGGAGATCGTGTGGGTGCGATATGATTTATTGTATCGAAACACATTATGATACCATGTATAGTAGGGAGCCACGGAGGATTATTTTTATGTTGATGTAAATGTTATTTAAATTTCGCAGGATAACAAAGATTAAAAGACAGATATAAAAACCATTATTAGCGTGGTTATTTCGTATCTACTTTGGTTAGTAGTTCGTAGTTAGTTACGTATGTCGAGTTCATTATATATTGTCAAAGAGATAAATAATATCAACGTCAAAAACGTGTTCAAAATATTATTTACAACTTTTTCGTTTGATATCCCAATTTTATGTAAATTTGAATTCATGTTTCATGTTCAAGATAGAATTTACATCGTCGCTGAAGGGATTACATTTTAAGGTGGAAATTTAAATATTACGCCATGAAATATTAGCAGCGACTGGTGGTCGTGTTTAATTAATTTCAACTTGATCCCATTAACTCGTTAGCGATTAAGTTTTTATACGTCGTAAAAAGCAACAAAAACTTGCTTAGCTTAAGACAAATTAGACTTGAATGGGCAATTAGGGGTTTATAGATTATATATTTATCATAAATTAACTTTTGAATCTACGCCTATGTTGAATTACATCTTGTATATTTTTATATAAAAAAAAATGCCTTTATTTTTGTTCTGCATAAAGATACAATATAGAGGCACATCCTCTATATTGTACCTTTATGCCTTTTATTTTACAGTAATTTATAGCTATTAAAACAGCAACCTATCAGCTTTCACAGCTTTTGAAGCTGCTCATGCTCATTTATAACTTATATAATAGCTATAACGAAGGAGATTAAGAGCATTTTATGTTTCTGTGTGTAATATTGTAATCAGAACGTGTAATCGAATTTCTGTTCTCTCTTTAATAATCTCATTTCTGTAAATAAATGTTATTTAATTCTATTTTATTCAAGTGTTAATTCGGTAAGCCAAAAGAAATGGTCATGGTAATGTCATTTTGTTCACACGTCTCGTTGTTGGCATTTTGTATTGCTATCCGAGCCCCTAAGGCTATTTAAAAAAAAAATTAAAAATAATATTTAATTTTATTGATAGTACGAGTATTCTGTAGCCTATGTTTATAAGGTATAATACAGGATTCTAAAGGTGAAAGAATTTTTCAAAACAAACCAGTAGTTTTCAAGTTTATTCGTTACATACAAAAATACAAAACTTTGCTTTTTTAATATTATTTTAGATGTGTGATATATACACACACCTTACATTAAATGTATTTTCGTTTTGAGCAGATTGTCCTACACGAATTAAAAGTTGAATCCATAGTAATTAAACTTTAACGAAAATGGTAGATTCCTCTAAGGAAGTTTAGGTACTATATAGCCACAGGCTCAATTGCATGTTAAAAAATATTCAGGAGATTAGTATAGTATGGGTATGTATTTTTACCGGCGTTATGTATTATTTACCATTACACTACAATCTATATAAAACAGTACAGCTTCTGCAACGAGAGAATTTAGGGCAACGTTATTGGTTACAGGTATGCTGGCAGCATTGCCCCGTTTGATCACATTGCTTTTTAGTTGAGCCAAAAAGTGCATTCAAGCAGTCAGATCAAAGCATTTTGATCACGGGTCACATCGACCAAGCGCTCTGATATGTTTGGTAAACATGAGCTCCTGACCCCACCGACCCAAAGTGTCCACCCAAAGTCCAACCAAACCATACGGCTCAAATATGTAACAACTACCCAGAATTACTTGTGCCACTTAAGTCGCTGCACCTATGTAGCCGCCAGCCCGCCGTCATGTTTGTCTCAAAAAGCTGTGAACATTCGCTTCGGGGTCGCTCTAACTTCCATGGAACCAGAGATTGACCGATGGTCTCGCGCATTAGACTATTCAGTTCGAAAATAGCTGCAGCATTGGTGCTGGTAAAAGCCCGGCGGATGATATCGTTAAGTTGGCGTGGCGGGAAATTGGACCAGCACTTTAAGAGCAAGATAGGTCTTAGTGACCGAATAGATCAATTACAGTACCACACTAGCAGTGATGGGCAATTTTTTTCACCCAAGCGTAATGCATGTATTAAGTTACCAGAATTCAAAGAAGGGATGGCCTGTAACCAAAGATCAAATTCGCCAACAGATACAGCAAGAATAGGAGCACGATCCGCGACATTAGGACACGTATCTAAAAGATCTTTACGTGCTAATTCACATAGGAAATGAGATTAAAACATACAACTAATACAATATTGACCAATACACGACCAGAGGATAGTCGAAAAAGCCGCGGATGGGCTATAGGCTCACAATGATATAATATATATATATATATATGTATATGAAAGGATTATTATCTTTTATTTATTTATTTAATCTATATAAGAATGTACAGATATTAAGGTTACCCCACTAGCAAAGTATAATGAAACGAAGAATGAAAAGTATAAGAATGATAAATACTTATAAAACAACAAACAGAGAAAATTAAGTTGTTACTTACCTAAATAATTGTCGACAATCAACGATTAACTAAATACTGTCAAAATCAGTACAAAAAGAACGATTTGTTGCTAGTTAGGAGTTAATTGAAGTGAGTGCGGCAGTTAGTTTGATTTCCGGGATTGTTGTCTATTTCATGGCCATTGTAGTAGTTTACAATGTCTCAACAAAGGGAAATAAGTTTCATTACTCGCGGTTGTATTTTTTTAAGCTTTTCGCAAACGTTATTGCATAATTACATTTATATTGTACAAAAGCTGCTTGACCTGGCATTACAAATATTACATTCGCCTCCTATACAGAAATATACAAATATTCTTATTTACTCACATAACATTTATATTTAACATGTTATAATATCTTCTCATCCTTTCGGAGATATTGTACAGCTGTGACATTGTGTATATATGTAATAAACTTACTCGAAGACAATTCTCCGGAAACCATATTGGTTTTCTAAAACAAACACCAACAGGCAACGTAGCGAAAACTTCAATCTTAATGTTGCTGAGATCAGAAAATGCACAATGAGAAAAAAGCAGTTGCCACCTACACCTAGTAACCAGCTTAACTTTCTGGTTCTCTGGTTCTTTCTTGGTTAGCGAATGACTAATATCGGCCCTTGTCTTGACCCCGTAATATCAGGGTGTAGACTGTTCTGATTGGCGCTTGACAAAGAAAAAATTAAGAAGCTGACTGCCAACCTTCATTAATGGAGAGGCACTTAAAGAAGAAGAAGAATATCCGCCCACCTTCAAAAGTTGGATATGAATAGGATGATGATTATGTTAGTAAGATAAAAATTACCTCTATTTTGTAACTTTGGCTAATTATGAATGTGCGTGGGTTTAAATCTCGTTCGACTTTTTGATCTTTAAATTAATACAAGTTATTTTATTGCTGATGTTACCTCAGTCCTTCAAAATCATATTGAAAAATATATTGGACAATGGAGTAATTCTTCAAGATCTAAACGATTTGGTATAGCTGTATTTAAGGTTTGTTACTTGTATATTTTCGTTTTTATGAGCTACCGTTGCCAGGACCATTTGATACTGTTGTGGTTCAACATGATCCGCATTTACCCAAAATGCTTCTTCACTTCACAAAAGAGACTAAAGCTTTTTGTTTTGAGAAAAAAAGGTCGCAAGAGGATTTCTACTCTTTATCAGAAATTAATTTTCTTTTTCTTGGGAGAAGAAAGTCAAGTTCTTTTGTTTCGGAAAGACAAGACGGAAAGAGGAATTCTACTCTTTATTAGCCCGCTAGACAAAGATAAGTGCCGTGGGTGACCCCTAGTGACATTACTACTGAGCGCTTCCATGCTTCAGAGGGCACGTTAAGCCGTCAATCCCGGTTGTTGTCTTCGGATGGCAGTCGTTATAGCATAGTGGTAGGGCATTTTGCGAATGCCCGCCTGGCTAGCTACCACTCTCAAGTAGAAAATCGGTCGTCAAGCACCGTGTGTTCCGGCAGCAGTCCTTGAGAGCCAGTAATTCTCTAGGTTAGCCTGAACAACATCTTCAAGCACATCATCACTTACCATCAGATGAGATAGTGGTTAAAGGCTATTATTATTATTTATTTATTTTTAATTATCTAGTACCCCCCACCTCTCCAAAGGGATGCTACAACTCTCCTCTTCCCCCTCCCACCCTTCCCATAGTAGATATGTATGTGTATACCGATTCTTAAGTCCTTCCTAGTAAATTAATAATTAAATAACACCCTGAATATTGTTTCTAAATGAGTATTGACAATGTATGGGTCGCTTGTTTAGAACACTGGCAAGGTTTCAGTTTCTAATCAAGTGCACTTTTTAATTATATTATAAATAATCTTATTTTGGTAAAATTGATAGGACATAATGCTACTTCTTTGTTTCAGGGATGAATCAAGTCCTACATACATTTCCAAATCCAGCAAAAGATAGAGAGAGAGAAATTTATAATATGTGGATTAAATCTATTGGTGGTGATATCTTGGGATTGGAAAATAAACACATTCATAAGTATTGCAGAGTGTGTCAGGCATATTTTGTTACCAAATACTTATGCCGCTTTAATATGATTAACAGAGACGCTGTACCAACCATAAATATACCTGGTAAGTAACATTTAATTCAATTAAACATAATAAATGTAATTTATAAATTGTTATAGATAAGTACTTGAGCCGTTTGTGTAGAGATATGTCTATGGGGGTCATAATGTTTTCTAAAATCTATCAGATTCCTTGGCTGATGCAATGCATGATTTAAGACCTGTTACTTATTTGGCTCAAGGGATAAGCATTGCAATCCAGTAGGGCCCTATTTATTATAATATTACTCAATTATCACACTATTCCTTATCCTATCACTCCATTTGACTCCATCATGCTTAAAAAAAGTCCCTTTCCACTTTGAAGAATTATCTAAATATGATATCTAAATATAGTATTTGGAATCAAAGAAGTTAAGAATACTCAAAACCTCACTAACCTCGCAAGATGAAAAGTACATCCGCTTAGGACACAAACTTTAGGACGAAGCACTGTGCGCCTTATTTCAACAACCAATTCAATTATGGCAACGATATTAGTATTTGATACATTGTTCGGTCCGACATTCAAAGGTTTAATTTCGAATTTCACAGAATTGTTCATTTACTGGTATCTGTCAATGGCATTAGCGGTAATCTATCGAGATGAATGGTACACTAATAGCGATCGTGAATACTTATTGTCCATCAAAGGTAATTGACGCTAATTGATACGGGAAACGGCTGCGTTCTCGATATATGCACTGCACATAGTAGAGCACCGGTTCAGAGAACCCCAGATACTCAAGAAATAGTATATAGTCATGGACAGGAATATACGGAGCTATTTCATTTACAAATTTCTGGTAATATTTTAACTATTTTAATAAATTACTGACGCCTCATTGACTTGTGTCCAACACTAGTGAATCGCCATTACATTTAAATAAGATCTTTCTTTAAATATTGTAAAGTTAAGTAACTTTAATTCTAAATATAGTAATTCAAGCACTATCTCATGCTAAGTGAACATCAAATATTGAAATATTTATAAATGAAAAATACAGGTTAAAGATTTTGAAGCGCACTCGTGGCGTAGCTTGCTAAGCCGTTATTAATCGATCAGCTAAGTTAAGCAACGTTCACCGCGGTTATGACTTGGATGGGTGACCGCTAGTGACACTACTAATGAGCGCTTCCGTGTTTCAGAGGGTACGTTAAGTCATCGGTCAAGGTTGTTGTATTAGAAAAGGCAGTCGTTATAGGATGGTGGTACGAAATGTAGCGAATGCCCGCCTGGCTAGCTACCAGTCTTAAGTAGAAAGTCTTTCGTCAAGCACCAAAGGGTGTATTCCGGGAAGTATCATTGAGCAATTTTAGGTAAGCCTGAACAACACCTTCACCCACATCACTTGCTGATAGTGGTCAAAAGCTAGCTATGTAAAAAAACATCTGATGTTTACCAAATCAATTACATCATAATTTTACAAAAGCAACTATTGTAAACAGGGGTTGCGCTTACCATCAAGTTAACGACCAATTCCTCTTATCACCAACTAGTATAAAAATATAGCTAAAAGTACTGTGTGCTATTCAAATAAGGGAGGTAAAAAAAATTATTTATACGAGTCGAGCACTCTTATAATTCATGTATAATATAATAAAAAAAAACAGGTAAGTTTCTAATTAAAGCGGACCTGACTGAAACTGCTTCAAAAATATTCCATAAAACAAAATTTGACCACATAAATCAAGATATTCTAGCTACACTACTCACGTGAAAAGTTTGTGAACTTTTACCATACTTACATAGAAGTAACAGAAACTGTTAGTCATATGGATTCAACACTTATTAATAGTTTCACACGTGCTTTCCATGGTACTTAAAGGTGACATTAATTTTATTATTCCAACACAATGCCCTAATAAATGGCATGCTTTTAATAGCGTAGGTTATGCTACGGATGAAAAGGTTTGAATGTGTCGCGCGTCGGACGAGCTACGCGGTACGCGTGCTACGTGGGTGCTACGAGCGAGAGACAAGTGGCCGGGACAGGCGCGTGGCTCGTACTGGCTTCGTTTGCCGCTCGTAGCGAATAATCCATACCCGAGCTGAGAGGCGGGAGGCTGTATTTACCGGACCGAAGGGCGGCCGGTCGAGCCAGCTCCCGGAGCGCCCGCCGCCCCGGCTGCCGCCGCCGCCACCGCCGTCGCCGCTAGCTGCAAGCTACGCTTCATCATGTTGACACAATTTTAAATAGCTTCACATAATTTCAAGTCCCCATACTGATTGCACCTCGTAAACATCCACGCCACTTTTACAGTCAATCGATGAGTTGTGCATTTAAGTGACGATGTCATTTGTTGATGGTGCTCACACGTAGAGAAAAGTTAAGGGGGTAGTAAAAAAATACTCGTAACTTTGTTTATTTCTTTTAAGTATTTTAGTATGAATAAAGCTGCCCATAACACGTTAATGTTTTTGAGATGACGATGAAATCTGTGGCAAAGATATAAAATGAAAATATTGTTGCTTTCGAAGAAAGTGTCTGCAAGATACTAAACTACTTACTCCAAGTTACGAGAAGTTAAGAAAAGTTGTAAGTTACGGTATGTTTCCATTTCACAAGTTTTTTCTTTACCATAACATTTTATGTCATTATTTTCACTGAATATAAAGTGGAGTCTGTGCGCTTTACGACATAGTTAATGACCTTAATTAAAATTTGCCACGATCGTTACGCGTTCGCCAGATTTTGGCATCAAACAATTACATGATGCGATAATTTAAAGGGTTTGTTTCACCGATTCCCATTCGTATCTTCTCGGGATCTCGTTTATTATATTTCTACATAAAGAATAACAAAAGTGACAATATAATAACATAATAATTAGAGTAGCAATTTTTCGTGAAATGCTAAATCTTCCTAGGCGCTAATTCGTTATTTTTTTAACAAATATACGTACTAAAGAATCTTTTGCATTTTGGGTATGTTTCGAACAGCAGTTTTTTTGTACTAAAAAGTCATGGTTGACTTTTTAGTACAAAAAAACAACTTAACAACGCTATATATTTAAATGTGTTGGGAATTAAACCATTTTACCCTTATATGTAGCTCCAATCCTCAAGGAGTTAAAGATTAAAAAAGGCAGCCGACGCGAGTTTCTTGTTCTTTGTTGTTGTTATAACAATAAATAACGTTGACGTGACCAGTTTATTAGTAGCTGCATTAGGTTTGGTAGGTGGGCTCTACCAAGAAAATGAGATTTCGGATTTCGGACGCGGTTTCGCAGATAAAGGTCCTTAAATAAGGCATCGGAAAATACTCGGACAAAATACTACGAAATATAAATTTTGCGCTCAGTTAGCCGGCTCGAATCGCAGCTATCAGTGCCGAGTCCTGTTTGTTTATTGACCATATCCTTTGTGTCCGAATGGCTTTTCGGAATGATTTAATGCCCGCACTCTCGGAACCGAGTTCCGCGCGCTTCCTACCATTTTTATTCATAACCGCCCACAATAACACCCTTTTACGAAATCTAAAATGTTCATTAAGCATAAAATAAAATGTTTACCCGGGTAGAGTTCATGTAAAAATTCGGAATGAAGTAAAGGCAACGTATCATAAAGCGTAAGTTTTTATAGCCGATGTAAAAATATTTTGAGAAATGTGAGTGGTGGCAATCCTTGCGGAGAAAGGAAAAGGGCGGAAAGGTAAGAAGTGGATGACACGAAGGGCAACGGGCGTCGGTGCCTCTTGAGAGCGCGATGAAAGAAGTTTGGGTCCCGTAACTGACGTGTACGCTTATGAATGCTTCGCACCCTTTTCAGTTGAGGCACACAAAGATTTTACACGCTGATAGCTCGTCGTAACTAGATGCTATTGTAACACATTTTTCTCGCATTTCATTTTCAAACGTATTTTTATTCAATATCATTACCCAAAGGATGTATGAAAAAGAAAGATAGTAAGATATAGTAGATAAGTATATATTCAAATTTCGACCCAAAACAGTATCACAAACTTTTGCTAATCAAAGAGTAATACTGTATAACCGCTGAGCAGGTACTTGTGAAGTCCTAAATACGATGGTTATTTGACAAACACACACAGCACAGGTAACAAGATCTAAGCACAAAGCAACTCTATTACTCAGACCGTTCATGGAGAATAGTTAACCTTAATCTTCCCTAAGCCTACCTAACAGTAAATGTACCAAGAGAATATGCTTAACGCTTTACGTAGGCTTCGTCTGAAAGCTATATGCTTCTTGCCTTTGTATAAACAAGAGTTATGTCATATGTGTGTGAGCATAGGACTTAATATCGAAAGTTAATTTTGGGGTCCCCCGCAGAGACTCACACCATATGAATTAACGAACGAGTACCTATTAATTCCGTTATGATGAGCACAATATTAAGGACTTTATTATATCAATGTGTCATTTTCACAAATCGTATAATATTCCTAAACACCATGCAGCGGCCGTTACACGTACACGTAGAATGTAGGTACTTATTGGTAAGAAATGTAAGAATATAAAGTGTGACTTTTACGCACCGAGAAAGGTGGAAACGATCCACATTTTATAGCGTAAAGGACTTTCTCAGTGAAATAAAAATCTTAATGGCATTACCTGGGGAGGTATTGCGATATTACAGTGTAAGGCTGTTAATTGTTCCACGGCCAGGTCGAACTGTAATAACGATATAAACGGTACGCTTGTTTTATGTTTTCGAACATTGTAAGTTCATCGTTTGTTTTTGAGGGGGAAGGACATTTAACAGGAACTTTTTACGTTTCCGTCAGAGAGAAAACAACCTCCGCTAATAGGAATTCCTTCGGATACTGTAATGGGAAGACGTGCTGGGAAGATTGTTATCTCAGGACTCATAATATTTTCTCGGACTTACACCGCTCGCGCGGCTTTACCGAGGAACCTGTTTTTATGAAGGTATCTCGGGGTTGAAAAGGTATGTGTACTTCTACACACAGTGGTTATTTCATTGCTTGCTCTAGGATTATGGTTGAGTATGCGGTTTGATGGGACTGTTTATAGGATGTTCGTTTAAGGATGAATTTGTTTTGTGTCTAGTATAAAGAAGATGTTGCACATGTTATTTTATTAATAATACACAATGCCGTGTATGTGGAATCTATCACTACATGAACCACGACATAGGCAAGCCTATTGTTATCTAGCAAGTACATGTCTGTACCTACTCCAAGCCACTACTTATAGAAGTTTTTAAGTTCAGGAAACTTCGACTTTGACCCGGGCATTGAATACAGGGTTTTGGTATTCCAACTTTTATCACAGTTTGACAGATAAGACCCTTGAGGTCTTATTATAATCAAATTCTTTGCGGGAAAGTCGCGTACGGGTAAGTAACTTTTACTGGTCCTGTAATATGAGATTTAATCATGTGAGTTTTTAATTAAAATCACATACTTGTACCAACATTTAACTTTACAAATAAAAACACATTAGTATTTGCGGAACGCGCTATTGACACTAATCTATGACTGACAATTTATACAGAACATTCAATGCAAACTCATTCCTACGTGTCGGCTGAAATAACAACGCGTTTCAACATAGATCGATTTTCAACCGAGTAGTGTTTTCCTCCACCAACCGTGATTCAATTTAGATTGATGATCTTTTCCCGGAACCAACATAATACCGTACCGGGATGGAGGCCGGTGGGTTACTGGGAAAATAATAATTTATCCTAATGACAGGCTGCAGCGAACGGCGCGTCGACACCGTGATGACTTTAATCGTAATTACTTTACGATTAAGTAGCACTTCAAACTTATTTCACAAAAGATTTTATAGCCAATATTCTTTCAGATGATGGGGTGAACGTTGCATACTTGAGTTCTTATGGACGGGGAATGCCTAAACATCCGGTACGACTCCTATTTTTTTTCTAATAACTTGTGATTATTAATCTCATTAACATTTCTGAGAGCCAGTAATTCTAGGTTAGCCTCAACAACATATTCAATCACATTATCACTTACCATCAGGTGAGATAATTGTCAAAGGCTAACCTATCTAGCATAAAAAAAACATAATTAATTAAGATAAGCCTTGCTGGAAATACCCTTCATTGTCTTGGCATAACAAACATTTCAGGGCAAATGGAAAACATCTGGCTTTGTAATTCTAATGCTACGCGGTGCAGTGCGCTTTGAAACGGCTCATTATTGAATTTCGACTTAAATGACTAAGAATTATCTAATCAAAAACAGGATCGAAATTATATACATTTTTCAAATTCCCCAGATCAAGTACCTGTGAACATTGTTCGCAGTATGTTGACAGGATCAAGTTTTTTATTTGTTAGGGTTATTGTATTCATGATGTTTGCTCAATTAAAATATACAAGCAAACATTTCATTGAAAAAAAGAACAGTAAGTATATTTCATTATTATTCAATGATTGATAGGCTTGCCTTTGATTGCCATTAAGCCTAGTGTTAAATAATCATGTAGTACTCAAATATATTATAGCTGACTAGACATAAAAAGAGAACTAGGTCTCGAAAATAGCTGCTGGTAATCTCGGCTTAGGTGCTTGGTGTCAGATTTGTGTTTAGACAGTATGTGGTATCTAGATACTAGCGTCCCTAAATGACATTATGCCACACAATGCTACAGATTAATTTACATTACAACATCTTGTGACATACAGTCATTATTACATCTTGTGAAGCCCGCGGTAGTATTATAATCATCCGACCGTCTAAGATGACAATCAGTGCTACTGAAATGATATGATAATGATATGCTGGATGTTAAAATGAAACCTAAGCTGCCAACGCCTCGAACCAATCCGGTTAGTAGTTTCTGAGTCGAGACAGTCCCGGTATATAAAAATCTAAATTTTATCACCATCTAACAATAATAGTTCATCCAACTTATTGTTTTCTTAAATCGTTTGCATATGCATGGATTTATACCATTCAACACATTACTAACATTTCCCAAACATCACCTTACCGTTGAAATTTTCAGCAGTCATTTGCTTTTCCTGTTGGAATGAAAGATCTATTTGTGCTGAAAAATCTGTGGTGCTGAGAAATCAACTTTCTATTATTTAAAAGATGAAAGTACTCAAATACATTTTGCCGAACAACTATTTTCTTTAAAATATAATCCTACAAAACTCGTTTGATTTAGCGCTGTGTTGCAGAGGTTTGACGTGTAAAACAATGAATAAGAGCTTTCCATTGAAAAATAACCTTATTTGTTGACGTCTAGTGTGCTTCGGAGGAAAATAAATTTGTTCTGGTGGATATAGAGAGCCCCGAGCACCGGGCACTCGCCAACGACGTCTTATTGAATGCAGATCTTTATAAACATTCTTTTATTCCTTTCGTCTGACAAATAATACAAGAATTCAGGTGTGCAAATACTAGTTTCGGGTGTATTCGTTTTCCCGTGCTTTGGAGGGCACGTTAAGCATTCGGTTCTGGTTGTTGTCTTAGGATGGCAGTCGTTGTAGCATGGTGGTAGGGCATTTTACGAATGCCCACCTGGATACCTCCATCAAGTGGAAAATCTGTCGCCGAGCACCTAATAGTGTGTTTCAGCAGCTGTCTTTGAGAGCCAGTAATTCTGGGTTAGCCTGAACAACACCTTTGATCACATCATCTCTTACCATCAGGTAAGATAATTGTCAAAGGCTAACCATGCATAAAAAAATAAAAACTAAAATATGGTATTTTGCGGCAGCTGCCAAACTAAACTATTGAATAAGTATAATTGTATAGAAGTAATGTACTAGAATTATACTCAATAAGTAGGTAGAGAAAATACATTTGTAGTCACAGTAGTTCCATAGAAAATATGAATAAAATCTGCCCTAATAAATAACTCGAAACGTAACGTAGTATTTTGAGAATAAAAAACATAATAGATGAGTTTTTCGTTTTGTTTCGTTCTTTTGCAAATTACTCCTGTGAACTGATTTACTGTATTGTAAAAAGCAGTTGGAAATATTTCAACGTTTTCCTCGCAGCCGTAAGTCAGTAAACCTGATTACGTACCTCAAGAATGTCGAAGAAGTTTTCTTCTTCCAAACCAATTTACCTGACTTTTTAGTCAGGTAAATTGGTTCGTAGAAAATATATTACTATTTGTAATATACTGTACATACGAAATTATGGTATACTGTTTTTCATACTAATACTATTCGAATAAGATTTGCATAATATTACGTCCGACTCGACGTACCTATTCTATTTGAGTTCTTGTTATGCATGTGTTTGTGTTTATGTATGTGTAAGTCCACACCCTCTGGGTGCATCTAAACAATCCTGTGTTATATGAAATATGTAGCAAAATTACTGTTGTCTATTCTAACGATAAAGGAGTCAAAGTGAAAAAGTTGTAATTGGAACAAACATTTCAAAAAATATTTTGAAAGTGGAACCAATTTCCATCTCTGGAAAGTATGAATTAACTTAGTTATGTCGGTACCATCCTGATTCAAAACACTGACCTCGTATTATAATAATGTGAGATAACAAGTTATTTAATTATTTTACGTGTTTAAAGTTATTTTTTAGTGATGCAGTTGCATATGTACGTATAATATAATAATGAATAGTGTGCATCACTCACAAGATCTACAATATCTTGTAAATTTACATAAAATATTGTCCCTCGAATAAAATGACGATGAACAGTCATCGTTGACATTAGTTGCAATTAACATTAAATAAACCAGATGCGCAAATACTTTTTTCAGTTAACTGAAAGTAAGTAAGTAGTGTAAGTTAAAAACTACTCGAACGATGTTGATGAAATTTAAAGGGGTCCAACATGGAGGTCAATTCTACCTATACTGTAAAAACATCTATCTAGAATACTGGATCGACTTTTCGCTATAGCTCTTTACTAAACCGTTCTCTATATACCTATGTACGAGTATATACTCTATACCTATATAACTTAATATTCCTCCCTTAGTATAAGATAATAAAAAGTCTGTATGTCAGTAAGTTCCCTCTTCACGTAAAAAGTATTTAACGGATTGCAATGAATAGCCTCGCCCCCACTTGTAAACTTTTTACAGCTAAAATTTGTATTATTTTTGTGATCTATATGACAGGAAAAGGTCCAGGACAGGATCATCTTTTTTTAATCCACTTACAAAACCTGTATTAATTTGTTTTTTCTATATGAACCATGGGATTACACTTACGGAATGGCCGGGCTATGGCTCGGAATAAGCTAAGTTTAATTTTATCTTTATTTCTTATCTTCTTATCTCGATCGGGGGTAGATGCACAATCGGCGCTTGAGATTTCTGACCATGTGTTATTAGGTTTAAAGCAACGATTTTTTATTAACTGGTAGGTATTCCTGAACTTCAATAACATATCTAACACTAAGTAAACAACGCCCCGGGAATTATTTGTCAAAATATTTATATTGTAATGACAGTCTACAGAGAATTTAAATCCAAAACTACCATCTTTTAATATATACCTAAATAAAGTATCAAATAGCCGAGAAAGCAGGAAACGCCGAGGTATAGCAAATTTATGCATATATACCGGTCTCTCCACGACACACTATATTTTACAGTAAATACATTCGTAACAAATTACAGTTGCATATCCCGTTTATTTCAACAAGCAAACAGTCCTTGCCCGTGGTTCTCCTACCTAGGTCATCTGGCTGTACCAGAGGTAAATATGTTAGTATAAACTACGCTCTATAAATTGTGTGTGACAAAGCACTTACCTACACCAACACTTCTGATGGTTTCTACAGTAATTCAAAGTAGTTTTGTTTACCTGATGGTAATTATCTAATGATATGGACAAAGATGTTATCATGCTAAACCTAAAAAGGGAACTGGCGCTCCTGGACAGCCGCCACAACTCACCATTAGGTGTTTGGCTATAGGTTGTCTACTTTAGGGTGGAAGTTATAGTCAGGAAAGTATTCGCTGAATACCCTACCACCGTGCGGTGAAACTCAAGCCTGTGTTTAGAAAATTTAGGCAGAAATAGCCAAATAGGACATTTTCTGTCTATTTTATACACATAGCTTACATGCATACTTAGTTTGTATGTAATCGTCGTTCCCGTTATTTGACGTAGCAAGATGGCATGATGATGATACAATAATTTCGATAGTTATAGCACGAAAAATTAAAGTTCGAAATAAACAAGATAAAGAGAAGTATAATATATTTAATACTAGCTTTCCGGGCGCGGCTCCGCCCGCGCGTATGTCGGTTATCGCGCAAAAACATAAACCTCTTTTTGCGCAGTTGGATAAAAAATATCCTATGTTTTTTCCCGGGTCTCAAACTATACTGATTGTTTATTTTATGGCAAGTGCCTACTCAATATTGATCTAAATCATGTTTGACGGGCCAAACTTTATGGATAACTTTATATAATGCAATGTTTTATTTAAGCCGTGAGTACGTAAGATATTGCGTGTGGATAATTGATTTATAGGTAGATCGGGACTGCGTCATCCCTTTTCCCACGTTATTCACTAAAACAGAACCACAATGGGAGCTCGAGGAAATGGGAATGTATGCTACAAGTTCGTAGATATATAATATGTGACCGTTGCGCCGATGAGGACGTGGAGATAGATAATTTCGAGGTCTGCCGTAAAGCTGAGCAGGTTAGGGTTATTTAAATAGTAAAATCTCGGGGCAAGTTTTCCATGTAAACTATCTTGGTCTGCATTATTGAACATACGTGTATATGAGTAGAGATTCATCTCACTTGTGGAGTCCATATATGAGCAATACGTCTGAATGGGAACCAAGATTTGGTCTATTTGCGAGCTATATTTAGCAGCTTAAGAAAATGTCATCATTAAAAAATGTGAGACTGAGCGGGTGGGACGGAGACATCTCATTTCACACACGAGTGAGCGAAACAGATTACAGAACTACGAAATATTTATATAGCGTTAGCGAATATATATTTTAATCTCGATATAATAATTTTGACAAAACTACTGTAGTTTAGCTGTGAAGGTTTGGAACTTTGTTTCTCCTTTACTATCACGATCATTAAACTCAGTAACAAACGGAAACTTTTCCGAACAATCTCTATTAACATCGCTGGATCAATTGAAATTCGATGTTAAAGTTCGTTCTAAAACTTTACTCCGACGCCGAAGTACAGGTAGAAAAGGACTAGCTCGTCTGGTGAAAGGCTTTCTTTTACAAACAAGAAAATAACACTTTAAAACATGTTTTGTTAATGGAAAGCAATATAATTGTAGCTAAAGAAATTTATTTGATTTTACTGGGGTGCTGAGCTAGGATGTCACCCCCCCCCCCCCCCATAGCTAGCCCCATGGGCAGCAGCGCCTACTGAGGAACTGATGTCTTGAACTGCGATCCCCAAGACGCCTGCCAAGCGTATACAGTATAGTATATACAGTATATATATTAAATTTCAAACCGTTTCATACACTTGACAGTCATCACAGTCATGTGGTCACATTTTGGGTATAGCAATGGTAAAGTTGGCTTTTTGTGTTTTGTGTACAATGTGTAAATAATATTCGCATGCAAGTACACTCGAGAGCAATGAATCCGGGTAACTTAAAGAATCCTAAAAATCTCGGAAACTAAAAATGCTAGGTTAATGCAATAAATTGTATTTAATAGACAATGTAATACTCCTTAAATGAAGGTATTAAAACTTCTTAGTTATTGTAAAGTTATATCATAAAAAAATCAAATTTGAAAAAGGGCCACTTTCGAAGATGGAACTACGAAATTACAGCATTTGGTTTTGCTTTTGTTTGTAATCTGTCATTTATGTGGGTACATAAACCATGTTGATAGTGCTCTATATTCATTATTCAAGCTGAAATTATGTCGCTTACGCCTGAAGAATGCACCAGAATACTTACAATGCTGGAAACCGGCCGGAGTCAGCGCGATACAGCCAGGACTGTCGGTGTGTCGCTGTCAACAGTACAAAGAGTTCTCCGACGTTACGAAGAAACTGGTTCTAACCTACGCAGACCAGGAACGGGCAGAACCAGGTGTACCACAGCACGAGAAGACCGATACTTGGTGAACACCATGCTTCGAAATCGCTTTCTCACAGGAACTGAACTCACCAATCAGTTTCGACGCCTCGGAGGAAGTAACCCATGTGCATGGACAGTAAGACGTCGGCTTGCTGAATCTAACTTAAAACCCCTTAGACCTGCAAACGGCCCTAAACTGGAGCGTGGGCATCGTATTTCGAGACTAAGATATGCCCAGAGCCACGTAAATTGGAGTATTGAAGATTGGTCAAAAGTTATGTTCTCCGACGAATCAAAATTTATGCTCTACAAGCACGATGGAAGACACAGAGTGTATCGAGTATTACATTGTCTATTAAATACAATTTATTGCATTAACCTATCATTTTTAGTTTCCGAGATTTTTAACATTCTTTAAGTGACCCGGATTCATTGCTCTCGAGTGTAGTTATTATGATAAACTAAATACATTATAGAAGAAGACACATCATAGTACAAAAAGAAACAGGTATTTCTAGGTTAAGCCTGTTAACACCTTCGACCACATCATCACTTACCATCAAGTGAGATTGTGGTCAAAGGCTTACCTATCAGCAATAATAAAAATATAAAATTCTGATGCTGCTTTTCTGTCTCTGCAATTTTCAACTTCTTAATGGCCGGAAATAATTTAAATAACACAGCAAGCTACGATATCTCCTACAAAGTGGATATATTTGATATTTAACAGATGCAACTATTTCTTAGGTGTAGCCAGTCCTAGTGATATAATAGACAACAAACAGCATTTTACTTATTTATTACACTTATATATGTACGTAAGCCTGTAATTAAAGTTCATCTTTAAGAATTTTTTTCTTGAGATATAAATATGATAAGCCTCCGGGTCCGCGGAGACCCAATCTTGCAGCTACTTCTTCGCAGTGCTTCTCAGTGGTAGGAAGAGTTTCCATTCTAGATAGTGCGTAGGCTGAGTTATTTTCGCAACCCATCATGCCAAAGTACTTGCCCACCATTTTCATACGCACATCTGCTAACATGATGTGAGGTTCGGGGTACGGACGGACTGAAAAAAGGCGAAATACTGCTAAAAGATTCTGTTTTTTGGAGCCATATACACGATATACTATATATATATATTTATTTATTTTTTCTTTCAGTTAGACAAAGAGTGTTTTCTGTGTTTCTAAAAGTTCTTCAGGTGCTTGGTCACAGCTTTTCCATTTCAGGATTTGATTTTGTAGTAGCGCACCAGGTGAGGTCTATAAAATGCCCTACTGTAATGCAGTGGAGGTCAAACCCGCGACAGGTATTGAACCCTGCGCGAGGTACTCGAAACTCACATCGCTTTATAAACAAAAAACAAAGTAGAGTTTCTTATATATATATATTTCACCTACAACGTGTAGGTATATATGTAGAACTTGAAAGAAACAGAAACGATTAATCCGATAGTTCAGCGAAATATCATAGCTAAGTTTACGCATCCATCGTACCGAAAAACCTCGCTCGTATCCATTTCCTATCGTGTTACAATCACTAATACAGAAGTATTTTGCCGGCCCGGTAAGCTATCCTACGAAAATATTATCTTTGAATCAAACAATATTCGTATTGACTCTCCCGATCTGTATGTCTCGAATCTTATACAATAAAAATGGTTACATAGTTACAAATACTACGTATATATTTCGATACGATTCATAGCTTTTTGTACAATAATGTATTTTCTGAGCGACAACAATGATAAAAATGTTTCAAAAGATACCTACGAAGTAATAAATCACTTCTAACGACAGGACTAAAAAAAATGTAATGTAAGTTTAATATAATAGACTATCCGAAAAACAACTTTGCACGAAATGGAGAGAATCTAGTTGACAAAATACGTAATTTACACAAATTGCACTAGAAACGTTTTTAAAACGTTGGTAAAAGGTGTTTAATGTTAAATGGGTAAAGCTGTGAAGGTCATTAAGGAGAACCGTGAAAATAGAAAAAAGTTGGTTAAAATGCGACCTGTTTATTATCATTACCAGTCAAGTCGGGCGGGAAAGTTAGGGGCGGAAATGGCGAGGGTGGAGGGGCGTGGGAAACGATATACCATACGTTTTGTTTAACAGTACCTAAGCGTATGCTTTTTACAATAACATTTAATAATAATAATAAATCAGAGACTACAGTCATTTGTGACTTTGAATCATATCGTATCAATTCTTATTGGAAGCTGGGGAAAGCAGAATTTGAACACCCATATTTCACCCGATATGTTTCAGTTTCATTCGATAGGAGGTGAACCTGTTGCCATTTACCAGGCACAGTTACAGACTCCGGACTACTACTGATGCCTGTAACAATTGATGCTAAAATATGCTATAAAAAGGAACGATTGAAGCGTTCTTAGGCGTTATTTGCTTAACAACTTCGAGCTATTATAATAATTTATATATAATTTTATGGATTTCGTTATATGGCGGGTAGTAATGAAAAATAAAGGGTTCTTGCATCAATACTATTTAAGTTAACAAATCTCTTTCGGTTAGACAATGAGTGTTTTCTGTGTTTATAAAGGTTCTTCAGGTGCTTGGTGACAGTTTTTCCATTTAAGGATTTGATTTTGTAGTAGCGAGCCAGATAAGCTCTATAAAATGCCCTACTTTAATGCTGTGAAGATCAAACCCGCGACAGGTATTGAATGCGCGAGGTACTCGAAACTCAATGTTACTGTACATCGCTTTATTAACCAAAACAAGGAAGAGTTTCTTCTCGCTTTGTAACTATTTTAAACGTGGAGCCCCAAAATTGAAAAAAAGTCACCTGTGCTGCGTTTTATGACCTAACCCACTCGTTCCACTGCAAACTCTAAGCATACTCTGTGTTCGATTTAGTTGTTTTTATCATTCAAAGCAGTCTTACGGAAGTTTTACCTTTTTCTTGCCTTTGCTCTTTTAAAATCAATGCTCTGAAGGCACCCGGCGTGCCGGCGTAGAGGAACAAGACTTCGGTGCCAGGCCGCGGGTTCATGAACAAGGTAGCTTTGTCCCACTCTGCATCTAAATCTGGATCTATGGCATCTACAATCGTCTTGAACTTGATTAGTCTCTGAATCAGAAAATTTGGATAAATTCTTTAGCAAGCTATACATGTTTAGAAATACCTTGTTAGAGTTTAAAATATTCAGAGGATCAAATATAACGTTATCCTATCTATGATTATCAAATTCAGTCAACTGTGCTTAAGCTTTATTAAGGTTAAGTACTTACGAAATTGGTATGGAATGTAACAAATAAAGAATATATGTAGTGTATTCCAGTTGTTGAATATACTAGTTGGCATGTAATGGAGAATATGTAACGTTTTATTACTTACGTTTTTTGCAGGTAATGAAAAAATTATGGGATATATTTCGGAGTGATCACCCCAGAAGTAGAATATTTTCCACACAGTTTCGATAACTTCATATGGGTTGAAGCGGGCCCCGCGTTCGAAATCTTCGCAGGTTGTGTTAGGTGGTTGAAAAGCAAGCGCGCGCCAGTGCCCCGCCGCGCTGCAAAACAAAACAATTTCAAATATCCACATCGACGTAAACATTCTCCCGTTGCCGTTCACTTAGTAATATCACTCCCTTGTTTTCATACGCGACCTTATATGTACATCTCCGCCAAAGATTCAGTAAGGCACAGAATATACAGCTCCATAATTCGGATATTAAGAGCTCATTCACTCATAATGGCATTTTAACAGGCTCTCAGGTGAGCGAATAATTAAACTCGACTTGTCACCTTCGAGTACTGGTTAAGTGACAGGTTGTGCCTGCGCTTGCTCGGATAAGATTTAATTAATATTTTATGAAAATTGATAGAGGGTTATTGTATATCCGACGTTGGAAGCAACCAGTCCAGCAGCGGTTCAATTATATTAGGCCGTAGCGTGACGAGGGTATTCTGGACTTCGCACAGATCCTGGCTTACGGTATAATGGGCTTTCAGTAAATACTTGAACATATTAATTTAGCTATGTTATAGCTTTTACTTATATTGAAAGATACGCAATAGTTATCTTTGTATAGTTGTCTGTAGAATTCTATACTTACCTAAGTACACAATTTGTTATAAATTGTAACTAGTAGTCGCTTCGAATTAGTTTAACATTTATAACATTTATTTTAGTATATACTCTGTGTCTTATGTTTACTGTTTATATTCTTGAAATTGAAAATACGAGTACTGAAATACCGCCAGAATTGAATAAACAATAAATATCGAGAACACAAAACAAGCGATCGATTTAAAATTATAAATGTATACGTACCTAATGAATGACACACGAGGTAATTGAGCACTGTAACAGCGTTGTAGCAAGATTTATTGGAAGGTTTCCCGAGGCCGCAAATATAGGTGGGTCGAACATAAGCTGCTGTAAATTTTGTGATGCCTACAGGTGCCTAGTCACGATGACTTATGGAATTTTTCTTCGAGAGCAATTTTAATGCCTCTTCCGCAGTTCTTACGATGTAAGGTTATAATATTGAGTAGGCGTTTCAGCTACTACAGCAGCCGAGTTTCTAGTGTTTGTGTGTTTATCACCTGTGCAGCGAAATGGTTTCTGTGCAATTTGCACTAGAGATTCCTTCTCGGGTGCATGCAGTAAAACATGTCGCCTAGTCCCAGAACTGCGGGCCGGGAGTCGTTTCGCGATTCTCAGAAGCTTCAATACGACCGTGCTCCGAGAAAACATCTCCAGAATATGCTTGTTTGTGTAATCCGCGGGGAAAATTGACATTAGATATGTATCTATTTGTGTTCCCAGAAAATTTATGGATCCGTTCAGTATAAAGATTAAGATTTATAGTGTTCGCAATAAGGTGGACAGCTTAAGAGAATATTTTTTTGTTGGTCGATGTATTCGATGACAGAAGCACCATATAAGTAGCTATAAACTAGATGCAAGATTAATTTAGGCTTCGTTTATTTTATATCAATACTAACTTACACCCGCGGTTTCACCCGTGCGAAAGTCGCTTATAATAACGGTCTCTTAAGAAATACTCAGATAATAGGGATCAAAAGTAGGTAGCCAATGTTCTATCCAGGACTTAACGTAGGTATACAAGGTAAATATGTATTAAGTTTCATCAAAATCAGGTCAGTTTCCAATTTAAAATATTATTGTTATGTGATTATTAATCATTGTTATATTAACTTCACGCTCTGTACGCGCACGTTAGCAAAATCGATTTGAAATCACCAAGCGGGATCGAACCCGCATATCGCGGTTATACGCACAAGTTTTCTTTTGTCCTTTTGGTCACCTTTTGGTCTGGTCTCCAGTTACACATGTAAGTATGTACCAACACAACCGTACTTACGGTTTTACAAAATGTATATCAAGTTTTATGACTTCTTTTTTAGGACAATAAAAACAATGCATTACAAAATATTTAGAAAAAACCCACATGTGAAGCATACCACGATAACTCAATTTTCTGAGAACCAAAGTCTCTAATGTACAATAGTATTTTTTTTTATGATTGAGTTTAAGTTTAGATATTTGACAACAGTTGACCTATCACCCCCTCAAGAGTCACTAGACATTGTATCGAGATTCCAATCACCTGTACATAGAGTCGTATAGCAGCAACTGCAGTATGCGCAGCGCACTGGGATTACAGGAAACATAACCTCCGATCACCACCGTAAATAAAATATATTATTCACTATACAACTGCACGTACATAGCCTCCCTTAAGCCTATATTCCATGAACAAAACTTGCAGCGCATTCTCAATATTCAATTTCACTGTTTAAACGAAGAAATTGGATTGTACGAATGCTAATACACTCCGCGCAGAAAATCTGGAATAGGTTTCCTAATAGACGAAAGAGCACTCACTATTATTAAACTTAATTTAATGGAATGCTTGCAAAAATATTATGTTCATAGTTTTGTTTGTATTGTAGAAAACTCGTTATTTAAATCTTTGTTCGGTCAGTAACATACGAGTATAATCATAAAGCTGTGTATGGTCTATATACCCTTAAGGAAATATTTCATTATGTAGCTTGAAATATTGATTTTCCTGTGGATCGACCTACAAATTATAGCATGATTCATAGTCTACTATCAAAACAACAACAGATGCCTCGTATCTTAATTCAATAATTTAAAACAAGTTCCTAAGTAAAATCTCATTGATTTCTCTTCTTCTGTGCAATTGGAAGCAATTTATAGGATTTTATATGGTGGTAGGGCATTTGGCGAATGCCCGCCTGGCTAGCTACCACCCTTAAGTAGAAAATCTGTCGCCAAGCATCTAACGGTGTGTTCCGGCAGCTGTCCTTGAGAGCCAGTAATTCTAGGTTAGCCTGTACAACATCTTCGACCACATCATCGCTTACCATCAGGTGAGATAGTGGTCAAAGGCTAACCTATCAGGCATAAAAAAACAGTGTTAGCTCAGTGGCATTGGCTATGGAATGCCGCGCAGCAGGTCCAAGGTTCGAATCCCACCACGGGCTTGAGCTTCACCGAATGGTGGACGGGCATTTTGCGAATGCCCTCCTGGCTTGCGACCACCCAAGTAGAAAATCTATAGCCAAGCACCCAACGGTGTTCCGGCAGCAGTCCTTGAGACCAAGTAAAATTACAGGTACATGAGACTTAACAACTATGTCTCAAGGTGAGGGGCGCAGTGCAATTTGTGACTTGTGACGAAATGCACCTGTCACAGGCAGATGTCATTCCGCTTAAAATCAGGTGAGCCTCAAGTTTGTTCCGTCACAATAACACAGAGACAAAAAAAAACTGGTTGTATTTTCCCCCAAAAAATTATCTTTTTGATTAGACTTCCCCTACGTAAAAAAATATGTTATATATTAAAGTTTTGAGTGATGTAGTGATATGCAACACATTGATTCAATGGTTAAATTCGCAAATATGTTAAACTGTCCTGACTCATCAGTCTTCACTATAATATACTTATATTATATTTTGAAGAAATTTCGAGACTAAAATAACCATCTATAAATGAAATGTATATGGGATCGAACCAATACCTTCCATTATCGATATAAAATATTAGAGTATGTGCCTATATATATTTTCCCGACATTTTGAACCCCTTTTCAAAGGTATGAAATGTACAATTAGGTGCGAGAAAGCGGGACCCTATGACTAAGCCACTACTATATCCCTGCAACTTTTAGGTCCCAGAATATGTGTTAGTATGACGTAATGCCTGGCAAATAATAACAAATACAAAAAGTATTCGGGGGTTTACGTACTTACAAAAAATGTGTTTATTTTTTACCTTTGTTCTATCGTAAAAATAGTAACCTATTACATTACCTATACGAGCGTGAAACTTGGCGTTATAATAGTACCTACAAACTCTTAAAGTTATTTACATAAACAAACAATTACTTGAAAATGGCCAAGTGTGCTTCGGACCCGTGTTTAGGATTTAGAACAAAATGAATTATTGTTAAATACATATTAGACCTTTTTATATAAGTAGGTATATTATTAGTATAAAATATTGTACCTAATATCATTCAACAAAGAAAAAAAATACAGTGAGTCTAAGGGCTTGTTTCAGAATGTTCGAGTAAGTTCCGGTTTTACTACCCCGAACATATTTATTAAACAAAACACTATCTTTGCGTTTCACAATCATCGATTTAGCCTATCCATCGGTTAAAGCTTGAAACACGCTGCATGTTAACTGTCATTTTTATCATTCAGTTATTTTATGTGTTGCATAGCAACCCGAAACTATTAGGACATTCTGAATCGGGCCGTATCTAAGAATTTAGAACACATCCTTTCAGCCTAAGTTATTTACAGCTTTGAATTATAATACAAGATTTTTACTCGTACGATTTTCAAAAAAATAAACATAAGACTGTATTATTTAATTTTATTGTTTAGATTAAACCAACATTATTCTAAACTCCCTGTTGTAAGCTGACTAAAATCTTTAATGCAGTGAGGAAATCAAACTCGCGCAAGGCGAAGACAGCTTCATCCCTGTGGAGGGTACTTTACTTTGTAAACTTCAGCGAGAAATTAAAAATTAAGACAATACTAGGAACAAATCATTTTATTTCAGTTAAGTAGTAATGCTTAGTTATACATCGAAACGTATTTTTAATGTACTATTTGACGCATAAGCAGTTAGATGTCCGGATATCAAGCAGTTCTTCTCTATAGGTCGCATAACTCAACCGAATCTCGTGAAATTTTGTGAGCATATTGATAATAGGTCTTTTTTGTCGAGTTTTTGAATTTTTTTCATAACAAAATCATAATTCAATCTGCAAGAAATTCAGCTCCCAAAGTCACTAGTAATAACAATAACTTTAATAATTCCAATAACATTATATTATATGTAATTATCATGTCTTATCTATACTCATTGTTAACCTAAATATTTAATAAAGGTTTTGTAGATGAGGAAAGGTGAAAACAGGCTAGGTACAATCACATATGCAATCAAAGACTTCCTCTACAAATAACAGTTATGGTTTTCACACCCGGTTTTTTAATTTACTTTCTCTTCTTGGGAAAAAAGGTAAGATTATCATGATCACTACGTTTTCCAATGGCTGAACACTTGAGTCTGAATATTTAAGGCGGCCAGCTCGATTTTTTATTTAACTTGTCTTTAATATCTATTGTAAAAGTTTCCACAAGAATATTGGAATTCCAGATTTAATTTACCTACGTAGCTGACCGGCGAGTTGTTTATTTCAGCAACATAACTATCACCTGACTAAGTGGTTCGGTCTAAAAATAAGTAGGTACTGTATATTATTAAATTTACTGTGCTTACCTACTTTATCTTTTTCGGTTTGCATGAAATATATACTTCTCGAGCAGTAAGCGATTATGTTTTTTGACATCGGCTATATTTCTCTAGACGTATCTAATTATTGTGATGAATTAAATGTCAAAAATAGTTTGGATACACTGGCCTCTATAAAGCTTGTACCGCTTGAAATGTGCTTCAGGCAGTAACACGTGTTCCCTTCAGATGTGATGAAACATTTATGAGTGCAAACATGCCAGAATCTGGTTACTTCATAGTTGAACGAAGGAGTCATCCATGCAACCATCAGTTTGTAAATCAGGTTTGAGGTAATTTTATTGCTAAATTTAGTATCTGGACCGTCGTCAGACGAATGTCTGTATTTCGCTTCTGTTATTTTCGGGCTATAATTTTGTTTGGTCCGATAATCCTCCATGGTCATCCCAATACGACGGTTAAAGAACGATTGGAAAAAATTTTGTTATGACTCAGTGTTATGTTAGCTCAGTCGGTCAGAGCATACCCCGGCTAAAGGGGTGGATGGACGCGGGTTCGAATCCTGCCCATGACTTTAATTTTTCCTCTCGTAAATTCGTAATTCTGTGTGGAGGTCAGTTTTCCTTTTTTTAACAAGTGATGTCAGAATGATAAATAAATTGATACGATCAAGTTACATGATCACTTTATAGGTGGCAAATAAAATTAACTTTATAGTATAGCGTTCTCACGACGTCCCATCCTCGCAGACCCCTTATACGAGGGTAAGGTGGAAAAAAGCAGATCCCCGCTGTTTCATGTGAACGTCAACACAGACATAACGTTTACACACTTTAATACATGTTATCTCTACATATTATTATCGCGATACAACATTGTCATTTTCTCGATATCGACCTATTTAACTAAACTGATAAAACAAGTTGTCGTCTACTGGCAGCGTCTGGCATGCTAGATATCTGACCGACTAGAGTTCACCCAACATTGGAGATAACACAATTGAATTTTAATTCAATTTCGCCTCGACTTAATCGTGTTTAATAGTTTTGGCCTAACTGTAACTCCCTCGTAGCGTATTCATATTGTATCAGAAGCTTCAGATAACTAACCAGGCGGCAGACAGACGTAATTGACTTGCATGAGGCAGTCATTGTGATTTTGACTGCAGATCTAGCGAATATAACACAATTGTTTAGCATCAAGTCTTCAGCATACAAAGGAGGTTCGTGGAGAATTTCAATTCGCTCAAATTTCAAGTTTATTTTGCAGTTTTAAGGCTGAAATCTTTAGAGATGCAGATGTTTTATTATGTGTGTTTCTGTTGAATTTACTATATAGCTATTTACGTAGTTGTATAAAGAGTGAATCCCATACATTTACAGCATAAATAGAAAGGTATCGAGGATGGTAAACAGGTTTAGCCTAAAATGGGAACGGTCTATATAAGGACTGTTGAACACACTGTTACTGCTTGGTGCCAGATTTTCTACTTAAGCCGGGGCAATTCATGGCTATTGCCAATGGAGAGGTTTTGCAACTTGAACATTGATGATTAATAACAAATGTATTCGACTGTTAACTTTTAAATGTCAATCCTACATCCTACTACATATAGGCACAGAGTACTACTATCTCCATTTAACGGACTTATCTTTAGGGTCCCGTACCCAAAGGGTAAAATGGAGCCCCATTAACGAGATTCCGCAGCCTGTCTGTCTATCCGTATGCTACGGGTATCTAGCTCGTAAACGAAATGAGTTACAAATCTGAGATGTATAGAACGTTGGCCTAAAGACAAAATTTGGACTAGAAATTCAAGTAAATTATTTTTCAGGAAGGCTCTTATACATCAGATGATACCAGAAAAATAAACTTTATTGCATCCTAATACCTACCTAATTATAAATAAATAGCAGCCATCAGTGTTGTATATTTTGGACCATTTTTGTTACGGAAAAACTAAATATATATAGATAGGAATCTCAAATTTCGGTTTACAATTTACCATACTATTTTCTACAGGGTGTTTTAAAATATTATGTATAGCTACTTATGATGACACAGATATAGTTGTAATGTGTTCATTATTTCTATTTTTTCCACGGGTATCCGCTTGGCTGCTGGCAATATAGTCCATCAAGAAGCAACTTTTTTGTCAGAACTACTTATTCATCAGATAAACTTAAAGGGGCTGGGATGGAAACGAATGAAAAAAACTGCTAATTTCCTGTGTAATATCAAACCACAAGGTAATTTCATGGGGATAATGAAGAAACGCAAATTACCTGTGTCGCATCAAATTACTTTCATCAGTTTTCGGAACATAACTATGATTTTAGGATTATGTGACCCATTTCCCCATCAGCGTGCGCAGTAAACCTTTATTTGATTGTATGCAATGCAAGAGCAGATTTGCGAGGTTTACAGCTCCGAAAGCCACTAGTCAGTTAATTTAAGCAGATAAGAGGTTGTGATCTTTTTGCCAATAACTCTGTATATAATGAACAAATACTGAAAGCGTGTAATTTTGGAGATGTTATAAAACCAAAATTTTTGTCGCTTTCACGAGTTTTTGTATGAAATGCGAAAACCTAAAGGAGACCAAGAGCCGTTTTTAAAACTAGTCTCCCATTTATTATCGCATCCACGTTATAATATAGGCTATCTGTGGAATTCTAATCATTCGATATCACAGTATATTAACTCCTTAGTACTCTAGAGCCTTATAGGTTAGGTATATGACGCCGCTTTGGAATCTTGAGGTCCTGGGTTCGATCTGGGCTTTTCAGTAGCAGCATGAGGTTTGAAACCTTACACAGTACATTTTATTCTGTGCCGGAACTTCAATGTGATCGCCCCTTAGATGGAATTAAATTATATATATAGGGAGAATATATTGATGCGTGAAAATATTTTGTTTTTGGTGTAAATAAATTTACAAACGTCAAAAGTAAAAAAAAATCTCAAACTACAAGTTGTCTTGAAGCAGTTTCGTGCAAAGGTAAAAATAATGTGAATTCTTAGAGCAAGTCGGACGTTATCGGTCAGACACCCGTCTCGCCTCGACAACGTCTCAAAAACCCGAACGTGTAGGCAACGACTCGTAATAATAACATTACTTGGCACGCTCTCAACTCTCGATCCTTATACAAACTTGAAGATGCAATATTCGAGATGAAAATTGACCCAATTTCAAGTGTAGTTATTGTTACAAATGGTCTCAATTACCATAAGGTTGGGGCGCCAGGACTAAACGCCGACCATTTATTTGCCAACGAAAGCTTAAAAAAGGACAAAATATTCCAGTTTATGCTTGTAATGCACATTATGTAGATATCAGAAGCAGTTCTCCCTGCAATATACTGTGGTTGTATGTTATTATGGGATACATAAAGATTCGAAAGTGGCGATACAAGGAGACAGCTCGTCTCACGTCAAGATTTTTCTAATGCCTAATGCCATAAACGAGTTTTAGTGCGTTCGAATTGAGACATTTTAAAACTAGCTTATTGTTATAATTTTCCTGTTTTTGTTCATTATAGATAGGGTCCAAATTGAATGACTGATTATATTTTTAATAATAGCAGTCAAGCAAAACTAATTTGCGTAGGTTGTTGTGTAAAATTATTGAAATTAATTCTTATTAGGCTTAAATCAGTATAAAAACTCAATTTATTTACATTTAACTGCGTGAAACTTTAATAAGTTAAATGATGTCATGTCACGTCATGCTTCAAATCACAACCAAGTATTTTATATGTATCACACATGTAATAGATAGCAAGTTCATGATCGCACCAGGTACAATCTTCAAAATCTAAAATTGGTTAAAAAAAAACAATGAACCTGTGTTCAGATAAGTCAATAAGCACTTCAGTTTGCATGCATTTTAGTTTTTTCCATAGATATCCAAACGGTTTACATAAAAATGCGTAAATTTTGCCAATTACTTCATAGGAGGAGGTTCTCAATTCATCTGTATTTGTCTGTTTGTTACCTCAGAACTTTTGACTGGGTGAATCGATTTTGATAATTCTTTTTTTATTTGAGAGCTCATGTTTGTCGTTTGGTCCCATTTAAATTTCATAAAATCGGTCAAGCCGTTTTCGAGTTAAACTTTAATAACTGAAAAATATTTTCTCAACTTGACAATATAGTCGTTGACAGTGAATGACAATCGATCCCGTAAGTAGAAAGGGTCACTAAAAATGGTTAAAAAAAATTTAAACAAAAAATCAAACCGATTGTGATAATAGGTACTTTTGACCTATCATGGTACCGAATTCAACAAGTTATTTTTCACTTTTGAGTGTTGAAGTCGGTTCCATTTTTTGGTTAAAAATTATTTAAGCATTTTCAGATGTAATGGTTTTTGCTAACGATAGACTGTTCATTAACAAACGCGCTATATATTATGTACTATAAAACCGAACAAATTCATAAACACTACACATCTATATTTTAAAGTTGTGATATTTGCACTAACGCCTGCTACGCGAATAAGCTTACAAAATTACAACGAAAGGAAAAAAAGATACACGAGCGTCCCCTTATTGCCCGAAAGGATAAATTTGAGCTACGATTCACCCACCACGATAGTTCAGCGACGTTTTACCAACAGAACCGACGGGAAAAAATTGGGTTATGCCTCACTCACTACGATAGTTAAATTGACAGAGCATGTCCCGAATCAAGGGAAAAATATGAATTATGAATATGCGATTTGATATGCGCACTTATTAAAGGGGGTATACACCAATGTTACCACTATGTACGGTTTCTTGATGCCGTACAGCTTGGATGATAATTAAAAGATGTGATTTAAATGCTATTCTAATATTTCCGAACACAACTAAGAGACTTTTACTTAATTCTAAACATGATATACCTACCTACATGCTAACAACAAAGGATAATATTAATAGATTTCGAATTGATATTACAATACCATGATTTGTGTTTATGTATACTACTTTTCTGCCAAACTTTTAAATATGCAGTTTGCTACTATTACCGAGAGAGATTCACCTCTAATACACACCTATTTATATGGTTAATAGTGTACCGTTACAATGGATAAAGACGTAATAACTATTTATTATCAGAATTGTCGCGGTTTACGTACTAAACTGCATAAGCTTTACATGAATTTTTATTGCATTCTTATGACATAGTTGTACTAACAGAAACATGGTTGACAGCTGATATTTACGATAATGAATTAATGGACGATCGGTATGTTTTATTTCGATGTGACAGGGACCGCGTGGGGTCCGGGAGACGGGACGGCGGCGGAATTCTTATCGGGATAGTCCGGTCGCTTGCTGCAAATGCGCGCGTACGCATAGTTACCCCTCCGTCCCTGCCGCCGCTGACCGCAGCAGCGTGCCCGGCCGCTATTATTGATTACTTAACAATTGAGCTCGAGTTTAATCCCACTTTATTCTATACAATTTGTGCGGTATATATCCCACCAAAACAAAAACATGATGTTTATTTTTCTTACATTAATTATTTACAGGATATTCTTATACGTGGTCGTGACGGCTTTCATTTTATTTTGGGAGATTTTAATATACCTTCACTAGATTGGTATTCTTTAGTAAAGTATATGCATCCTATACAGACTTCATCGTCTTCCCGAACTGCTAATTTGCTTATAGACTTTTTGAATTCGACTAAAAGCTTTCAATTTAATAACATTAGAAATAAATCCTCAAACATACTTGATTTGTTTATTTCTAATAACAGTGACTGTGATGTAGCTCATGCTGCGCCAATGGTCCCTTTAGATGAGTTTCACCCACCTTTTTATGTGTATTACTGTCCCCGTTGAAAATATCAAAAACATGCAACGTAATACCCATATGAAATATTGTTTCAATAAAGCCGACTACTCTGTTATAAACGATGATATAATGAATATAGACTGGGACTCGCAATCTAAAAATAAATCGGCTGAAGTTGCTACTAACACTTTTTATAAAATTATTTACAGCATTATAGCTAAAAATATTCCAAAAAAAATTATAAGTAGCTCAAATTTTCCTGTATGGTTTAATTCATCCTTAAGACATATATATAAAAATAAAAGAAAAGCCTAGTTTAAATGGAAAGTATATAATAATAAGTCAGATTATGATACATTCTCAATATATAGAAAGCGGTTACGTGATGAGTCGGATAATTGTTATAAAAATTACATTAAAAAGGTAGAAAATAGTATAAAGAATAACGTAAAATAATTTTGGACTTACATTTCAAATAAAAGGAAAAATAAAGATATACCTATAAATGTTAGCTACCAACAAAAATCGACTAGTGATCCCGTAGAAATATGTAATTTTTATTCAAAGTACTTTCACTCAGTTTTTGAAAAATCAGTAGTTTCGAATAATTATGATAAAGAAAATACACAAGGTTTAGTTGATGTTAATTCAAACACAATTATTACTAATTTAAGTTTTACGATTGATCATGTCAAACAAGAACTTTTAAGACTGGATCAGACGAAAGGTGCAGGAACGGATGATATTCCTCCATCCTTTTTAAAGCGTACGGCGCATTCCATTTGCATTCCTGTTCAATACATATTTAATTTATGCTTACGTGAAGGTGTTTGTCCTCAAATATGGAAAATAGCGCGAATAGTACCTGTACATAAAGGTGGTACGAAAAAGGATGTAGAGAATTATCGTCCTATTTCCATTTTATCCACTCTGTCAAAGCTTCTTGAGAGATTAATACATAACGCCATTTATCCAAGTTTACATGCAAATATAATACATAATCAACATGGTTTTGTTCGACATCGGTCAACAATCACAAATCTTTTAATATATACTTCAAACATTTTTGATAACATGGATACTAACAAACAAACTGATGCTGTTTATACAGATTTTCAAAAAGCTTTTGACAGAGTGGATCATAAAATCCTATTAGATAAAATAGCATTTAACGGTATCCGAGGAAATCTTTGGCGCTGGTTTAAATCCTACATAAGTAACCGTTGCCAGAAAGTTGTAATCTATGGGTATGAATCAGAAATGGTCTGTATTAGTTCTGGGGTACCCCAGGGGTCAATATTAGGACCCCTGTTATATGTACTATATATTAATGATATACATACATGTTTCAAATTTTGTAGATTTTTGTTATACGCTGATGAATCAAAAATATATCATACCATTAACACTTACCAAGACCATTTAAACTTTCAATCTGATCTGGATCGGTTCTCAAGATATTGTAATAACAATAAACTTGCACTAAATCTTAATAAATGCAAATCAATTGTGTTCACAAGAAAAATAAATGCAAGTAATTTTACTTATGCTCTCTGCGATTTGAATCTTGATAAAGTCGAAGTAATCAAAGATTTAGGTATAACTTTGGATAGTAAATTTATCTTTGATACACATATACATAATGTTATAGCACGTGGTTTCAAAATGTACAACTTTGTCATACGAACTGCTGTAAATTTCAATAAAGAGCTTACATATAATATATTATTTAAGTCTCTTGTCCGATCACAGCTGGAATACGCTGCACCAGTATGGAATCCTTGCTATAAATGTTATATTGAAGATATTGAAAAGGTGCAAAAGAAATTTTTACGTTGTATGCACTACAAATGTAGTCAAGGTTTTATGTCATGTGGCGATCTTCTTAAAAAATATAACTTAACGGAGTTAAATTCTAGAAGAGCGCAACTAAGTGTTATGCTTCTTTATGACATTTGTCACAATCGCTATGATTGCCCTGAGTTGGTGGATAGAATTTGTTACAAAGTTCCTTTGAGAACGAATTCAAGAACAGATAATAAAACCTTTGCTACACCAGCCCGTCGCACCAACTCTGGTAAGCGATCACCAATGTTTCGCATTACTACACTTTATAACGATCATTTCAATAATATTGATATATTCCATGAACGTTTTAGTGGTTTCCGTAAGTCAGTATTGGAGGCATTGAGTGGTGATGGTGGCAGTAATTCAAATTGACTAAGATTAATAAATATTTTTTGTATTATTAAAAATTTCTCTATTAATGTCTGCCTCATCAATCTATCGTCGTTCGACTGACTTTCTTACGCACATATAGTTATATAATTGTTTAGTTTAAATACACAAATGTATCTACTCTTACAGTATAGTTAGTAACTTATTATAGTAAGTAGAACTTTATATAAAACTTTATTATTCCACTTGATCTGTTCAAATATTTACGATAATTTGTGGTTAACGATGTTGGTACATTTACTAGCTATATTCCTAAAATTACACTTCTGTAATCCTTTGTTATGTACTGTTTGTTGAATCTAAAATAAATTTAAAAAAAAAAAATGATACGAGTATTTACGCAGGTAGATTCGCACTCAAAATGAAAATGCGCTAAAAATTTGTTAACGTGATGTACGCTCAATCTGTCAGCATCTTATAGTGCTTGAAATCATACTTAGAAAAAAATATAGGTACCTACTCGCATTTTCTGTGTTATTTACCAATCTCTATGTTAAGAAGTTTTTGTAATGTATCCGTAACATTTAATAGACTGTATTGTAACTATTGTTATGCATATTTACATATATAACTTTTGTACTTAAACAATAGTAAATGTGTACATTGTACTCCACCGTACGATACATTACCATACGAATCCAATTTGAAAATAAAATTAAAGATATAATATATTGTTGTAATCTTTGGTAAGAGTTTTGATGATTTCTTCGCATTAGACAAAAGTAGGGAGTTCAACACAGATTTAATTTATACATTAGTTACACCTGAGATGTTTGAACACATAAGAGAGCGCAGCTCGCATACATTATAAAAGTTTCAAATAAAATCATTACAAATGCAGATGTATTTCTCGGGAAATGGTTATTTCTTTAGTACTTTTTATGGTAAGTATTCATAGTGGCTTTTTATTTGTTATGTATAAATAATTAATAATCAAGGCAGAACCCAAACTACTGACTGTAAAATTTGAGGGTGTGTTACTTTTGTAAAATAAAGGTACACTAAGAAAAGATTTTTGAAAATTTAACCCCCAAGGAAGTGAAATGTGATAATATGGTTATTGTATAAAACATCCAACTGGGTTGGCGTATTAAATTAGACTATGTTGACACATCTAATATATAAAATTCTCGTGTCACAGTGTTTTTGGAACAATACTCCCCTTGGCTTGACCGATTCCCATAAAATTTTGTGCTTATAAGTCTGAGAATAGGACGTTAACTATTTTTCAAATAGGTATATTAAAGTAATGGATAGATTCAGGCGTTACTTTGCGGAAATCCATATTTAATAATAACAAACACTTTTAAAAGTATCCTAAAAAATATTAAATAATATTTTAATAAAACACTTAAAAAAGCATAAAATTATATTATAAAATATAATAGTTTAGTCTCGATCGTGCGCTCGGTAAGTCAAGACCTCCTGAAGATGCTTCGTTTAGAAGCGAAACTAGTCGGGTATTCTTCCGGTTAGGCTGCGTGATGTTTGTGACGTCACGTAGATAAAAGGAAAATTAGGCGGAATTGTCACTAGATATATAATTTTATGCTTTTTTAAGTGTTTTATTAAAATATTATTTAATATTTTTTAGGATACTTTTAAAAGTATTTGTTATTATTAGGTATATTAAAATTTTTATTTGCATACATGGCAAAGCAACGTTTGTCGGGTCAGCTAGTAAATATAATATAAAAATAAATGACGTCTATAGGCAGTAATATACATATAGGGCTGTTATACATACATTAAAAAAAACTAAATCTTACGATAGTACGATTCTATTATATAAAGTACGATAAGAAACGTACTATATACAAAGATTTTTTGTTATTGCTCTATTGAAAAAATGGTAGTAGGTACATAAGCGTGTAACTTGTGTGATTAATTGATTATAATACAATGTCTAAAAGTAGGGTTGTTTACGTTGAGGCAATAGGTACATACAACACTCAACAGTTTTAGTAGGTCACAGTGTGGCTGAGCAGATCTACCTAAAGTAAAATATATACATTCCATAAGTGCCTACCTATAAGTCGCCAAGCGGAGCTAATAATAAAAAGTTAAGAGAATGGATCTAAACTTTGAAGCGTGCAGTTTGTTTTCAATAAGCCTTGCATTTTTCAGTCCAATGCTCAATCGTTTGATCATTTATAACTTTTAACTCTAGGAAAAGTGGCGCTGAGTACACACGGCATGCACTGAAAGAGTAGCACTATAAGCAATCCTTTTATATACTTTGTTGTTCTTTAAAATAGTAACCGACCTTTTCAGGAGAATACATTCACTAATATCAGATTATCCTACAGCGATGAAGTCGTGATGAGCATGTTTGTAAGTATTTTCAAATTATACTTACGCCACTTTTGTATATGTTTTTTTAATCAAATATCATAATTCAATCTATATCATTTTTGCATTAACGCTTGCTGAGCTTACTAAGCCCGTAGGGTACCTACTAGGATAGGTTTTCCCACCCCCTACCCCATCTCTTCCCGTGGACGCAGTTAGAGGCGATTAAGGAAAATACCGGAAGTTGGGCTGTAGGGCCTTCAGAGGAACTTTTATTTTACACTGCGATCCCCAATCGTGGGATTTATAGCAAACACTACTCCTATGGGGGAGGCTTTTTTTAACAGTGAACAATCTGGCTAATATATAATTAGCGAATAAGCTCGCTGTCGTTCTATATTTCTTCAATCTCCATTCCTAACCGAGTGTTATGACCTGCAGAATTAAAATCTTTTCACCTCTGTATCATGAAATTAGGTTTTGGTGTTTAATAACTCACAGCAAAATATGTATATATATTTTTTATGTTATTGTGACGGAACAAGCTCGAGCCCCACCTGATGTTAAGCTGACTAACCTCTGCCTATAACAGATGCATTTTCGTCACAAGTCACGAATTGCACTGCGCCCGTCACCTTGAGATATAGTTGTTAAGTCTCATGTACCTGTAATTTTACTGGTTCTCAAGGACTGCTGCAGAAACACACCGGTTAGGTGCTTGGCGACAGATTTTCTACTTGAGGGTGGTCGCTAGCCAGGCGGGCATTTGCAAAATGCCCTTCCACCATGCGGTAAAGCTCAAACCCGCGGCGGGATTCGAACCATGAACCTGCTGCGCCGCATTCCATACCCAATGCCTCTGTGGCATTTTTGTGGGATTTTCATTTTATATTTTTCTTACTGATAAAGGATAAAAGTTGTATATTTCACATGATTATAAAAATTGTATGTTTCATATTTTGGGTCTCATGCCTATAAATACCTCACTCCCTCACTTTAATGTTCTCAGTAGCCTATATATTGGAATCACTCGCGACGTTGTTGATTGGTTCTGCTCACTAAGAGAGCTCAGGTAAGAATGCGTGCGGATTGAAAACGAGAAATAAAATATATTTTAGTCACGAGGATTTCAGGTCAATCACATTAAGTTACACTAACTATAATAGATAGCCATTAATTTCATATAATAATATTAAAATATCGGTATTATGAAATTATTTCAATCAACCACTAACACTGCTAGTGGTTGATTCACAGTTTTATGAACTCCTCTTACCATAGTACATATACCTAATAAAAAGTAGTATTACTTAACTAATCAAGTACATTCCGACCTGTGCCGCCACGCCGTGCACACCTGTCTACAGCTCCGCCAGTATCTCCCAGTGAGACCGCAATAGTCCCCGCACTATTGCCGTCTCACTCGGGTCATCGTTCCGACGCTAGTTGCAGACCAGTGCCTTGGAATACGCAGTCCTGACGAAGTTTTGTTTTCTGTGCAGAAGCTGAGCAGCCACCGACCGCCGTGCAACGTGAGCTACGAGCTCGCCGTGCCGGCGCGCAGAGGCGCTCTAAGACGTCAGGCATTACCACCTACCCAAGTCCCTTGTTTCGGACGAACAACATCATATCGGGCTGGTGGTCTTGTTTTGACCGCACTTTTCGGTGCGCATTTCACCACTTTACTACCCGACACAACATAGTAACAGTCGCGTAACAACACACTTTGTGCTGTTAAGCGACGTCGTTCAGGCGTGGGGTAGCGTCAGCCAAACCCGTCTGAACGATCAAATCCGCCATTTGCTGCGGTCGCAGTGTGACACCCTACGGTGACAACGGCCACTGTTGTTGTTTTGGTTTAACCTTGCACCGTGGCCTTTCCCGCTTCACGGGTCAGCCGAAGCAAGCTGGGCTCCGGGATTACTGGCCTTGGGGTCGCCCCTAGTCAACCCCGGAGTAGCGCTTAGGAGCACCCCTCTCCGCCGAGAAAAAAGCTCGGAGAGGGTACACAACTAGGGCACACCTTAGGTACACACTCCCTCTCACACAGTGAGCTCACAAGGTGTGTGAGGGAATTCAAACCCTTGATAGGGCATCCTGAGTATTCCCCTCAGGATGCAGTCCCGTCCCTCTAACGGTGAGGTGCAGGTCCTTCAGACCTTCGCCCTCCGCCACCCCGATCTGTATGTTGCTCATATGCAACTCCTCGAAGAGGAAGCGAGTGCCCGCCTCACGGACACTCTTATTGCTCCCTCCGGGACTTCAATCCCGGAGGCCAACATCCCTCCTCTGACCCGGTCCTTCTCAGAGGACAGCCCGCTTTCGCCCGCCCCGGGCCCGGACAATAGACGCACGGTGGCAGCCCCTCCCCGTGAGAGGTCTCGCTCGCGCTCACCGATCGGGAGGCCAGCGAGCACCCGTCCCTCCATCGCCGTTGTCGAGCCCACTTCGGACTCCGAAACGGAGATGGAAGTAGATCCGAGTCGCGCCTTACGCACTGACTCGGACTCCGATAACGACGGCTATACCGTCGTTGACCGCAAACGCAAGCGTGCTCCTAAAGCCGCTAGTTGCGCAACTTCCGCCCCTCCCGCCAAGGCACCCGCTAAGGCCCCCGCCTCCGGCAAGAAGCCGACCCCCGCCCCGCGCCCCGCGTCTCCTCCCTCCGCTCCGGCCACTACTGCCGCGTCCCCTCAGGACGCGAGCGCGCGCCGCGAAAAACCGCCTCCACCCCTGTTCATTCAGGACAAAACCAAATGGGACATGCTGTCCCGTTTAGTTTCGGATCGTGGGATCCATTACACTAATGCCCGCTCCACGCAGCAGGGCATTAAAGTCCAAGTGCCCACCAGTAGCGACCACAGAGCGCTAACAAAGCTCCTCCGTAAAGAGAGCATAAGTTTTCATACTTATGCGCTCGAAGAGGAGAAAGTCCTTCGCGTTGTGATTCGCGGTGTGCCTAAGGAGTTACATACCGATGCGGTATGTGACGACCTTAAAGCACAAGACTTCCCTGTGCATGCGGTTCACCGCATGTACAGCGGGAAGGACCGCAGTCCATATGACCTAGTACTCGTAGTACTAGACCGTACACCAGAGGGCAAGGCCATTTTTAATTTAAAAAAGGTCTGTGGCCTCTCAGGACTCGATGTCCAAGCCCCATACAAAAATGGAAGTCCCTCGCAGTGCCATAACTGCCAACTATACGGGCACGCCTCCCGTTTCTGCTTCGCTCGCGCTAGGTGCGTTAAGTGCCTAGGCGATCACGCGACAGCAGCGTGCACTCGCACCCGGGACTCGCCGGACCCACCCAGTTGTGTTCTGTGCGGTGCTCAAGGGCATACCGCGAATTACCGTGGCTGCCCTAAAGCACCACGAGTGAACCACAGGGTGGCAAGGCATAGGCCGACCCGTCCCTCTTACGACCGTTACCAACGGGTAAGCCCTAAACTAACGGTAGTACCTGCCTCACAGGTAATACCCGCGCCGCTCCCAGCCCGTAACGCATGGTCTAAACCACCCAGTATGGTTAAGACCGTCGCTACCGCCCGCGCCCCGGCCCGCGCGCCCGCACCCGCGCCCGCACCCGCACCCGCCCGCGCCGCGGCCCCTGCCCGCGCACCGGCCCCGGCTCGCCCCGCGCTCCCGGCACCCGTCGCCAACACCATTCGCGCGCCTCCCCGCGCCGCTTCCCGGCCACAAGCTCCACCTATGCCATTGATGGCTGCCCCTCTTCAAGAGGCAATCAACCTAGTCAGCGATCTGGCTATGTCGGTTGACATCAATGAGGTACAAGAGCTATTCCACAAGATGCAATACGCTCAATCCCCAGCGGACGTGATCCAATACACATTGGAACACGCGAATTTACTTAGCGCCCTTAAGCGCTTCGTTCCCCAGGCCCCTCCCCAGTACAACCACTATGGGTAGTACAACCGAACGCACGAAACCGTACTCAGTTTCGTTAGCGTCATTTAACGCTGACGGCCTCTTCAGACAACGTGACCTCGTCCACGACTTTTGTTGTACCCACCTTATCGATATCATATGCGTGCAGGAAACCTTTCTAAAACCGGGGAAGGCGAACCCTAGGTTTGCCAATTACAGAACGGTACGTGATGATAGAGTGAACTCCCGTGGGGGAGGCACTCTTATCTATTACAAAAGGTCCCTGCACTGCATTCCCCTACCTACCCCGACTCTTGTTAATATGGAAGCATCTTGTTGCCTCCTAGCTATGACTGGTCATCAACCTATAGTCATAGCATCCTGTTACCAAGCTTGCAAAAAGCCGATCGTCCGAGCTGACTTAGAAGCCCTATTCTCATTAGGAAGCGCCGTCATTCTGATTGGCGACTTCAACAGTAAGCACATCCTATGGAATTGTAACGTCAACAATCCCAGAGGTATTGCACTTGAAAACCTAATCGCAGAACTTAACTTTGACATAATTGCGCCCACTGAGCCCACTCACTACCCTTATATGGAAGACCACCGATCTGACTTGCTTGACATGGCACTATTCAGAGGCGTAACACTCCGGTTACGCTCCATAGAAGTGGTTCACGAGCTTCACTCTGACCACCGACCCATTATACTGCGACTAGGTCCCGACCCAACGACTGACCTCCCCCGCCCCACTAAGACGATAGTGAACTGGAAGCAAGTAGGCGATGCCCTAAAGGCTATCAGTTCACCGGACCTAGACAAGATCCCTGACGACATCCTGACAAAAGATGACGTAACCCTTGCGATCGATTCGTTCACCAATCACCTCTCCACCGTAGTAGGTGCATCCGCAAAGGAGGTCATAGTGCCGGACGACCGGCGCCTTGTCATTCCAGCGGATGTGAGACGATTGGTGACGGAGAGTAAAGCAGTGACCCGACATTACGACTCTTACCCCAGTAAAGAGAACAAAACTAAGAAACGCCACTTTGAACGCATGGTTCAAAGTCGCATGTCTGAGTTGCGTGATCAACAATGGGGCGATAAACTTTCAAACCTCGTGCCAAGCCACCATGCTTACTGGGACTTGGCGCGAGGCTTGAAAGGAAGTAACCATAACGGCATGCCTCCTTATACAGACCAGTCCCACTAGTCCCAGCGTTCTTTGACGAAGACAAAGCTGAGTGCCTAGCTGATAGCCTAGAGGCTCAGTGTTCCCCTAACGTAGATCACGTTGACCAAGCTCACCTCGATTCGGTGGATGCTGAAGTCGAACGTAAAAGCTCTGTGGTCACCTCTGAACTCCCACCAATCACCTTAGCGACTTACGCTGAGGTGGAGAGACTGATCAAGGCCCTCCGACCGCGCAAATCCCCCGGTGCCGATGGCATCTCCAACAGGGTTCTTAAAACCCTCTCTCCTCCTCTCATCCATCTCTTAGTCAGCATCTTCAATGCTGCTATGAGCCACTGCTTATTCCCAGACACCTGGAAATGTGCAAATGTCATTGGCATTCACAAACCAGGCAAAAGCTCATCTGACCCCACCAGTTACCGCCCCATCAGCCTCCTCAGTGCCTTAGGCAAACTCTACGAGCGGTTACTTGCAAACCGTCTCCAATCCCATGCTAAGGAACACCACCTTATCCCAGATGAGCAGTTTGGCTTCAGACCCGGACACTCATGCGTCCAACAGGTGCACCGCCTCACGGAGCACATCATTGAGGGCTTCAATAAGTACCCCAAACCCCAGACTACGCTAGCAGTCTTCCTCGACGTAGCGAAAGCTTTTGACAAAGTCTGGCACAACGGCTTGATCTACAAGCTATACCAATTTGGCGTGCCAGAACGTCTTGTGCTCATCCTACAAGACTTCCTTAAAGCCAGAAGCTTTCGCTATCGCGTGGAAGGCACCCTCTCCTCCCCCCACCCAGTCAGAGCCGGAGTCCCTCAGGGCTCCGTGCTATCACCTATTCTCTTTGCACTGTATACCAGTGACATCCCACGCTCTCAGCCCAAAGTATTCCTAGCCCAATATGCGGATGATACCGCCATTTACACCACTGGGTGGCATATCAACAGACAGTCCTATTTCGTCATGCAACGGGCCATCACCGAGATCGGTGACTGGTTCCGAAAATGGCGCATCGCGGTCAACCCAGCTAAAAGCACAGCTATGTGCTTTACTGAGAAGACACGCTCCCCTTACCCGAAACCGCTTATTTTGTTCGACGAACCCATTCCCTGGGTTCCTAGAACAAAATACCTCGGAGTCACCCTTGATCGTCATCTCACCTTTAACGATCACATAACAACCGTCCGTAACAGAGCGGCCTTCATAATGGGTCGCCTTGGTCCCCTACTTCGCAAAGAGAGTAAAATGTCTCTTAGTAATAAGAAGACACTTTACACTGCCTGCATCCGCCCCATCATGACTTACGCATCAGTAGTGTTTAGTCATGCTAGTGAGGCCCACCTTCATAAACTTCAAGTCATCCAAAACCGTTTTCTTCGTAATGCAACCGGCGCCCCGTGGTATATCCGGAACACCGAGTTGCATTGCGACTTAAACCTTCCCTCTCTAGCGCAGTTCAATAAGGACTGCGCCCGCCGATACTTTGATCGAGCGCCCCACCACCCGAACCCATTGGTTGTCCAGGCATCGAACTACTCGACTGCCTCTTCTATCCCATTTTTCAAACCCCCCCGTCGCCGACCACGGCAGGTATTAGACGACCCGGATGACCCCATCGCAGCCATTACGTTGGCAGCTTTAGCGTTATCTGCAAGTCGTCGAGGTAAAATCCCCAGGTGTGAGGTAATCAGAGGTCACACAATCAAACACCGAGCTCGCCGGCGAGCTCGAGGCAAAAACAAGGTCACGATAAATTGCTCTCCAAATAGTCAAAGAGTATTATTCAGTAGGGCCCAATTGTGCAACACTGCAGTTGCACAGAGGCATTTTGCTCCGATCCCCCCCATGTCTCTCGACAGCGAGACAAGCCGAGGTCCGAACCACAGTGGTGCCCTTGAGCTCGCTGTCAACCCCTCCTATAATAGCGGTACGTTTTCGGCGTCCGCAGGAGACGGAGGTAGAAAGCGCTTTTCGCCTTCTACGCCCGTCTCGGGAGAAGTGCCTTCGGCACTTCTCCCTCCCGGGCTATTGTAGGGCCAGGCCCTCGCCCAAAACCCGGTGGAGCTGGACGACCGCACAGGCGGTAGCCAGCATCTATGTCCTCCCTAAAAAAAAAAAAAAAAAAAACTAATCAAGTAATTAAACCTTAAGTAGTATTTAAACATTTCTTGTAAATAAGAAATAATTAAACATTGCGTAACTAACCCATATATATGTTTTATTCGATACTGGCAATTGGGTAATTTTTCCACAGAAAATCTTAAAAACAGGGTATGCAAGAATTATAGTGTATGGAAGAGCATAAAATTATAGTGTCTTACTTACTCTTGGCAATCTTACTCAGAAGCAGTACTAGATCATAGTATTTTTTTTTATTATTTTCTAATTGAGTATAAATTGTTGAGCAATGGCAGAAACAAATGGATGCGATGCGCCTTTGTCCAGTAAGAAACGATGCCGTACCGTAAATTAGAGTGAAGAAGATATGGTTGGATGTTATGATTTTTATAAAGTCATGTAGGTCACATTTGATTAAAGACAAGATTTACATAAGTGTAAATAATGATGTCACCAAAATTATAATCAATTGAAATAGACTGCGTGACAAGATATTCTGCAAAGGTACATTATGTATGTAAAATTTGGTTGCATTTTGTTGAATTTATCCCCATCCTTACAAATACACCGGGCCAAAAAACTCCCGCCATTTGTTATTTAAATTGTTAAACATGGTCCGAAGGTTGTTTAATTTGACAGCTGCTTAATTACATAGCTGATTATGCAGATGATTATTTCTAAATTGCGTTTATGAATGCACAATATATTTTAACAATGTATAAAGTATTCCTTAAAATTTAATTATCCTTTATGAAAAAGTATGTAAGTTTCAGAATGTTCGAGTAAGTTCCGGTTATACTACCCAGAACATATTTATTAAACAAAACACTCTGTTTATGTTTCACAATCATCGATTTAGCCTATCCATCGGTTAAGGTTTGAAACGCGCTGCATGTCAACTGTCATTTATATCATTTAGTTATTTTATGTGTTGGTTAGCAACCCGAAATTTTATTAGGACATTCTGAAACGGGCCCTAAATATTTTAAATTTAGGGATTTTGACCACAAGTATTGAAACTGTTGATATTTTAATTTTGAAATTCTACTTATTTATGTTTATACGGACCTACTTACTTAGTAACCAATGGTGTCAGTGACGTTTAGTGCAGTGTTAATTTCAATTATCTATGTACCATTGTTTTTAAACAAAGAAGATTATTTTCAGCTAGTTTACAGCTGTTAAATAGCGGAAAATAGTAAGAGTATTTTTGTGGCCGCGATCTACGAGTGCGTTGCTCCCCACCTAGCAACTACTTCATAATCTGCGTGCGCGCTGATAACTCTATTATTATCTATCTGCTCGTGTCTCGGCTGCGTCCACAGGCCAATCGCAATCACGGAGAGCCCGCATAGTGGTAACACGAGAAATTTCTACGGACAAAAAAAACTACATTTTATATAAAGCTAGTGTCGAAAAATGCAACTAAAGAAAAAATACCAGAAGATGGGCAGAAGCAGGATTGGGATAATGGTGAACCCCCCCCCCCCCTACGATCAAGTTGATACAGTATCCTCATTCTGTGATTCAAAAAGCAACAAGCAAGCTCTAATCTGCGGTGCATATATGAGGGTTATAGAAATTTTGAAGAATAGCGCAAGCTTCTTATTTAGTATGTTCCTCTTGCTAGGAAGCTCTGTGTAATCACTCAGCGACCCATAATAAATCCTCCTTCATAACCGGTAGAATTAATGAGCAATCATAAGTGTCTGAGCAGATGATAATCCTAACCTCTTGTCCCTCCTACGAATCGTTATTGTTTGGGTTTGGTATTATGACCGATCACCTAACTGACTTCTACTTCCCGTGGGATTATTCATTGGATACCCGCTACGAGTCGGATAGTATACGCTCAAGTAAAACAAAGAGTCATTTTATGTAAAAAATGCATAAAATGTTTTCAGAATTGGTGTATTCACTACTTTCCTTTGGTCATCCAAGTGAGAGAATATGAAAGTCGTTACGTAGTATTTAAATTATCTTTGGTCTCTTAGCCTGAAAAATTTACGGCCTAGAGTAGGTACCACATACGATCAGATTAACTTGCCGGGGATCATGTCGGGTCTGGCACTGTACTACATACTATAGTTTCTGTCCGAAAATCGACCAACCAAACGCCCCATCAACCAACATGAGGAATATCACTTGTTGTATTTTTAACCAACTTCCAAAAAAGGAGGAGGTTCTCAATTCGTCTGTATTTTTTTTATGTTTGTTACCTCAGATCTCTTGACTGGGTGAACCGATTTTGAAAATTATTTTTTTGTTTGAAAGCTGATGCTTGTCGTTTGGTCCCATTTTAAATTTAATCAAAATCGGTCAAGCCGTTTTTGAGTTACACTAAAAAGATTGAAAAAAAAATTTAACCAAAAAATGGAACCGATTTCATCACCCAAAAGTGTGAAATAACTTGTCAAAGCCGGTACCATGCGTACAATATTGTGACAATAGGTACTTTTGAACCATCATGGTACCGACTTCAACAAGTTATTTCACACTTTTGGGTTCAACACCCAAAAGTGTGAAATAACTTTTCACACAGTCGGTTCCATTTTTTGGTTAAATTTTTTTTACAAATACTATAGGTTTAGGCATCCGTCGCGACATCGGAGGACGCGGGTTCGATTCCCGCCTTGGGCATAAAATTTTGTACTCCAATAATTTGTAAAATATGATTTTAGCTTAGCACGCGATAGTGCTTGTAATCATATTTAGAAATATCACTTGTTGTGTCTAAATAAATTACAATTGCACTAAATTTGGTCCGCGATATTGTGCTGCAACTGTACTCATCATCAGTTAATTTCCATTATACTTAAAGTATCTATCATACTTTTTCTGGCATGACGATCGCCTTATCAGAATCATAATAACCTTTGGTACTCATTAGCTCACAACAATGATGATAAATAATATAAAGTTAATGTTTAGCAAATACATAATGACACGAGGATAGGGTCGATTAAATATTTATTTATGTTAATGTAATCTCGAAGTGGCACCAACCCACTTACAATGTATAGCACCAGTCTTCGTTGAGACGCCACAACGTGTGTTTACTTTAGTCTAATCGTGAATGTTATAAATTGTGTAGAAAAAATACTCACAGTAAATATAACCACAGTGCGGCCGCGTAGTAGGGATGCTCTGGGCTATATGCGCGTGTATGAGATAGTGTTTGATTGCGCGTCGCCTCGTGTACAACATGATTTACTAAATTATAGAGAACATTGTTATATGCCGGCTTAATAATATTAGTTTTCAATTCGTAAGAGTTATACGGAGCTTTATATACACAGAAGTAAGTAATATATTTACATTTCTGCGATCTCTGTTTGCGTTTCATTATAAAATGTAATGTTGGCAGCGTAGCTACACATTATTGCATGAATTATAAAAAATAATAGAAAAGGTAAGGGTGGTTTCTCTTTTCATATTATATGTTTTTAAGTAAAATTTTCGAAAATGTTTTAACCTTATTCGACGATTTATGATTAATGAAATTAGTATTTCATTAATAACAATAATTATTTAATTATACTTATTTTAAACCTGCTTAGTTTTTTTTACTTTGTATTTCTTTGGGTGTAATTTTTTTGTTTATCTAATGGTGGATTATTCGTGAATGTGCACCACTGTAATAGACAAATATTAACATTAGGGGTTTATCACCGATTATATCTATTTTTGTGTACTTTTATTACGTACTAATAATGAAAGAATAAAAAACAGATATACCAATATCTATAGAAATGTTTAAATTAAATACATTTTCAAATTCAAATTCATTTATTTGCAGGAATATAGGTAGTTTAGATACATATAGATCTTAGAATTACTTATTTGAGTTAATAGTGTCTACTATATTCTACCCTTAATGGGTGTGCAAAATTCGGTTTACGCGTCAGTGAAAAATAGGCACATATGATTTAAATTCATTGGAAAATAAATACAACTGCAGTCAAGAAACTAAAAATAAGTGGTGTATTAGCTATCATTATTCAATTTACTATATTAAATTCTATATATAAATATCTTAAAAATCATTTAAATGTTATTAGTGTGTTAGTAACTTAAAAAAATTTAATAAGCTATCGTAGTTATAGGCCTACTATAATTGAACCGGATGATAGACGCAAGATGTCCTCGGTAGTCAAATAAACAGCGTGACTATCATATAAAAAAATAGAGCTAAACATAAAATAAATAAGACTGTCAAGGCTTGCGTTAAAATTAACTTCCCAAAAATAGATTGCATAGATATTTAGTATTCTTCCTAATCATTTTGTTGATTTTAAATAGGTAATGTAATTATACTAATTTCTTAAGGATATTGACACATTTAAGCGTGAATTAGATGCGAAAATTCATTATCATTGAGGTGGAGTCCCATAACATAATTTGAAAACAGCTGCATTTATAGTATATACTACAAGTGAGCTAAGTTGCTCATATTATAATACACGAGGCTGTGGGTTGCTGTTTCATGCGCACTATTTCAACACCCTTACTAGGAAAAAATATATACTTATTGCACAAATGCGATACAAACAACATACGAAAATTATAAAAAATAATGCCTAAGGTTTTTTTTGCGCGCGGCAAAATTTATGGTGTTTGATTACATAAACTTAGCCTTAAACCTTTTTGTTGTTACAAATCTGTATTACCCGGTTAAATTGAAAATGCTCTGTTTACTCGCATATAATTTGCAATTAGGTACTAACGTAACTTTGTAAGGATAATTCTATTACGCACTAGTGTATAATATTATTATGCACGAGGGTGTTATAGTTCGCTTTATGGCCCTAAGAATTTCATAAAGCTCACTTTACGAACGAGGGTGTTGAAAATTATTTATCAGGTTGTTATGAAATAACCTTCAGAAATGTCTATTTGTTGCCAAAATATCCGTACTGAGCGTAGGTACAATATAATTTTTCTGAATACAAACAATGCATCACCCCCTTAACGTATTAGCTTCCAATTTAGATAGTGAATACCTAGCTGAAAATGAATAGGTACAAAACATGGTTGTACTTTATCGTGCCCTCTATTTTGCTCACAGGGTATCGGAACGAGGTCAGGGCTGTCCATATGAGATCGCGAAGGACTATTGGTATAGTCATAATTAACTATAAATAGTTTTTAATCTTTGGCAATTAATTGTTCTGTTTACACACGCTCAGTGTGCACGGTGACAACGTGTGATCACGCTTTGGCTACAATGTACCTACCTACTACAAATATCTTTAATTAGCTTCTGAACGATGGGCTACTCTTTCCGTATAGAATAAGGGTTATTATTATTATTATCATGCGTGTAAGCTATTTCGATTAAATCCAAAATGGGAAGGTCCGTTTAACTTGTGAACGTTCTGCGTGATTATTTCTTTGTTCAAAGTCTTGGATTTCGAACAAAGGAGGTATCAGATAAAACATTAGAAATTTAACTTTTATAATAAAAAAAAATTTTATTTACAATTTGGGCTCACATAAGTTACCAAGTAAGAATTGTTTTAAAGATTGAGCGAACAGAAGAATATAAATAAAATTAAACGTAACAATAAAATTATAAATAAAATTAACGTGTTTTTACATTTTTTTAAATAAGTACACAGTTTTGTACAATTTAATTTTTAAATGAAAAGAGAAATAACAGAAATATTCAATAGTAATTTTTTGATTTAAGTGTTTTTTTCTTTGCTAGAGAGTATATAAGAGTCATGGATAAATATTACAATCGGAAATCCAACCCCTAGAAGGGTGAAGAGGAGTCAAATGTTCGGACCGACCGAATCATGTGATTTATGTATTAATTGCGTAGGTCAATCAATATTCTGGTTTGAAATTTCACTAATTCTTGGGTACAGGCAATACAAATTTAATGAAGTAGATGTTTTGACTCCTTACTACTATGTAAGATCACTAAACTGAATCAATTGCAAAAGAGTGATATTAGCGGTCAATCCTAGTGATGCGAAAACCTCATTTTCTCACTTTTTAAATAAACATTTAAGTACCTTCATATAATCAGTGGATAAATCCATAGATTTAATTTTAAATAAACCCATAAATGAATACATGTCGTGAAACGTCTTTGGTTTGATCTATGACCCCATAATGAGTAAAAAGGACATTTCACAAAATGACTAGCAGGAAAAACTATCTCCAACATACCTTTATGTATTTTGTACTATTATTTGACGATCTCTACGTTAAGACTCACGTCGATTGGGTTGCTCTGTGAAAGCAGGATAAACAAACAAACCGACAAACACACTTTCACATAAAATTTGTGTGGGGATTAGTCATCATCTACCATGATCATCATAACTACAATTTAAGTTATTCATTAGCATTCACGTGTTGGCCGTAACTGATGTGTGCTTTACAAAATGTTCACAAACAGACACCAAAGCCACAGATTAAGCCATAGCTACTACGAAACTATAACCCGAAATCGCCTAGCAACAAGTAGCTACCTCTATATGTGTGAACGAGTCGAGGTTATCTATTTTTAGACAAGTGGCATCAAATCATGGAGTAGATAAAAAATTAGATTGTTATGTAGTTTGTGTATTGGTTTCTATTGATATTGAAATAATAATATTACTGTGTGTATAAACTTTGGTCAGTTTGCCTTTACCTACCGAGTATCATCAGTCGGAAGACGCTTAATGTGGAACAACCTCCATGGAACGCCACAAATAAACAGCCATTAGCCATTTGCATTAACCGCCTCTCAAATATTTCAAGATACTGTAGTGCGGGGCCTTCTTTAGAAGGCTTCCGGTGTATTGCAGTTATACTTCAATCCTTTTTTCCGTCAATCGGTTGTCTTTGCGTATTCCACAGTCAAGGAGTTTTAGTGCCATAAGTCAGTTCTGCCGATACACAGTGGTTGAAACTTTTGGCTTTAGACTGTGCGTGATCTGGGACGAAAAGACCTCGCGTATAGTTTCCCAATGGCAAGCAGCTGCCGATCCAAGGTTATATTCTTTAAGAGACCTCGTTTTCGAGGTTGGATCTAATTTACTGGACACTGTGTCTAAGATAGATACAATCGTGAACAATTTCAAGAGTCTTGTTCCTAGGTTAACATGCATGGATATTGGACATTATCGTTGTCTTGTCCATGTTCAACCTACGATCCACCTGCTGGGAAACTCTACTGTGGCCGCTGTACGGGTATCACGTATACATTATTTCTACGCGGAAATAGTGCACTCGTGCATTTCGCAGAGAAATCTTCAGGAAGGTCGATGCGTGCATAATATATTTCATGTAGTAAGTTTTCCTGAGTCTTTAAATATATTTTTTGTTTTTTACTAAAGACCCAGACATACATTTATCAAAACAATTACACTAAAAATTATATAGAACAATTCTATATTGTTAACCAATTCTATATAGAAGCAGTGATAACTCAGTGGCATTGGTTATGGACTGCCGCACAGCAGGTCTGTGGTTCGAATCCCGCCGCGGGCTTATGCTTCACCGCATGGTAGAAGGGCATTTTGCAAATGCCCGCCTGGCTTGCGACTACCCTCAAGTAGAAAATCTGTCGCCAAGCACCTAATGGTGTGGTCCGGGAGCTGTGCTTGAGGGCCAGTAACTCTACCTAGAATTACTGGCCCTCTGTAATATCTAATATGCCTATTAACACCTTCGAACCAATCATCACATACCATCAGGTGAGATTGTGGTCAAAGGCTTACTTATCAGCATTTAAAAAAAACATTGTAGTAGCTATTGTTAAAAGATGTTTTAAAAAAAAATGGCCCCGAATTTCTTGCCCGTTCTTCTTTCATTTCTTATTTTTTTGTGAACGTGGCCTAGTACAATCTAGAATATATCAATATTAAAATTTGTAATTGACTTTCATAAGAGTGTCGTAGACGCCTATATTGAATAAATGATTTTAACTTTGACTTTGGTAAACCTAACCTATAGGCTTAGTTAAGCATTATGGTGGTATGAAGTTGAAGTCCACTAGTTCTGTAACATATCTAGACAAAACCGTTATCTAAACTATGTTATCAAGGTTCAAAGATACATAGTTTTGCTCTACTATGTAACCCTAATAAAGCAACGACTCCACTGTAGGCATTACGGTAATAATTAATTTAAATTAATGAATAATATGATATTTACACTTGGGTTCGTTACGTTATCAAAGGGTATATTGAGTTCTTAAATGTTAAAAGAAATGATTATTAAACAACAATAATGATGTATTATGACTGTTATACCTAGGGTTGCCAGATATCCGGGAAATCCGGGATAATCCCATAATAGGGTGTCTTTTCCAGTGTCCAGTAATTTCGCTCAACTGTCCCGGAATTCGCAAGTTTAAGTTTTTTCACAAATTTTACGTATGATAATCCAAATTTTCATAGTTAGTCTTTAAGAGTGGCTCAAGTTTGTTTTAATGTTAATTGTATGATTAACCTTATTTAGATAACATGTCTTTGTAATAAATTACACATATTTGAGACAAATAATAATTGCCATTTGTTTTATCACATAATGTTTCTAACTAATATTTATATATATATTAATGCATCAGTTCAACCGTAGATATGCAGAGAATAGATAGTATTTAGATTTGAACTTGAGGTCAAATTACCAACTCTCTTTCTAACCCCAGAAATGTCCAGGAATTAATATACCTTGATCTGGCAACCCTAGTCATACCTAATAGCACTTTTTTTTTACCGGCGGTATGCCTTTATTAAACATAACACTATGAACTATATACAACACTACAGCTACTACAATAAAAGCACTTAGACAACCTACAAGTCATAGCAGACTCATAGGCAGTCCAAATGCTCCACCCCACTCCCAGTTGGCAGCGTGCCCAGCATGCTGGCAGCATTGCCCCGTTGAATTGCAATGCTTATTCGTTGAGCCAAATATGTGCCAGCATTTTGATCCTAATAGCACTGAATATGCGTATACTCTAGTTAGTCAAGGAAATCACTAGTAGTATTTTTTATAAAACTTAGACAGGTGGGATAGAGTAATTAGTAGGTTATTTATTGGTAAATTTTATATTGTTCTAAGCTGTACCTGTTACCGCATAAAGTATTCCAGAAGTGTTCCCGCTTAGAACGATTTCACTACCGAATCTCACCACCTGTGGTGAGATGGCTATCCTGTTTTTAAACTAATTATCAAATAGCACCATAGTACTTCCAAGTTACAACTCACTTTTTTATGTCAGACTATATTATCCACGTTTTGTGTCAACTCTTTCAAACGGTAAAGTTTAAAATGCCTATGTGGATAACTTTGTCTCTCGAATGTGGGTAAAATCAGGGGATTAAAATTAGGGGATATTTTTTTTATACACGGTTTATTCTGTGACACGGACTGGATGGAGTTGATAAAATTGCTAATTTCACGAAAACAATGATAGAAATGTTGATCACTTGAGTATGCAAAAGTGTTGCAGAGATTTTTCGAAAAATGTATTTAATTCGAGGTAGAAGATTTATTTTATAGAGATAGTTTTATTTAATATAATTTTCGTGCAACATTAATTCCATAAACAAACAATATTTAATTTTAAATCCATAATCAACATTGCAGAAAACCAACATTCTTTTAAAATCAACCTTTTAAGTATTCTAAGTGTCCTGTGCTTGATATGGGCAGGAGAAGCAGCTTAAAAACACTTCGGCTACTGCTTGTTTCACTACTTACCTAGTTTAGGTATATATAATTTGTTATTGTATTACAAACTAAAAATTCCCAAGACGCCTGCTGAGCGTGGGGATTATGGCAAACCCCCCTTAATGGGAGAGGCAATGTTCAGCAGTGGTCTATCCGGCTGATACAGTAACTACGGTACAGTATTACTAACTTGTACTTAGTAGTTTAGTACACTTGTACTAAAAAACTATATAGAATTGTTTAACGTCACAAATTTTCTCAAATCGGCAAAGCTCTGCATAAAGATTTTCTCCTCTATATAGGCTATTAAGTAGGTGCGACAATAACTCATTTCAACACGCTTTGAGCTCAGGTGTATGTCAAGACGCTTAAAATATTGTTGTCACCGAAAACGATATTTCTTCAGCTGCAAAAATGTCTCAACCGTTTATAAAGCAGGCTCTGTGAGTTTTTCGTATGGTGATTTATGTTTAATTACAGTGTCCCTCACATTTTTATGCCATTCTAAAACAAATTTAGAAGTTCTCGACGAAAGGAGGCTCGAGAAAAGCCCGGAGTAAAACTTTGGAAACAATTAAGAGTTCCGCAAGAAAGCATTAGAATACGAAAATCCCCTGTTTTGGGAGACAGCTTTACACAAAGCCGTGCAATGTTTGTACATGTACAAATACAATGTAGGTATTGTTATTTAATTCGAGATATGAAACTGTCATATCGGAATAATGTGACCTCCTCTCAGCGTTCGTATCACGTACTGATAGGTCGCCGGTGCAGGTCGAAGAGATTTATCATGACGAGTTGCTTTGACCCGCTCAGTAACAATAAGTATATATATACAAATAGGTACAAACAACATAAAAACATGTATATACATGTACATGTATACTAAACCTAAACAACAAGTCTGAAACCGTACCCCGGTAGTTTGCAATAAGTTAAGCTCTTATTACATGGAACCTACGAATAATATTTATTCGCAGCATACTACGTTTTAATACAACGGTTTTAAAATTTCAAATGGACAATCATTTGACTACGATCTTACCCAATGGAAATATTCGGCGTTGTCGATCATAGCGTGCTTATCTAAGGTAGATACTTATATCTGTTTTTTTTAAAATTACCACAAAGAACAGTACCACTAACAAACGTTTAAACACGGCCACCTCTGCCTATACCATCATTGTTTTATTTTTATTTTTTATGTTTTACTTACATTTAAACCAACAAACCTACTCACATAGTTTTAGTCAGACTTGTAATGAATTCAGTAAAAAGAAACTGCCTCTAATATACTGCTGTTCTATAGCTGTCATCACTCCAATAATCTCCGTATTCCGAGTTCAGGGAGGTATAAAGTCGAGGTAAAACAGGGATCGTGTTTTGATTACGGTACCTACTTCCTGATACCTTTAATTACCCTCCTTTTCCTTTGTGAGAGGAAAGCTTATTTTCCGCGGCGTCCACTCCATTTCCAACCAGTAATGATATCGATCGACTTGCTTTGAGGTAACGGCCATTGGGCACATCTGCAATATTTGTCACAAATTAATACCTGGAACAGCCTCTGTGATATATTGCTCCGAATATTAGATGTGGGATTATGTTTAGTAGGTATTTAATAGGTATGAATGGTTGACTACTTAGATAAGCACATGTTCTGTAGCTATGTATAAGCTAGGCATTAGTCGACAAAATATAGCATATACCCTAAGATATTAGAAGAAAATGGAATTCTCTTGTTCTCTACCAATACTTACCTTAAAGCTTCTCAAGGGAAATATATTACTAACCTATGATTAAGATTATTTCATATTACTCATAATACTGCGTGATAAACTTTAGGTAATATTAATTTATGTCCCTAAGTCGCGAGATAACTATAAGATAACAGTTTTAATTAAACAAGTTATGAAGGGATCTGCAATTTACATGGGTTTGGCTTTGCGACGCCTACCAGTCATAAACCACGTCAATGGTCCCATTTTATACGGGTCATTAAGTCATTATTTCGGGGGCTTTCTTTATAGCTTTTTTCCGTGAGAAGATTTTTCCTGTAAAACCAATGCTAAGTGTTTCAGAGACATCGTAATTTAAAGGGAGGTTCTTCAGGATTGGGGTGATATGTATATATATATATATATATACATATATATATATATACATATCATATACCTAGTATTGACTTTGATACAGTAGCACCTATAGTATGTACACATGGGTAAGAGGATATTTTCTTATAAGTAACAAAAATCTTTGGGATAAGCCAAACAAGTCCTTTTTATTATGTGGTCAAAGCCAAAGCAACGTTCAATTTGAGTGTAGTATTCGACAACAATCCAACGTTGAAATGAGATTCATATGAGCGCATGCTGCAACCTGAGGACCATTGGTTACGGCATTTGCTCAGTCGGAAATGCCATAAATACTTGGTTACACCATGGTTCTATATCAAAATCCTACCTATCGATTGAAGATATTAAGTTTTTGACTTGTAAGGCTTTGAAGAAAGTTGTCAGATGTCGTTTAGAAGGAATGCGACTTTTGTTCCGCGTCTTAACAAAACTTTATTTCACAAACAAATTTTTAACTAGAGAAGTTTGATACTATAGTCAAGGATATACATATATTGAAATGTAGGCAAGAATCTATCTGATAATTCATATTATAATTTAGGGCACTAAGACATATTTCTATGCGATGCGACGACCCTCAATCATAGTTCTCATAAAATGCCTAATGCTAGTGCGTGAAAAATAACTTTACCTGGATACATTTTTGTTTCAGGCAGTGAGCTATGACCCCACCAGCCAGCGAGAGTGCGGAGCCCCCGCAAATCGTAGTCTTAGATGGGGGTTTTTCCACTCAACTGTCATGCCACGTGGGGCACGTGATTGACGGCGATCCCTTGTGGAGCGCACGGTTTCTACACACGCACCCTGACGAGGTCGTCAATACGCACTTGGATTTTCTGAGAGGTGAGGTGTAATTAAAATACAATTTTTAAAGAGCTACCAGATTCTTACTTGTTCTTTGCTATTGTAGCTCTACATAACATGCTATGCTCTATGCTGCACTCAGCGGTCTTTTAGGTTCATAAGTGCATCGTAAACACTCAAAATAGTAGATTGTACGAATAATACATAAAACAAGTCATTGTAGCCGAGATGTTTAAACAGCCCGAACCAAAGGTGAGCGCTAATATGAAGTCTAGGCTAAAATGTGTTTTATGCACGAGCCTACACTTTCGGATTTTTATTTCAATTTAGAGGAAATTCAACAAAGATCTTTAAAAATTGAAACAGAAGATTGAAATCTAGGTCTTAAATAATACCCCGTCTGAGGGTTTTATTAAAGACCCAGGCAAAATTATCATATGAAATTTATTATAAACTAAACTTCCTTAAATAATAAAATAATGTATATGCACTTGTGCTTAAAAGTAGGATTTATGCACTAGGGCTTAAAAAGTTGTTTTAGTTCGCTTCAAACAAGAACTTTACGAGCATGAGAAGTGTACAATGAGTGCATAAAACAAGTTTTAGCCGAGACGTTTAATATGACTATATTTAGGTCGAGGCTAAAATAGGTTTTAATAACCTCGGATTTTTACTTCAATTGCAAAAAAAATAATCAATGTTATTGTAAATAATAAATTCTTAATTCAAATTTAAACTAATAATTGAAAAATGTTCTATTTTAAGCGTCACTGTTTCGACTAAATGTACGTCTGGGTCTTTACATATACCTCAGATCTACCGGTATTATGGAAGACCCAGGCAAACTTCTTTTATAAAATACATTACAAACTGAACCTCTTTCGACAATTTTAAATAAAATAATATTTTTTTATGCACTTATGCTTACAATTCAGGATGTATGTATACTAGAGCTTAAAAAGCCGTTTTAGTCCGCTTATATCGGGCATAAACAAGAACTTTACGATCATGAGAAGTGTAAAATATTATGAGTCAGACTATTTTACGAAAAAATTGTTTGCTTGCGTTTTTCTTATGGAAGAAATTCATCAATAGGAGCGCGAGTAACCAATTTTCACGTGGGCGAAATCGACGGCCAAAGCAAGTAATATTATACAATCACTATATATATATACCGATAAAATATAAGGTGTTTAGCAGAATCCTGCCCTAGTGTGCACACTAGGCTGCAGCCTTGATAGGGTACCTACCTAAACATATAAATAGAAATGTTTTCAATATGTGTATATCGCCATGGATGAGATTCGCTACTGCACATGCAAAGTTCATATAATATGCAATTCTACTAACGAAATAAATAAATAGGAATGAACTCTGCTCCTGTGGACTCAATGAAAATATATTTTTGAACCTAGTACCTCCATATTTTTTTTATATTTAAATATAAGTAGTCTCTATATACGTAGTGTTGTATATAGTTCGTAGTATTTTGTTAATAATCCGAGAGATTAATTTAATACAGGGAAATAATAATAGTAGTCTCTTCTATCAGCTTCGAACATATTGTATTTTGCCTTCGTCAATACAAATAATAGGTACAACTGCTACTACAAAAAGTTACAGCCTTATAAGTATATAGGTAGTCCAATCACCTGTAGCAGATTAGTAAAGTTGCCTTATAAACCAACTTTTGTAATGTGTAATAACAGGTTTTCAAAAGGAACGAAAATTATTTGCGTTTAGTTGAGAATCTTCATTACCCAACTTTGTGTACACACGAAGCTCGTGCCGATTGTTGTGTCACTGGGTTTGACGTGGGTGTTTGGTTGGGATATAATCTTGTGGATGTAATATGTATACTTAACTACATATACTTTTTGTAGGGTTACCTTTTCTAAAACTAAGGGGTCATTAAAGTCGCGAGTGGGAAGTTACCGTTACAGCGATTATATTGTTTACCTAGACTCGAATCCCTAATATTATTTATAGCTAATAGGCTAGCCTATGACCACTGATCACCTGATGGTAAGTGATAATGTGGTCGAAAATGTTGTTTAGGCTAACCTTCAATTACTAGCACTCGAGTACAGCTGCCGGAATACACCTTTAGAAAGAAAGAAAGAGAATGCATTTATTTATTTTGGTTATGTTAGGTGCATGGCGTCAGATTTTCTATTTGAGGGTGGTAGCGAGCCAGGCGGGCATTCGCAAAATACCCTACCACCAGGCAACATAAACCTATCCGCGCGCTGTCAGCAGAATATTTTCCTATACACGATGATTTTCTTAACACTAGGAGTCACCAGGCATCTACCTCAGTTCTCAGACCACCTATCATATGACTTCTGCACAAATAAGTATCTAAATGAGGTACCTATATTATTCATTACAATATTAGTGATTTTTCAATCTTGTGCTAATTTTGTGTTTCCAATTTTTAATAGTGATTACTTTAACACCTGTAATTATATGTGACTTTCATTATGCACAGACATGAGTGCGAAAGGCCGACTAACACTAAGGGCCTCTTGCATGATCTTCAGTGTCAATTATTTACTTCCTGTTTAAAGTTACTCGGCTTATAAAAGTTACAATTATGGTTTTTCAGTTTCACAATAGAAAACAGACTTCTGATGAACAACTCGACGGTCACTTGAAGGATCTTCGAAGTAAATTCAAATATTGGTCCAAAATCTGTCAACAACGTCACTTATTTATTCGTCTATACTACTTATACTCGTATTATAAAGTGGAAAGATTTGTATTTTTGTATGCAACGAATAAACTTAAAAACTATTAGATCGATTTGTATGAAATTTGGCATGGAAATAGTTTAAGACCTGGGAAAGGACATAGGGTAGTTTTTATCCAACTGCGGTTCCAAAAAACGGTTAATATTTTCGCGCGATAAACGAAAATAGCGCGGGTGGAGCCGCGGCTGGAAAGCTAGTTGATAATAATGATATTCAAGAAGTTTTTACCAAATATGGAGTTGCGATACTAATATGTTTTTGAAACCTATAAAATTATCTTATCCTACCTAACCTCTTCAAATGACTTCTACCTCACATGGTCTTTAGTTTAAATAGAGTAGCCAATGCTTTTGCTGTCTTTTAAAAAAAAACTGCTTCATATTGATAGACGATCCATATTTTTTCCTAGGACGGTGGTCCTAGGAAAAAATATGGATCGTCTATCAATACTTTGAAATAGATTTAATTTTTTTAATTCAATTTTCACTTTGATAATAAAATAGTTGTAGAAAAAAACATACTGATCTTGCATACGTATTGTTCTTTATCTATTCTTAATTAAATATGATCCCAACAAATTGAAATGTGTTTTTCGTTAGAAACATGAAGCAGCGTCTAATGTGCAATCAAGACTCCACTCATACGAGTAAAGACGTGAGTGGTGATACGATGCTAATTAGACATGGCATTTCGCTCTCAGTCGCCTTTTATAAAATTATTGTTTAGCCCGGAACTTTGCTTATCAAAAACATTTCTCATTTATTATTAAAAATCGATTATTTATTTTATGTTACTCATCGGATAAAGAAGCTAATTGGCAGATGAACCAAGAAGCAAGTTAGCGATCACTTTAACTGTGGGTTAGCACTACCCAGCCATTGTGAAATTCATATGGATGGTTACTTGTTAATTAAATCGGCAATTAGCCTACTCGAGACTTGAAGGTCGCGAAAGAGGCCCTAAGTCTCTAAAATTTTGTAAAGGAATTAGCGAAATTGAACGAGCATTGGCAAGTTTGTTAAGACTCATGCATTGGTGTATTAGTATAAAAGCGCAGTATTGGAATCTAAAAGTCCTGGGTTCGATGCCCGGGTCGTCGGACAAGCTACTGTGTTATTGTGACAAATACGTTTTTAGAAACAGTTCGGAGTCTGGAAATTTACCCGGCAGATCTCAATAACCTCGATACTTTTATATGGGGACTAAAAACATGTGTGGCGCCCCGACGGTGCTTAGTTACCTCGGCCTACCTCTTTGGGAAATACATGTGAAACGGTTTTATTTCAAATACTTGACATTTATTTTCGTTAAATAATTCAGGCTCTACTCTGCTGAATTCTCATATCAATGATAACAGATATTTTAAGAAAGCATAAAATTAATATTCTAGAATAACATTTTAAATACACTAAAATATTCATATTTTTCAATATTCATTTTACTCGAACGTATGATCGAACAGTCAAGACGTCCTGATGATTTTGCGCGTAGAACCGAAACGCGTCTAAAATTCTGCCGGTAAGTCTACGTACCGTTTATGTATGACGCCACGTCCGCGTCGGCTTAGCAGGAAAATTAAGCGGAATTGGCACTAGATAATATATTCTATAAATATTTTCTAAAACACTTATTAAATATTTGTTCTTATTCAGGTGTTATTTATTGGTTTGGTATATTTATAGTAAGAAATATTCTAATTTACTCAGAAAGAGACTGTTTTTTAGAGGACTATGAATTTTCTAGAGACAGGATGCTCGTATAAGAGCATTTATTATATGTAATGTTATAAACATATGGATTTATTGGTATCAAAGACTAGAGTATTAAACTAAAATTAATTACATCAAAATCATCGCGCTCATAGATATCGAAATAGACCACCGAAAGTACTTAAGTATTATTTTTACTATCGATAAAGTTTTATCTAAGTACCTAACGCTTTATCTAAAAGAGAAACGAGGTCGATAAATAATTTAGACGTTTGAACCTATCAGCATATACCTACATAAATCCGATGTTCATCACAACAATCCCTTTGAACTGAAAAGCAATTGCACGTTGTTCCCCTATTCCAATTTTGAATGGATTTCAAGATATCTACGCTAAAACCACAGGCGAATTGACGAAACCGAATTACATAGGTGCGCATCTGACAATGTTTATAGTCAAAGCTCACAGTTTTAACACATACGTTGGTAGGTATACTGGTACTGGGTGTACCGTCTTACTTGGAAGCTACATACGCGCTTTGACGAATTACACGTTAGCTCGGTATAAGCCCGTCATTTTCATGCATCTGGCAGCGAGAGTGCGACCTCGTCTCGTGTCATCGTCCTCTGAAAGCGCTTTTCTTCGCCACAAAACGGACCGTTTCTTTTCATAAGGAAAAGCTGAAAAGTGTCTGCTAGCAAATAACTCCCTGGAGGGTAAAGCCTACTGCCTTGCTTTGCTTCTTATAGGGGACATGATACGGAAAAATTTAAAATATTATGGCAAAGTATTTTGCAAGACTACAAAGCGTTTCTTTGACTTTTTGAACACTTGGCACGCTGCGCTGTGAGATCACGTTTAAGGCGCAAAGCTTTAGAGAATATTAAAACGTTTATGAACTCGCATAAAATCTTATCAAAAAGCTCATATACTGTAAAGTTGAAGTTGTTACATTTTGTTGGAAAGAAGATCTCTCAGCAGGAAGACTGAGACTCAGCTGTTTCGCTGTGATTATTATGATTGACGCCGCAGTAAGTTGCCAAGCGATGTCGTCATTTCTCCCTCATCCGCTAACTACTTCACATTTGCATAGTACAGGCGTGCGGCGGCAGGAGACGCGAGTACCTGCCTGTAATACTGGCGTTGTTATAGAAACTAGAGCAACGCTGTTGCCACCATTAATCACCTCGTCTGTCTAATACCTTTCCATTCAGAGGCCGTGAGCTGTCTTCTATTTATTACATAATTATTTTCTTCGACGGAAAACGGTTCCTTTTCCAGGGCTCGCTTCTTACTATAGTGAAATAGTCGGCTTTGTGTTGCAGTACTAAGTTTTAATAACATTAAATGGTTTACGCCCCTTACCCGCACCCTGCTCACGTTAGTTAATAACAGTAGGTAACGAAGTGGAAGTTCGGTAATATTTATAGTTCTAGTTTCGTATTAACTTACCTGCAGACTGCAGGTATTCCTTCGTATACACATAATAATATATAAATTGTATACTTTTACATTTTTCCGCGAAAGGACAGAGAGACATCGTAAGTCGATTATGTAGGTTAATCATAAGATTCATTTGTTTTCATTAGATCCGCTATTAGATGATTAATGTCACTGGGAGGGCTGAGCTGTGGAATTGATTGTGGATATTTTTGCAGCGGGTGCTGATTTAATAATAACGAACACGTACCAGGCGTCCGTGGAGGGGTTCGTTGAGCACTTGGGAGTCACCCCCGAGCAGGGTTACGACCTGATTGTGCGCGCGGTAGAGCTCGCCAAACGAGCACGGACACTCTACATAGAAGAATACGAAGATTATATACAAAATGGTGAGTAGCCCAACGCTTATTAGCTTAATACAAAATGGGTTCAAGACGGCTCACATATTTTCTAAATGAATTTATGGCAGCAGTGAGGGACGACTCGACACTAAGTGGAAGACTTCAAAGGTCTAATGAAATTGACAAATGAGGCGCTCTCTAGCAAAATTAGATTTTTCGACAAACTGAGTAAGGTTATTTCTTACGTGATTCGGCAAATGTGAGAGTAAGTAAGTATGTTGCGTTGAGGAGTTTCTTTTTTAACCTAGGTGTAGATGAATTCATGATATTTAAGCGTATTATTTTTTGTCATCAAAATATGGTCCAATGGTGAACTCAAAATGAAGTCTGGCTATACAAACTGTTTTTATGCCTAATAGTTTACGTTCCTCACCTGATGATGTAGTCAAAGATGTTGTTCAGGCTAACCTAGAATTACTAGCACTCAAGGAAAGCTGCCAGAACACATCGTTAGGTGATTATTTTCGACATATACATCGACATATTTTCTACTTTAGGGTAACTAAGGAGGTAGACTGACTTTTTTACTTTAGAGGTCTAAGTTACGTGTGTTTCATATAAAATAAGAATAACATGAGTTTGAATACATTTTTATGTGACAAAAACAATGTTCAGTAACTGTCGGAATCTGGAGCTGTTCCCTGTAAAGGTAATAGGCTGGCCCCCTTTTACATAACCCGAAAGTGGGTATTCAGATACCGCTGCGTACCCCTTCGGAATGTAAAGAATTTTTGGTAAGATTCCATAACCTTGGTACAAGAATATCAACATTACCTACTCCTCCAGCATTTAATGTCAAAAACATCTCACTTTGAGACCACTTATAATTTATGATTCTAAATTATAAAATTTGAAGAATGTTTACGTTTTACTGGTAACAAAGATTCTAGGGTTGGCACCCGCAAGGGTCGGCTGCAAGCACGCATTAATTACACTTTGCAAGGGTTGAAACTTGAAAGGTATTTTGTGTGTTATGTAGGCAACGCTGCGATGCTTGACACAGGGATAAATATTAAAGTTGCTATCATTTGTTATTTTAGAACATGAACCTTTGGTCGTGGGGTCGGTTGGGCCTTATGGGGCGCATCTTCACGATGGATCGGAATATGATGGCAGCTATGCAGATACAACCTCAGTTCAGGTAATAAAACTATTATTCAGACAGTCCATATCTTAGTACTAATGCTCTATTCTAACTCACACAAGAAGTAAGTAGGTCATATGCCTGATCAAATATACTGGTCAGAGTGCAACCTGAACTAGCGCTTCATCTATTTCCATTTTGAGTCATCGAATGCTTTTAGCAAAGCTCATTTGGCTAATTCGATCTCGTAAAATGTTAGAAGGTGAGGCATCTAGCTAAAAGCTTTATTTCCGTGGGTGTTTTATTAGATACCTGCTACTTGCCTATACTTATGTTTGTTTTTAGAGATAATAGAAGAATATTTCTTCTTATATAAATATACTCGTATATTGCATCTATTCTACGTTGAATGTGGAAATTAGTGATTAATTAACTTTCTATATATACATTTAAGTACTTACTCGTACCTAATTCTATTTGAGAAAGAAAACTAGAGACCTATAATATCGTTTTGTAGTACCTGTCTATTGTAAGTGAGTGTGATATATTAATCTCTGAATTTAAACTCGTCCCTCACGGTTTTTTAAATAGGTTTTTTTTGTTTCATCACTCTGTCTCGGAAATTATGTCAGTTATGAATTGAAATTGATAACAATAATTTATTTCACTATACAATTTTATAATTACTTTGTTCATCGTAATGTTATTGCAAAAGGAGATACTAACTGGTGATTTCTGAATAAATGACACGCAGAGACCACACTTAGGGAAAATCTTGTGTGCCGTGAGAATCTCCTTCCTTCTATACACATATTTAATATTTTGGAAATGCGAGAGATAAATTCAATTTTCCGCCCACGGCAATCGTCCCGCGAGATTTGAAAAATGTATGGGGCTCCACCACATAATATTTACAATATGTAAAAAAATAAGACAGTGAAAAAAATAGTACCTAACATAAAATTTTCATGAACTAAAAAAAATATAGTTTTGGGGACACCTTTGTTATTTAACAAAATGTGTGTTTCGGAGAAGTGAACGTTTCATTTATAGCCGATTCCATATGAACGTAGTTTCTTTATAGTTTAAATACAAAGTATTCAAACTAAATGAAATTTGGTAGACATGCAAGCTTCTAATATCTATGCTTCTGTTTTGCAGGATTTGCGTAATATTATGTAAGTATACCTATTTGCAAAATTATGCCAAAAAATCGTTGCATAGAAATTCCTATTTTTAAATTTAGAGATAAAATAATAAGTAAAACAAACAACTTGCACCAAAAAAAGAACATACATTAGGCTCAAGGACATGCGTGCAAAATTTCACTGAGTTTGAATACCTACTTGGTTATTATTTAAATACGTCGAAACTTCTTTTGTGTGGAAAGCTATGTATATCTAGTTCCTAAGTATTTGAAATTGCACGTTTGTAGGTAACTTAATGTTTTGTAAAGTTTTAGTTATGTATCAACCTAAGACGCGATTGTGACTCATGTGCAAATTTAAAAGAAATTAACTGACCAATGGCAAATGTGCAAATACGAGTTTGGTTTGAACCTAACAAAATCCAGGTTTTAGGTATCAATATCAAATGTAATTATTTTGAAAATGTTGTTACAATCTTTGGAAACAATTTTAGTTCGATGAAAAATATAGCGACTAGTACGGTTCGTACCTAACGTTTTAACTATAAGTTCAAAAATTTCAGGTGCTACTGATAACTTACCTACCTTCCATGTTTACAAATCTTCTATTTAATATTATCAAGTGACAAGACAGATAAGTAACTCGTTTGATTGATGGTAATATAACACCTTCCTATGCCAGTGTTACCCAGAGATTTAAACTAAAAAGTATATAGATCTTTTCACATAGTCTTTCAAGGATACGACACGTACGAACAACAATTACCTACCTATTATATAATCGGACTCTAGATGAAGATGTCTATCAATAAGTAGGTAAACATACAATTAAGTAGATACATACTATATTTTATGTGTATGGTATATAATTTAACCAGTTTGAAACTATATATAAGTACTTATCTCATTTAGGTACCTACCAAGGGACTCACGAGATTGTAAGTTGCCTATGAAAAATTAAAATTTTAATATCTTTATTTAATATCGAGCCCCGGGTCGTATTAAAAATACAGCTACGGTACCCGTAGAAAAGGTTAACTAGGGTGTTGGGGTTTAATAAAGGTGTTAGAAGCTTCGTGCACTTCCCCCGACTTAAAAAGGAATGTTTATTAGGTAAACCTCAGGTTATTAAATATTAATCTACGAAGCGTTGAATAAAGGAAATCCGTCGACACGTCTATCACAAATCATTAGGCAAAGCTCTCTCTGGCACCGACCGTGGAACTCAGGTATTTAATCAGTGGGGGCACACGTTGCATTCAATGAGCTATGTCTATTTGTTTCACATAAAAGAGCCGGTGCATGGTGCTCCAAATCGTAGCTCCTGAACACAAGCGCCATGAATGCATAGCCCAATAATAAAGGCACATTGAAAGCAACGCGACGGCTAAATCGTAAAGAGGGCCGTAAAGTTGCCTGCAAATTAAAATTTACATCGGCAATATGAAAAACTCCCACTCCATTTCTCTTGTTTTTCTGTACCGACATTTGACTGGGGTGGACAGTTAATTAACGAAACCTAGAACAAATGGCTATCTGAAACACAACATGAAGTAACAAAAATTTGCACGTAATTAATTTTGAGAACCTTTTATAATGCCGCTTTTGTTCGAGGGGACCAAAATGGGTGTTAGAGAACTGATTTTTCAACAATTGTAACGCTCTTATTTTTCAATACAAATTAATTTTTAATACTGATTGCTTTCATTTCGCGTTATCTGGGTATGAGATTGATTAATGCTACTTAGGTTTAATTTAAACGTATACCTTTTACGTTTTTATGGGTTTTATTTTCCACTCTTTGCAGACCGAGTTCGTAAGGGTACAATATATACTTTTTGTTATTGTCAAGCCTCCAAATAAATCTGTAATTATATATTGATTTAATCGTATATTGATGACTACACCACTCTATTGTATTAGAAAATAACCTGTAAGGATAGATGTATTGTTTTAATAATGAATAAATAAAATAAATATATAAATAAAATGTTTTTAGGTTATGCGGGATTGGCACCGACCTAGGATTCAGGCTCTCGTCGAAGCAGGAGTCGACCTTATAGCACTGGAGACCATACCTTGTCAAGAGGAAGCCGAAATGCTTTGCGATCTTTTGAGAGAGTTCCCTAACATGAAGGCCTGGCTTGTCTTCAGTTGCAAGGTAAGACTTTAATAACTATTGGGGGACCATGTCGTCTAGAACCCCAGTTGTTTTTTCCGGTCTTTGACCAAAGCGGGTACGGCACGTTAGGTATTTCTTTCCACTGCATATGTATTGTCATATTGATTAGCTCTCACACCTTTTATACACATTATTGTTCACGAATAGTCTATCCACAACTCCTTTAGCCTTCCTCTTGCCCCTTCAACTAAACCATGTTCCAACTAAGGATTTTGGTTCAACGTTTATGATAATGATCAAGGCGTTACTATGCTGAAATCCATATTTGTTATAATGTTTATGAGTTTTTCATGCCAGTTTAAAGAATATAACCCGACATGCGTCCACATTCATACTGAACACCCCTTTATACCTGTGGTTTTGAATCCCTCTTATGTCCTAAATAAAATAGTACCTGCCTACTTATTAACCACTAACTTACTCCAAGCCAAAATGTATGTATATTACAAATTAACTGCGAGACTTTCATTATAGTGCTGGACTATATTTTTTCCTGCCGTTGTAATTTTGTAATGTAGGTACAAAAAGAAAATCTGTCATGCACCTAACGGTGTGTTCCGGCAGCTGTCCTTGAGAGCCAGTAATTCTAGGTTAAGCCTGTTAACCTTCGACCACATCATCACTTACCATCAGGCGAGATTGTGGTCTGGGAAGCCTTTGACCACAATCTCACCTTATGGTATCAGCAGTAAAAAAATAAAGGTGACCAGCGCAGAATGCTCCATTGAAAATTATAAAAAAATATGTGTAATATGTAATAATAACAAATATTGTAGGATAATTTATTTTTTCTGAAAACAATCATTATGTTATAATACGTAATAACAATAATTTTCTGGTAAGCCGACGCGACCTTTGAGACTCAGCGAGCGCACGATGGAGATATTGTTCAAATATTTATAATTAATATGAATGTTCGGCAAAGTATTGCCTGAATCTATTTATTTATCCCTATTTTGCAGGACAACCAAAGCATAGCACACGGTGAAAGTTTCCAAAAGGTAGCGAAGAAGTGCTGGGAAGCTAATCCTGACCAGCTAGTGGCCGTTGGTGTAAACTGCTGCGCCCCTTCTTTCGTCACCAACCTGCTAAAGGGATTCAACGACGACCGACCACATGCGCCCATCCCTCTCATTGTATATCCTAACTCAGGAGAAAAATACAATCCTCAAATAGGGTAAGATGGCTGATGGTAAATTGTATACCTAGGGTACATAATCAATCTCATTTTTGCATTGACTTACTATGTGTCTAAGTTAATATTTATATATTTTGCTTTCCGTCAGTACAAGTGGCTGGTCATTAGTTTAATTAGGTCTTTGTACTAAAAGTAAAAGTGCCGGGCTAGAAGTTCAACCGCCTTTGCTACCTATGGGTGTCGTATGAGGCGACTACAGGTAAAATACCAAATACCAGAAGATAGGCAGCAGCGCCTTCTGAGGAACCGTTATCTCAAACTGCGATCCCTTAGACGCTTGCCACGCGTGGGAATTATCACCAGTGGACAATCCGGATGATACAGTAATTAAAAGTAAAGACTAGGATACTTTTATGGTATAATAAGCACTGCATACCCTGCACTAATTGTAGGATGCGACTTATGATAAATTTATCGAATGATCAAATTAATTGCATCATTCAATAATCACAATAAACTTACACAAGAATGCTTAAAGCTTTCTTTAAGGCTCATTCATCAATAAGGTTTTGTCACATTTTGATAGCAAAAAATATTTTATAATCAACCACAGCACAATACCTACATTAATTTTTGTTTGGTTCTTTCTAACGCCAAATTGACTGTTCGATAGAATATGTGATATTTTTCACTGGTATCGTTACCAGCATGCACTGCGATAATGTTATTATGAGTAATCCTAATCACTTTATCCGCTGTTGGCGGGTAAAAACTTTGTATTAATGTATTTAAAATTAAACACAACCGCTAGGAACCCGGCTCTGAAAAATGGGGTAACAAAGTTATGTAAATTTTACGTTTAGGCGAGTTTATGCGCCTTAATGAAGATTAATTAACCGAAAAACGCCATTGCGCAGTAGTGCTATTATTTTTCAATAATCAATAAGGTATAGGTAATTTTACAGTTTTAATTATTTTGATCCGATTGTTCCATACTTTACGAGTATTTTTACTTAGTAGATTGGAAAATTGTCAGCCATAAGAGCTTGATAGCAATATACTACATATAATAATAAATATCTATATGTTGTGGTTTATTTTATTGTTCACAACGCATGCTGCTCGTAATTTTGTCGGCGTGGAATTTGGTTACATCGCGCTTCTTAAGGAACTACTAAATTGTTTGTATTCATTGATTAATTTAATTTGTTATTATTAAATTTGGACTTGGCAATTACTTGTTTTAATTATCGCGATAAATAATCAGATTTCGTTCCGACAACTATTATAATATCAGAGATATTTTATTCCCTTTATAGCCAACTAAGAGAAAATCACTGACTCTAATTTTTTTAATGCTGGTTTTCCTTATTCGATATATTATGGTTAGACAGTACTCATTGTATTAATATACTTATGATATGCATAGGTAGCTTTTTTGTGTATGAAAACGAAAAATATTTTATAGGGAATATCGATTGGCCTAACCATTTGGGGCGCATCCATCTCTGTTCGGATAGATAGTTGTGTCGACCGCAACCGTGGCACGTTAGGTGCCGTGCTCCCTTGCATTTAGGACACCCACCCGCCGTAAAACCGGTTCAATTCAGGCTGTCGTGTGTCGTTAGTAAAAAGTTCGTTATTGAATATTGTTCTCAGTTGATAACTTTGACCCTTTTGAATTGAATTTTTTACAAAGATAAAATTAAATATTGCAATTAAAATTTACTGCGGACGTTAATACGAGTATAACATTTCTATACAGACTTTTCTTGTTGGCTGTGGTATTGGTTACTACAATAATATTATGAACAGGAAAGATTGATATTTTTGTATGGATCGTTACATACAAAAATATCAATCTTTCCGCTTCATTATATTAGTATACTCGATGCAACTTAAAAACTACTGGACCGATTTGAGAAATTCTTTCACTATTAGAATTCTACATTATCCCTGATGAACATAGACAAACTAGGCATAGAATATTTTCAATAAAGTTGAATTTTGTTTTTGACATTTATGTTAAATACCCGTGCAAAGGCGGGGCAATCCGCTAGTACAATACCTATAGAAACCTGAATTACTCAATATAATCTGACGTTTTTTCTTACACCTCCCTTATTGCTTCGTTGGTAGCTTTGAAATGGTTGAGTTTGATCTCCAGCTTTGTATTTTTCTGACATAGATATTTTAGCAGCAGTCCAGATTCTGTAACTTTATTTTCATATATGATTCCAGGCACTATCGCATATTAAGCGAATATCACATGAACAAATTATTAGAGCATAAAATTTTCATCTTGAGCGGGATTCGAACCCGCATTCCCAGGCTTTACGCACTGATAAGACTTGAAGCTATATGTATTTAGAAACAAAGAAGGGTCAATCGAAAAAACGACATCAAACGAAAGTTGAATGTTAGAAAAAGCGCTTCTTTCTTTTTTTTCTGATGACGTATGGTGATAACCATTCAGTGTTATAATAATAAAATTAGCATACAAATCTTTCTTATCTAATCTAATAAAATTGCATCAGTCCAGGCAGTCTCGATGGCAAAGCGGTTAAGGCACCCGGTGTGCCCGGACGCCGGTTTGGATCATATTTTTACAGAAGAAAATGTCGTGCTCTATTGTCGTGAAGGTGTTAGGCACATCTGCCTAGTAAAATACAGGCGTCATAAAGATTTTATCACAACAGCGTTTTGCTTTAGCTATAATTTTAACCAAACTACGAGCACTAATTAAAACTGTGTATCTAGGAACAGCCGTGACAGTCTCAAAACACTTTGAGCCTTGTGAGAGCTATGCGTAACTATAGATTACTAGTTTTCCGAGCGCGGCTCCGCCCGCGCGTATGTCGGTTATCGCGCGAAAACATTAACCTCTTTTTGCACAGTCGGATAAAACTATCCTATGTTTTTTCCCGGGTCTCAAACTATCTCCATACCAAATTTCATTCAAATCGGTCCAGTAGTTTTGGCGTGAAAGCGTAACAGACAGACAGACAGACAGACAGACAGACAGACAGAGTTACTTTCGCATTTATAATATTAGTACTGATTACACAGTCTCTTGTTGTATCCAGTTTTATGGCGGAAACAGTCTTGTTGCGAAAAATATGACCTAGAGGTTTAGATAAAATAATTCGACCGACTAACTCATATTTATTATTTAGTAATAGGCTAGGACTCGCGTAATATTTACGTGTTACGTGGTGAGGCCCGCGCTCGACGCTGTGCACAATCATGTCCCAGACGAAGAACTTCAAATAAGTTCTAAACTGGTCGGAGCAATATCCGGTAAATATTACGCGAGTCCTATAGCCGGTTACTAAATAATAATTATGGACAAAACTCGCGACAGTTTTTTAACTCATATTTTTTTATTACAGGTGGATAGACCGCGACAAGTGCGAACCAGTGGAGGTGTTTATCCAGGAGTGGCTAGACTTGGGAGTCCGCTACGTAGGCGGATGCTGTCGGACTTACGCCGCGGACGTCTCGCGCATACGCAACCAGGTGGCGTGCTGGCGCGACCGGTTCCGTTTCCGCGCAAAGTACCCACAAACCAACAACGCACACTAACTTCCTGAACAACACTTGCCTGAGGGGAGAGACGTGAGCCTCGTTTATTTCCGCCACGAGTAATGTGTTCCTTGGCTAAGACTGACACACCAAACAGAACTTGAAGAATTTTACACTACTACACTTAAAATGTATTGAGAGTAATGTACCAACTGAAATTAAACCAAAGCACTATTATTTTACTGTAGTATAACTGTTTCTATAAGCATTTTTTATGCATTTGTTAAAAAGTATTTCAGAAACTTTATTTTTAATAGGTACTTATTTTAACTCTAATATTATTACGTACGATTTACGGTAATCTGAACTACATTTTGATATAAAACAAGAATTTGAATAAAAATCAGCAAAAAACACTCTTAATATTGAAAAGCGGACAAAAAGAGCATTCAAAAGTTTTTGCTAAAAATGCAAAAACTAGTGCTGGCTGCGTTCAAACCTGATTGAACAGTGCGGGGCGTGGATTCCGTATTGGACTTAATTGCGGCTGAAAAATAGCGCATATAAAGTTTGTCATAAAACTGTGCTTCGTGTAGAGATTTACTGCGAATATAAAATTGTATATATAAAAGCTCAAAATGTGCCATTATGTTCACGTACCTATATACACTCTCTAGGTGTACCTACTTATAATATTAAAAGTCTCGTCTTTTCATGATTTATAGTCTAGCCTATTTATAAGAATAGGTTATTGTTGTGAAGAAAATAAATTATTCGGAGTTAAAAAGCTCTGACATTTGAATTTCAATGTACCTACTGACCATTTTACTGTTGAACGATGTCAGTATTTTCATTTTTTCAGTTCAACCTATTGTTATATTATAATAATATGTATATGAATATAATTATGACGTTATAATCATTGTTACCTATAATAATACTATTATAAGAATGAATATATGTTATTTTAAGACTCATTAGGGATTATAAGTTCCCGTCCATAATAAAAAGATTGTGATATAAATGTGTTTTGATTACTGTGCAATCAAGAATAAAGATACTATTTATCTATAGATTCTCGAAAATAGTAAAAGAATTTTGAGACGTTTTCCAGAGATCAACCTAAAATCTGGCAGTATAATCTCATCTTATGATGGGTGACCGTGTTATAGGTACCTACTCATATAAAGTACAGAATAATTTTTTCAAGTAGGTAACTTTCAAGGCTAAATTGGAAACTATGAGGAATAGTGGAATATTCCATGCTCCAAGCCGATTTATATAAAAACTAAACGGCATTATTTAGAGATCTGAGATATAATACCTTTTTTTTGCACAAAATAACAGATCCTCTATCTAAACTCTTTTGAAGCGCTCGTAGTGAAGTTTGCTTAGCTGTTCTTAATCGATAAGCAACGTCCGCGGCAGTCCGGAGCTCAAAGTCAAAATCATAGGCGTCCACGTCTTATAAATCATAAATTTTAAAATTTTACATTGTACTGCCAAGTTCAGCAAAAAAAAATATTGAGTCATTGCGAGAATAACGCTAGATGGGTGACCGCTAGTGACATTACTACTGAGCGCTTCTCCTATATTATAATAACAATAACCTATGTACAATATATCGACTGATACATGTAAAAATTTACATTATATGCTTTATATATTTACAGTATATTATATACTATTTACACGGCTTCATTTTCGTATTACCCAAATACCTATAAAACCGCCTTTTCCTCTATTCTTTTTTGATTCGAATTCAGAAAACCTACTTAAAAATTCACACTGTATAAACCTGAAAATGTGAAATCATATTATGCGTGTTATACGTAATAAGCACCTAAGCCACGCGACACGAGCGTAGACACGACCGGATTAGCTACTCTTCTTTGTCCAGATGCTAAATTAATTTAACTATACAAAACTAATTTTATAAAGATATATATGCATAATTAATTTTAGACATGTATTTTTATATTATATCTTAGACATGGATATTTTTTTATGTTATTGTGATGTAACAAGCACCAGGCCCACCAGATGTTAGGCGGTAACCTCTGACTATAATAGATGCATTTCGTCATAAGTGACTAACTGCACTGCGCCCGTCACCTTGAGACATACAGTTGTCAAGTCTCATGTGCCAGTAATTTTACTGGCTCTATAGGACTGCTGCCGGAACACACTGTTAGGTCTTGGCGAAAGATTTTCTACTTGAGGGTGGTAGCTAGTCAGGTGAGCATTAGCAAAATGCCCCACCACCATACGGTGAAGCTCAAGGCGGCGGTGGATATCGAACCATGGACCTGCAACACCACAGCCCATAACCGCTCGGCTATCATTGCTTGAAATATTTTTTCAAAGGTATTTATTTAATGAGTTATTCGCAGTAATTTACATAAAATGGCACCTACATAATGCAATTACTATATAATTATTATATATATAATACTAATAATAATTATTATATAATACTAATTAGGTATAAAAATCACACGCTGGTCCAAAATTACCAAATAAGTATGTATCAAGCAAATTTGAACTTATATTATATCATTATAGGTTTACTGTAACAGAAGGATCGTCCACTGCTGAGCACAGCCTCCCCTATTTAAGGGTATTTGCTATAATCTACACGCTTGGCAGGCGTCTTGGGGATCGCAGTGTAAGTTGGCATTTCTTTAGAAGGCGCTGCTGCCCACCTTCTAGTATTTTTCCCTTAGTCGCCTCTTACGACACCCACGGAGTGATTTTATTTTATATTACTGGTGCAAATTATTCAATATTACGTTTTAGTAGCACTACAGCTCTATGGGAGTTAGTCCGTAGATGTACTGCCACCGTATCTATTTTTGCCGCAAAACAGTAATGTTCGTATACTAATACGAAAAAAATTATTTCATTCTTATTGTGATTCATTTCTCTGACTCTTAAAATAGGCTTGTGGCCTGTATTTCAAGAGCCAGGTCCTTCCTGGCTTTAGAGAATCTGTTACCCATCTATATTTTTTTTATTTTATTACTGTGTTCCGGTTTGAAGGGTATGGGTGTGGTGCCGGTACGATTGTAACAACTTTATGACTCAGGGTGATGGGCGCAGTGCAGTTCATCACTTGTGACGAAGTCTCTCTGTTATAGGCAGAGGTTACCCCTTAATACCAGGTGGGCGTCGAGCTTGTTGCGTCATAACCACATTAAAAAAATCTAATACCAATTCTTTGGTAGTTTGATAAGGATCAAAATGTATCAATGAAATAACTTATATCCTTATAATTCATTGTTTGGCTTCACTAACCAAAATCATATATGTCGTAGCAATGCCGCTACGAATAAACATGTATTCGTAGGTTAGTCGTAACGTACTCGTATCCTCTTCAAATGCATATACCTACTTACATGCATGCTGTCGAAACTTTCATTCGATAATTGCATTTTTTTTATAACTTATAATACCAAATGTTAAATCGACTGAAAGCCAAACAATTTAAGGTACAATTAGTAGTTATAAAATTAACATTACAATTTTATTTTGTTTTTGTAAAGAAAAGTTTTAATCTATCTTCCTGGTTTGTTTTTCATTGAATTATTTAAGTTTTCTTATTTTATTTCTGAATTTTAAATTTTCCCTTAAGTAAACGATTTTACCGAATATGTAGTTTAATACACAATTTTACTGAAAACTAAATAGCCATCATAATATCGAGATAAAATATTATGCATAGATAATTTGACCGAGTTAGATATCTTGGCTTTTAAAAAAGTTATGACGAAACTATATTTGTAGCGCTAACATTATTACTTACGCGCTATTCGTTCAGTGTCTTATGGCACAAAGTAAAGACTAGACTAGACTTTACGAGAATGCAGCTCATAGAAAGCTAAAGCCTGCATATAACAAATTATATTACCTCCCAGTATTTCACTCTCTGTTTAAGGACACTGTATGCATAGCGTGTGAGAAGTAGGGGTAGCGCTACAAAAGTAGATGCATTATCGTGAAATGACAATACTTATAAAGAACCTTATAAGTAGGTACCGTGTTGTATGGGCTCTTTTCCTGTCATGCATATTTTCGCTCACGCGTGGATCCGGTACACATGCGGCTGATAGCACGCTCCTGGTCACACGCAGGACAAAGATTTCGTTTGTCACTGCAGGGTTGTGTGTCGTCAATCCGCGGTCCACGCGCGTGCTGCCCACGTGATAGGAAAAACATGTATGAAATTATAGGATGCCGCTAGCCCGCTAGCACGCGGGCGGCTATCCGCGTGACAGGAAAAGCACCTTAAGTCCTGAATAAGATGCGATATACTGTATTTTTGGTTAATGATAATGTAGGTTACAGCATAGTTACGGATATGGTGAAATTGGATGGCTTTATTTGGTGATACGTGTTCTGGCAGATGTTCTTGACAGTTAGTTTCCATTCTAGATTATGGCTAATTAACACCTTCCACCCAAGGACAGCAAAGTTGTAGAAAATATAAGAATGAGAGTTATAGTATATAGATTTTTTTCAAGCATATTTTTAGTTTTAGGTGCAGTGTTGGATAAATTGTTAAAGCCTGTAAAATTAACCTATGGGTATCTATATGCCAGGTGATTGTTCTACTGGTAAATGCTCTAATATAGGCGGCTGACCTAATTAGCTTTGTAATACGGACTTAATATATGCTGCAATGTATAAATATACAAACAGTGTATTAACTAATAGTACTAGGGTAATCGTAGTGCATTACTATGTCTTAAACTGCTAAGTACCTAGTTACAATTTAGTTTCACAAAGACGAGAATGGTTTTCGCACAATAAAATGCTACGAAATTCTGTATCGCGGCACGAGTAAGCTCGGCTGGTAACTTACTCTAAAAGCATACAAATGCCTACAGCGAATTTATTTCGGTTAATGCTATGCTATATTCAAGTTAAAATATATCCACAAACTTTTGCTCGTGTTTCATATAATTTTACGGTCAGCTTTTGACCCTGACTAATAAAATTCGAGATGGCGTCGTCGTCCGCAGAGCAGGTATAGGACGACGTTCAGCTGGCTTTAGAAATATTGGCGCCATTTTCTTACCAACCGTTCACGTTCACTTTAAAATGAAATATTCTCTAGTGGATGAAAATATTTGAGTAAGGAGACAAATTACTTGTAGTAAGTATATGAAGTTATATGCATTCGCCAAGAATTAGCTATGAGTCTAGAAAGTGTTACTTTGTCATTAGGGTTTACCACTCACATTATAACCACAGATACACACAATTAAACATATTATTGGTAAAAGAACGATAGAAAATATTAGAGTTATGATTCATCATGTTAGCTCAATCGGTCAGAGCATACCCTCGCTAAAGGGGTGGATGGAGCGGGTTCGAATCCTGTAAATGACTATATTTTTTCCTATCGTGGGATAAGTACAGGAGGAAGATCCAAGTGATTAAAAATACATATTTAGTGATGGTCAAAAATGTAAGTAATATAATATAATCAAAGTGTCTACTTTGATTGATTGAAATTATAAAAAAATAGTAAAAAAAACTATCAAAAATTAAATAAATTAGCTGATTGTTATAGTTGATATTCATAATACAGAATGAAAATTATTGCTCTTCGTCATGCAAGCAGGTAACTATTATTAATCAATAATTTTCTAATTAAGGGTTTTGTTTCAATCAGCTTTTTTGTTTAGTAATTTCTGATAATAACAATTATATTTTTAAAAGTATCTTAAGAAAAAAAAATTATTAATTTGGTGTAGAATAAGGAGTTATCTATCTATCTAAATAACATTTTAATGAAACTCTTAAAAAATATACATCTAGTGACAATTCACAAACTATACACAAATTACAAACAAACGACATGTCGTTTAGAAGCGACACTTTCCGGTTAGGCTGCGTGGCGTTTGTGACATCACACGTGGGCATACCAGGAAAATTGGGCGGAATTGTCACTAGATATATATTTTTATATTTTTTTAAATGTTTCATTAAAATGTTATTTAATGTTTTCTTAAGATGCTTTTAAAAATATATTTGTTATTAAATAACTTGACCGTAACTGGAAGCTTTTATATTGAGAGAGCATTTCCGTTTCCGTCGTCGTAGTACCAGTTTTCATACTTAAATTCGCCTTGAAACCGGAAAAAGTGGCGCCACCTGGCGGCGGCGCTGCATTTTATGTTTCGTGTAAAATCGAGCGCCATTTGCAATCATTGGCGTTTAAGTTTCCGTCGAAGCAACACGGCTTCAACAGCACTGCCCGAAGTCTGTTGCAAAAATTACTAAGTACATAGTTTATAAATCAGTGTTAAAATTATTTTTATAAAAAGTATAGTTGAAGTGTATTTATTTTACTGCATTCAGTAAGTACCCACATTTTATAATGAATGATGTAATCGTACAAAGTTTTTTCTAATAACGGTTTTTGCCGTTCGATTCGATACAAATCTTTTGAATTGATAAATGTTTTTAGGTGGTTTTTTAACCATTCAACTTGTACAAGTTTGTACAAATAAATCTATTGTTTGTTACCTCTATTAACATAGCCTTGATTTCCAGAAATGACTGACGAGCCAATGGCTGTGGCCGGTCCCAGTGGAGAGGCGCGCAAGCGGAAACGAAGTGCCTCTACTAGCAGTTCCAGTAGCAGCGCTTCGAGCTCATCCTCCTCTTCGGACGATAAGCGACGGTCACGTCGGCGCAAACATAAGCGTGCTAAACGCGCCGATCCCAAAATGGATAAGTTATTGAAGGAAATGGGTGAGCTCAGAAAAATTGTTACTTCAAACAATGTGAATGATAATACATGTCATGATAATGTGTCAATTTATCCAGATAGTGATGTGTTATACGAACAACTCGATCTTGAGCATGAACAAGATGATCCTACCCTTTCTTTTGAAATAGAAACAAAGTTAAAAGAACCGACTGTACCTAAGACCTCTAGCAGTTATTTAAAAATGTTGTCTGATGTTCAGAGGTTAGGCAGCACTTCCTGGTCTGACGTAAGATATGCTGACACACAAAAGTTGTATAATCATACCCCAGGTTTCGTAGACCTGGAAACAAACGACGAGGTAAAAATGTATGACACCTTACGTCACCTGGCGTACGCTGATAAAGCATATGCTGCCATAACATATTGTATACTTAAGCAAAAAGTTTCACTACAGGATGGTATCCGAGACCTTCTCTCTTGGGCAAGGAATACTGATGTTAATGCCGATAATCTGAGCGGCAAGGTCGATGAACTATTTTTGAAAGGCGACTTGTTCAAAGTTTCTTCCGATCTCTTACAAATGGTATGTGGTCACAGAGCTGAAAGTATCGAGATGCGTCGAGAAAGCATCGTAAGCCAGGTCCGTGACCCTTTAGTTAAAGCATCTCTAAATCGAATTCCACCATCGACGACTCATATTTTTGATGCCATTGCTTTTACATCGGCAATAGAAAAGTTTGGTGGAGTCCGAAAAGCTTTTTGGCATCCAAAAACTTATGGAGCTCCGCAAGCAAAGACTAACCAAACAAATCACCGCCTCTCGCGGGGGCAAGGTGCAAGAAAGTCTATAGTTCCATCGCGTGGAACTCAATGCCATAATTTTGAAATGGGCAACCAAGGTGCCATGCAGTTGCATGCTTGTAATAATATCCCACCCTCGCGGGGTGAATGTTACTCAACAAACTACCCTCCCCAATGTCAAAATTCTAATTTCAACAATTACAATGGGAGAGGGTCATTTCACAACAGAGGCTCGCGGCCCGATCGCGGAAGTAACAGAGGTCGTGGAAATTTTCGCAGAACTTCCAGAGGGGGCCTTAGTTACAATAAGAAACAATGACTCAAAGCGGTTCCGAGCCGGTCAGTTAGCGCACTACCATCAACAATGGAAGGAAATGGGAGCACCAGAGATAATTTTAAAATTGATCCAAGGTTATCACATACCCTTTTTTCAAAATCCGCCACTTGTTTATCCAGATGTATTGACAAACCCCTTTCAAACTCATGTCTCACAGAAGATGACGGCAATAGTTCAAAAAATGAAATCTCAGGGCATTTTAGAAGCGGCGCCATCCACTCCGACCTTCATTTCCCCTCTGTTTCTGGTGCCCAAGTCCGACGGGTCAGACCGACCCATATTCAACCTCAAAGCGCTCAACAAATATGTACTGGCCAAACCATTTCATCTGATCAACATGCACAGAATACCAGATTTTCTTCAACCACAGGACTGGATGTGCAAGATAGATCTATCCCAAGCGTACTTTCATCTGAAAATATCAGCGTCTCAAAGACGCTTCCTAAGACTTGTCTACAATCAAGAATTACTAGAGATGACGTGTCTGCCATTTGGCCTCAGTACAGCCCCAAAAACATTTTCGATTCTCACGAATTGGGTAGCTCAAATATTAAGAGATCGGTGGCACGTACGAATATTGGTCTACTTGGACGATTACCTATTGGTACATCAGAATGCACGCACGCTTCTGAATCACGTCAAACTCACGATACAAACAATGCAGAGACTAGGATGGCAAATAAATTTAGAAAAATCCATACTAGTTCCTCAAAAGAGCATAAATTATCTAGGGATAATTTGGAGCCCCTGGATAAATCTAAAAACTCTGCCAAACGAAAAGATAAACGTAATAAAAGAAAAAGTAAACAAAGTACTCGAGCAAGGAAACGCGACAGTAAAAGAGTTGCAAAGAATCGTAGGGATCTTAAATTTTGCCAGTTTTGTTGTCCCAAGGGGTCGACTCAATCATCGACAAATGTTAATGTTTCTGAACTCGATACCAAAACAGTCATCCAAAACCTACCCTCTACCACAAGGTGTGTGCAACGAGTTGAGCTGGTGGAATCAGAACTGCCAGTTATCAACGCCTTTACATTATCCTCCGCCAGTCAACTTCCTAGTGACCGACGCATCAGATATAGCGTGGGGAGCTCAATTGAACAATCAAGCTTTTTGGGGCAACTGGTCCCTGGAAGAACAACACCTACATTCCAATCTGAAAGAGATGCTAGCCATACTACACATTTTCCAGAGTCAGGCTTGCTTACTGCGAGGCAGCTCAGTACTCATACAATGCGACAACAAGACAACAGTCGCTCAGTTACGGAAAGAAGGAGGTACGAAATCAATATCCCTTATGAACATAACCTATCAAATTATAAAGTTACTAGATCAATACCAAATACACTTCAGCATACACCATATCCCAGGCAAATACAACAATCAAGCCGATCATTTATCGCGTCATCGTCAGCCGCCAGAGTGGCACCTACTGCCGGCCTGTACGGAAATGGTGTTTGCGAAGTGGGGAACTCCAGCTTATTCGCTTCGAAGACGGCTCATGTAGTCTACAATTACGTATCTCGGGATTTGAAAGACAGTCAAGCCCTATTTCACGATGCGTTCAGTACTCCATGGAACTACCCTCTGGCGTGGCTGTTTCCCCCGCCATTTCTTATCCCCAAAGTCCTGGCTCATCTGAATCAGTCAACAGGAGTTTTTCTAGTAGTAGTCCCACGTTGGCACAAGGTTTTCTGGCGGGCAGATCTGAAAGCCCGAGCCCTCGAAGCACCGTTTTCTTTGACCAATCTACACAAACATCTTATCGACACATCGACGGGTCATCCACCTCCAAAAGTTCAACACATCCTTCTCGAAGTATGGAAATGTGGGGGTGGACCGAGGCGATAGAGACATGGAATACTGAACAATTATCGTTACTGAAAAATTCTTGGCGTAAGTCTACCTTAAAAACTTACGAGGTGGCTTGGAAACGTTGGGTTTCATGGTCTGAAGAAAACCACATAAATCCTAAAAATCCTTCTGGTTCTCAGTTAGCACAATTTTTATCAGATTTATACTTGGTTCATAAATTATCATACAATACTATACTCCTACACAAGTCTGTGGTTTCTACGTTATGTAATTGTGAAACATCAAGTCATTTAAGTTCAAACGTCCTGGTAAAGCACATTCTGAAATCAATCGCCCTAAAAAATCCAAAAAGTGCTAAAGCACCTATTTGGGATGTTAATAAATTAAGCTCATTTTTAGCTAGCTATACAGTAGACTCAAATAGTTTATTCCAGACATCCCGTCATACAGCGATTTTAATGTTATTATGCTCTGGACGACGCATACATGATTTGACGTTATTAAGAGTTGATCCTGATCATTTCACGAAAACAGACGATAGTGTCGAATTTCTCCCTGAATTCGGATCAAAAACAGATTCTGAAAACTATAGACAGTCCAGATGGGAATTTCTGTCAAATAGAAGTAATCAAAATTTAAACCCTGTTTTTTGGATAGATAAAACTGTGGCACTATTAAATGAAAGACGTTACAATGCAAATTCATTTAATCTTTTTATTACAGTCAGAGGAGTTGCGAAGCCCGCCTCGCGCACAGTGATAGCAGGCTGGGTAAAAACTATATTTAAAGAAGCTGGCATTATAGCCTCTCCAGGAAGTGTTCGTTCTGCGGTTGCTTCCAAGAGTTGGCTGGAAAATGATTCAATCGATGACATCTTAGCTAGAGGCAATTGGCGATCGGCTCACACGTTTCATAAATTTTACAGACGTGCAGTATTAAAGAACAATAATTCTCAGAACTTCACACGATTATTTAGGCCAGTTGATTAGTTGGCTTTGTTCCTGATTTCCATCTCACCGAATGAACAATCAAAAGGAATGTAAAGATTTTAATTTGATAAGAACATATTTATTTGTTATTTTGTTGAAAAATAATACAAATTGTAAATTTTTGATAACAGATTAAATTGATTTTAAAATTAATACTCACATTGGCGTTAATTTAATTTAAAACCCTTCTCTAGTTGGTGGCGTCACCAGGCGAAAACAAACAGGATCTCAATATAAAAGCTTCCAGTTACGGTCAAGTTATTTAATAGCAGCGTTTTACCTGAAATAAAACGCATATTAAAATACTTACCTAACTGGAAGCTTTCACTTTAATTTCTGCCTGGTGTATATTGAGCCAATAATTGCAAATGGCGCTCGATTTTACACGAAACATAAAATGCAGCGCCGCCGCCAGGTGGCGCCACTTTTTCCGGTTTCAAGGCGAATTTAAGTATGAAAACTGGTACTACGACGACGGAAACGGAAATGCTCTCTCAATATAAAAGCTTCCAGTTAGGTAAGTATTTTAATATGCGTTTTATTTCAGGTAAAACGCTGCTATTATAAAACATGGATTCGCGCAAAGAAACGCCTGAATCTATTCAGTAATATCTGATAGTTTTTGCTACTATATTTTTTATAATTTCAATCAATCAAAGTAGACACTTTGATTATATTATGTACATTTTTGACGATCACTAAGTTTATATTTTTAAGCACTTGGATTTCTTCCTGTACTTATCCCACGGTAAGTGAGGTCGGTACAACATGTCGCATTTCGCAGCGAAATTTTATTTTATTTTATTTTTATTATATTAGGAAAACTAACAGCTAGTTACAAAAATATTAATAAAAAATAAAACAGAAAGCCAATTATAAGTTTTCACAGATATATAAAATGACGTTAGGCCCGCAATACACAATCATACCAATATACAGGGTTACTGGTAACTTACGCAAAACCTCTTAAGAGCAATATCAGTACATCACAAAGAACAAGTTTTGATATTTTTTTCTTCTGAAAACTCAATTTAAAAAATCATCAAAATTTTCTTGCACTCTCTAATAAACTTTAAATCTATTTCGTCGCTAATGTTAAAGCAACAACGGAGCACGTGTGGCTACGTTACTCAGAGAGCTCCGAACGTAGCTACACGCACACACGTAAGCGTAGTCAACCAAGACGCGCCGTAGATACTATTAGTTATTCTGTAACACAGCGCGGTCTACGCGGCATGTCCATGGCATGGATATCTTTCTGCCTACCTACCTACACCATACTTACATTTACCGTCCACCGGATGTTTCTTATTACATGTACACTGGGTCCACAATCCCTTCATACTTGACCAGGCTTAGGACTGGCTACATTAAAAAATAAAAAGTTGACAAAAATACATTTCGTAATCTACCAACAAATAACATCGAAGGAGGCGCGCGGTCCCACATGTGATGTCTATTGTCTACCTATCGCGTATGTAGCATTCAGGCACGATTGAGTACTTGTAGTTACACAAAAACTTCCAACGTTTTTTTTTATCAATAAAAATGCCAATAGCGAATACCCATCCAACTCATGACCGCAGCGTACGTTGCGGTCATGGGTTGGATGCTAAAAGCTACGAGCGTTTCAAAATTAAACTTAAGTTCTATGACATTCATTGCAGATTATTTTTTAATGTAGGCGTATTTAAAAAGTGGAATCAGTCTTATTTACAATCATTGAATTATGTACATAATATTTACAAACTATTTTACAAATTATCACCCCTTAAACTCAAGTCCCGGGGGTGACGATGACTATCGCGCGCAAACTGTTCAAAATATTCACCGGCACAACCCACACACACTCTCTTCTTGGTCTAAACTGACCATAGTCCCGTAAACGCTGAGTTGCACCCAGCATAGTTCTGTGGCTCGGCGTTGGTATGGTTGGAAAAAGTCTCGCAAACTCACGGCAAGCTTCAGACACATTGTCTCCACACCTAGCATAAATACGCACCATTTCGGTGTATTCAATGTTGGTATATCGATATGCCATTGTGCATCGATCGCAATAGGAGTCACATAACACGTCACAACCGGCGCGCGCGCGGCGAAATTCGCGACTGCCGAGAGTGAGTGTCGATTGTCGGCTCGGCTCAAAGACAAAGGACAAAATGACCGCCCCCTTTCGCCTAGCCGCCACCCTCTACTACTTTACTTCTGCTAAATACCGAAACCGACACATCAGACACGTGCCGCGTGGCGAACTCTGTGTTAAACTGTGACTGCCTTGTATTCTCTCGTACCGCATAGGTAGATACGTATTATGACTATTATGAGGTATTGACAAATTATGCCCGTATTACGGTGTCGGTAACTGACAAAGAGATTAGAGAACCTAATACCTATAAGAATTTCATACCTAAGGCTTAGGAATGGTTACATTAAAAATAATTATTACTTCATTGCTTATCATAAGATATGAACATCATAGGTCCATCCATCATAATATTATGTTTGACGTTTTATGTTTTTACCAAACTAGACGTAGGCACCTATTATTGGTGTAAATCTTACCGCCTATTGTTCACACTGTTTATCTCTAATCTATGAGTACTTTAACGCAAGTAACAGTACCTACCTAAGTCCCAAGTAGGTAAGTATCTAGCTAGTAGCTATCTATCATGTCACATAAATAAATCGAAGGGTGTTAAGTATGTATTTCAATAAAGGTCTATGTAAATTAAATGCCTAGGAACCTATCAATCAAGACGTCTGTCTGATAAGAATCATACCGCCTAGTGACCAGGTTGTTGAACCCTAAACGGGTCCAAAAACAGACTTCATATCAGTATTTTCACTAAAAATGGTGTAGTATAGGTACTACACCATTTTTAAATAGGCCTAACCAGACATCTATCGAAGAATGTCTACCTGATAAGAATCCATCCTAGTGATTGTGTTGATGAATCATAAATAGATTCATGTCACAAAAAATAGGCACTTAAAGGTCATTTCAATAAAGGTGGTGGTACTACTATTTAATTATTTTTCTATGGTAGTAACCACATAGGCGTCTACCTATTGTTTGTATTGGATGAATCATAAATAGATTCAAGTCACAAAAAATAGGTTAAGTATGGTAGTACCCACCTAGGCGTTTGCTAGTGATTGTGTTGATGAATCGTAAATAGATTCATGTCACAAAAAATAGGTAACGGTCATTTTAGTAAATACTGCACTGCACTGCACTGCGCCCGTAACCCTGAGACATACAGTTGTGAGACATTGTCTGATGTGCCTGTAATTTTTACTGGGTCTCAAGGACTGCTGCCAAGATACACAAGCTCCTAACGTGCTTGGCGACAGATTTTCTACTTGAGGCTAGTAGCTAGGCGGGCAAATGCAAAAAATGTCAACGCCCTTCCTCCATGCGGTGAAGTTCAAGCCGGTGGCGCGGCGGTGGTGAACGAACGAGGGACCTGTGGCACGGCAGTCCATGGCTATTACCACTCGGCCATCATTGCTTCAAAACACACACATTATTACACCATTTGAAATCACGGTCATTTTATGTGACATGAACCAATTTAGAGTTTAGCGACGCAATCACTAGGCGTAAGGATTCTAATCAAGAAGACGTCTGGGTGTGTAGTGTGTGCCAACTTTTTTTTATGTGAACCAAATAACAAATAAAAGTTGGGTACCTAAGCCTACGTACGTACCTACCTAAAAGCTACGTACGTAGACACATACACGCACACCCGTAGTTAACCAAACCACAGCGCAGCCTACGCGGTATCTCCACCTTACCTAACTCCACCATACATACTGTCCACCGGATGTTTCTTATTACATGTATGTACACTGGGTCCACAATCCCTTCATACTTAAACAGTTCTTTAGTAAATTAAATAGTGACAAATCCAAAAAATAAATAAGAGTACCTACGTTGCTGAACAAAGTCACGTACATATTCACTAGGACTTGTACACGTGCACATTATCGATGCTGTGTATGTAGCAGCCAGCAGGTAGATAAGCGCAAGGTGCATGGTCATTGACACGACACGACAACGACGGAGATGAGCGCCTCGTGGCGGCGGCGGCAGCGCGGCGGCGCGGCGTGGCACAGCGATCTGCGCACGTAACCCATACAATACCTACTAGTACTCGTGGTACCTAACTTTCATTTGTTATTTGGTTCAGTCACATAAGAAGTCAGTAATTTCAATAAAGTTGGTACACACTACACACACAGACGTCTTCTTGATAAGAATCCTAACGCCTAGTGATTGCGTCACTAAACTCTAAATGGGTTCACGGCACATAAAGTGACCGTGATTTCAAATGGTGTAGTAATGTGTGTGTTTTGAAGCAATGATGGCCGAGTGGTAATAGCCATGGACTGCCGTGCCACAGGTCTCTGGTTCGATCACCACCACCGCGCCACCGGCTTGAGCAACACCGCACGGTGGAAGGGCGTTGCCCTTTTTTGCATTAGCCCGCCTAGCTACCAGCCTCAAGTAGAAAATCTGTCGCTAAGCACGTTAGGTACTTGTGTGTGTTCCGGCAGCAGTCCCTGAGAGCCAGTGAAATTACAGGTAGGTGCCGGGTTAATTCAAGGTGACGGGCGCAGTGCAATTCGTGACTTGTGACGAAATGTATCTGTTATAGGCAGAGGTTAGTCCACTTAACATCAGGTGGGCTTCGTGCTTGTTCCATAACGATCGCATAAGTACCTGTAGTACCTAACCTACCCACCCAGAATGTCACCTTGATAGGAATTCTGTCGCTTAGTGATGTCGTTGTTGAACCCTACACAGATTAAAATCTACATTATTTTAATCAAGGTGGTAGTACCCACCCAGACGTGTACCTGATGGGAATCTTACCAAGTAAGGGTTGCGTTATTAAAACCTTATTATCAACTCAACATTATCACATCTTAAGAGTACCTACGATTTCGGCTCGTACAGAACCCTAAACGGTTTGGACAACAGTGAGTAGGTACATAAATTAAAATAATGTCATTAAAGGCAGTAAGTAGTACCTGCCAACCTCGAAGTTTGTCTATTAGAAACTGTATGTCTCAGGGTTACGGGCGCAGTTCAGTTCGTCACTTGAGACAAATTGCGACTGTTATAGGCAGAGGTGATAGGAATCCCATCGCCTAGTGATATCGTTGTTGACCCTAAACAGATTAAAAACTGCATTATTTTAATCAAGGTGGTAGTACCCACCCAGACGTGTACCTGATGGGAATCCTACCAAGTAAGGGTTGCGTTATTAAACCCTAATTATCAACTCAACTTTTATTTAATATTATAATTTATAACATCTTAAGAGTACCTACAGTTTCGGCTCGTTTACGTTAACGGTTACAACCTAACTTAAAATAACGTCAATAAAGGCAGTAAGTAGTACCAACCTAGACGTCTGTCTATTAGAAATTCTACCGCATAATGATGGCGTTGTTAAACGACAGATTTCCTCACAATCAGAAAATCTGTTGCTAACGACCGAAACTGTTGTTGCCGAACACGATCTTGGATAAAAGTTGCTATGTTGCCAGCCACTTTTGCCGTGTGACAATGCCAATGCATTGTCATACGGCTTGGTGATGTAGGCATGTTCGGGAATATCCTCAGTATTCTGTCCTCTGTGGCGGCAGGTTTCAGGCACATATCATTACACCACATCTCACTGTCACTCGAACTAATACTCGAAATTAAGCACCTACTGAAATGACATCGTCTTATTATTCGCGAAATCGTGAATAACTATGCCCCGACGCATCTCAATTCGTACCTAACTCGCGAGCGCGACTGACTGATCGATTGCCGCTGTCGCGCCAGGCGCGCGGCTAAGATAAAAATCGGGTGGGATTTCCCGGAACAAAAGCCGCGCCGCCGCTATTGTTTTGACTTTGATCTTCCTTTCGCATGGCGCCGCCGCCGCGCCACCAGCACGCGGGTGGCGGCACGGGCGGCGCCTTTTACCACTTGACCGGCGGATTTTATTCAATAAATATCTGTAAAATTCGACTTTACCAGCAGAGTAGACTGATAAGACCTTACAACATTGTTTTTTGGAGTTTTTCTTTAAAATACAGTAAATAGTAGCAATAGGTACCGTAGAATTAATTATAATACTAACTTAGTAATACCACGGCGCGGCATGCGGCACGCAGATCAAAGTCAAAAGTTTAGGTGGCAGCCGCCACGCGCCGCCCGACTCTTGACGCCGGCGCCGCCGCGTCTGGCCTTTCTTTTGGTGAAATTAGTTGCATGATTTTGAACTCGTTTAGGGCTTAATTGGTAAAGTCATTTCGCGTTCCCTGCTTGGTAGGATCCTTATCAGGCAGACGTCTAGGTGGGCAAAATAATCATTTAATTGTAGTACCACCGCCTTTACTGACCTTTACTCACTGGAATGGATTCTTATCAGGTATACATCTGTCATCGATAGATGTCTGGCTAGGTAGGCACCTACTACACCATCTTTAGTGAAAATACTGATATTTAGTCTGTTTTTGGACCCGTTTGAGGTTCAACAACCCGATCACTAGGCGTTAGGATTCTTATCAGGCAGACGTCTTTATCGTCAGGTAGGCACTTAATTTACCTAAGCCTTTATTGAAATAACACCCTTCGATTTATGTAGGTATGTGAAATGATAGTTAGCTTGTTACTTACCTACTTAGGACTTAGGTAGGTACTGTAGAAGTATTTTTAGATTAGAGATAAACAGCGTGAACAATAGGCTGTTAGATTTAAACCAATAATAGGTAGGTAGGTACCTACCTACCTTCGTATAGTTTTGTAAAAACATAAAAGTCAAACATAATATTACGATGGATACCTACCTATGATGTTCATATCATATGTTCTAGCATAAGCAAAGAAGTAATAATTACTTTTTTAATGTAGACATTCCTAAGCCTGGTTTAGTATGAAGTTCTTATAGGTATTAGGTTCACAAGCTTTCTGCATCAGTTACCATTAAAATCTCTTTGTCAGTTACAGACACGTAACACTGGCATAATCGGTGATACCTACCTACCTACGTATAGTTTTGTAAAAACATAAAAGTCAAACATAATATTACGATGGATACCTACCTATGTTGTTCATATCATATGTTCTAGCATAAGCGAGGAGTAATAATTACTTTTTTAATGTAGACATTCCTAAGCCTGGTTTAGTATGAAGTTCTTATAGGTATTAGGTTCACAAGCTTTCTGTATCAGTTACCATTAAAATCTCTTTGTCAGTTACAGACACGTAACACTGGCATAATCTGTGACTACCTCATAGTACCTACGAGGTACGAGAATACGAGGCAGTCACAGTTTAAGACAGAGTTCGGCACGCGGCACGTGTTTGATGTGGCTAGGCGTAAGGGGGCGGTCACTTGTCCTTTTTTCTTTGAGCTAGTTAGGCAAGCCGAGCCGACACTCAACAGTCGCGAATTTCGCCGCGCGCGCGCCGGTTGTGACGTATCGCGATCGATGCACATGGCATATCGATATACCTACCTACCAATATTGAATGCACCGAAACGGTGCGTGTTTATGCTAGGTGTAGAGACAACGTGTCTGAAGCTTGCCGTGAGTTTGTGTTTGTGTGTGTGTTTGTGTTAGTGTTACGCTACTCACGACGCAATCCTACATTTCTTCGAGGCTTACCCCGCACGAACACAAATGATGCAGCTCAACGCTTCGATGTGTCTCAATGGTTCGCATGGACAGTGAAGGAAAATATCCGTTCCACCTTCATCGCGTCACATTCTGCAACATGCTGCTTGCCGAGTGGCCGACTGTGTTGTGGACCGATGAGGCTACTTTGGGAGAGTGGGACTGTTTAATACTAGAAACGAACATTTGTGGTGTCACGAAAACCCCCATGAACCCGTACTCTCCTGGGTTCAAGAACAATTGTATTTCAGATGTGGACTGTGTGTGGGTTGTACCGGTGATTATTTTGAACAATTTGCACGTGATAGACTTCGTCACCCCCGGGACTTGAGTTTGAGGGGTGATAATTTGTAAAATGGTATGTAAATATTTTGTAAATAGTTCAATGATTGTAAATAAGAATGATTCCACTCTTTAAATACGCCTACATAAAAAAATAATCTACTTTTTATTTTTTGCCGGTTTTATTTATAATATTTAAATAATCTACAATTAATTTCTTCGAACTTAGGTTTAAGTTTGAAGCGTTCGTAGCGTAGGTACTAACTTAGCCGGTCTTAACCGATCAACTATGTTAAGCAACGTCCGCTGCGGTCATGAGTTGGATGGGTGACCCCTAGTGGCATTTTTATAGATTAAAAAAAACGTGGGAAGTTTATGTGTACCCTAAAAGTACGCAATCGTGACTGAATGCTACTTACGCGACAGGTAGACAATTATACATCACATGTGCGACCGCGCGCCTCCTTTGATGCTATTTGTTGCTGAATTACTTGTACCTAATAGATTGTTTGTATTTTTATCAACTTTTATTTTTTAATCAAGCCAGTCAAGTATGAAGGGATTGTGGACTCAGTGTACATGTAATAAGAAACATCCGGTGGACGGTAAATGTAAGTATGGTGTAGGTAGGTAGGCAGAAAGATATCCATACCGCATATGGAGATACCGCGTAGATCGCGCTGTGTTACAGAATAACTAATAGTATCTACGGTGCGTCTTGGTTGACTACGCTTACGTGTGTGGGTGTAGCTACATTCGTAGCTCTCTGAGTAACGTAGCCAGAGCCACACGTGCTCCGTTGTTGCTTCAACATTTGCGACGAAATAGATTTAAAATTTATTAGAGAGTGCAAGAAAATCTTGATGATTTTTTAAATTGAGTTTTCAGAAAAAAAAAATATCAGAACTTGTTCCTTGTGATGTACTGATATTGCTCTTAAGAGGTTTTGCGTAAGTTACCAGTAACCCTGTATATATAAGCGATTCAATATATGAGTTATAGAAATAATTATTTGACTGAGTTTGACTGTCATATATACATGATAATACTATAAACAAAAAATATATTTTCTATTGAAATATATAGGTATGTATGAAAATGTAATACCGGCCTTAAATAATATATGTAGTCAGTAGACACAGATAAGAATACAGTGCAACACTGTAAGTAATGAATAATCATATTAATCATTATAGTTAAGTACACCACACTAAGAGAAATATCTGTCATTCAGCAGCCGTTTCAATTGCAATGCTGAAGTATTAAATAGATCCAGATCTATATCTTTAGATGTACTGTTATAACACCTGCATGCCCTAAGGAGGTAAGTATTTTTCCTGTATTTGCACGATGCACTAGGAATGTGTAAGAGTTCCGGATATCTAAGGGTGACCGCTGGGGTACGTAACCCCAGTTGACCGAGCAACTCCGGACAGTCTACCTTGCCGTTTGCTATGTTAAGGAGGTAGGCCATGTCTGCAACACGTCTCCTCTCCTGCAGTGGGAGTAAATTAATTTTTTTACAGCGAGAGCTATAATCTGGCATATACACTTTTGCGCGGTATTGAAGGTAACGGAGGAATCGTTTTTGAATGGTAGGATTCTTCTGGGTACCACCACAATGTCAGATATTCTACCTCCAAGCAGTAGTGTGCAAACACAACTATGTTTTGGTTTGAAGGGATTGTGGCAAGTGAAATCCTGGATGAACGAGACTTACGAAGTAGTCTTGGAGTTCCGAGCACAGTGCAGTGCACATAGGCCATTGCAACTGTAATGGAAAAGCGTTTCGCTTACCATCAGGCGGCGTCCGTTCCGTCTCGCCACTTCTAGCAACTAAAACCAGTATATTTTTTGAGGTACCTTAAATATTTTTATATTTCTCTATTAAATCACATAGAAACAAGGGGAAAATGTAGACACTATAAAGCTCCATATACAAAATATCATTTGGGTGAGTTAATCACTCTAATTTTCTATGTTCTATACTCACCAAGCCCAGTAGGTGAATATACCACTAACGATTTCTGAAAGTGGAATCTCACCCATAGGTGAGTTTTTGTAGGGTGAGTTGCAACCTAAGCCGATTATTCCTGATCGTCACAATAGTGAGTGTGCTTTGTACAAAAAAAGGCAACGGGATTTTTTAAATTATTTTTCCTAGGTTCTCTGGACCCTAAATAATGAGAAAATATACACTTCATACAAACAAAACTTATTTTATGTCGCCAGTTATAAAGGATTAATGTTTGTTAGGATTGTACTCTACTCATGCTTTACAAACCTTTGTTATATAAGCTTGCAAATGGTCCCACCATTGTTCCAAGATTTTATCAAATCACGATCGTTTTGCTGGTCTTTTGATAAGGATCTTATGATGCAGGAACTTCTGCATATTGGCCTAAATTTAACAAGTAAACACAAAAGTTCACAGATTCTTACCTACAAACACAAAAGTGATATGAAGCATCATTCATTAGTAATATCTTACTGTTACCATCAGATTGATTTACGTCCGAGTCCTCAATACACCCGACTAAGCGCAACATTTTAGCACATCTGTTAGGAAATCTTTTCATTCTTCTTATATGAAACACAGAGGAAACATTTTATTTATGTTGTATTTTTCTTCTTCTTCTTTAGATAGCTTTTAAAGTTTTTAAGTTGTATTTTTATTACGCGCCTTTTCACACACGAGGGAAATTTGACAGTCATGACCACAGACTAATAGCAAAGATTAAGTTTCCTCATATGTATGAAAGGCATAATTACGTAAAGTTTAGCTTAAAGCAGAGACAATATTTTTTGTACCTTATGTGTTATTCACTGTTAGCATGGTCCATGTTATCTTAGACATTTTTAGTAGTTCTAGATTTGATAGTAAATCATTACTGTTATAGAGCAAAATGGTTCAATATATGCATTGGTCTCCTATACAAAGAAAAGTCTAAGATTGCTCTATTTTGCTATATTATTTTTTTTGCAATTAGTAGTAACACCGTAACACAAAATGGGCTCTGGACTCCATTGCACTAAACGAGTTTTTTTTTAAGGCTTATGTATACTGCGGCTCTTTTAAACCAAAAATATTTTAATAAAACGTCATGGACGCATGCACTACATTGACTTTTTGAAACAGATATTAATCAAAGATCGTCATTACACTCCAGTCCTTTTATCACAGATAAATATCACAGTCAAACAAAATTTTGGCAGTAAAATCACACTTCTCACAAAAACGGACTTTGACCCAGAGCATTTTAGCACCAGACCACACATTTATATCCCGAGCAAAGCGTAGGATTTATGGCTAGCATAAGTAAGTATATTGAGTGCAGTAAGGGATTCAAACTCACAAACTGAAAACAGTTTTATCCACGAGTATGATATCTACTTTACAGCATCTGCGAGCAAATACAAACTACTAGGATCATAGAATTTTATTTAATTAACTAAAATGTAGGTAGTTACAAAGTTATAAGTTGAGTGATACAGTAGCGGATATGGAGACAGATGATAACCATACATTTTCTTTTTATACATGTTGTTGACCAGAACTTTCATTTTGTGCTTATGGTATAGCAGTTGCTATAATATATGTTGTTTTACGGGCATTAGGCGCTAACGAAGAAAACGCATATGTATGTAAGTTTAAATATTTATATAAAATGTATGTAAGTTTAAATTTTCAGGGGTTCATGACCAGAAAATAAGTTCTCCTAACAATAAACAGTAGGTAGGCGGTATTATATCGGCAACATATGTTGGAGCCCACTGCCAGGGCACGGCAGGCCCACGTACGATGTCGCCGCATGAATGGGCACCCACTGAACCGCGTACCCGTCACACCACACCTTTACTTCATAATACCTATTTAGTGTACATTAGAAATGACAGCTCGCATTTAGCCGATCAGCTGTTTTAAAAATACATTCTACCCCACTTATATTTTTATCAAAACAATATTTTGATAAAATATCCAATGCCGAGGTCAGCGATACAGACACTTTCAATTTTGCAGTGGGATTAGGTTTATGCCCTACTTTTGAGCATCGATGACCAGTGGCAATGATTATGGGCCGCCACCGCCAAGGCAATCATGGTTTGAATCAGCTATCGCTATACACTTAGTTTCATCATATTTTAAATACTGATAATCAAACTAGGTGAATCAAATCTATGCTTCTGCATTGTCAGTATTTTTTATTAATTTATGTATTTAATAAAATATATTAATTGCTGTCTTTAGTGAGCTAGTGAGAAATTAGATTATTGGCATCCTTAAGTATGTTTTTTTACATAAAATCAGATTGCATTGTTGAAGTTACCCTGGATTCATAAAAAGCACTAATTTAAAAAAATACACTATTTGACCAAGCGCTGCCGCCTGCCCACACTACAGGTCCGCGGCAGCGGCGCTGGGATCTTTCGGATGTCGTTTGCCGGACGTCTGCTATGCTTTAAGATATAGAAACATTTAAACAAACTTACAACACTACTTTCATTGGAATATTTAATACCGGAATCGCACACCCCGGCTAAAGAGGTGGATGGACGCGGGTTCGAATCCCGCACATGGCTAAAATTTTCCTCTTGTATATTTGTAATTTTGTAATGTAATCCACAGAGCATGCGTTATTGCAAACATAAAAATATTAAAATTATGGGGTTGCGTCATCATTAGCAAGTTTAAAGCTTATTGCAAAAATTAGTCTTGTTTGTAGTACAACGTAAGTTGAACTATAGATGTCGCTCCATCTCAATACGATGGTTAAAAAAAAGACCGATAGAAAAATTTCATTTATGGACTCATTGTCATGTTAGCTCTATTGGATCAGAGCATACCCCGGCTAAAGGGAAGGAGGGATAGACGCGCGCATTGTATTTTTTTTTAAGAAAATTTGTCTCGCAGTTTTTAATTTTTCCTATCGTTGTAATTCTGTAATACTGATGTTATTACATATCTTACAAAAGAGAAGACGGGTGTTGGCATAAACACTCTGAAAATTGTATCCATACTTACTAAGTATACTACAGGAAGAATCTGACAGTAAAGGCGTGTACCTAAAAGTCAATATCCGATATTCAGCCGGAAACCGGAAAGTTGCCGGACGTCAGCTCCATTTCTATTTCAGATGAGCGTTGCTCAGTTTTGGGCACACTGCCTCTAATAATTAAACCAAGTGTAATGCACACCTATGACCAACTGTGGAAGTCTGCTGGAATTTGCGCAGTTTCGATTGGCTTCTTAGGATATGTACACTGCACTAGAAACTACTTAGGGCTGAACTGTATTTTGCGGTACGTTAGTCTATACAATAATTGAATACCGATACCAGGACTTACGCATACTGTTTAATTTTATTAATTATTGTATTTCGATACATTAACTAATAAGCAAAGCTGCTATACGTAATTAGGTTCTGAGGCGTAATTGATTAAACCTGTAATACTGCACTAAACGCGAAAAATACGTGTTTTGGGAGTAGTAGAAAACTACAAGTTTACTTTTTATGGGTTTGTTGGTGTTAAGCGGTGGCCTCTGCCTATAACAGACTTATTTCAGTATAAGTGATGAACTGGACTATGCCCATCACCCTGAGATATACAGATGTTAAGCCTAATGTGCCTCTAACTTTATAAATATTGTATTGGCAAGGGAGGACTGCTGCCGGGGCAAATTGTTAGGAGCTTATCGACAGATTTTCTCAGTCAAAATCATTTATTCAGTTTAGGCGTCTACGACGCTTTTATGACGGTCAATTACAAATTTTAATATTGAAATATACTACATTGTACTGCCACGTTCAGCAAACAAAAATTATAGAGCCACTGCGAGAAGAACGGCCAAGAAACTCGGGGCCATTCTTTTAAACGTTTTTTAACAATGTGTTAAGTACATACTATATAGTAAAATTATTACAATATTTATTTACATTACGTAGGTGACAGGCGCTAGCTTGGCATAGCCGAACTTCAAGCATTTTTGTCGTTTAAGTAATCACAAACTGTGTAGTAAGATTTCTTTATCAAAATGTTCCCTAATAACGTACAGCTGCTTCTATTATTAAGTATCTACTTGAGGGATGGTAGCTAGCCAGACCAGCATTCGTAAAATGCCCTTCCATAATGCGGCAAAGCTCAAGCCGGCGGCGGTGGATATCGAACTATGGATCTGCGGCACAGCAGTCCATAACTATTACCACTCAGCTATAATTGATTCAGGTAAAAGGATTATTATGTTAAGGAAGGTTTATCACAATGAAACATAAGTATTATAAAGTTACTTAAAGGCTTTAATAATACTTGGCACATTAACATTTACTCTCCTTAGCATCCATCAACATTTGTTTCGTTTGTAAAGCTCCGATGGCAAGATTGCGGTCCTGTTTTTCTTCTCTCAGTTGAATTTGCAAATTTTTCACGTCCAGTTTGAGTGTTTTTATTTCGTTTTGCAGCCGCATGACGATGGTCCACAAACTCGGTGAACCGTGGTTCGACGTCGAGTGGATGGGCAGCGAAGGGGATCTCACTAGCGCCTCGATAGTAGGACTCTCGTCGTCGCATTCTGGAATAAACAACTGTATGCCAATACACGCCACACTTATATTAGCTATAACTATGTAAACAAACTTGATACCCACCTTTGAAAGTGATACCAATGCAATCCTATCTATTTCGAAGGAATCACAAGCTTCTAATGCTAACTTAGTAAAAACTACAAAAGTAACACTCAGAGGGCTAGGAATTACTTATTATTTGCAGTCTATAAGATTTGAGACAATGTTTATTTCTTGAAACATGCCGTTTTCCGTGTCGTTAGTTATAAAGATACGAAGAAATATTTGAGTTCATACTACATAGTTGGGCAACATAGCATGACCCTTCTTGTGCCTCTTGAGAGTTTGTTACTACAGTCTAGTGGAAGCCGTGATGTGAATAGTGTTAGAGGAAAGATTGAATATAACATATATATGATTACAGAAAATTTATTTCATATATCTTATTAATACAATAACTACAATAAAATCCGATACAAAAATAAATATTATAACACTCGTCTATATGAATATAAAAGTCAAAAACTGTAATAAAATTATAATACAATGCACGAACATTTGAGATAACATAAGGTTTTATCTGTTCAGAATTTACAACACTAATACTTAAGTTACACAATCAGTGGGTATTAGGTTATTTTATAATAATATAATTATGTAATTATAAAATATAAGAATAGAATATGTATTCAAATTTAAAGATATAAAAGACGAGAAATAAGAAGACGTCACAAAGAAATATTAGTAGCGAAGATAGAAATATTGCACTTATCAATATAATATTAGATAGAAATAGTTTTGTTTCATTGGTATTTACAGCAAAACTTTCAACTTGTAGTTAAGTTATTCATAAGCCGCCTTTAAATTAAAAAAAAATAACAAAATAAGTTGATTGAACAATCACAAGGGAGACAAATACAGCATTTTATCAAATACTATTTGTTATATAAAAAAACACACATGAGGAAAATGGGACGTGTCGAGATAAATCATGTTTACCTCAGGATTAAAGTCAAGCGAATCTAAATTATTCCAGTTTTTTTTTGTTTTAGTTGAAAGCGTAAAGATTTCTTATCATTATATCCTAGCACAAATTTTGGAGTCAGTACATTCAACATAATGCACGTACCTGTTGTAATCATATTTTAATAGCAATATTATTTTCGAGTCGCAAAATAGAATAATCGTTTCATCTCTTAACGAGTGTAGGTATTTGTAATCCGTCTGTTATTATCAATTATTATATAGTATTTATGTTTTTTTCAATAAAATATGTGACTAAAATATGAAGTTACATTAAAACACCCAATTAAAACTAAAATTGAATGTTAAATTTAGATAACAATTTAAATATGTAGACGTAGATATATTACTGAATCATATTTATTATATACATATGAATCCATACCTTATATTTATAAGCGTGCTCATACAATGTTATGGCCCAGCTCAGTTTTCACTCGAAGTATTTGTTGCTTACTACGAATAGATATAGGAGAATACTACTGATAAATTATTTACAGGGCACGTCTAAAGAAAACCATCATTGTTTGGATGGGAGACAGCGCAAAGCAACCCTAACTATACATAATAGATAAAAATATGTGTGCCTCATCAGTATGGAGGGAAAAGCGGAGGTTGGCACTTGATTTACAGTACCGCTGTCCACTGATTCCGATCGAACATTCTACACAAACTTAGTTATTTGTACCAGATGTGGCCGGCCGGTCGGCTCTCTCGCCGTATTTTTACCCTGACGTTTCCGCAATATCACAAACATTTCGATTTCGTTCATTTGTGATATTCTGACATAATTTTATCACAGTAAAATGTCATTACATTTTCAGTTGGTGTTGAATTTATGTCTATTCAAAATAGGTACTCTGTATTTGTACACTGAAATAACAGCTTTGAAGAGATTTTCTACGTTACTGTTAAATAGATTCGTTAATATTGAATTCGGTTTAAAAGAGGGCTCGACTCGAGACGTTTTCAGATTTAACCCGTAGGCATTTTACTTTGCGCTGCCGACACGAATCAATAGTCGCATGTCAATGATCTCTGGGGGTTGGAACACTGCAATGTCAAAACATTTAACTGCGCGGCGCGAGCAGTACGTGGATAATGATAACGTTTGGGAACTTCAATTGCCAAATGCCTCAGTCATTTATACACACGATTTTAATCCAACGTAATTGCAATTTTGTAATGAAACTGTTAACGTCACCTACGTCTCTATACAATACCCCAGAGATAAATGCCAACGTTCGCAGCCTGAATTTTACAGTTCAAATTATTTTCATATTTCGGCACTCGTCACATAGACATTAATATCTCGGGACGAATTTTTAAAAATAATTTGGATCACTGAAATTGTAGTAATCAGCGGACGACATGCGGGACTTTACGATTTCCAGTTCAATTAATCAGTGCCAGCACACGCCTGACGGACGTTATTTTTATCCGATGTGTTATGGGAATAGGTTTTCATTAATATATCTGAAATGTGATTTAATCAACGGCAAGTGTTTATTGGCGCGTGCTAAAAATCTCAAGTTATTAGCGTAGTTCTATAGATTTATTGATACTGTTACGACGTCATAAAACGTATACCTACAAGGGATGCCGAACAAAGGGGCGAACGACTTAAACGAAATTCGTTAAAAAGAATGCCGTGTAATAAAGATGGGATTTAATTAAAGTCGTATTTCATTACAACACGTAGAGAACTAATATGGCGAGAAAGCATTAAATTAATTAAGTCAGTGAGATTGTAAGGCGAGCCCAAGTTTGGGCAGTATTGTAGTTGGCACCGACGCGGCACTATTCATACAATCCAAACACGAACAAGTAGATATTATTTTAGTTTAGCTAAATAAGTATATATTGCATGCAGTGCAATTCTCTAACACCAATTCATAAATACACAGCTATTGGAAGCGAAGGCTACTGATGGTTTCCCGCTTCTGCTACTTCTAATTTAAACTCGCCTCACTCTATAACATCTAATTAGCGGTTGTGTTTATAGCATAACATCATAACCTGCATATATTTTTGTATTTGTTTCTGACGATTATCAATTGATGGCATGGCAGGATCAAGTACAAAGTGTATGCTTCGGTTTCGGTTAAACTTAGTTTGCTAGTAAGGCTAAGCTAATACAACAGTTACCGCTAGTAACCATTTCAGTTGAGCTAAAACAATGGATTGCAGCACGGATGAAGTTGCAGTGTTCTGCCGAATCTAATAATAAATGTATGCCACGTGCGGCCCACTCGCTGTTGTGCCTGCAGTACCTACGAGTAATTACTCACAATCAAATAAATCACTGTCATTGCTTATACAGGATGTTCAGTAGACAGATTCGACAAACTGATAGGAGCGGATAGGTGGGTCCATTTGTAAGATTAATACTTAAAGAATAGATCAATGAAAGGCCAGACACAAACAAAAGTTTAGAGGTGGTACAGTAATACCACGTTTTACGCGTGGGTACGTTCCGGAAAAAATCGAATACTGAAATTGGCGTATTAGGATTCGAGGTTTACGATTAAACATAGTCAAAATTTAAATGATTAACTCTAAGAACAGTTTATGCAGTACATACTATTCATTATATTTTACGGACAATACACCTATTTTTTTGGGTAGCGTTTTTCTACGTTCTTGTAAAATACGTTCACAACACCCAACACTGTTTTTAATTGTTTGACACACGGTCATCATTATTGTATATGTCCAAACCGGAATACATTTTTAAAGAGCAAGCGCGTAATGCGAGGCTTTGAACGCGAAATTTGAAATTCGAGTTATAATGAAACCGCCCATAACGGGTTCGCGTAAATATTGTCATAAATATTGTTTAAAAAAAATACGAAATGTTTCGCTTTTTCGCGAAGCACTTTTAAAAGGAGACTCTTCAAGAGCAAAATCCACACATCGATAATCTTTAATTATCATAACTTAACTAGAAAAAAATATGGTACCCTTTTAGCTATATTATGTAGTTTTCAAACTGGTCCATCTACCCGCCCTTTCAATTGAAACATTGAAGTCTAACATTCTGCCGGACATCCTGTATGAGCAACATACGATTGTGTCTGCCTAGTTACCAAACATTACAGAAATAAAATAGTTTTAGCCATTCAGTAGCTACGAAACTTCGACCTTTCTTTACGATATTAGCTTGTGTGAGAACTACTACTAATAACTCATGATCAAAAATACCTCCATATGCTATAACTATATATTACATGCAGATACAAAGGATCCACTGAAGGTGAATATATAACCAAAGTTGGGAACTAGTTGCGGGACTTTTGTAAATGTGAATAAGTATTAGTGGTATTTGCGCCGTACTTTGTGGAATAAATCCAGGTACGCCGCGCCGCGCCGCCCGCCCCATCTGGTCGGCTCACGTGAAACTTAAATTGCGCAGAATTAAAGCCATTACTATTTATATTTTTATACATAAAACAGATGGAATAAATTCGAACAATGAAAATGAAAGGCAGCATAAATTTTATGCCACCAATCGTCGCATATCGCCAATAACCGGATTAAAGCTTTTATCACCATGCAGCGAATGAGGAGCGTAATCGGAACCGAAGCACTAGCAAATAGTAAAATCGTTCGAGTTGTATTCACTTTGCCTATTTACGCGTATATACATTGACCTCCATATCGTATATATTATGTTGTATGGATAAGTTGAGTTCATGAGTTGTACTTTTATAAGCCTTTTATGGATCGGTAAACTCGTTCTTCAAATGGTTGACGAGTGACGCCAAGTCTCAAACCATTTAGTAACACACAATCAGATTTGTTGTTTTTATTTACAAAAGAAAAATGCATTTTGATCCCATTCGGAATCCATTTATCATTTTATTCCAGGATCAGTAATTTAATTTTATTAGGGTATCGGCCATAACAGGACGTATTCTGTTAATATTCGATTCCGGTTATCTATCACGGTTCAAAATATAGACTACTTTCAATGTACTTAGGGCGGACGGCGTTGCTTGTCCGTACGTCTCATATTTAAAGTGCTCGTCTCGTTTTTACGTTCAAAAACTTAAAAATTGTTCAATTAACAAAATAGCTTTTTACGTTTGTATTAATTTTTAACGAATGCTAATGGTATGCCTTTAAACCACTTACTAACTTCTGTTGTCTCCACGATTCGTATTTGATTCAATAATATTTAGGCAAGCGAAATTATGAGTAAGGACATATTTTGTAATATATAAAGAAATACCTATATTCTTTGATGATATAAATAGAATACTCGTTACACCACTTAACATTATTGAGTTAACATGTTAAATACTTAAAAATAATGTACTGCCAAAATGTGCGGCCTTATATAGAAGTGACCCAGTCCTACCAGGCAACCCCAGGATAGAGTTAAAGCAGACTAACGAATTAGAGCGGGTTTCATATAATATATAAAGATTAAATTAACGAGTAAGTATTTAATATATAACATTAATATAAATATATTTATACTTACAGAAAGTTCGTACATAGACACATACACGTATATATTAAAGTAAATAAATATATAATATACCTATGTATAAGCTTCATAAACTCACCGAGTAACTAAAATACAATGACTCGGAAAATAAAACCTACTAACTCGATTCTTAAATTAAATCAAGGTCGGTCGTGATAAGAAAAGGCAAGCTTTTATTTTTTATCACTTGATACATCTGACGTAGCTCTGCGTTCCACGTTCTGATTACAATTGAACCTTCTCAATTATTTCAAACAGGTCAAATACAGTATAACTCATATGTATAAGTATATATACAGTATATATGTATAACTTATTACTTATGAGTTGCGACTTGGTTACAAATACCTACTACTAATCGTTACGGTAGTGTGGCAGAAGCCCAAAATAATCGCAGTAGTATTAAATACAATATTTGAGAATACTAAGTACTTACATAGAAAATAATGAAGCAATGTTAGTTTTGAGTAAGACATTTATATGAGGGTTACATTACGTTATACTTTTAATGAAACAACAGTTTTAAAAATATACACGCATATAAAAGGAATTCACGTTATTTCTAAGCACCATTTATTTATACTCTAACTAAAATCTAAACCCATATTAATATTAGGTAATTAACAATGATATATCGATTGGATAAAGTAAATATTGAAAGTGTACGTATTTCGTTCTAGATATTGTATCTATTTTTGAAACGGCGCGGTCCCATCTGTTATGAAGCGTCGAGAACAAAATGACGCAATACTCGGACACATTTCATTTACATACATACACGTCACGCATTCTGTCGCCAAACGCGTTGATATTACATAAATAGTAAATAAGTAGGTACACATTTGCACCGGTTAATTTCTAAAACAATGTTAGGTTGTGGCGTTGTCGTACTGCGGAGTGAGCTTTTGATTAGAGCGTGTTGTATATAAAGGCCAGAAAATACATCATTTTTTTTCTGTAGCCACGGCATGCAGTTGAAGTAGTATTTTTGTTCTTGGCCGTACTAAAACATTGCAAAGTAAATCTCGTACATATTTGTCGCCGATTTTGTTTTATTACGCTTAGACCAAGAGCTCACTACGCCTGTTCACCTGTTACTACGTTCTACGACTATCACAAAACTACTAAGCAAATACATGCGTACCTATCCCATAGATTTAATGCACCAATATAGATGGTATACCTTAATATTAAACAAGCAATAAAATACTCTTCTATCAACTACATAATACTGCACACATGCATTATACAAAACTCTATGTTGACATAGATAACACACGTTCAAAGGCGTCAATAACCCTTGTTAAATGGCACTTGTTTGTACAAATTATCGAAAAACGACGTATTCCGTTTCAACACTACCGCTTCGCTGCATCTCATTCGTATACAATTAAAAGTAAGTTATAAGCTAATGTAAAAACAAATATGCGAATTAATTTATTAATAAGAAAACAAAAACGAGAACATGTAAAGTTAGTCAATGGGTTCAGCTTTGGTTAATGTCTGGTATGAAGATGAAACACCGGCTTTCAACGATCATCAACTGCAGGATATGCAATAAGTCGACTGGTAATCGACTGATATGTAGCGCATCGCATGTTAGGAACAACAGTCATTTGAGCAAAGGAAAATGTCTACTTGTGTCAGTCGAAGTGATGAGATTTGGTGAGTTGTTTGACGAATGTGCCACAGCACCAAGTGGAGGACCGAGCGGAGCGGACGGGTGTCGGTACGGGGTGCGGGGGCGGTGCGGGCCGCAGCGGCACCGCAAGGCTCGGGTGCGACCCGCTGCGACGCTCGCGGCCGCACGCCAACCGCACCCTCCGCTCTTCAGACCCTTCCCACAAGTTAGGATTGGACCGGTTCAACTCCAACTTTCTATCTGCAAACAGCCGGCGCGTCTCCGGACTCCGGAACAGGTACGTATCCGCAGCCGACGAGCTCTTGTTGCGCTTCACCTTGGACGGCTTCATGCAAGATGCGCGTTCCGGCGTCAGGCTGCGCTCTACCATCGCCAGTTTAGTGTAGTTATAGTGGGGTATGTTAGTGGCGGGTGCGTGATATTGTACTTTACCGATAGAATAGTGGCCGCAGTCCACTGCAGGTGCGATAAAAAGGCGGCCGCATGTAACAAAATAGAAACATTCAGACTGACCGTGTCGGAGGTTATCTGTTCACACAGTGCCGGTTTGTTTGTGTACGATCGAACGAGCAGATTGTTTAGAGAGCTTGCTTTCGAGCGTTGTTAGTTACAAAGAAATTTTCCACGATTCTGTTATCACAAGTGCACAGAGAGACGTTTATTTTATAGGTATATTAGAAACTGCGTATTGCATAGAGTGCTTTTAAATTTCTTGATATTCTTCGTTTTATCTGAACATTAACCCAATTACGAGATTCAAACAAATAAATTAACTATCAATCAATTATAATACCACTACAAAACGACTAGCTACTTTTGTACTGATATTGTACTAATTAAAAATAAATAAATCTTTGTACTATTCTACTGTATACTCTTCCATTATGGATTATGATTCAGATCTACGATAAAATAATAATACAGAATGAGATTAATAAAGCATGCTGATATCATGCATTTAGAGACGAGTGCCCATTAAATACCGATAATAGTATGCGAGTAGGTATAACGAGAGTTATATTAATTAAATACAGTGATACACGAGGTGCGTATTATCAGACACCGACAACAGCAGATTATCAAGCGCTACATGTAATTATGACTAGCGGAATATTTGGTATTCGGCGTGTATACAGATCTCTCATTCTAAGAACCAACTGATTATACGGTTTCTTGACTTCGCGTGTCTCCTCCTGGTCGACTCGAATATCTCCAGTGGTATATTGGGTACTGCATGATAAATACACGCGTGTTAGTTGGATACCTTAGCTGTACACTGTTAATCATTCCAATATAATTGTGCTTGCAATACAATCGTAAACGCTAATGACGCAACCAATAAATTTTAATAGCATTTGTATTGACCCATAGGAGCATTAACTCATTGTAATTAGAGATCATATCGGGTGTAGTAATAGCTTTGTAGTGATAAATACGACATTATATGAATTGATTTCTGTGTGGATACTCACCAGAACTGACGGCGTTCCTACACCGCGCCGAAGTGCAATAAGCCTCGATGACTTTGAGTATGAGGGCGTCTTCCTCGTAAGAGTTGGACTTGCGTTGGTGCGGCGCGTACGGATGCGTTGGTCCGATGTTTTCGTCAGATCCGACTGAGAATGACTGCGGTCTGAGAGGCGGCGCTGGCCGTAAGCATGTAATGCTCCACCCTTTAACAAACGTAAAGCACCATACAATCCATTCATCAATCGTAATCATCATCTTAAGCGTATCCCGCTTATAAAGAATCTAAGAGAAGTTGTTTTCTCTAAGATAAAACACAACATAAGGTAAAAATTACTCATCACAAATATCACCACCATATCGCAATGGAATGGGCTACTATCGAAGTGTCTCTAGCATACCTCTCATCAGTTAAATGGTTTGTGTCATCAAGACAATACTGACATTAATGGCAGGAAATTCATTTTTTTGGTTTTGTTGCTAGGTCGTTACAATTTGTACAGAGGCGTCATTTACAAAGGCGCGCACCTCTACAGTAAATCATTGATGCGTAGTTGTATAGGTAAACCAATATCATAATATAATAATACGACGTACCTGCGTATTAATACGAATACCGTCTCAAATGTTGCCTATCAGTCAGTAACATAGTGAAAACCCTTTTATAGCTACGAGTATAGTGTATGTTACCTAGGTAACTTACAATTCTGGCATTATACTACTTATTACTTAGCCTTATAGTTAATTAGGCATATTACGATTCTGACATTCTGCTACTTAACCTCACAGCTATATGGACATATTATGATGGTGACACTCTGCTAAATGGTCGATTTATCTTGTCAGTCGGTTTGCTTAGCAGTCGTTATGATACGGATAGTTTTGTACATGACGTCTCAGTATGGGTGTAAATGGTTCTATAGTAAAACAATGAAGCTGAGGTAGGCAGTAGTCATTGCTGCTAACACTAAAATAATATGGAGGTGCGCCCCTTTGTGAGTAGATCACGTAATACACGAGATTCGGAGAATATTAGTTACAATATTTTAATTTATTATGTTAGTACGTAACTAAATTTATAATAAAACAAAATTTTATAATATTTTAGACGATTTTAGCGGTAATTTATGGAATCATTGATGTTTAATAACTTTTTAAGATTATAGCAGCAACTTTATTTATAACTCGCGAATACCAAAACTATATATAGAATGGTTATCAAACCTAAGTGGTTGGTAGACAAGCGCAATAAATCTGTTGAAATTTTAAATTTCTTGCCATGGGCGTTACTTTCCACCTTAAGAAATTTGTTACTTGTACATATTAAATTAGACATACTTATTCCAGAAACAAAATAAAACATATAAATTTAGTACAAGCTATATTGTCCTAATCTGTAAAAAGTTTATATCGACCAAATCCATTGGCAGAGCGTGCCTCCGGCGTGAGAGACGGATCAACAGTGGGTTCGAATCCCACTCATGTTTTTTTTCCTTTCGTTGTGTTTTGTATGCTCATTTGCTTGGCTGGCGTTAAAGCAAAATTTAACACATCAGACTAAAACACAGCGTAGTACCCGTCCAGACGACCTTCTCCTCGTCAGTAATCTTACCAGTTTTACGTTCTGTCGAAGACACGACAATATAACATCGAATCGAGGTTGAAAAATTAAGGTGTTGTATTATTACCAATATTTTTTGTTATAACTTTTTGTCAGTTAAATGTACCTACCTAAGCAATTACATTATTTCACAAAATGGTAATAAATCACATAAGCTCTTATAAGACCAAAATAAGCAGCTTTTTGTTAGTCAGTACGAAAATCAAACTAACCAACGTTGAAATACGGCTCATATCAGCGTACGCTGTAACGCGTATAGAAGTAGCTACATTACAGTTACGGTAGAAAATAATACTGTTCACATGGATACCGGATTTCAAAATTATATGTACAGATTAAGGATATGAGGTCTATCTAATGACTGACATGGTTTTGAAGAAGATGGTCGATATCGTTTAGGGTGGAGATACGAATTTTGTTCCACTACTTAAAGAATCTTCCATTTCACAAACAAATTTTCAACTCACGAAGTTTTGGTGCAACAGAAAAAGTATGTGCTTATAAGTATATGTTTTCACCTTTTTGAATACATTGTGCCAACGTAGACCACTTCTAGTCAGGTCTGATTCGTATTTGACTCTTATATGCGCCTTAAGGTGAACGCTGACTGAACTGAAGTGTTCAGCGTTCGCCTCTATTGTTTTAATTCGTTCAACTCCATCCTAAGGTTGCCTAGTAGAGATCACTTTTAGTGATAAGGCCGCCCATTGTAACACTATGTTATTATAATTTAATGTGTAATCTTTTATATTTCTAAAGTGGTGTAACAATAAAGAGTTTTCTATCTATCTATCTATTTATGTATTGTTCCTTGAAGGGCATGATCACGCACAACCCGTGACCAATTAGACTTATTAGGAGAATCGTTTAATTGATAAAAGTATGTAACTGGATGGTTATAAAATTGGCGCAAAAATAAATGAAGAACGCGCGAATACGGTTTGTTCGAGGGAGCAAAATTAAAGTTCATTGATTATTCAAAAATAAAGTAATTAAAAAAAATTATACGATACATTTTTTTTCTTATTATTTACTTTACATTAATTTTATACAGGAATAATAATATAAGAGTATTATACATAGTACCAGTTTTATTTATTGTATTCATAAGTTTAAAAGTCTCTTATTTATTTTTCTCATTGTGGAATGAAAAGTAGTGAGTGTATCACATGGTTTTTTCCTCTCTCGTGCGGAGTATATTGAATTCCTCGCTGCGCTTAGGATCCTACAATATATTTTTTTGCTCCACTCGCGATAAGATAGAACCTTCACCGTAATATTATAATGCAACCTTGTGGTAATGCAACTACTTTTTAAATTTCTACTATTTAAGCATGTAAAATGTAGAATAATTACCAAACCTACCTACAACCGAGGTAAAATGTGTAAATTATGAATTTCCTACCATAGATGTGAATGGATATTTCAAAACATTTTTTTTTTTTTATGCCTGATAGGTTAGCCTTTGACCACTATCTCACCTGATGGTAAGTGATGATGTGGTCGAAGATGTTGTACAGGCTAACCTAGAATTGATATATAATTATTAAGGCTAATATAGTTTATAGTGAACAAAAGTTCAACCATTCTTAGGCACAACTCGTAACCAGCAATAATAATTTTGTAATAGTCAAGAAAACATACCTTTAGTGGTGGTGTAGGAGCTCGCAGAGTCGATGAAATCAACAGATGAGAATTTCTTTCCAATGGCATGTTTGTTCGGTTTCGCGGGTGACTGGTCGAGGGAATCGCACGAATTCAATAACCAACCCGCCGACTGATTTTTCTGTTTATTACTTTTTTGCGTTTGCTGCGAGTGCTGTGTGTAACTTTGATGATTGTTGAATGAATGTGATCTTTTATGGTTGGTAAGACCGGATGATAAATCAGAATTATTGCTGTCGCTCGTGGCCATCTGTTGAAAGATAAACTCTCGTTACAAAGCGCTGGAACTCATAAATCAACACATACCCTTGAGGAAATTTGCTTTCAAGTAATTACAAATTGCGCAAGTCACTTCCATCAGTTTACAAAATATTTGACAGCCTCGCTCCCGTTTAAACGTCAATGAAAGCGTTTAGTATAAAACACTCATTTGCGGCTGTTTCATGAGCTTTTGAGACGGAATTTAATAGACTTTTCCTAATTTGAACGCGTTTACTGGTAATACAAAAACCAATAATATGTATACTTATATTGTTTTTTTTTCGTGATAGTACATTCTAAAAGTCCAAATATTATATTTGTAGACCCAGATTCATATGGGTTTAAAATAGACAGATTGTTCAGCCGATTCAGTTTACATTTTGTTCAGCCGTCTCATGGGAAGAAAGGTAAAGCCTCTCCATGCATCTGTATAATTGGTTAGTTTTAAGATAATGGAGTCTACTTGCGGTGACTTTTAGTTAGTAGATGAATAAACACAGGCAAGGATGATCAAGTAAAGCACTGCAACACTGGGGTCACTCTAATGACAGTATTAATCTAATGGTTACAAAACTTCAAGGCAATTATTATCTTCAAACCAGTGATACACAAAACAGTATCTCTTTACAAAAGAATAATCCTTGCCTGAGTCGGTGACCACGGTAATTGGTAACTTTGCTTTCATCCACCAGTGGGCATATAAGTCCGAACGATACACCACAAAGCCGCTTTGGGCTTCGGCTAAACCCTTCTGCATTTTTGACAAGTCTTCACTACGAGACCTCGTCTTGCGTACTTCTGGGTGATCAGCGTTGGCATTTTGTTTATCATGCCCAATTACGTCCCGATTGCGAGGTGCATTGACGCGTGACTTCCTTTCAATCTTTATATCTTGGGCGTTTTCTCTGTATATACGCATATGGTAGTGCAGGCTGGGCTTTGTGCGCTCTGTTATGTTCAGTGTACTCCACTGGCACGGCTGTGGGTGTCGCACGTTCTTAGGCATTTCAAGGTGCGTGCTAGGCTTACGGTACACCCGCGGCGGTGGCTGCGGCTTTAGTTTGATTTCTGGCGTATACTGTTCAATGTTTCGCCTTATAGAAGTCCGCTTAATTTGTGGCGAAGTCACCGGTGGTGCTGATGTGAAAGTAGGTGTTACATTTGCGTTCGACATATCCAACACGTTTAGACTATTCTCAGAAGTTACACTTGTGACGCAGGATGTGCGCGCCGTAGAACCGAAAGGCGATGTACACCTACATTGTTCTTCGAACCTCGCTGCCTCAATTTCCGACATTGTTAGCTGTTTGCGTAGTTCGTTATTGAAATTGTCTTGCGACCCATTATCTGAGGCTCTTTTATCTTGACTATCGGAGTCGTTTCCTGTATTGGTGGAGCTGTATTCGTGCATGTTTAATTCTGGAGACGCCAAATTGCAACTACCGACTACCCCTGAGTCGGAGGATCTAGGGCTGGGACACAGCGATCTGTTACAACATTCACATTTCTTGTGCCCTGCTTGGTTCTCAGACTGCGAACTCATCCTTTGTAAGTGTGAGGCATCTCCACGGTTCAAACTATCCGCTTCCATCATAGATCGTGATATGGATCGTCTACTGAGCCTTTTATCCGAATTGAGCGAGTGTTTGCGGAAGGGCACATTGGTGTTTAGGTTGACGTTGATTATTTTCATATCATCTTCTGTATTGCGAAACATTGGCGGCGGATCGATGATAATGGAGTGGAAGGGAGAGCGCGGACTATGCTTTGGCGAAGGTGGGTCTAAAGCCGACACTATGTCGATTGTCAGCTGTTCTTCGGTATCCATGCTTTCACGAGTATAATTTTCTTCCGTAGACTTCCAAAGCTTAGGTAGAGGCTCGATTCTCGCGTTGGTATTTGGGAAGCTGCGACGTGTTGGGATAAAATCAGTATCATCGTTTCCTAGCGTGCCAATTTGCGTATTCTGATCCATGTTGCTCAAGTCTTCGCATGCCATGTAAGGTCTAACTTCAAAACTAGAATTTTCAGTACTTTCGGAATGTAGAAAAAACGGATTGTCGATTCCTCCCAGAGATGGGGGCTGCAAATGGATGTTGGTGTCGATTGTTTTAACATTGTTATGCAAGTTGTATGGTGAATTTTGAAATATTTCACGCGTGCAGTCCCCTTTTACCGGAAGCTCCGAGTCGTCCAAATGCAAATCTGTGCTATTATCGTAATAGCGCATGTATCCAAAATTACTGCCCCAACTGCTGCAAGACGATGTTAGTTCTCTGGGGTCTTCAATAGCGTTTTGCCGAAGCACTTTGGAGCAACTGATGGCTTCAGCGTCTGTGCAACTAGAACTAGTATAAGATTCCGTCGTATCTGATTCTTCCCTTTCGCTGTCTGTATCAGAGCCCTCGGTTTCTGTACCGATTGTGCCATCATTCTCTATCCTAAGCCTTATAAGATTTTTATGTCTTCGCATAACCGGCACGCCTGTGAGCTCAAATGCCTTAGCCCAGGTGCGTTCGTGTAAGAGTTTACGAAGCATTTGTTTTGTTATAACTTTTTTCTTGACGAGTCTCGCGAAGTATTTTGTTAGTGAATAGTATGGTGATGCAGAAGGGTAGCTGGGTGGCGGCAGCGTCACGTGATAGAGGCTGCGGCGACTAGTGTTGATGCTAGACAACGCCCCTTCAGAAGGAGAGCGGGTCAGCTATGTAACAACATCAAATATCTTAAGTTTAATAATACTTGCACCAAACATTACAACAATCAAGAATTTATAAACATTATCATCTTATCTAATATAAAATTGAATATAACTTACATGAGGTAAGGACTGTGGCTGTCCGGGTTCGTGCGTTGGGCTGCTGATATTAGAGTGTTTTTGTAGTAAGCTGACCCAGTTGTCTGATTCCGCTCTCGTTTGACAAACTGCGACTATGGTATCTATCATAGGTCCACTGATTTCAAATGCATTTTTTCTCGTCTCTGTATCGTCAAGCTTGCAAACTGTTATCCCAGTCAGTGGAAGACAACCCTAAAATAAGTTATCAATTGCTTAAATTTCGATCGATCATAAGAACTAATCGGTTTCCAAAACTACATCGATAGTTTTAAACTTCACAACATATCCTATTGTAAGAAGATTAGAAGAATAATATAGTATCGAATCAAGAAAATTATTTTTTTACGTTCTTATTGTTTCACGAGAATATTTCTTATATGTATATACAATGATTTTAATTCGAGATATTTTTTTCTCTTATTCTTTCATGTATTTTCTGTCAAAGTGGATGGGCAATGAGAACCCAAAATGCTCGAATTAATTTACAAATTTTGTCTCAAATTAAAAAAAATATATAGTATACGTCAACTCGTTCACCCATAAATTACACCACCATAAAACGCTTAGAAAACTTAAATATCCCACGGCACTATACTCTATCCATATATATTCAGGATATTAAATCGATAAATTTATTAGTTAACATATCTTTCCATTCGACATGTGCTACGCATCGACTAGCGCCGCCAGGTTGCTTCAGGCCATCTGCAAACTTACTTGCCAGTCACTATTTGAACGTGCCAAACTATCTTGCTATCAAATAGCAGCAATAATAAAGCCAATGTATCGGTCTGATGTTTAGGCCACGCTGCTATAATTCCTATACGTGCAATGCATGGCCTAGCACCGCGCTGCCTGCTCGAGACCATGTTAGCCGCGAACTTTGCTCCTTACTACTTGCAGTATGACATACCTCGAAAACAAAAACGTAACTGATAGCAGTAACAAAGGAGACGAAAAGTAGCTATCCTAGTGCGAAGGCCAATCGCTATATTAATTGAGTGCAACACATCGCCCTAGTGCTACTAGATCGCTGACAGGCTATCCAAAAACTTTGCACGTCACTACCTACATGATGATTTGACTAACTGACTAACCTCATAAACAGGTGAGATTTTCTAACAAACAGATAAAAAGCAATAAGAAAGTAAAGGGGAATACCGCGATGTATCTGCCTTGGTGAAAAGGCCTTTCGCTACGCTTCCTATGTGCGACACATCGCCTAGCACCGCCAAGCTGGCCTACGAACTTCGCTCTGCTCTACTCGATGACTTACCTCGTAAACAAAAGCGGAGACTCTTTTACTAACAGATAGTAGCAACAAAGCCGAGGGGAATAGCACGAGGTATCTGTCTTGATGCGAAGGCCCCACCGCTACGCTTCCCATGTGTAACACATCCCCTAACGCCGCCAATTCGCCGCCGGGCCAGCCGCGAACTTCGCCCGTCACTACTTGAAGCTCGAGCTCTTTCTGACGACGCAAAGCAGCGCAACCGCTCTGTTGAATAAATAAATCTGTCAAGATGTCGTTTTCAAGCTATATAAACCGTCTATATATATATATAACCGTTAAAGTCCGACAAGATATATAATTAAAAATCATTTAACAGCCACTGTAAACTATATTTTTGCATTTTTCAATACAATTATTGTATTATATAGGGTTATATTAATACAATAGGGGTTCAACATCTGTTATGATTACACTGAGATATAATCATAAACACAGTATATAAACCATATAATATAATATGGTTTTTACAACTTGTCAATTTTTTTTGTATTGTATAGTGTGTAGTAAATTATTTAAATTTGTTTTTTAATGAATATGGTAGGAGGGGAATTTGCAAATCACAATACAATACCAAATTTTATATTTTACAAAATTCAGTCATCAATTTAATAGCTTTAGTGGACAAACAAAACAGCACCCTCATTATTATGTGGATGATGTTTATTTGCAGAGGTAAGTGGAATAAAAAAGTAAATTTAACTATATGATAGAGTTGTACAGTTCCTGGTTTCAGTATTACAGAACTGTTCCATATCTTTCCCAGTGTATAGTAGCAAAAGGCAACTAGACAAAAATAAAATCAAATGTAGCGTATGTTTGACAATTTTTTGTCTAGTTACACAGAGTAAAACTCCAAAATAAGCTCTAAATTCCAAGGTCTACCGGCTAGGATCGGTTGCTAGTGCAATTTGTTCCACACAGCACCCTACCCTACATTTTTTTTGTTTCCGATAGATATAATAGGGTAGTCTTCAAGTACTGAGTTAGTCTTCTTTGCAATTATGTTTCAGCGCCAACCGAGCGCTTGACAATATATGGATCAACTTTATAGTTGTGAGCCCATTCATACTTGCTCTCCTATTATTAAAATAAATATAGGTAACCAATCACAGTGTACCACAAATTCTGCCAATTTTTTTTAAAGCATTATTGTTTTACAAGTAAAATCCCAAATTAACGTGTAAAATTATGGTCATAGCTAAACTTTACTTAACTCCTTAGGCCCGGAAATTGGATTAAGCTTCCGCATTTCGCTTAGTTAAATATGACTAAGCGTGAGTGATAAGAAAACAACTAAAATTGGTTATATGTAAGCAGTAGTATGAAGGTTTAGTTTAGGAAAATTAATTCCTTGAACGGGTACAATAAAAGGCCGTAGGCAGAGCAAATTAACCAAAAACTTTAACATTTGTGAAAAGGCAGATGGGTACTGATATGTTTCTGATGGGATACTCCATCCATCCATCCATCCACATGTGACGAGATAGTTTTGCGTGCACTGAAATCGGTAACCACAGGCATACGTCCAAATCCTCCGTCCAAATCAATCCAAAATTGCTCATATTGCTGTGGTTACCAATTTTAGTACTTGCAGAACGATCTCATCACATGGGGTTGAACTTTCTTTGAGCATTGAAATGTGTGCTTTATTCAGCACCCGGCACCTGAATTTTGGATTGATTAAGACTGTTTTACACCCTCAATGGTATTTATTACTGAAACAATTTTCGCAGGGTTTGCTGTATGTATGTTAACCGAGCATAAAACTTACTTATATTTGACTAGATTTTTTGCTGTATTTCAATAACTCTATTGTTTTAGAAATTAGTTTTCATGGTCTTCGATGATCTATGGCCCTGGCACCCGGTTCCATGACGTTAAATTGGTATTCATAAATGGTTAATGTCTCACTAAATAAAACTAGGTCAAACTTATTAGTTTCGTCTCGGCCAATATAACATATACCTACCTAAGTTTCATATAAAAGACCCCTTATGAGATCAGACTTACAGCACCTTTCATTTTAGATTTCTATTTGATTTACTGCAAGGAATACATATAAACGGTATGAATGTTATTAATTCGTTTGTCGATTTTCATCTATTAAGTGTATTTTCCATTTAACTGTAACAAATCTTTTCTCACTTTCTTCCAAATAAGTGCTTGGAGATTTGTAAACTCCCTATTTCTCGTCATACATAGTGAACGTGACCAATAGTTTAGTAAATGTCATAATATCAAAAATATATGAGTTTTTTCTTTACAACTTAACCTTTTTTATGTAACAAATATTTAGCGCAATCTAGGATGAACTAATTTGACAGTGTGGTGCCCATTAAATGTCGCAAAAGCATATTAGGGGAAATTAGGTAACCGTATTAGGAAAACAGCTGATTTTCATCTTTTGCATCTTTACTCAAGCCGGCCGGTAGCAGGTGCTGCCAAAGAGAGATGCCGTTAGGAAGTTAGCCAGCCATAAAACTGAAGCAAAATACTTATCACCTCACAAGGAAATATGTTGTTTATAATGGAAAAGTGCTTTTTATCTGCCAGCGGGAAAAAGGATTTTCAAATTCGAACCTATATAAAAGCTCCAGAAAAATGAATTTATTTTTAAAATAACCATTTTCCACGCTGGAGTACGGTGAAAAATTGTGTGTTGCGCTCGGCAACAAAGTTAATTGGGTCTTACTGAAGTGTGAAATGTATAGCATAAGTAAACAGCTTACAGCGCACAATGTCGTAGATCCTATGTATATTAGCTGTCGTGACGTGTAGACTGAGGCATTCATTGCATAAACTACCACTAAGCTTTAAAGAGACAAATACTGACATTTTTAAATTTAGGTTAAAAAAGTTTTTGATTGATAAGGCATATTATAGTATAAATGAGTTTTTAAATGATAAAATAAAGGAAATTGTATGGACATGAATGATATTAAGTGATTCAAATACTGTATTCATTAATATATGATTGAATAAAATTATGTAATGGAATTAAATAATATAATAATGTAATTGGATAATATTGTAATAATGTATTCTAGGAATGTAACTAAATAAATTTGTAATTTATATTTATATTGCATTGAATCCATAATTTGCACGCCATGAAGGATCAGATATAGAGCAACACATCCTTTTAACATAAGACTTGTTTAATGTACCTATATCAAGCAAATAGATTTGATTCAATAAACGCATGTAGTTTGTACATGGTGTCTTTATTTTATCTGACAAACCCCATCATTTCAGTACCTTTAAAATTTTCAGTTTGCTCAGGATACTATTTTGAACGCTTTGCTCGTGGTTTAATCCTTTAATCCTTCGCTTCCTACATTTTCAATAACTTGCATAACACATAAATGTTATTACATGTGTATGTAAAGATATATCAATCGACGCCACGTTTATGTATTAAGAGTGTTGGAAATAAAAAATCTATTAGTATCTGTCATAAATTAATAACGATGGTCGATGCACATCTTGCGCACATACGGCTTTCGATCTCTAATACAAATAATGCGTCATGCATACCGTCGCAGTGAAATCATCATGGTGGCAAAATTACAATTCACGCGTTTTTATGTACCTATCATCAACAAAAGTAGCTATACAAGACTTTTTTGAAGATAGCATGAACTTTTTTAATGTTTTTTTGACGGAATAAGCACGGGGCCCACCTGATTTTAAGCGGTATCCTCTGCCTATAACTGATGCATTTCGTCACAAGTAACGAACAGCACTGCGCCCGTCACCCTGAGACAGTTGAGACTCAATATGTGCCTGTAATTTTACTGGCTCTCAGGGACTGCTGGCGGAACACACTGTTTTTATAATTCCGCTGTTAGGTGCTTGGCGACAGATTTTGTACTTGAGGGTGGTGGCTAGCCAGGCGGGCATTTGCAAAATGCCCTTCCACCAAGCATCGAAGTTTAATACGGCGTAACTTTTCGTACCATCGAATATACCAACTGCATGATTTGGTTAAGATTTATAACAATAGATATATTTATTAGCATTATAATGCATATTAAAATAGACAAAAATAATTTCATTTTATACTCTTACTATATTAACCGTGCGAGTTAAGGAGTTTATCTGAATCCACAGAAAATAAATTAATTGTACTGTACCCGGCTAGCTTTATGTTAAGCAATAATTGTTCTTGCTTATAAGCAGATGCAGGACCCGTCAAAAGAACTCAGTAACAGCATGGCATTGCGATTGCCACTACAGATGATCATTATTATCCAATATTTATTTTGAAATAGCTTTTTGCTGCTATTTTTGGCGATTGTCTACCAGTTTTATGTTTTTAGCGATGAGCCAGACAAGTCTCAATGCGCTGCGCTCGTCACACTGAGACGTTGTTATTATGTGTCTTTTACTCATTTATTTCACTTACCTGACTCAAACCCTATTTAGGAATAATCATTGGTTCTACATAGGCTGTTCATTTGGCGCCTCTTCCTCTAAGTAAGATTTTGCGAAATATGATCATGAAGGGAGTATTTTGGAATAAATATGACATGAAATGAGACAAACGGGGATAACCTTATGGTATGACGTATTAGTACATTACTGCAGAATCCAGTAAGTAAGCCTTCCTGGCCAATTATGTGTTAACCGGACCGAACGTAGGTGAGGTCCGTATTTCTTATAAGTTGAGGCTTGTATGATGCTTTTCTCAAAAATTAAAGAAAGTTAAACAACAAAACCCAATTGTAGCGAGAATGTGAAATACCGCCAGTCGTCGTTTTTTTTTACTAAAAAGTTTGCGTTTAGTTTTGAACATTGTTCTATTTTAACATTACATGAATGTTTTGGCAAAAAATTTAAAATTATTGTTTTTGAAACTCCATGTTAATTTTAGAATGGGAAGTTTTAATCCAACATGATTTATAAACTGAAATTACTAAAAACAAACATAAAATCCCACACTATACTTCTAAAACATTACTAAGCACAAATCGCAATGTGCATACTTTTTCTACGTCGCGTTTAGTGTCACAGACTATAAAATGGCTGTTTAAGGCTCCGAAAATATATCTATTTCATAAAATATCATACCAAAAAGAGAGGTAGATACATGTATATATGGAGCTACGTGCTAACCCGAGATAGGCATTAAAAAAACTGTGTCTGGTATTATATTTGTTTTCTAAGCAGATCTAAAGATGACATATTGTCCAGTAAGTAAATTACATACTTACTTACTGGACAGTAGGAGATTCTATATTTAAAATCTCTCTTCTTACTGGACAGTTGTGAATAAGTCTCCAGTAGAGTTCACTTTCTGGACACTTTTTAGAGATGTTATGGCAACATTACATACCATTTTTGAGAATATGTAAGAGTTACAAATTGATTAGAACTCAAAATCATTTCACGGTACTTAGGCATGGCGTGTTTTCAACTCTGCTATCTACGAGTATCAGTACTAATATTATAAATGCGAAAGTAACTCTGTCTGTCTGTCTGTTACGCTTTCACGCCAAAACTACTGGACCGATTTGAATGAAATTTGGTATGGAAATAATTTGAGACCTGGGAAAAAACAAAGGATAGTTTTTATCTAACTGCGCAAAAAGAGGTTAATGTTTTTGCGCAATAACCAACATACGCGCGGGCGGAGCCGCGCCCAGAAAGCTAGTAATGTAATATAGGGCTGTATAAATATTTAAGTGCCGATTTTACAGTTTGTATTACAAAATGTAAGAAGAGCTAAATATAATATATATGTTGATGAAAATTACATTTCAGACCATGTTCAGTTACAACAGTGTAGAATCAGCCCTTAGTCCAGAAGGTACAGACATGATTCAGTCAACCTACAAGCTATGTGGTAGGAAATGAGGAGTAGTCACTCACAGCAATGTCCTTATAAACAACAGAGGCTCTGTGTGTATCGCCTCTATCGGGATGGGCTTCATGCACATGCCGGGCTAGTTCCTGCAGCATCGCGGGGTACTTGCCAAGGCGGCGGAACGGCTTCGACAGTCCTGCGGTGAGAACTAGCACTCCTGGCGTCACGGCGCCAGCGTTTTCCATCCATGTGTTCAATTCCTCTCTGAAAACATAAAGTGATAGTGTAGTACTATGATAATTTTGACATTGGACGATTATGTTATGTAAATGTTCTTATGGTCTAAGAGCCCGTGAACCCCAGACCTTCGTTATTTTATAAAAGCTGAAAGTTTGTCAGCGCATGCTCCCAACACAGGTAAGAACGAAGGCCCCTTATGAAATTTGGGTTGCCCTGGCTTTGGCAGGTAAACAGTACTAAAGGTGTGTAATATACAAATCTAGTTTCGTCAAATAATCAAGAGAATTTTTTTGGTATTACCTTTAGAATATTATTAAAAATCATATTATTCATTGCCAGACACTTAACATCGTGGCAACCCCTTGCCAGACACCCTTAATGTTCAGGACATAATAATTCTAATTACGTTATAGTGTAATAGCTGATTTTTATACATGATACTTATATAATGAGTAGATGATGTTTTTTTAGTAGCCAGACATTTTTGATAGTTCCAACCCCCTGCCAGACAAGCATGTAGGATCGAGCGCGAGGTAGAATATATATGTGGGTGCGAGTGAAATGGCGGATTAGGTCTATTGCGATCCTTGAACACGGAGCTGCCATTTCTACTGCGCATGTATTGTTGAGTGCTCAGTATATGTTTACACCAACAAAAATAATATAATACGTCACCTTGAAGTTTTATTTATTTAATATTCCTTATTTATTATTAACATAGGATATTCCGAATCTATCAAAACTATTAAGTGAATTCAATATAATTAGTGGATGCTACGTAGTGTATGATATCCTAGTTAAGCGGGTTAACCTCTGCCAATAACAGTTGCATTTTGTCACAAGTCACGAATTGCACTGCGCCCATCACCTTGAGACATAGTTCTTAAGTCTCACGTGCCTGTAATTTCACTGGCTCTCAAGGACTGCTGCCGGAACACACCGTTAGGTGCGACAGAGCGCCCTTCCACCATGCGGTGAAGCTCAAGTCCGCGGCGGGATTCGAGTCATGAACCTGCTGCGCGGCAGTCTATAGCCAATGCCACGGAGCCATCACTGCTTCAACGTGCAATGCATTCTTTGCAATTGCGGGTATTTATGAGCAGATTTACATATCGTAAAAATTGGTGATAACGATATTGACTTAACATCCCCTGTAAAAATATTCTTTTAAGTTTTAGGATTATCGTTCTTATTTATTACACAAATTTGAATTTAAGTGTACACAGGATAAGAATTTTCGTACTTAAGTTAATTTAAGTTTGTTTGTGGTGGATTGGAGCATTACGGCGAGTATGCTCTATATAGTATGTTTGAATTTGATAGTTTAATCATATGCTGACATATTATGCTTGATTGGATCAGTTTTACCTGTAGGCAGGTGTGGTAGTACTGACAAATAAAACTGAAACTGTATGTAATAGACAGCAACAAGCTCATTCCTAGTAACTTGAAACCAAAATAATTCAGACATCTAAGGGCTAATGTACCTTAAATATGCATGATAAATTATTCAATTTTATCATGCAATAAAACATTTAGTAATTTATGTTAATTAACAACTAATTAGTTATTTAGATTATTCCCTGGTGTAGGTAATGTTTATTTAAACCAATACAATTGAAAATTTGTTTCTTCCGTTTTATATTTAATTTTGTGTCAGTCGATAGATGGTAATCACGTTGGCACTGATCTGCGCATATGGATTAATGAGTATTGGCGGCCTTTTATTTTATAAACAAAAACTTACTTATACTTATCAAGAATGCACACAGCTTTAGGATGGCCAGCGCAGTAAGTTTGATGCACCGTTTTGATCTTTGGAGCCCACTGTAGGAAGAGCCCGCCTACTCTCTGGTCTGGCCCAGTCTTTGTTGCACAATCTTCAAGTAATGAGAGAAACTGTTCATGTGTTTGTAGCACCTCATTAATGTTGCCAGTAAGCTGCCTGAATTCATCTCTTGTAAGCCTGAAAATTGAAGTATAAAAGAATATATTGTGACAATGTATTAAACTTTTGAGCTATACTATATACATAAAATTGTTTATTCTAAATATAACATAATTATTGCTTATTTCATTATTTACTAAGGAAATTGCAAACATTGCAGTGAGCTCCGAGCAATAGGTATCTTCTGGGTAAGCATGCTCGATTATCGATCGCATCATCAAGAGAGTGGTCAAGTGCTACCCTGTTTGGTGTAAAAAAAAACTGTCTCCAACTAAATAACTCCAGATGGCTGACATTGTATTGCTACAACTACAACTTAAAATCATTACCCTACTAATATTATAAATGCGAAAGTTTGTGAGTGTGTATGGATGTATGGATGTTTGTTACTCTTTCACGCAAAAACTAATGAATGGATTTTAATGAAACTTTACAGTAATATAGCTTAGACATCAGAATAACACATAGGCTATAATTTGTAAAGATATTGTGTGAATTCTCGAAAATATAACGATAAGTGTCAAGTAAGTAAGTAAAAAATCAGCAATATGCGAGACATTCTGGCGTGCGCTGCAAAAACCTTAAGTTTCACACATACATAATGTGTAACAGAAATGTTTATATTAAATTTTCCTACAAAAAAGCCCGCGACAGCATATATCTATATTTTATGTGAAAGCCATTATCGCCAAAATAGTGAACCATATATCCTATAAAATATATCATTTATTTCTAATGGATTCAGTAGTAACAAATTGATCCTTTTCAAACTAATATTATAAAGGCGATCGTTTGTTCAAACGGCTGAACTGATTTTGAAGAAATTGGGTATGATACATAGATAGATATGATACATAGATAACTCTTTATTGAAAACATCATAATAACAACAGTAAATTTAATTCTAAAACATAATTTAACACCAAGTATATCACGGGGCGGTCTTATCGCTCAGAACGATCTCTTTCAGACCACAGATTAATTCGAGATATGGTCAAAATATTGGGCAGGTATTCTTTTTGTCTTAATAATTCTATACATAAATAACCGATGTTTCCAAATAATTACATAATTAACCAAAAACTACATAAATAAATGCATACACATAATTATATATAAATACTAATATTATTATAATAAATAAATACATAAATACGTCATAGACATACACATATAATTTTATACATGTTAAACACAATTGATCAAAAAAGGATGTTTGTACCACAGTTATTATAGAAATGTAGAGCAAGAGAAGTTTTTGACTTGATCCTTAAAAGATTTCAATGAAGGAGCACATTTAATTTCTAGCGGTAGTAGATGTCACAGTCTGACAGCTTCAGCGGCAAATGAATAGTGGTAAAAGGTAGTATTAGTTGCAGATTGTTATAGCGTTAAGTTTTCTAATGACCGTAACGACAGAGAATGGGTAGAATGAAGAAATTTAAATTGTTCCTTGAGGTAACTCGGGGATAAAGGATTGAGAGATAATATATACAGCATTGCGGCGATGACGGATAGTAAAATCTAAATCTTATACAAAAAATTATGGCACGGGATAAGGCGCTGGATTAACACATATCATAATTTTTATCATCATCATCCATCACCACGCGGGTGTAACCGCGGGGCGCAGCTAGTTATGAATAAAGTTAACAGGCACTGACTCAACTGCTATTTCATGTTCTGCAAGAATGAGACTAAATAACTTGTTTTGAGTATAGAAAGAACAATAATGCAAAGGTCTGTGTCTTAAGCTCTTGGCAGCATTAGAGCTGTTATGACCTATTATGAGGCACACCTATAGTAAAACATACCTATAGTACCTACCCTGTATAAATAGTAATTCCAAGCGTTCTTAACACTTAGAAGGCAAAAAGCATGTTATTGAAATAATTTCACACCATAAGTTTATCGAAATAGTATTGAGTACTCATGAATAGAATCCCTCAATAGTACTCAGTATTCTAAATATAATCAGACGCTATGCTTTTGATTAAACTATAAAATCCTTGCTTACGGATTTTGCTTACTTCAGATTCAAATTCAGTACTTGTGGCAAAAATTAACTTTGCTCTCTTGTTGCACACATATCTATTACCAGTAACAAATGTAAACAGTAAATGTAAGGTAATGCACTGAACATTCTAAAACAGGCCCTTAGAATAATGCTTTTCTAACTTAGTGATTTATTCAGCAATAAAACATTCTCTTCAATCTCAAAAACTGATCTATGGCAGCCATGACCACATTATTGTCATCTAATTTAATTCCACATTCCACATGATGTGCTCCTTCAATTTTGAGAATAAGCAAAAATCACATTCTAATAGTTGTGTAAGGTATGGTAATTGTAATAAAAGTCTTAAAGAATTGTCATCTGTGTTGTTTACTGGTTGGTCAATTGCTTGCCATAGTTCTTTGGGTTTTCCTTATTTAGTAAAAGTTAGTCCAACGTCTGAATAATTGGTTCCAAACGTCACCTATTTCAGTTCCCCTAATGAAGTGTCACTTACCACGTACATGAAACTAGATTTAAGTAAGGCATACATTTAAGAAATGCTTCACATTAAGGGACTGTTTCAGATTCATTGGTGAAAACTTTTATAAAATATGCATGTGTTGATTAGGAATGACATCTCACACTAAAATTATTATAAACCTGAAAGTAATATGTGTGTTTGTTGCCACTGACATTAAAAAACAACTGAATCTTGCCAAACATAATTTATTATTTAGGTTTTGGATTAGGGCATAGAATACTTATTATCATGATTTATTGAGGGACTGCAGGCAAAGCCACAAGCAAAAGCTGGTAATTTATAAATTTCAAATGGTATAATAAAATTAAATTAAGCTCTGCATTCATTTTATCTGATTGACACTTTCTTTTAATTAAACAAAATACCATGAACTATATACAACACTACAGCTACTACAATAAAAGCATTTAGACACCTATAAGTCATAGCAGACTCATATATAAACTTTCTTTTTATATATGTATATATATAGGTTCAGTAATTTAGGAGTCCATTGCGGACAAACAATGTGACACATAATTTTTATATGTAAAGATAAAATAACTTTGTATCCAAAATACAGATTTGTTTAAATGTTTAGCTTACATGTCACTTTTTTCCAGTGGCTGCAGAAAGTTGCTGACAAGCCCTTGCATTTCAGCTACATGGGCCTTTTCAGAGTCAATTATATCCTTCAGAACAACATTCCGGAACGCTTGAATCTCTGAAGCAGCTCTTATTGGGGATGTAGTACTGGAGCCTGATGGATCTGTTGTACATAAAAAAGTTTCTAAGTAAATTTTGCACATACAGTAGCTGTATAGTTTCATGGTGATTCATGTGCTGTTGCAATTTGTATGGTTGTAAAGAATTTTGCGAATACCTTGTATAGCTACTTTCAAGTAGAAAATCTGTCACCAAACACCTATTAATGTGTTCCAGTAGTTGTCTTTAAGAACCAGTAATTCAAGGTTAGCCTGAACAACATCAATGAACATATTTTACCATCAGGTGAGATGAGTGATCAAAGGCTGGTCTATCAGCTACAAATAAAGAAACTATACTACATAGGTAAAAAGAACATAAATGTATGAAAGTTTTGGGTACGGATAAAGGATTTAGCCTGAACAACTTCTACAATTGCATCATTGTTTACTATCAGGTGAGATAGTGATCAAAGGCTAGATAAAAGTTTTGTGTAAGGCTAAAGGAGTTAGCCTGGACAACATCTACAATTGCATCATTGTTTACTATCAGGTGAGATAGTGATCAAAGGCTAGATAAAAGTTTTGTGTAAGGCTAAAGGAGTTAGCCTGAACAACATCTACAATTGCATCATTGTTTACTATCAGGTGAGATAGTGATCAAAGGCTAGATGAAAGTTTTGTGTAAGGCTAAAGGAGTTAGCCCTATCAGGTGAGATAGTGATCAAAGGCTAGATGAAAGTTTTGTGTAAGGCTAAAGGAGTTAGCCTGAACAACATCTACAATTACTGCATCATTGTTTACTATCAGGTGAGATAGTGATCAAAGGCTAGATGAAAGTTTTGTGTACGGCTTAAGAAGTAAGCCTGAACAACATCTACAATTGCATCATTGTTTACTATCAGATGAGATAGTGATCAAAGGCTAGTCTATCAGCTATAAATAAATAAAAAAACTATATTGGTTAGGTAAAAGTTGATATTTGAAAGTTCTTGCCATACTAAAAGAGTTTTTGTTTAGTAAAGAGATACCTAGAACTTGTAAAAAGTTTTTTGCCAATTCTATAAAACTAATTAGAATTAGAAATATAGGTTTTTGATCTTACTCTCCTCATAAAACCTTTTCACTATCGCATCTGTTGTTAAGATTGTAACAAGTAATCTGTAACTGCTGATTAGATAGCTCTATTTTTAATCAAACTAGGTTTTACATCCCAAGACCAGGCTTCTTGAATCTCAATTAACTAGTAGGTTTTGATTCCTAGGTCAAAATACGTTACAGTGTCTCGACCGCCATTTTTTTTCTATACTCCTAGCGAGGCGAGGGGGGGGGTAAGTAGTTTGACAGGTCGCGATTTCACCGGTTAATTAATAATCAAAACAACATTTTCAGCTATTACTTGAAAGTTTTTTTTCAATGAAGTAATAAGACAAATTTAGTAGTAATCTCTATATTATTTTTCTCTGGTATTAAATTAGTAGAAAAACTAAAATTAACAAACAAACACTCAATTCAAATCAACTTACAGAAAAAATCTAACAACAGTAACCTACAAGTTTCCACCCACATAAATAATAATTTAGAATGATCTACTAGTAGGAAAATGATTACCTTTATGTTCAGTAACATAATTACTAGGAAACCATCCTGTAGTCTCTCCCAATGTGCCTTCCCACCAACCACCTTCTTCTTTCTGAGTCACAGTGATAATATCTCCTTTTTTGAAGCATAGCTCATCATTATTTTTCCCTTTAAATGAATATATTGCCTTCACCAAACAACTTTCCGAAGACATCTTTTCAAAACTCTGGCACCATTTTAACCACCTAAAAACAGATTGAGCAGAGGTATTAAAAAATTGGTAATTATACCTAACTACATACAGTACCTAATTGAGGATTTCCTGTGTAACCATTCCTGAGACTAAAAGAACACAATTATTGTACCTATTTTACGTAATATATTGTAGGAACTTTGTTAAATCAATTGTGGGGCTCATAGGGTTGCTGGTTTAGCACTACATACGTATGTGAGGAATGTATTCTTGGAATCCCCAAAAGGTATTACAGGAAGATGCATAAATATATATTGTTTTTGGACACTTATGACTTTAAATTATCTGTGTTTAATGTAGTTCTTTAAAATTGTGTGTAAACAGAAAGTTAACTTGTTGATATATACGTACAAATATAAAATGTTAGGAAAAAATCCTAATTCCGACTTTCTGAGCAAGAATTTCACGGTCTTCCAAAAATAAATACGCCATAGATCACCGATACACCTTCACTTCCACAGAGTAAAAGTATCTTATTGTTAGAGGTGTGACTATACTGCATATAAGATAGCGTGATCTCTGCGACCAGTGACAGTGACATTTAAATAGAAGATTGACATTTTTAGAGTTGGGATAGTGATGGAAAATGTTATTTATATCATTTTGTAAGCCGAGGCAGTCAGAAGGAGATTGAATATCAAGATAAACCTTAAGATCGTCAGCGTACAGGAGACACTTCGCGGTACTCAAGACATTAGGGAGGTCATGCACCATGACCAAGAACAGAAGAGGACCAAGCACTGAACCTTGGCTGACTCCTGACCTGGTGCTGAACGGCTTATATACATAAGAGCCATGTCTTACTTATTGACACCGACCCTTCATATAGTAATAATAATAATAATAATAATAATTTATTTTTCCTTCACCAATAGTTCTTACTTGCTAAACTAATAATAGTACATAACGCAGCTTCCTATCTTAAGAACAGTGATGGGAAGGAACAGGATTCCAAACTAGGTAGATCCTGTGCTATGGAAATCCTGGCCCTCACCTCGAACCTAAGAAATAGAATTATTTAATCTACGAAATAGCTTCTAAAAATAACAAATAATACAGTTCCTATTTAATATACTATAACAGTCCTTACATGTAACACGCCGTAAAATGATAACATTTATTTCTTACCACACGTCTTTGAAAGAAACAATTTATATGTGTGCTAATATGTCTCTAAAAAGTTCATGAAATATCACAATAATTTTGCTATTGTCCATTTGTTTAATAATATCATTCTGCCTATTTCTATTCAAACACTGCCAGTAAGTTTTCTGTCTCGTCGTATGTGAATGAATGCAGCCACTTGGAAACTATGTTTTTAACATCATTTTTAGTCCGAGAATAAATAGCTTTTTCTTTATTTGCAAAGTTATACAATCTGCTTGCTTGAAAACAGAAAAACCTGCGAGGAAGTGTGGTCCTAAAAGATTTGCTTTGACAAACTATGTGTGATCTTCTTTTAACAATATTAGTTTTAACATACGGAATGTTTGTATGTTGTCTCAAGATCATAGCAAGAATGTATAGTTGCCTAACAGTTAAGACTCCAGTCTCTTTGTATAGCTGAAAAGATGGGAAAAGTCTTGGTTTACCTATACTAATTTTAAGGATCATTCTTTGAGCTATTTCTACCATTAACATGTATGTTTTAGGCATTCCTCCCCATGATGAGATGCAATATGAAATAACGGATTGGCACAAGGTCTGGTACAGAGTTTTCATTAGTTGTGCGTCAGCAACAGGTCTTAATTTTTTGAAAACATATGATATTTTGCGCACTCTATGAGCCAGATATTTCGCATGTTCTGCAAAGGATAGGTGTTGGTCAATGATAACTCCCAGATATTTAATATTAGAAACTCGTTCAATATCAGGACAGGTGCAATCCGCAGGAGTATTTAAAAAACAAGAATGTGCTTTAAGTTGTTCTGTTTCACTCATTGGAGTATTTCGGGTAGTGAATGTAATAAATTTTGTTTTGCTACTATTCAGCGTCAAAGAATTAGCTGCTAGCCAATGGCATACCCTACTGAAACCATTTTGTGCTACTTTGAACACTTCCTCCCAAGTACTTCCGTAAAAAGTTAGAGTGGTGTCATCTGCGTACGTAATTATTTTACAGTTTTTGAGATTCAATTTGCAAAGCTATATAGTCAGTAAAGAAATTGAGGAGGCCCGGGGTAAAACCTGTAGCTGAAAGCTTGCTCAACAATATGTCATTATCTATTTTATCAACAGCTTTTTGAAAATCAAAATAAATAACATCGATTTGGAGCCCGCGATCCATTGCACTAGATATCCCGCGATCCAGTCCACTAAGCATAACAGGTTTGTGTTTACGGAGCGGCCCAGTCGAAAACCGTGCTGCTCGTCATCCAACAGCTGTTTTACCTGTCTAATATTATGTTTGTGTAAGATACACTCGAAAACTTTTGCAGGCGCACATAAGATGGCTATAGGACGATGTTCATCAACAAGTGTTCTGTTACAAGTCTTGGGAATAGAGGTCACTCTGGATAATTTCAATTGTTTGGATAATTTCCTTTCCAGTCAAAAGTGATAAATTTAAGATGTAGCAAAGTGGCAAAATTATAGACTTTGTACATAATATCTTGAGGACAGAACTAGGAACATTATCTGGTCCAGGTGAACTATTTGGTTTCAACTTATTAAGACCGCGCTCAACGTTATAGGGTGTCAGAGTTGGAACACTAAATAATGTAGCCACCCATGTCACGAAATTTTTGAAGCGATACGGTTACGTTTACGGATATATTTTTATTTCGGATTTCCGATAGTTTCGGTTACGGTTACGGAGCTCCATAACATCACTGGTTCGAACCCACCCTTGGACCTAAAGTTGTGTACATGACCCCAAAAACGCTGTGGCACTCTAGTATTTTCTTCTAAATCTTAGTTATAGTATGTGCTTTGTAAGCCTGAGAGATGCGTATTTTTAAACTAGAACGAAGATCAGAAAATATTTTGTAAGATTCAATGCTTTTAGAAATAAGCCAATCTTGGTGCATCCTGGTTTTCTGACGAATGTCCCCAATAATCTTCGCATCGAACCATACTGGATATCTATTGCAGTCAGCAACCTGTCTTTTCTTTTTCGGAATTGACTTGTCAAATAATTGGTAAACAATACTGTAAAAAGCGTCAGTGGCATCAGATAAAAAGCGTTAGTCTATTCACTTTTTTTATTAATCGAGACATTTTTTTTTCGGGGTAAAGGAAATACTAGTCCATTAAAAAGACACACATTATGTACCGTCAACTTTTTAGTAAGTTTCCAAGTTATCTAAAAAAAAGTTATCTCTGGATGCGTTTTTGACGAATTCATGCAACCAAAAATAGTACAATATATCCTACTCGTCATATTAAATATGTAATACATAAACTTATTTTTAGTGACAATATCGAGCGGAAAAAATTCCTGGATAGAGCCACGCATTATAATTAGATGATATATAACAATATTTTAATCGTATATATATTATGCAGTAAAACATATAAATCAAATAATACTACTACAATTCTTGTAATCTTAAAAATTTTCGTAATCCTTCTGATGAACTTTCAGCAAATAATATTGTTATATTCTATTCTAAATAATAAATTGCTCTAACATATTTTGTACATGATAGTCGTTATTTTTAATTACATATAATCAGTATGTAGTGTAGATATGTCCCGTATCGTTTAAGTTATAGGTATGTATATTTTAAAGGCAATTTTAACTTATTGTATTCTAAATAATTACTTTTTACATAATAAACTATTCTTATTTATTTCTTAGACATAAGTAACGTAAACTGTTCCGCTTAGAAATGAAATTAAAATAATTTTAGCAATAAATGTTTTTGCAGTCGATCATTGTGTTGTAACTGACATTTTCGTCTAGATTTCTCAATTTGAGCGATTATTCTCAGTATTTTTTACTTCTTTTTGTCACTTCGTCCAAAGTTTTGAAAATGTATTTTTTTTCTGTTGAGCAGAGTATTCCACATTCTATGCCAGCTTTCGATTGAGTTTTGAGTCGAAGGAATTCCACATTCAGTTGCATCTGCGACCGACCACAGTTCAGGTGGAAAGGTTGGTGGTATTTTTAAGTAGGTAACTTTAAGGGGACTCGTATTGTTTGCTTTTTTTGATATGTTCCATTAACATATGTTTCCGAAAACCAATCGCTAATTGGTTCGGCATCAATGGGTAGTACCTTTTCTTTTATTTGATCGAAAGCATATAGAATTTCCGACGCTGTTATACATGGTAACGCTGAAATATGTTTTAACTTGTGGGCAAAAATACTATCATTTATGTATTTTCCATCTAGTCCAGCCCTCTCAATATGTCGCCAAAATAATTTGTTTAAGATGAAATAAGCAACATTTATGGTTTGCGCTGGAAAATACACACTTGCTAGCATTAATGGCAGCTTTCTCAAAATCAGTTATTATGACCTGCGGCTTTAATTGTGTGCTGAATTTGCTAAATACGTAGGTTTGTTTTATTTCTAAATAATAATAATAATTTCATTTATTTCGACCCGTGATAGTCATATTGATACACATTATATAATATAACATAAACATAAAATAAAATAAAAAAGTATACAAATGTTAAAATTAACAAATATGAGAGTCTCATCCATTAAAATAACATACGCGAAATAATAATATCAATAATCATATACATTAAATAATAATATCAATAATAACTTAGATTAAATTATAATGATATCATATTAATTATGTTTCAAAAAGTTTTTTTGTATACGTTACCCACAGGCTGCTCATTTAGAAGGACATACAAAATGATCGGAATAAAGTAATTTTGACGTCCCTCGAAGAACGGGTGAACCTGCGGGCGATCATATTGGCCTTCACAGACAACGCCCTTCGTTCCCTCTCTAAGTCTGCATCGTCTCTCAGGTCAGAAGTTACCAAAATGCCCGAGATACTTAAATTGTACGACCCTTTTCAGTTCAGTACCGCTTAACTTAATGACTGGTATGGTATCTGGACATTTCCCTTGGGCCCGAAAGACCATGCACTCACTCTTTTTGGTATTGTAGAGCAGACCGTGACCCTCGGCATACCTTTCACATATTTCCAAGAGTTTAGATAACCCACAGACCCACGCACTCAGCAGCACCATGTCGCTCGCGTAGCTAATATTATTGAGACAAACTCCATCAATATGGCATCCGACACGTGTACTGCTGAGCTCCTCTATTAATGCATTGACGTACAAGTTAAAGAGTTGAGGGGAGGTCAGCCCCCCCTGCCTCACCCCACACTCCAACATATACGGATCCGACAGCGCACCTGACCACCGAACAACGTTGACCTGATTCAAATATCAGTATTTGAAGATGTTTATCTGATAAACATGAAATAGCAATATAAAAAATGAAATAGCTGTTTTCATTTTTTTTACTCATGAATCCATATACAGGTGGAAAAATTTCATTGATACTGTTTCTGAGTCCAACTCTGGTAAAGTAAAGAACAGCCCTTCGACTCACATGTTTCCAGCCTGGTGGTCGTGTCAAGAATGCCCCGCCCTTCACTTCGTGTCAACAGTCGACACTCGTTTTAGCGGGAAATCACCCAGCCAATCACAGAGTGTGTCGTATGTTTAATCCCGTCAAAATGGTGGCGCCACTATCGGATCAGTGTTGCCATTACCACATGCAGTAACTGACTAGTATTTAATACTTATTGCTGTCCAATAATACCATAATACCGAATGAAAACATAACATTCGGCCATCAGACATCGTGTAGACAGACTCCAGCGCACGAAAACAAACATATTTAGAGCTAGGTTATTAAAAAGTTTCTTCTTCTAATTGTTGATGACCCAAAATGTATAATTATCTGTAATAACACTAAACGGATTCATTATTACAATTATTATTTTCATTAATTTTAATTTAATTTCATTGTCTTTTGAAATTTGATATCTATTGATTATGTGTTTGGTATATTTATCAGGAGCATAACTTTTTTTTAAATCTAAATATACTTAATATTATGCAAAACAATCAATAACTAAACATAACATTAGGCCTTTTCTGATTCCGTATGATACTAAAAATTAAAAAAAAAACATTGTAAGCTGATTTGGGGTTTCATTTGAATATACCTTCATAATACGTGTTAGAATGAAGCATATTGCAATCATAAATTCTAAGAGGTGTGTAGAGTGTTGTACTTGTTAAATAAACAAGTACTCTGAAAGACTGCAAATAATTTTTCGCTAAACGTTATATCGTTCGATTAAAATTAAAACTGCAAGTTACATACATTTTAGGAATCCATTTTTAAAGCCCCTCACCCTGATGTCGATGGGATTGGAAGAAGAAAAACAACAAAATATATTTCACAATATGGGGTCTAAAATCCAACAATTTGTTTTTTAATTTTTTTCATGTACCCAGCGCCACCTGCGCCATCAAGACAAATCCAACGATATCTCATACATTAAAGTCGGACAAGCCGTTCAGAAGCTATGTCGGAATAAAGCAACCCACAAGCACACGCACACACACGAACCCCGAAAACATAACGCTCCTTGTGCAAACAATGTTTTGGGCAGTCATGTAAAAATTAAGTCTGGTTGCTGCTCTCTCGATGAAGATTTTACTTAGTACTAGAATACTTTCATCTGTACTAATTATGTTTAGTAAATCACTGTGCCCAATGGACAATAAGAATTATTAATTCTTAAAATTAAACTGTTTTAGTATAATTTTTACATGCACTTAATTTGGCGACATAATATTATGTTAGTTCGATTTGTTCAAAACATCTAATGTACTCGCATTTGAAGCAAATCAATAATATTATATTCTAAAATGTGGTTTTACTGAATCACTTTTTGCACAATTTTCAAGATTAATCTCAATCACTCTATTGGCCGTCACTAAAAAAAACTTCATTGCCTGTTATTTGACGTCTATCGTTACCTAGTTTATTAGTTATATGGAAGGGGCCATCTTTTGTTCTTTTTTTTAAGGAATACCTTTAATTACTTCATTAAAGGTAATTTCTGTATTTCTCTTATGTCTTAACCAAAAAGGATCTCCGAACTTCACTTAGAAAACTCTACTATAATGGACAAAAATCGCGAGTTTTGTCCATTATAACTATATAGGCACCCGGCTGGGACTGACGTAATATTCACCGGATAGATTCCGACCAGTAGTTGGATCTCCGAAGATGTTTTATTCTATGTAGGATTGTTTGCGTTGTCACAATTTCCCGACACATTAACATATTGAGTTAATCGAGTTTTTTTTGACAGACTTGATATTTTGGTAAAAAAAAAACCCATATTTGCTACAAAATATGAATGATTATTTAGTACTACTTTATATTCTCATGTTAAAGGTCAAAACTTGTAATAGGCCCATTTTATAACTACTAAGGTAAATTTTAATTTTATTGTTTTAATTAGGCTGTAAGTTTTTCGATCAAAATAAAATACAAAAAATCAAATTGTACTTTAGGAAACACCAGATTTCTAAAATTTTTCAAGACGATTATATGTCTGCTTAGTTATGCTCTCAAAATCTTTCCTCTATAACGTTCTACTTCACCATTAGTTCGCGTAAAAACTACAGCGCTTGAAATATTTATGATATTTTATGCAGAAAAGGAATTTTCTCCATCTGAAATTAAACTTTTGGGAGTGCCAAAATCTTAAAATAGTATTCTATCAATCTTTAATGGTAGTGCTATTTTTTGTCTTTTATACGAACATGTATATTAAGAAGTCTAGTATCGTAAGGATATAAAAATTAAATAACTCAAATGAGCCACATAAGAAATCCTAGGTCTTTGTTCAATGTGTAACATTAAGACTACTTTTTCAAAGTCTTCATTGTGAGTTTACATCTGTGTACGATTCCGTTTTCAACTTTGGGTTCGAAAGTGCCAAAACTACTACTAAATAAATACGATAACAACTTGTAAAAGCTTTTGATTTATCATCTGCCCATCGTCATCAAACTTTTCTCTTTAGTGCCTTTGAGATGGTCATGAAAATTATCTAAATATTCTGATAAACTTTCTAAAATAGCTTAGCCAAATCGAGAACTGCCTAGATTCATGGACAGTTCACTGGAAATTGGAAATTGTTCAACAGCTATAGGTTTGTGTTGGATTAGTTTAATCTCATCTGCTAATACTTCATAATCCAAATAGTCAATCATCATAGAGAAAAAATACACACTTTGATGTATGCGATATCTAAGTGTATCTTTAGTTTATGCTTGATGACCTATTAACAATAGGATAGCTCTTACTTTTGATCTAGATTGATCCATAAAAAGAGTCTTGTTAAATAGTTAAATTTCTTTTAGTTACAAGCATACAAAGATTTGGCTATTCGGTACAAATTTGTTCTAATAACATGGATTGAAGTTAAGTACTTGTCTTCTAAGACAAAGGCGTCAATGATTTGCTTTAGCTTGTCAGTGGAAATTGTAATCTGATACTTGAATAATGGTTGTACATAGAAGCTAATAAATACATTTTACTACGGTGGAAGTTACCAACTAATCTAATCAAAAGTAAATCAGAATCAAAATTAGCTATATTCAGGTTTTGGGCTTCAGTTAATTTTATTAGGAGCAATCGCAACCAAATTCATAAGTTCAATATTTTATTGTTAACTTTCGCATCCTTGACAATAATAAATCATTGTAAGAATTTGAAGAATAATTTTTTAGTACTTTATCAGTCTTAAAAAAAAAATTGTGTTTGAAGAAGAACTTTGATCATAGTACTGAGCTTGATTACCAATTTTTTATGCAAATGTTTTATTGCAATATCGTGATATCGATAACTCTCTTCATCAAAATTAAAACATCTAATAGTTAACTGAACTGAGGTAATTTGTATATCCTTCTTGGTTTTGAAGAACCGATTAGATCTGTCTCTTGCCACAGGCAAACTCAAGGCCAAGCGTTAATCATTCTTATAAGAACTAATGAACGTCTAACAGTTATTACTGAAATTTTCATAATTATTATTATTGATTCAGTAACAGCAATGGTGTAAAAAAAATTCTGCTTATAACGATTCGACATAGACTTGAAATATGCTTCCTCCGTTACATATATCTTGCGACGACTGCTCACTAGAATCACTGATCAGGCGGTTGCGCACTAAACATAATATCTAGCCCATTACTTCTACAAAATATAAGTATTTGATAAACAATGCCATGAAAATATGCACATATGTATGCAATAAGAATCTGTCGTTGCTCAAAATCGTCTAAAAGATACTAAAATAAATTATGACCATCAATGCGTGTTGTTGAGTATATCTTATATACATCCGACATATTTTCTTATCTAATACCTACATGCAGTTCATACGGAAATATTCGTCTTCAGTAGTAATTTATATAAATTTTTACTTCACTTTAGATCTTACTTTGAGTCTACTCACTCTTATAAAACTCGCACAAGTTATTCAAAGCCACTTCATTCACATCCATATCAAAGTATAATTATTTTAGTTATATTACAATCAAATTATTCATAACTAGCTTTCCGGGCGCGGCTCCGCCCGCGCGTATGTCGTTAACGAGCAAAAACATTAACCTCTTTTTGCGCAGTTGGATAAAAACTATCCTATGTTTTTTCCCGGGTTTCAAACTATTTCCATACCAAATTTCATTCAAATCGGTCCAGTAGTTTTGGCGTGAAAGCGTAATAGGCAGACAGACAGACAGACAAAGTTACTTTCACATTTATAATACGAGTATTAGTACTGATTTCCTAGACCACGTATGATCAAATCGTCCTTTAAAAAAATATGCTATACATGCATGAATTTTCTCTATCAAGACGCACTCTCGCATCTTCGTCATCTTGAAATACTATCTAAATGAACGCACGAAATAACTAACGCTCGCATTGCCTCAAAATGACATAAAGAAAATATACATGATATATATATATATTTTTACATAAAACAATACATAATCTGTTTTCATATAATGTACGCTCACGTCGTCTTATAAATAACGTAAACTTCCTTTCACTTATCATCGACGTCCTCTCACGTCTGCTTATAAACGACGCCCGCTCACGTACTCTAACAAACAACGCACTCTCACGTTCTCTTATAAATTACGCCCACTCACGTACTCTTATAAATTACGCCCGCTCACGTACTCTAACAAACAACGCACTCTCACGTGCTCTTATTCAAATTACATTAAATAAAATTAAAGTAAGGTAGATGGTCAAGCAAATAATTATAATAAATATGAGTAATAAAATGTAAAATTTAAATTAAATCACATTATAATATTAAATCCAAATGAAATGTTGTCCATATATACTTATTTAGGTATTTAGTACATATGTTTCACAAGACAGTCATATCTTCTTGCCGGCATAGGTACTGGGACATGTCTGTCGCAGCAATGTCGGAGAAAAGGACAGTCAAATCTGGCAGCTATCATTTTCAAAACAGTATTGGAACTGGCCCGCACTCTGCGCACCAAGGAAGCGGCAAGTTTGCACATGGTCGCGTGGAAGTAGGAGGTGCGCGCCTCTGCGAACATTCCTGAGGCGCTACGAAATCGGGGCAGCCCCAACACTACCCTGAATGCATTGTTGTATAGGACGCGGAAGTCACTAAAACTTTTCTTATTGTGGTCAGCTTGCAAGTGTAGAGTAATGTAAGCTCTAAATCGCGTCACTTTGACTTGTGAAAATCGTGCAAACCTGCAGGCTATCATATTGGCTCTTATTGACAGTGACCTCCGCTCCCTCTCAATATCCGCATTGTCTTTGAGATCGGTAGTGAGAACGTGTCCCAAGTATTTAAACTGTTTAACAATTTCTAGAGGCGCACCGTTGTGCCACACCGGTGGTATAGTCTGTGGCCGTTTTGTACCGGCCTCAAGGTCCATGCATACGCTTTTTGTTACATTATATTTTATTAATGATGCACGCTCACATCATAAAATCAACAGAAACTGATACGTAATACTAATAATACATTTGAATAGTATAACAAAACAAAAATCTGAAATAAAAAGAAAATTTTCCTATCAAATGCATTGACAGGGTCAACGAAAGGGTGTTGGTAGGCATACATTAAAATTTACATCTACGAAAAATACAGAATTCCATTCAGTCGCCGGGATTACGGTATAGTCCAATAAAGTAAATATGTATATTTAATCAACTAACTGATCCTCTTTTTATTCTAAGATCAGCTGGCAAAATAGTCAAGTCTCATTATTTCTCATATCTCATCCGAAATGTATCCTTAGATCATTAAAATCTACTATTCGTTCCACGTGCTCTTGCAACGTCTTTGTTATTATACATAAGCATAAAAAAATAACTTACACATGAAGATAAGCCATCATCCGCAATATTGTTCATTGCGGGTAAATAATGTGCACTTACGATACGATAGAAAATGTTATACCAATTCAAAATCTAACCACATACGATATTAACCTTTCAGTTTTAAAGCAATTTCAACCTTAAAGATAAGACAAAATTCTTTGGGAGGACGCTAGATACGTAATATTGATACAGTACTCACAATTACTTGGGCTGCAGCAAGACTTTACTTTATGGGGGGTTTAAAACACTTCTGAATTGTAAAGAACAGAACAGCCCTTCGACTCACATGTTTCCAGCCTGGTGGTCGTCTCAAGAATGCCCCGCCCTTCACTTCGTGTCAACAGTCAACACTCGTTTTAGCGGGAAATCACCCAGCCAATCACAGAGTGTGTCGTATGTTTAATCCCGTCAAAATGGTGGCGCCACTATCGTATCGGTGTTGCCATTACCACATCCGCTAACTGACTAGTATTAAATATTTATTGCTGTCCAATAATACCATAATACCGAATGGGAACATAAAACTTGTATTGCATACATTTGATATATAAGCAATACCGGACAACATTTGAATGTTCCGTCCATAACCCAAATATCAGAACTATAAAGCAGTCTCAAATTTTCTTCTTTGATAAAAATAAGCACAATATCACCGTTAGAATTGTAATGACTAATCAAGAATTGTTTTCCATCAATTATTTTGTACTGCTCAGGAATTTCTAGATCTTCCAGCTTCATAGGAATTTTCGGTAGGCCTCGATTCCTAGTTCTGTGTATCATTGAGGAGCTTCGGAACAAAAGCCGATAAATCTACTTTATGCCCGATTTTTTTATATGGTTTTCTGTTAGTCATAGCACTCACACATAATGCACATCACACAGGTCGCAGCATATCTCGTTAAAAACGTACTAAGATGGGCAGCTAAACACGACAAATACACGTATTTTTAAGTTATTTTGAATTTTCGGAACTATTACCGATGATGTTATCTACAATGTATTGTACCGACAATGTTTTAGTATAAGAATTTGTAATTTCCTATAGTAAAACTACATTAAAATTATTAAAAATTGGCCTAGTACGACTTGGACTCGCGCACGAAGGGTTCCTTACCTTTCGTGAAAACTAAAAAAAACAAGTTTGTTCAATGGGAGCCTCACTTAAATATTTATTTTTAGTATTTTTTGTTATAGCGGCATTAGAAATACATCATCTGTAAAAATGTCAACTGTCTAGCTATCACCGTTCTTGAGATACAGCCTGGTGACAGACGGACGGACGAACGAACAGCGAAGTCTTCGTATTAGGGTCCCGTTTTTACCCTTTGGGTATGGAACCCTAACAAACGTGTATTTAATAAATGTATTTACATAATAATACAAAAAACTTATAACGAAAAAATCGGTAAAGTCGGTAATTACAGAAGTACCGGAATAAAAGCCGATAATTACAATAAAACATTTTGAATTTCTTGTTGATACCTCTTCTAGACCCATGCGCTCCACCAAAACCCTCATTCTAAAGTTTTGCTTACTTCCTGAACAATTTTCAGAAAAATCATTCACAGTGCAAGTTACTCGTTTGTGGAATGCTTTGTCTTTGACCCTTGACATATTTAAAAAAAATGACTAACGAATATTACTAGTCTATTTTGTCCGCAAACCGCTGAAACTGCTGCGTTATGATATATGTATGTAATTATAATATTCTTATCGATCAGAAGGGAATTTAAGTTTTTAAAAAGTAAAATCACTTAAATATATTCACAAACAAATTATTACAAATGATATGAATTTAACGAAAGAACCGTCAAGCCTAAATGCCGCGCACAGAATGAGAACGAGGTTCGGTCGGCGCTCGGTTTTATACGTCATCTTGTAAACAGTTCATACATCAAACTCATCCATCGTTCAAAATTAAAGCAGAGACGTCTCTTAAATATCAAACCCAGCCTAGGTCTTTTTCGTCATGGCTCCAGTTGTCCCTTCGGCAGAAGGACTCCCTCGTTGCACGGAACGTTTTCAGCTCGGGGATGTCAGTCGTCAGCTTGGGGCCGTCACCACCTGCAACATGGTCTGACAAACAGACCCGCTTGACGCAGACCGTATTCATACATGCAAGCCGACATAAGATGACCAAAAATGCATCCACTCCGATATACATTCATTACCACCTAGCGAGACGTCTCCAGTATAGACAGAGACATCCCTGAATCGCTTGTCTATTGGCCATCGCCTAAGCATCACATATTCGTGAGCCCAAGCTTCGAGTACCTTAACGTATATGTGCAACGACAACACATACGTCTTCCGATAGGACAGAGATTACCTTGCCTTTGTGTTACAGTTGGAAGTGAAGACAGAGGCGTCCCTGAATTGCATGTCTCTAGTAACACACCAATAAGTCAAAAAATATTTTCAGTGTTTCACCAGTATGCAGTACTTAGCTTTGCCATGGGGATAAGTTATCAAATCAGAAATTCAAGTCAGTCTATGTCGGTATTTATAAATTTTTTAGAGTGATCAATTAGTTAGGCCCCCATTTTATATTAGTTTGGATGAAAGTGGGATATTATGGCAAAACAAAACACTGCTGTTGGTTTACACAAAACAAGAATTCAGACTCACCCCCAAAGAAAGCTGCACACGTTTCTGGACACCATTCTGCACGCCACCGCACCATGTACTGGGCTGCATGACCAGCACTGCCTGGGCCCATCGAGGGAGCCGCGCTCACTGGCCCCACTGCTGGACCGGCGCCGGATGGACCGGCCGCGGCCGAAGGCCGTGCGGCCTTCACTGGCCGATGCGACTGCGCGAACGCTGTTGATCAGCCCGGCTGCGCAACCCTCGCCGACAGGGGTGGCTGCGGGAGCCTCGCTGACCGGCCCAACTGAGGGACCAGCTGCATGGCGCGAACCGTTTGACACGGCTGCTTGGCAGTTGTTGGCCAGCCTGGTCGCACAACCCTCGCCAACTGCGGCGACTGCGATAGCCACGCCGATCGGCCCAACTGAGGGACCGGCGGCGCTGGCTAGACCAGTTGCATGGCCAGCACTGGTTAACATGGCTGCGCGGCAGCTGTTGACCAGCCTGGCCACGCAACACTCACCAACCAGGGTGACTGCGAGAGCCACGCCGATCGGCCCAACTGAGGGGCCGGCGGCGCTGGCTAGACCAGCTGCATGGCCAGCACTGGTTGACACGGCAGCGCGGCAGCTGTTGACCAGCCTTGCCACGCAACCTTTGCCGTCTGGGCCAACTGCGAGAGCCGCGCTGACCGGCCCGACCGTGGGACCGGCTGCATGATCTGCATTGACTCACACGGCTGCATGAGCCATGCTGATTGCGGCAGCTGCACTGGCTGGCCCGGCTGCGGGACTGGCGCTGGCTAGACCGGATGCACGACCCGCACAAGTCCTGCCATAGTTCCCGTAGTTCCCGCTCAGCAAACGACGTACGCACCACCTCGTAAGGACCGCGTATTCCGGAATCAAGCTATCCTGTTGGCTAAGCAAACGTTATAACAAACACAAAATCATTATATTGTTGAACTAATGAGGTGGATGTCGTAGTCAGGTAACTTGCTCGTCCCGTTTGCTTTACATTCTCTGGTGATGAAGTGTTCACCGAGGTTTCTACTATCCGTCCACTCGGCCTAACCTGACCCTGTCTTATTCATTTCCCCAAATACTCTATCTCGGTAACAAGAAAATACGCGAATACGCGAATGATGTCTAATCCTAGCACTCGCTTGACGCCTGACCCTATCACGCGATTGACGCACTTCAGTTCGGCTTCGTAACTCACAAAATCAATTCAAATAACAGAGAAACGATTTAGTTATCGTTACACAATTGAAAAGAAAAGCAAATTTCAAAATAATGGCTTTTTTCTATAACACCATATGTTTTTCGTTACGTTTTAAGTGGGCAAACAAGTCCTTTATCTATCATTCGTTACCCATTTATTTAACCACGACTTGTTAACTACCGCCTATTCGGCCCAAGCAACCGGAACGTCCCAGCTATTTATTTCTTTAGCGCGATCAACTTCCGCCATCCACGCGTCAAAATCGTGCACACTTGGACCAAATGATGAAATAGTAATTTTGAGACCTTACTTTAGCCATTAATGCTCCTACAATCCTGTACTTCCTCTCGCCGACCAGTGACGCCATCCTCGCTCAATGAAACGCATGACGCAGCTCCAACAGTCGCGGGAGCACTTGCGTTACTTGCCTCGACAGTAACAGGTGTAGCTGGTGTGGCTGGCTGGCTAGCTGTGAACAAAGATATCTGCGCGTGGCGTTCGGTTCCCGAGTGTGACGGTGTGCTATTCGATATTGGTCCGGTATAGTACTTTCTATAGCGGTTAATCTCGCGAGAATGACACCTAAGCACGGTCGCGCGATTCACGACGACATTCACAACATCGCCTAAGTGTCCTTCCATTACTCACAGAACGGTCACGAGTGTCGCGACGTTCAACTACCGACCGCGTATCTAAACGACTCCTGGAAATTTCTCGCGAATTAAATTGGTAACGACGGCGTTGGTGAGAACAATCACGATTCCTGATTCACGACCGACGTCCCGTCATCGCACAATATTGACATACAAATACAAAATCGATGAACAGAGAGCTAACGTTACTTCTATAATTTACCCTCAATAATTTTTAACCATAAAAAATCTACTACAGAAAAGAATAAAGCCAAACACAAATATATATCAGATAGCCAAGCTTTATAGACACGTGGTTGAATCCCACTTCTGATCTTATCGATCAGAAGGGAATTTAATATTTAAAAAGTAAAATCACAATAATCACTTAAATATATTCACAAACAAATTATTACAAATGATATGGATTTAACGAAAGAACCGTCAAGCCTAAACGCCGCACACAGAATGAGAACGAAGTTTGTTTTGTTTAGGGAGGACAGAGATGCTGGCTACCGCCTGTGCGGTCGTCCAGCTCCACCGGGTTTTGGGCGAGGGCCTGGCCCTACAATAGCCCGGGAGAACGAAGTCGGTCGGCGCTCGGTTTTATAGATGTGGGTAGGTTGGTCGTTGACTCAACGGACATTCTCCTAACAATATATTATTTGTCTATATATGAGAATATTTATTTATGTATGTATGTATGTATGTATAACTGTATTTAAGTATATGTATATATATGTTTTTTTTTGTATGTTTAAAATGTATTAATAGTGGACGTATTGTTTTACAATTCGTATTCTTTTAGGTACCTTTTTCATCATTATCTTTTTGCACACCACCGTCTATACTCATTCGCTTATGTCCTGTCCATCCAAAGGTTGTCTGTAAGAGATTGCATCAGCGATAAGACCGCCAATTGTATTGCCTCTATGTATTTAATATAAGTGCACCCTGTATTTTTAATGATATGCAATAAAGAGTTACCGTATCGTTTAACCGTTCAAATCCCGATAGTAACATTATGGTCGGACCAAGATTCGATAAATCTATATTTTCAACAAAAATTTTAGGAAAACCATCAGCGCTAGATTTTTTCTGCGGAGCCATAGGTTCGCCTATAAACAAGAGATTGCCGCGTGCACCACCACAGTTGCATGAAAAGATAACTACGATTGCCGCGTGCAACTATGGTGCACAGACAACAACGCCAGCGTCCTTTACCGGTTTTCGTAAATCGGGTGATTTTCTGCGAGATGAAACGTAGCCATAATAGACAATAGAATATAGCTTCTCTTTGTTTTGACAACCATTTGCAGTTAAAATGTATCTATGAAAAAAAAAGTTCAGTTGTTTGTTTACGTTTGCGAAGCCGGCCGGCTTTGGTTATTTACATGTTTAATATGGATAATATTACCGCAATTTTGTTCAGAAAATACCTGAATATACGTCAGTGTCATGTTAATTGTTTGGTAGAGTGTTTGTGTTCTCGAATCAACGGTATTTTGAGGAATTTATTGTGGAATGCCAAGCGGTCCTTCTGTGAATTTGTGAGTGTCGTGATGTAAACAACGTATCGTGGTGCCGTTTTAGTGAAAGGCTTGTGCAATAAGTATTAACCTAAGGCTACTATCGTAGTTTGAGTTTAACAATGCATATTTTGGTAAGTACTTAGCAATAAGCCAGGATTTGAGCAAGTTGAAACGAAGATGACTATGGCGGCCATCTTCAAATATTCAAAATGCAAAGATGGTCATATGGGCCATTGTTGCCAAAAAGTCAATGGAGTGAAAAATTATTATTACATGAAAACAATATTTTTCTTGTCAATCATGCCGAATATATGTTTTTGACCTATATATTATTAAATGAGACGATGAGCTTGATTTCACAGCGTAAAAAATAATTTTTACGTACAAATAAGCAAAAAGTTTTACCCGTCGAAGTTACACCTAGAAAACAGGGCCATCATAAAAAATATTGTGGCGTGAACTATGAATATGAATATATTGACTATGACTATATCGTATATTGTTATTAAATACCAATGATTAAACACCATTTTACCTTTCAAAACCTATACTTTGGTTCCTGATTATCAAAATTTGGATAGGCGTGGATTTAAACTTCAGACTCGGCTTTTCACTGAACCGGTAATAAACATGTTTTTTTTTATGGTTTTCCCATGAATATTGAAATTATATTTTGTAATATGCTAGACACGTGTCTTTTCTATATAATTCAATAAAAACAGTAGTATGTTTCTTAAAAATCAATAGAATTTAGTAGTTTCGTAATACACCTCCGAATGTTTAGGTATCATAATGAATACATCGTAAATGATTATTTTTCGTATTTCTTGTATATACAGCTTATACAAAAAATATTTATCTTTAAAAGTTAAATACTTGAGACACAAGAGACAATTGTTTACATTACGCTGCGCTTAACGTCCGGCCGGCAAATGCTAATGCAACCGGAAGGTCGTCCGTTATAAAGTAGTGATTGCCGCGTGCAACCACAGTTGCATTTGGCTTCGCGGGATATCTTGACTGCTTTGTTGTTTAATTTGTATTGGTGTATCCATGATATCTCGAGCCCTTTGTTTGAGTTTTATGTGTAAATTACGAACTTACTCTTATATTCTAGGGATCAGGTAGGTTTATGGCTGTATGGATTAAGAGTTCTGCTCGCAACGTAATGTTTATCTTCCCGTTTTATATTGTTTTAAGCCACACATTACACTTTTCTATGCAGCTCCAATAAAACACATCATCTCGCACTTTATTAATGCAGTAAATATAATTCAATATCCATTTTCCGTTTCGTGATAACACTATTTCGCATGAAGTCATGATTTTAACACATACTTAACTGAACTAATACAATTACGAAAAATGGACTGCTTTGTCTCCGATGTAAAATAGAAACAATGACTCGAATGACAAGAAGAATGAAAAACATCCTCAATTGATTTTATATTGTCAAACGAATAGACTGGTTACCTTTTGCTAAATCCATGCGCAACATATAGGTAGGTACAATGATAACAATTGATTTTTTTTCATAAATAGGCGATATCGGCTCCGCGTGATATGTAAACTATTACCAATTATGAAGTTTGTAAGATTTGCTGTGAATATATTACTAGCCGCTAAATAATAACAAGATGATTTGCATAGAACTACGCATTTCAATAAATTTTATTATATTTCAGAACAATGTTTTGTCGAACCTTGGTATCTGTCTAAATAAGTATCTGCCGAACAAGAGCATGTCGAGGCAGTGTTGGTCGAAGTAATGCCGGGTACAGACCAAGCGAACGAGACCGAGCGAATGCTAACGAGTGGGATTTGCCGACCAGTAAAGCACGCTCGCTCGCTTTCGCTGTTGTGTCCATACTCAGTGAACGCATTGAAGTTCATCGACAATCGGCAAACCACGTCGGCGCGCGGCGAAGCGCTACTCACGTAGTATTTTAGTGATCATGGACGACAACGATCTTCTAGTGGCTAGCGATGCATATATATAAACGAAAGTACTCGGTCTAGAAGAAAACGGCGGCACTAGTGGATGCTAGTAGATAATCCATCTTCTTTTTTAGGGTTCCGCACCAAAAGGGTGAAAACGGGACCCTATTACTGAGACTTTGCTGTCCGTCCGTTCGTCCGTCTGTCACCAGGCTGTATCTCAAGAACGGTGATAGATAGACAGTTGAAATTTTCACAGATGATGTATTCCTTTGACTATTACCGCTATAACAACAAATGCTAAAAAATAAAATAAAATAAACATTTAAGGGGGGCTGCCATACAACAAACTTGATTTTTTACGGTTTCTTGCTAGATACTAATAACGGTGACAGATAGACGCTTTAACTATTCACAGAATATTTAATTTTATGTTCTCTTTAAATCTAATTAATTAAAATAAAATAATGTAAATAATTAAGGGTTTAAAAAAAAAGGGTGTAAATTAAACAAAATAAGTAATTAATTAAGCAAAGTCCGCCTCGGTCATGACTTGGATGGGTGACCGCTGGTGATATTACTACTGAGCGTGCACGTGCTTTGGAGGGCACGTTAAGCCGTCGGTCCCGGTTGTTGTCTTAGGATGGCAGTCGTTATAGCATGGTGGTATGGAATTTTGCGAGTTCCCGCCTGGCTAGCTACCATCCTCAAGTAGAAAATCTGTCGCCAAGCACCTAACGGTGTGTTCCGGCGGCTGTCCTTGAGAGCCATTAATTCTAGGTTAGCCTGAACAACATCTTCGACCACATTATCACTTACCATCAGGTGAGATAGTGGTCAAAAGCTAACCTAATAAGCATAAAAAAAAATTAGGTGGCTCAAATACAATAAAAAAGGTTTTCCGTTTATTTGCTAAAAATAATAATAATGAAAACAGGAAGAAACTTGAACTTGATAACAACAAATATGCACTAAAAATAAAATAAACATTTAAGGGGGGCTGCCATACATCAAACTTGATTTTTTTACGGTTTCTTGCTCGATACTAGTAACGGTGACAGGTAGACGCTTTAACTATTCACAGAATATTTAAGTTTATGTTCCCTTTAAATCTAATTAATTAAAAGAAGTTTTCCGTTTATTTGCGAAAAATAATCGGATGAAATATTTAACGAATATTTAGTTTTATATTTACTTTAAAAATAAAATAGTGAGATCACTATTTAGGGTTCGAACCTACCTAGGATAGGAACGTACCTACCCAGCTCAGTCAGACACTGCGAGAAGTGTCTGTAACTTGCAAGATAAGGTTACAAATAATGCACGAAGGGGGTCCTTCGTGCGCAAGTCCCACTCGCACTTGGCCGGTTTTTTATCTTGCACTCATCATGTTTAGGATCCCAAAGCCTTGGTTTCTGCTTATAGAGCTCTATCAGCATTAGCAATATGTCATTAGACCATTCCATAATCGTAAATTGCTACAATTTATTCACTGGATCGAAACGTCCGCTGCGTGCAACCGCCGCAATTGAATGAGCATATGCTCGTCCGTCCACACCGCGACCGAACGTTCGTTTCATTTCTCTTTGATGTACCGACAGCCGCCGGAGCACCGCCGAAGGCGAACGAAGGCCCTCGTTTGGCATCGCATGCTTACGGCATAACGTCCACACTTATTCGTTTGCGCTCGCTCGTTACCCTTCGCTCGCTCTCGTTCGCTTGGTCTGTACCCGGCATAAGGTGTGCGTTGTCGAAGTACCTAAGTTCTGTCGGAGCTATTTTTGTCGATATTCGACAAAAATAGCCGTCGAAGTCGAAGCCGGAAAAATGTTCCGTCGAAGCAATGACTTGACGACCTATGTTTTTCGAAGTAAGCGACTTGTCGAAGTATTGAACTGTCGAAATTCAGCATGACACCCGATAACGACTACCATCGTAGGTACCTACCTGGGCTTCTACGTAGTCTAAAGTCGAGTTCTAAATATGTAGAAAGAACACAAATACTAATGAGGAAATAACACAGAAATTAACATAAATTTTCTAACCTGTATTCAATGGAAAAGTTTATCGATAAAAATGTACTGCATCACTGGCTAGGATATCACCTTTTGTTCCGAACAAATAAATAAAAAAAGGTAAAATTTTACTAGCTATCTCAATAATTATTATCTCGTAATATTTTTTGTGCAGCTATTTGTGAACTTTTTTTTTTTTTTTTTTTATTGCTGATAGGTAAGCCTTTGACCACAATCTCACGTGATGGTAAGTGATGATGTGGTCGAAGGTGTTAACAGGCTTAACCTAGAATATCTGTTAATATATATTAACTATTTTTCAATTGTCTATACTTACATTTTACGAAGGAACGATTTTAAAATTGAAATTATATTTGACTGAGACTGCACAATTACTGTACAAATATTGTCGACTGGCAACTTTCACCAGATATTAAGGGAATTACCATATATATGTCTCTCTCACTGAAAGGGATAGCTTGATAAAGTTCATAAGAAATTCAATCTTACCCGTCTTTTGATAAGGTGTATTTTCAACTGTTATAAATTGGCTTATTAAACGTTTCAATTGGGTAAAAATGGGACTTATCAGGGAATCCGATTGTTTGTAGTGAACAATATACCCTACGGTTCAAGTCACGCAAATATGCGCTATTTGCACTGTATGCACGCAAACGGTCGGTTCATAACGTGCTATACAGACACCACGATAGCATAATGACGTCATCTTTGACGTCACCTCCGGCCGCAAACAACGCAGAAAAGTGGTAGTGCAATGTGTGCACAAACGTCAAACTCAAACCTTGACAGATAGATGAGGAGATTTTTATTGTTTTGGTTAGAATGTTGAACGTACGCCGCGGTCCCTTTGAATAGAGTTTTGAATATTCACATCGAGCAGTAATAAAAATATGAAATAACAAATTACAGGCACAAGAGACTCTTAACATCGGGTGGTCCTCGTACTTATTGGCTAAGCAAACTTTGCTATGAGCGCTTCGAATTCATTGATTTGTGTGTCAGTGATTTTATTGGACACAAGTCCAAGAAAATCATTTATTATTTATATTACGTTACATGTCTGGATTTTTTGATTTTGTGACCCATACCCCCATCAGCGTGCGCAGTGAACCTTTATTCAATTGTAAGTTTTGCAAGGCCAAACTCGCGAGGTTTGGAGAACCAAGTAGTAATAAGTAGTATTATAGGCAAGCTCAGTCGGTATGCGACATGTAGAGGAGAACAACCAGACATACGAAAGCATCTTTGTGTGTAAAGCAGAGACGCTTCGCTCGCAGTAGGTACGTGCTCGCTCGGTCAATAATAATCTTGCCATGTGCGCGTTGGCAGAGCAGCTTTAACAGTCGCTTAGCTAATTAAAAAAATAATAATAATCACATAGCACTCTAAAGTATAGCAGTGTCTTACTTGACCTACACATTTTGGTAATTGCCTGCTTACAAAGCTGCTTTCGCTTGTAATGCTATAAAATGACCGAAAAATCATTCCTTTTCAAATAATCCATAACACCCAAATGTAGCAATCACATAAGCACAAACTCCATAATGCATCTTACTGAGAAGCCCATAGGTAATTTAGACAAAATAAACAGGCAAAACAGTTAAATTTTAGTCAGCACCAAATTACGTGTTGATTAATTTTAGGTTAAAACCTCTATTTCTATCAAATTAGTGTAGAACAGAATAGCAAAACTGCAGATTTCACTAAGTTTAGTTATCAACTTAATTATGAGCTAATTAACTAGACTATGGCGTCAACAGAATAGGGAATGTTCGTTTGACATTTCTAAACCTAATTTTAATAAAATTTAGTTAGTTTGGAGTCAACTTAAATAAAAATTATAAAAATTATTAACTTAACACTTTTTATAATTTCTAGTAAATAAGGAAAGAAAACCATATACTTATTATGTACTTTTTCACATTATATGTATAATATTTTATTGATGATATTGATATGAAATATATATTCTTTTTTTGTTAAATATTGCTCTATTTAATGTCGGTTCTACACGAACAGCCGCGGAATCTCGCGACAACTGTGAATTACGAGATGTTGTTCACGCCTACTCGTTCGCGCTTCGCGCCGTTCCCCGGTCAGTGTCGGTTTTATTCTTAACAAACAACCTGGTTTGTCGGACGATATGTTTTATTTTTCGTATTGAGAGTACCTTTTAAACTAAGGACGTTATGCTCCCATGACGCTTGACGTAGCGATTCATTGGTAAAATAGTCGTATTGCATTGAAGGCCATTCGATCCGTAATCGATTCGAGTGTTCAAGTCTAAGTTTTATTTTTGACCTATTTGACTACGAAGCAAAACTACTGAAACGTACTTTCAGATTGTAACGAATTCTGGCCTTAGGGATTTGTCGTCCCACGATCCATGAATATGTATTCCATCACTCCTAAGTACTTACTAGTTACATAATACATATATACCAGTATGTTAGCACCTATCGTAAAGGGTCGCATATTGAAATGCCTAAGCTACGAAATAGCGAACTAAGTAAATCAGGAAATCACAGTTCGTTCTCCCTTTTCTTTTTATCGAGGCAATATATAATTTGTTATAGCTCAAACAGCTTCTTCTAATCTAAATTCTAATGCGTGGAATTTTCATAAATTTACAAATTATTGGAATACAAAATGTTTTGCCCCGGGCAGGAATTGAACCCGCGTCCATCCTTTTTCGCGCCGGATGCTTTATCTACTAAGCTACCGGGGGTACGGCTGCGTCGCCGAAATTTTGTACTCCAATCGTATTCCTTAAACCGTCATAGGGGACGGTGCGCGGCCATCAACCAGACTACTAGACTTCATCTGACCGAAAGAAGTGTTTTTTCAAACACTTAACTCTCGGAATGATGTCGCTACCCTTCTGTATTTCTATATATTATTATTACTAGCACTACCGCGTACTAAGCGAAAATCATAAATTTACAAATTATTGGAATACAAAACGTTTTGCCCCGGGCGGGAATTGAACCCGCGTCCTTCCGATTTCGCGCCGGATGCTTTATCTACTAAGCTATCGGGGGTACGGCTGCATCGCCGAAATTTTGTACTCCAATCGTATTTCTTAAACCGTCATAGGGGACGGTGCGCGGCCATCAACCAGACTACTAGACTTCATCTGACCGAAAGAAGTGTTTTTTCAAACACTTAACTCTCGGAATGATGTCGCTACCCTTCTGTATTTCTATATATTATGATTACAAGCACTACCGCGTACTAAGCGAAAATCATAAATTTACAAATTATTGGAATACAAAATGTTTTGCCCCGGGCGGGAATTGAGGAGCATTTTTCAACACCCTTGCGAGGAAAAAATAAAATATATTGCACAAATGCGATACAAACAACATACGAAAATCATGGAAAATAGCGCGCAAGTTTTTTTTTTTATACGCGGCTAATGTATTGTCACGGTAACGTTATCTATATAGATGTTTTGTTTGTTTAGGGAGGACATAGATGCTGGCTACCGCCTGTGCGGTCGTCCAGCTCCACCGGGTTTTGGGCGAGGGCCTGGCCCTACAATAGCCCGGGAGGGAGAAGTGCCGAAGGCACTTCTCCCGAGACGGGCGTAGAAGGCGAAAAGCGCTTTCTACCTCCGTCTCCTGCGGACGCCGAAAACGTACCGCTATTATAGGAGGGGTTGACAGCGAGCTCAAGGGCACCACTGTGGTTCGGACCTCGGCTTGTCTCGCTGTCGAGAGACATGGGGGGGATCGGAGCAAAACATGGGGGGGATCGGAGCAATATCTATATAGATAACACTACCGTGACATATATAGATACCGTTACCGTGATATGGTGGTTGATTACATATACTTAGCCTTAAACCTCTTTGTTGTTACAAATCTGTATTACCTGGTTAAATTGAAAATGCTAATTTGCAGTTAGGTACTAACATAAGTAGCATTTGTAGGGTTGATTCTACTACGCACTAGTGTATAATATTTATCATCCCGTGGGGTATTATTGCCCCGTGGGGTGCCGGGTTAGAATTGCACCTCCCCATATCATCCCGTAGGTGTCGTAAGAGCCGACTAGGGGAAAAAATATTGTAAGGCCCTCAGCAGCGTCTTCTAAAGAACTGCCAACTTACACTGCGATCCCCAAGTCGCCTGCCAAGTGTCGGGATTATGGCAAATATTCCCTTAATAGGGGAGGCTGTGTTCAGAAGTGGACGAGCCGGCTGTTACAGTACAGTACAGTATACCATTATTATGCACGAGGGTGTTATAGTTCGGTTTATGGCCCTAAGAACGATATAATAAAGCTCACTTTACGAGCAAGTGGTTGAAAATTAAATTACGTAATCCTCAATGTTCCTAGGTCCTCGGGTAGAGAGAAGAGCCGTCGCTCTAGGCGGCAGGTAACAAATGCGATAAACAATGTATAGTGAAAAATAAACTGTTGACGGCGTGTTTGGAAAGGCGTGAGTGGCATGGTGGGCTCTGTAGGGCACACTTGCGTTAAGGTGAAGTCGTCGCTGAAAAACGCAATGAGTATTGCTCTCATCGCGTGCAAACATGCGCGATCGCGTGGAAGTTTTCTGCGACCACCGCGAGGCGGCGGCGGCGGCGATGGTGGCGGCGCGCGGCAGCATGTTGTCCTGCCGCTACATGGCATGCTGCACGACACTTACGACACGCGCCGCTTGCTGGTCGTGTATTCTACTCTGACAACACATACTCATACCTTTACTATATAGGGTGGACGTTCCAGTCTCAAACCACTTGCGTCGGTCAACAGGTCAATAGTACAGCAGTCAATACAAATTTAGTTTATGTAGCAGTGTAATTATAGCAGGTATTATTATGTAACTGAACAAAATTATTATAGGTATATCAATATTATCATGTAACTGTTTAATGAATATACATTTTTAAATATATTTTAGAGACTCGTCAACTACCGGAACGGAAGTATGGAGTGCCTATAGTTAACTGTCAAATCAAATCAAAAATATATTTATTTACTCCTCACAAAAGCTTGTTTACATAAAAAAAAATACAAGAAACAAGCGTGCCAAAATTAAACCTAACTTTGTGAGGGGCTGGTGCCTGAAGTAGGTTTCTAAGAACCTGTATCACAGGTCACCAGGACACCTCCCGCGGATAGAAATGATCTCTGCACATCCCTACCTTGTTATACTATATAAAATACAGTTGTACGCTACCACGAACTACTTGTAGGTAAGAAGTTATAACAATATATTGTTATCTAAAAATACAAGTGGTATAGTTAGAGACGGTAGGATACATACTGTATAGTCAAATATTGGTTATTTCTTCAATTGTATTAATATATTTTCAATAAATATTTTCGACAAGGTACTAGGCAAAGAACAACAAAACGCCAGGTGATGACGCAATTACGACAGAACTTCTGATAGCGGGTGGAAAACCGGTATTCTTAGTCCTCTGCATAACTGCATTTTTTGCAGTTCTGATTGAAAGTTAAGTAAGAGAGCTGCTGCATTTCCAACGCATCTCTATTGCACAACTATCATAAATTTTAAATGTCTAAAGTTTAAGGTTTTTATTCTAAAGTTTTTTTAAGGTTTTTATTTCATTTTTATTATTTTAAACAGCTTCAGAACTACATGATGCCAGATGATGACGGAACTAGCGTAGAGACGTAATCTAGATAACAGCTAGAACCTCTGAGAGCGGGTAAAAATGGCCCTCTCAGTCCTCCAGAAGTTATTTAATTCCGTCTTCTTGAAGGTAAAAAGCCAGAAGCGTGGAGCAGAAGCGTAGTGACTAGTGGTTCTGTTCTTCAAAAAAGGTGACAAGACCTTGTTGAAGAACTGCAGGCCCATTTCACTAATGAGCCATGTTTATAAGCTGTTCTCGAGAGTACGTGTACCTATATTATATTTAATACTATCTTGCTCGTAAGTTTGAAGACTTCCAGCCTCCCTAATAAGCCGGGTTTTAAAAAGGTTTTAGCACTATAGACCACAATCAGGACGTCTTCGTAGACGACGACGACGACTAGTCTTCCCCAGATTTAACAGAAGACTGAGGAGTTTAATGCCTATTATGTCTAGAGTTTGTAGACTATGCCACAGCCTTCAATTCAAACGAAACCTGAGCCGTACTGCAGTCTCATCAGCGATGCCAAATCGAAAATAGGTATCTACCTACGTAGAAACGCTGCAGTGTTTGTATAGAAATGCCACTACATGGATTCAACTACAGGAAAAGAGTACGGAACCAGTCCAAATGTGAGACAGGAGATGTTAGTTCTCCGAAACTTTTTACGGGCGCTTTGGAGAACGTTTTTAAACTCTTAAACTGGAAAGAATTTGAAGTATCGTTTCTGAAGGAGCATAATTTGAAGGTAATAAAATAAATTGATGATGAATTATGATGAATCAATAACTAACATTTTATGTATTATCTTCTACCGTAATTTCGTGACAGAGTAGTACATACCCACGTATCGAATTCATAACTTTCTTATTTGAAGTCGTTAACCGACTTCAAAAAATAAAGTTATGAATTCGAGTTTATGAATGCTTCTATGTTACTACTACGTTCTAGCAACATATGTCATGAACATTATAACAAAATATATTTTCTAGTGATTTATATATAATATGTATAATAATAACTGTAACAGATCATGGAGATAGACTTTAAAATGATGTGCGCCATCTAGTGGTAAATCGGCAAGCGTGCTGCGCGCGCGACCTTTGGTGTTGCGACTGGCGCGCAAGCCAGTTCGCGACGCGATTCTGCAAGCTACTCGCGTTCGCCGTGGAATCACAACAGAGGGCATGGGACTCGCTGCTACTACCTCGACGAGGCTTTATATAAACGAGCGCCTCTCAAAATACAACAGAATGCTTTTTTTCAAGGCACGCGAAATGGCTCGTTCCCGCGGCTGGAAATATGTATGGACCAGGGGAGGGCGCATTTTTGTCCGTCGGGAAACAGGCAAGGCGTCTCATTGGGTTCGGTCCGAGGAAGAATTCGTGAAGATATTTGGTGCAGAAGCCAAAGTATCACTCGTACTCTGTTACATATGTAGGTTATAATAAAATGTTGGATGTATTAAAAATAAATATTATATGGACTTGGTATAATATAGTAGATATTATTTTATTTGCTATTAATTCTTGTTTGTTTGATAATTTAAAAAGTTTTGTTTTGTTGTCAAAGTATTCTCAGTTTATAAAATTGATTGTTTGTGTTTTGGTACCGCACATAATTTTACTGAGAAAATATTATTATTGTAGTTACATCACGAGTATTGCCAGGTACTATTTAAAATCTTCCCGCACTGTGTCTTTGTTCCGTTTTGAAAATGAGGTATTGCAATTCATGTAATGGCTACTAAGTATTTGAAAGTTGGTTTATATAATGCAGGTTCCTTAGGCACCAACCATGACAACATCATAGCTTCTGTGACTCGTAGTGGCGTAGATATTTTAGCAGTGATCGTTCACTTGACTTGGGTACACGCCGGGGAGGAGGGGCGAGCGCCGGCGATCCCCGGGTACACGCTACGGCACACGCCGCGGCCGCGAGTGCACCGCGCGCGCGGCGGCGGCGTAGGCTTCTACGAGAATCGGGGCATCGCCGTGCGCACCTGGCGCCACCCGGTAGATCCGCTACATACTGTGGTCGAGCAAATGTGGCTGACTTTGTACCTTAATGGGAGAAAGCTTATGATTGGCACGGCATATAGACCGAATTGGGTAAATATCGATTTGTTTCTTGATGCTATAACCGATTCTGTTAGTTCTATACCTAAAAGTGAAAACTTAATTTTATTAGGCGATTTTAACACCAATTATTTAGATAGATAAACTCTTTATTGTAACACCAAGCTTAATTAACATAAAAAAAAACAACTAAAGATATAACTTAAGTAAGTGATACAATGGGCGGTCTTATCGCTTAAAGCGATAAGACCGCCCATTATTTAGATATGAATGACCATAAAACAAAAAAGTTTAGGTCTTTCCTTTCATGTTTCAACTTAGAACAAGTGGTTTCCGAGCCGACGCATTTTACTGACACGAGTCAAACATTAATCGACGTGGTCTGCACTGATCTATTGGTAAAGAAAATAACTTCAGGGTTGGTTGGAACTCTCAACGGTCACTGCATGTCTTGTCGTCTGCGAATTTGATATTAAACGTGTAAAAATAGCTCCCCGCATTGTAACATATAGACCAATTAAACATATCTGCATGGATAACTTTAACAGTGACTTGCATTCAATAAGTTGGAAACTGATTTCACAGTATGCAGATATAAATGAGATGTTAAATGCTTTTAACTATGGTGTCTTGTGCTTATTTGATTGTCATGCCCCAGTCAGGTCATTAGTCGTGAAAGATCGCTCTTATCCCTGGATAACTGAGACCATAAAACTCATGATGAAATTGCGTGACGATGCTGCAGTAGATTACAATAAAACCAAGTCGGAATTAAAGAAAATATATTACAAAGATCTCAAATCTTCTGTTAATCATGCTATGTATCATGAAAAATCTGCCTATTTTGCACACAACATAAATAATAATATCTATAAACCTAAACTGCTTTGGAAAAATTTAAAAAACACATTAATACCTAAAAATGACAATGACTTACCTATAGCTTTTAATGACCCTGATGTCATTAATAATCATTTTTTAAATATACGGGGTAACCCAAGTACTTCTATTTCACATTTAATATTTTTCGAATTCCATCGGTTTAGTAATGCAGTCTTTCACATTGAGCAGATTAGCTTGGATCGGCTTATTAACATAATTAAGAGTCTCAAATCTAACGCTGAAGGTTGTGATGCGATTAGTTTGAATATGCTGCTGTTGAAGTTTCCTCGAATCATAGATTGCATACAAACCCTGATAAATACTTCTATAGACACATGCAAGTTTCTCGACATGTGGAAACTTGCTATAGTGCGTCCATTGCCTAAAAATTCAAACCCAACTGATTTAAAGGATCTGAGACCCATAAATATTTTACCTTGTTTGTCGAAGGTCTTGGAAAAGGCAATATGTATACAGTTAACTGACTATCTTGAACGGCATCATATTCTGCCAGCAATCCAGTCAGGTTTTAGAAAAGGACACAGTACTACTACCACATTGCTCGATGTCACTGATAATATTCTTAGTGCTCAGGATGGCGGTATGTGTACAATATTGGTGTTACTCGATTTCTCAAGGGCATTTTATTCCCTGAATATAAATCTTTTATTGTCTAAGTTATCTTACTACGGTTTTGACTCGGAGGCTCTACAGTGGTTTAATAGTTACTTAAGCAATCGTTATCAGTACGTGAAGATCACTCAAAGTGATGGCTCTTCGGCAGTGTCAGCCAAAGTGGCTATAACAAGAGGAGTACCTCAGGGTTCCATCTTGGGACCTATTCACTTTTCTTTATACTCAGTCGACATAATATCACAAATCAGGTACAGTAACTGTCATATTTACGCTGATGACACTCAAGTTTATATATCGTGCAGGCCACTAGAAATTGATGAAGCCATTACCAAACTCAAAAGTGATCTCGAGAGAATAGCTGTGTGGTCTTCAAATAATTGTTTGTTGCCGTTAATCCCGTAAAATCGAAATACATTATTTTCGGTAACCAGCATCAGCTAGCTAGTCTTTGTCCTACCACAAGTGTCACGCTCATGGGCGAGCCTATCGAGCGTGTGTATGAAGCCCGTAACCTAGGCCTCAATATGGACTGCGAATTGCGCTATGAGAAGCATGTAGGTAACTGTGTCAGAGACTGTTTCTATAGACTGAAGGTGCTATATAGGATGCGACCATTTTTGGAGGAAGGGCTGCGGGTACAGTTAGCCGAAACATTAGTTTTGTCTAAATTAAACTACATGGACGTGGTCTTTGGTCCAAGACTGAAAGCCAGGACAAAGAAGCTAATACAAAGGGTACAAAACGCCTGTGCTCGTTTTTGCTTCAATGTCCCGTTGAGATCACATGTTACTCCATTTCTAAATAAGCACGGACTCTTAAAAATTATGCACCGCCGTAAATTCCACTTGGCGTGCCTTCTATTCGGTGTTATTAAATACAAAAAACCTTCTTACTTATACAAACAATTGTCATGGAGGTGGAGTAATAGGCCTAGTGTGTCGCGCACTTGCTCGACCCAGCTCGAAACTGAGCGGCATAGTTCTGCTGCTTTTAGAGGTAGCTTTCGCTATGCTGCGTCAAGGTGTTGGAACAATATTCCGCCGCCTATCAGGAACCTGCATTGTTTGCACACGTTTAGGATAAAACTAAGAACATTCATTTACGAACATCAAAAAAATTAAGAGCCCTTAATTAATAAATTGTGAAGTTTAGAGTTAAGATACTTATCTTGTTTTTTCCTGTTAATTTTTCTCTGCTTGCCTTTGTATTCCGTTATTTATTTATTTTTTTAGTAATGTGTTTATGGATATTGTTAGAGTACACTGCAGATTGTGACGTGCGTGACTTCACCGCCGGATCCAACGGAAGATCAGCGCTAGTTGATTACAACTAGCATTATGCTGAGTTGGAACCGATTTGTGGCGGACAATTGAAGCATTTAGGCAAATTTATGATGTATTTAGATATTGTACCTATAATACGTCAGGATAAATATTGTATGTGTTATTTTTTCTGTTACAAATAAACTTTATTCTTATTCTTAAAATAAAACATCCATCATTCGATTTCGATTACTTTCGTTGAGAAGAAACCGGAAAAGAAACTATCGATGTTAATCTTTCTTATACTGATTACAGTGTTACTTACCTAGACGTTCGGCAATTGGTATCAAACTGTGGTATCACCTTTGATTATTGATCGATTGAGAACCATCAATAATCTAAGGGTATCACCTAAAACAAACATTTATTGTGATAATTTTAATAACGTACATGAACCCGGTCTAAGAACTATCAGGAGGAGCCACAGTTGCTAAAGCCCCTATGGATATTACCTCTTAGCTTCCGCAGTGGACGATATCGTCCATTGCATAGGTTAAATTAAAATAATATTCTATACCTATATTCCTACGACGAAGATGAAAACACATATGAGATTTTAATTTATAAAACTAATAAGGGGTTAGGTATATTAAGCTTAATTAAGTCAGCAACTGTCGTTACAGCTAACACTACCTTCATTAATCCGTTCATGACTGGAACAAATTTAGTGGTATCAGTTAGGAAATATCGTTATATCACAGACTTGCAATTTTATCTGCTTGGATTAGTTCGAATCAAACAAGATACCATGCGTGATTATGATATTTTGATTAGGGTGTACTAGGCAGGTGGGCATATCGTTTATTTTCCCGTTACTAATACCACCTCACGTTATCTTTAGTTGATTATTGGTAGGTACTGCACTACCTACTCGTAGGTAGGGTTACCATACCTCAGGATTTGTCCTGAGATTACAGGAATTTTCGACTTTTCTCAGGTTTGCGGCCGGATTTTGCAAATCTCGTGAAATCTCAGGATTTTCAATAAAACACAGGTTACATTTTAAAGATCTCTTTAATTAAAAGTTAAAACAACTAAAATAATCTTCTTTTGGTAACAATTAATCAGTTAAAATCAATACTTATTTATCTAAGTAAAACAAACTAAAAATAATCTTCTTTTCGACCGGCACTGCAGCGATAACCGCGCTGCGGTGCGGGGCGACGGGCGGTGCCGCTGCCACCCTCCGCCCCGCCGCGCGCCGCTTTGAGTGCGATATGCAAGTTGCAACGCGTGAGCTAGATCCGCAGTGTATAAAACGATAATAATACGTTTTTGAGAGAAAATTCTCAAACTGTATAAAATCTCAGGACTTTTCCATGGTAATCAGGCCTTTTCTCCGGTATTTTGATTTTTACATCTGGTAACCCTACTCGTAGGTACCTCCGTATGTATAGTTTTCTCTACGTAATATTAGTAAGGATTTTCCAACCAGCTATAATATTTAGGTTGCTAAGCGTCAGCGCACATCAAGAGCAGAGCATAGCATTTACTGAAGAATAAATCATACGGCCATTCTATACATTGAAAAATTAAATACACGTCCAAACTTGATGCTTGAGAGATGCGTGTTCGAGTATGCGATCTACGAGTATCTACATACCGAGCCGCGCCGCGCGCCGACCTCACTCAGTCAGGACAGGATACTTACAGCGAAAAAACTGTTTGGATTTGTGTTTACTACTAGGTGCAACCAGCGTCATTCGATAATTCAACTTTAAAATCAATTACATCTGTTACACTCAGAATTAATATACCGACAAATAAAATCAATACAGAACATTTACCAAACAAATCAAATATGATACACAGATAATCATATGATTATATAAAAATAAGTATCAAATTATAATAATGACCTTTAGGTATAATATTAGGTACAATATACACCGAGGGGAGAAAACGATCTATTTCTATTCTCGAGAACAGGAATATAACTTTCTTCCGAGTGATACACAGTAATTTATACTATAGTTATTAAACAACTTTAAACGGTTTAAATCGCGTATATATTTCATTATTTTATCCCGACGTTTCAAACACTTTGCAGTGATTGTGGTCACGGGGTGGCTAATTGATTTTATTTGTCACATGAGTTATTAAGAAATTATTTGGTCTACCGTCAGAAATTTTTCATATTAATCATAACGTTCCCTATTCACGCAGTATTCGCTCACAGTGTCCAGAGGTCTTGCAGATTTGTGTTGGCCTTGGGATTTAATTAATTTGATAACAGGATCCCAAGCAGGTGGTAATTGCCAACCATCATCTCTATTAGTGTTGCAACAGAACTCTGCTTCCGCTTCCGCAACTGCAGAAGTTCCGCATGTTTTTTCACTTCCGTTTCTGCTTCTGGTTCCGAAAACTTTATAACAGAACTCTGAACGGAAGCGGGGAGAAAAAAGACTACCTCTTCATGAGGATCCCCTTATGTGGTGGAATGGAAATGCGCACAAATACCCCCATATATTTTGCCAATAGTTCGCCAATACTTATCAGCTCCCCCCAGCAGTGTAGCCAGTGAGCAATTATTTAGCGGAGCTGGTTTAATATATGAAGAACATCGAAATAGGCTGAAAGGTGAAAAAGCGGTCAAGTTACTCTTTATTAAATATAACTTGCCGCTGTTTAATTTTGACGACTAAAATACAAATTTAATAAAAAAAGTTTTAAATGTACAATTGTGCTTATTTTTCATAGTGTTAACGCTTCCGTTTCCGCTTCCGTTTCCGTTTCCGCTTCCGTTAACATTTACTTTTGACATCTGTTTCCGTTTCTGCTTCCGTTATGCCAGTTCCGTTGCATCACTAATCTCTATTGAAGTTTGGGTACTTTTTGATTTCAATAGCTTCGCGTAACATTCTTGGCATAAACCGGTTCTCTCTAGCGAGGATTTGTGGCTTGTCGAACCGAATGTAGTGGTTGGGTTTGTCCTGGGCATGTTCACAAACCGCAGACTTGGTCGAGCGTCTGTTCTTCATGTCAGCAATGTGTTCTTTTATCCGGATACCAACGCTCCTCTTTGTTTGCCCAATGTATGACAGCCCACATTCACAATCAAGTTTGTAAACACCTGCATCTTGTAGGGGAATATTGCACTTAACAAGTCTTAAAAATTGGTTGATCTTCTTGTGCGGCTTGAAGTAAGTTTTTATTGAAGCTCGTCTTAAGATATTACCAATTTTGTCCGTAACACTGTACCGATGTAAGGTAAGATGGCAGGTTGTCGCTAAATGTGGAAGGCTTGGGCCGGCTTCTGTGACGCATTCGTGGGAGCTTGTGATTATTGCTTCGCAGTACTTGTTTTACATACTGAAGCTCCTCCTTGAGATGGTCAGTGTCGCAGATGACATGTGCTCTCTGTAACAAAGATTTGCCTTTCAACAGGCTAAAGCTAGTATGAGCAAAATTGATATTAGCTTCAACGTGACCTAATATAAAAGGAGATTAGGTTAGCTAAGAGACAAATTTTATACTTAAAGGTAAGCCAGACAAGCATTCGCTTAATGCACTACAACATTTAGTCGTCGGACGTCGTGCCGATCACGAAAGTTTAACATGACATTACTATCATTTATTTGTTCCCAACAAATAATTATTTCAAAAATTATTTAGAACGTTATTATAATAAATTATTAGTAAAAACCCAGTAGTACTACTAATATATTTTTGCGTAAAAAGTTACGTTTTTTTGTCATGCTCGGTCTTGATATATTATTTACAGTTACGCACTAATTCTTGGTTAATTGTCGTGCTACATTTTACTCACGACAAACTTGAAAATTAATTATGAAATTCCTGTTAAAAAGCAGGTAGGTATATCGTAATTATTTAGTATTTGGGGCACTTTGCGAATGCCCGCCTGGCTAGCTACCACCCTAAAGTTGAAAATCTGTCGCCAAGCACCTAACGGTGTGTTCCGGCAGCTGTCCTTGAGAGCCAGTAATTCTAGGTTAGCCTGAACAACATCTTCGACCACATCATCACTTACCATCAGGTAAGATAGTGGTCAAAGGCTAACCTATCAGGCATAAAAAAAAAGTATTTAGTAACTTTATTGTTAAATTAAAGGCTGTCATGACTCCTGGTTGTTACCTGAACTGAAACTTGTAGTGATGAAAGCGGAATTATATCGGCCTTCGTGCTATTTCATCATACTCTTGATATTATTACAGGCATCAGTATAATTCATTATTCTGCATGTCAATAAGTAATGAAGGATGGAAGTCATTTTTGTCAGTGTATGTAAGTACAATAATTATTCATACGATAGACTTCACGCACACAATTACGCGTGTACAAAAACAACATTTGTGTAGTGTCTGTGTAATGGGTAGTTAGAACGCGGCTTTTGTATAGAGAATGAGTCGAGTGTCCAGGGTGTGAAAGGGGTTAAAATGGTTCGCAGAACAGAACAACATAAGTACAAGACAGTAGTAAAAGACAAAGCCTACTCCAAGCCAAAAAGTCCCGCCCGCGGCAACACCGCATCGCGCTCTCTTTAAATATATATGTATATATATATATGTTTTTATACTGCTTATATAATATATCGTCGTTGCGCGTGCAATACCGCGGAAGAGCAGTTTGTAAATACCGCGTATCTACATTTTGCGAATTTTACAGGAAGAAGAAAAAACTTAATAACTTGGTAATTTATAACTGTATTACCGACTGAACTTCGTAGTAGCTTCTTTGCCATCGCAGCATCAGCATTTTATGGAAATTTAACGCAAAACTACTATGAACTTGTTTAAATTTCGTGTTAAGTCACTTACGCGGTTTTTTACCAGCAAATTACATTAATAATACTATAATTTAAGCAGATACGCGGGCTTGCAATAAATTGAATACAATATTATAATTATTTATTTAAATTTATTAAGAAAATAACATACAAAACTAAACATCTACTTATAAAAAAAACTTACTCCAGATATAACCTAAAAGTAACATACAAAATTAAACATCTTCTTGTGAAATATATCAAAAAGTATTCTTAAATCAACTATAACTTAAAACATCGTCTTTAAAAATAAAACAAAAACTCACTCCAGATATCAACTTAAATTTAATATACAAAAGTAAACATCTTCCTTGAAAAACAATTTACCAAAACTAAAATCTTACAATGAAATTATATCAACATAATTTTTTATAATCAACTTTGAAATAAATTTTTAAATATGTGTAATCAAAATTTCTCACAAATAGTGTTAAGTACTTTGTGAAGAAAATAAATATTTTATTCATTATAAACTTAGTTAAATAATCTACAACAAATGATGCGTATGTAGTAGCTTTTAAGTATTTATTATTCTTTTCCAGTTATTAGGATTTCTTTCATTTTTCTTCACCGTTTCTTCATTTCCCTTTCGGGAAACCACTCTATATTTTCCGATGACAATGGCTCTAAATTAGTTATGTCTGAGAGGGCAACAAAAGAAGGATCAGCAACTGAGTCATCGAACGAAAATTCAAGATCATTTTTGTTATGCTCCACTGTGTGAATGATAGGAGTTATAATATTATCATTTCTATTCTGTGTTGAAGTAGGATCCAATACTGTTGTAAGCATAGTAAGCTCGGATGTCAAATGTTTATTTAAAGGTTCTTGCTCTAATTCCCTTGACAAAGGAACGCTGAACTAAGCTTATTTTCATAATATTGTTTATTCAATATTTCCTTCTTTTTTGCATCAATATTTTCCCCTTTCACGTAAATCTCTTAAAGTTACCAAGTTATCGTTAAAATCAGCATTCTCTAACAATAACACGATATCCTTGTCCTCCACCATATTTGGTTACTTCAAATTTTAAGTTCATATCTAAAAAAAAAACAATACTGTTATTGCAATACCCCGTAAATGACAAACAACCATTAGTTATAAAGTAATATCAATACCGCATAACTACGGTTTACAGATTATTATTACACATAATCTTTAAAATATTAAAGAACTATTCTTCATTACTCTATTCGAGCATAAACGTATTAGAAACGGAACACTACACAGAATAAAAACGTACTTACGAGGATATTATTTACTACAAAATAATGATTTTCGAGATCTCGCACTAACCGTGTTTCGACTTGTTCGCCAATGTCGTAATTTATACGCGGATTTGCCGCCATTTTCAACCAAAATTACTGTTCCGCGGTATCGTTTTAATTGAAGTACGAGGTCGCTCATTGGCTAATTCAAATTCTGTGAGAACTGGTATAGGCGAATCAGCGCTCAGAATCTGTAGCCGCGAAATTTCAATTTTGCACTTTTTGCTGTTACGCGGTATTTACAAACTGCTCTTCCGCGGTATTGCACGCGCAACGACGATATCGCCTTTACTGTACCTAGTTTAACGCTTTCTACGTTGGAAGGCGTTTTTATACGTATTTACGTTTGGTTGGTTTTTTGCCTTCATACGATACAAAATGGCCGTTATTAGGGCGCTTTTGACTTATGATTTTTCTCAGTGTAGGTAAGCCTTAGACCACAATCTCACCTGATGGTAAGTTATGATGTGGTCGAAGGTGTTAAACAGGCTTAACCTAGAATTGCTGCTAGAATTGACACCTGCCGGAACACACCGTTAGGTGCTTGGCGACAGATTTTCTACTTGAGGGTGGTCGCTAGCCAGGCGGGCATTCGCAAAATACCCGTCCACCATGCGTTGAAAATCAAGCCAGCGGTGGAATTCGAACCAAGGACCTGCTGCGTTGCAGTCCATAGCCAAAGCAACTGAGCTATCACTGCTTCAAAATTACATCGAGCAAAGTAATAAAAAATATAAAATAATAAATCACCGGCACAAGTGACTTTTAACTGGTGTACCTCGTGCTTATTCCGTCACGAACACAAAAAAAAAACGAAAAACAAAAATTCTAAAGAAGAAAGAACAAACTTGTCTCAAAATGTTTGTTAAGACTTATAGAAGTCAACTCTAAGAGGTTGTTAGCATTTTTCCAATAAGCAGGGTAATTGGAATAAATGCTATTATTATCATATATTTCATTATGAAGGATGTACTCAAATATATGGCAAGAGTGCGTATAATATAGCAATGGGGCGGTATTCATCTTCTTGTGTCCTGTTCTTGCTTTTAGGGATTGTAGTCACCCTGCACAGCTTCTACTGGGCAGGGTACTTACCGTTTGACAGAGAAAGGTTCAAGATGTAGTAAAGGGGAAGAATAAATTGTTTATTAAGTACTTTTAAAACAAAGCTAACACATAAAACAGTAACATGTGGTTGCCACATGTTAGCAAAGCGGCAAAGCCCTAAGCTCAGGCAAATTCTGGCACGAGTGTGTCTGAATTTGGCCTGTGGCCAAAGTCAAAGGCGAAAAAAGTTTGTTTCATCGATCGATCGGACTATATGAACTTTTTTCTAATCAGTGCAATCCATCGGACTACGTAGTTTTTTTATATCCAGTCAGGGTGACCCATCGACGAAGTACATGAACTATTTTTGCAATCTATCGGACTATGATGTACACTTTTTTTCAGTTGATTTGCTTAGCGGCGGCTCGTAAGTTATGTACTAAAATATCTTTTTTTTATTTATAGCTGATAGGCTAGCCTTTGACCACTATCTCACCTGATGCTGTGGGCGAAGATGTTCAGGCAAATTACTGACTCTCAACTGCCCTCGGAGTAACTATCACTAAAGTAAATAGTTACTCGGAGCAGCTGCCGAAACACACCATTAGGTGCTTGGCGACAGATTTTCTACTTGAGGGTGGTAGATAGCCAGACGAGCATTCACAAAACGCTCTTCTAACATGCGCTGAAGCTCAAGCCGGCGCGGTGGGAATCTAACTATGGAATTCGGGTACGGCAATCCTATATAGCTATTAAGTACTTCTCGGCTATCACTGCTTCCAACTAGGTGATGTGAGAAAAAAAAAAATTCTAATATTTATGATGTAAGTACTTATAACTATACATACTGCAGAATAAGCAGTGGTATGCCACAGAAAATTGGACAACAAATTTTATGCGAGCCAATCTGGACCCGTTATACCTCCCTACTTTGTTGCAAACTTCTACGCTTCAGAAAACGTTTTGCATAATATGGAAAAATGTACCAGCACTGCTCAACTCAGTAGTAATAATACCTATGTGTAAGGTTTCGCTTGGCGAGATTGGTTTTCCGTTTAAGTTGGCACGATGTCGAAGTGAGCTATTATTATAACTGGCGTACTCGTAGATAGAGCTTCACGGTATACGTACTAGAGAAATATGCTTGCAATTAAGACTGAAAGCTTTGTAAAATGTGGCCTACATAATATAGGTACAGGCAATCAAGAACGTGAACGTTAAACTGTATGGGTACTTCGTTGCTCTTGATCGATATATTTCAAATTATGCAAAAGTTTTATTCATGCAACAATTTTCAATAAGAAGGTGCTTACAAAGGAGTTTGTTAACTTAGTGGGGATATTGTAGCAAAAAGTCCAGAAACCTCCATTTCAATAAAATTCTCATTAATGGTGATACCTACTTAATGAGATTTATTGAAATTTAAGCTCTTCTTATCCATACCTATAGCAACTGACACAAATAGCGTTCAAAATGTTTATCTGTCTTGACATTTGAACTTCAGTCAAATGTCCTGTTTATTCCGAACATTTTCATTATATGGTGGGAGATTCAAAGTCTTTTATTAAAATTACGATACACTTATAAAACGCACTTAATTTAAAACCGGTATGGGTAAAAAAGTTTTACCAAAAAGTAGTCGTCAAAATAATATACCTAATTGCATTAAATCTGGTGAAAAGAAGGTTGATAAGTTCAGCTGAAACAGTAGATTTTATTTTTTATAAATTTTATGTTTTATTATTGAAAAAGTTTTTTAAACGTGAAGTTTATTACATATACATACTATGCCTGCATATTATACAAAATGTATATACATAACAACATTTACCTAAGTACACAAAGACTGTCAAAATTCTAAAACTTCTTTTTGCATAGTCAGTTGACATATTAAACAATCATGTATCTGTATACAATGAGTGCACATTTAGTAAGTGGTTATAATATGGTGGTAGGACATTTTGCGAATGTCCGCCTGGCTTCTCTGAGGTAGAAAATTTATCGCCAAGCATTTAATGGTGTGTTCCAACAGTTGTGCTTACAAAGATATCTGTGATACCATACTCACATCAATATCAGATAATGGATTTATGGTGAAATAAGAAGAGAAGAAACTCACTTAAAATAGTAACAAAATTGTTATCGTAGTCACGTTAAAATACCATTACCATAAAGAACTAGACATAGCTAAAGATTAACTGTAATTTTGGCCCCCATGGAAGGAGGTTATATTGAGGTATCCCGGGAATTGCTCATTAAATATATCCTGTACTATCCCAAGACCATATAAAAATACCTATCTACATACTTACATGTGCTTCAAAGTTGCAAGTTGCGCTTCAGTGTGTTTAAGGGGATAATTGGCCGTTCGTGTGTCAGGGTCTCTAGCTCCTAATAACGGAATGAGACACCAACCTAAACTTTAAATATTCTGTGTAGAATGTGAACTCAAAACTAATCATCGAGCTACAAATTAATTAAATATTTTTAGTGCAGTTTATAGTGTAGAACACACGATAGAGAAGATGGTAAAACGAAAACAAACATGTATGATGTTTTTTTTTGGTTTTTTCGATGAGGTATCGTCGTCTAGTGTTAATTGAGTAGAACACATATTTTATGTTTTAAATTCCTAAAAGCAAAGAAATGGGGACCGTCAAATAACAACAATATACATATATATAAACATTAATACCTCACGACTTCAAATACTTTTATAGTTATTTCGGTGTATAATATCAATTCAACACATCTTCTGCTTATACAACAAGTACTGAAATCGCCGATTAGGTCTATAATGTAGTTTGGCTGTGCCAAAACAAACAAACTTTTTCCTCTCATCCCTTGTTGCGATGCAGAACCCGAATAGAGCGAGCCTCAACTTGCATCTTGGCAATTTTTATACAACGAATCCCATCTAGACTGAAGATTGTTCCCTTACGTGAGCACAGTACCTATTTGTTTCGAGGCGCAAGCTTTGTACGTGTAAAACTTTTCAAGACTCACTTCCATAAGATCCCTAAAGTTTCGTTTACCTTTGCTCACCTTCGTTTATTTTTCGACCAAACAATTCACCTTGTTAAACTTCTTTATGAGCAGATTGTAAACATAATTCCATAGGTACGCACTTATTTGAACAGATTATTACCAGGATACAACGAATAGACGTGTATTATTAGTTGGTTTGTTTATGTTTGCGTGTTTTTCGGGCGTTATACTAAAATATGTTCAGTACCTATGTGCACAATCTAGTTCGACTTTAATAAAGGTGAAGAAACTGATAAACTCCGACCGAATCTAGAAATTTGGCCCTGTAATGACTTTCCGCTGTCTTGAAGTTAATTACAAGATGTTCATTGAATTAGTTTATTCACGCAAAGTTAGGTCGTATTTTAGTAGAGGCAGGTAGATTAATCAAATAAATTAGTTAAATTACTGAACCCTCTTTGAAATCTCATCAAGTGTGAAGATGTTGGTAACCCATTATCTCACTACAGAAAGGTTCATTACGTTGATGCTTACGAATTTATCTACAATAGGTATTACAAAAAAATAAACAATAATTGTGACTTTGGCATAATTTAATAACTTTAACAGGATAAATTAATTTTATCTCGACGTTTCAAGCACTTTACAGAGTAATCGTTGTCATGGTTTTGACAACCTACCCGTGTTAATAATAATCAAAATTGTACGCGATGAGATCCTGTTGATAATTAAATTTAATAGCAGACATTTCAATTTTTAATATTGGTTTTGCGGGGGTCTTGAGCTCATCGTATTTTCTCCAACACTTATCAGCTTGATGGACGCCAAGGCCACAATACTGGTACTTATTTGGTTCAATGAATAAGCATTGCCATCCAACAGGAACTGTGATGCCTTCTTGCAATGGGCTAGATAGAGCATTTGAACTGCCAGTGGGCCTGGCAGTTCAAGGTTTTAAGTGACCTTAATGTTTTCGTTATAGTTGCTGTGGTTTTATTTTTAATATACTTAAAACAGATACTATTAGTAAGTAAATTTTACTGTGTTATATACTGAACACACCTCAGACCACCAATTCGCTATATACATACAGTTCTCCCAACAAGTTTCCTTAGATACGAATTGTTGATTACATCACCCCGGTTAGTAAACTTTTCAGTAGGACAAGTGACCATATGCTTTGATCGGTGGCTTCTTGATATTTATCGTATTTTTGAGTAACTTCATAACGGTCATCTGAAATCAAGTTTTACTACTTATCCAAAACTCGAAAAACTTAACCAGATCAACGCTTGGAAATGCTATCAGATATATTTTCCGATATTTTTCTAATGGGTTTTCCGTATTCATCTTATGACGTCTCATTTCAAAATTTAGTTTTTCCCAATTCACCGATTTCTATCCCCTACTTACTCTTGCCACAAAATAAAAAGACTACCTATGCTTTTTTATTGCGGTATGCTCTAGCTAAACCAAAGTAGGTATTGCTTTTCCATAAGTTTGGGATAGATAGACAGTATACTTTTATGCGATAATTTCACCCAAACTGGACCAAATACTTAGAAAAGGTGGATAGTTATTTGAACCAAGCATGGACTCTTGAAGTTATATGACCTTTGGTATACTATCCTGCTGAGAAAATTTGATGAATTATGGTAGTTATGGCAAATAATAAGTTGATGGACAAGGCAATATCTATTTAGGCGACTTGCTTATAGTTACAATAAATCCTTATGATCAATAATCAATACAAATTTAACGACTTAAAGTACTTACCTACCTAATTCAAGACGAGTTGAGAACAAAGAGTGCCAAATGTTGCAACATTTTACGAGATGTCGAAATGGTGTATTCCCGAGAAAGAGTGGGTGGTGGCTCACTCTTTCTACTTTATTACCATTGTTGTGTCCCCGACAATTTAAAAACGATTCGGGAAATCTAAATAGCTTTTCACGAATCTTAAAAATGTTATAGTATTCATAAATAAAGAAAATATGACAAAATAGATGTTATATTTAGTAAAGTTGTTTTTTTGAAATATCGCATCCCTGATTAGATAATAGTAATTAGTAATGATATCTTTGGATAATAGCATACTTTCTACAAGTTACACACAAGGAATAGATTGTGCTTACAAAAGGACATACTTTGTATTCCGCCAGTCACATCCTTTCAATGTAAAGCTTGACCACATGAATAAATAATGCTGTAGGTACTCCCTATGAAAAACGCGACAACACAAAAAAATGCTTTTTGAGCAAAATAAATTGTTTTTTTCTAACTTTAGTTGCTTGTAACTTTTTGCCTAATTATTTTATTGTTGACGAAGTTAATGTTTCCGGAAAGTAATATTAGTATCAAAATAATGTTGTATCAAAAATATCATTTGTGTATATACATTATAAGTAGGTAGTAATGAAAATTTAAGCCCCCCCCACCAGGTGGACTGACGACATCGTTAAAGTCGCGGGTAGCGAATGGCTACAAGCGGCTAATAGCGGTTCTTTGTGGCGTTCTATGGGGGAGGCTTTTGTTTAACAGTGGACGTATTCCGGCTGATGATGATGATGATGATGAGTAATGAAAAACAATAAATTATATCGAATATTCGAATTTAACTGATAGGTAATTACACTGATAGGCAAATTCCAAATCTAGATCCAGCCTGCCCTTATCTCGAGGACCACACCATTAGTTACCAACAGGTAAAATACAGATTACAAAAATCTTCAAATAGGTACTTAATTTTTTTTTTTATTTACTAGGCACACAAAACAGGATAGTGTCTAAGTATAAAATTCCATAAATATACAATATGCACAAGGTTTTGGACAGGACTTTGTCCCTAAACTATGTGTACACAGCATGACTATAATATAAAACAGTTAAAACAAATTTAGAAAAACAGTTACTTAAAATTGATGAAATTACATGATAATCGTCATTGTTACATAGATCGTGATTATGGTATGCAATTATCCGACCAATTTTACTATTCGGATATTTCGGATACACCCTGAACACTATCCGGATAAATCCGGATATTTGGGATACCTACTAGTGATAACGATTTAAATCAAACTAACAATAGCGTTTAATCAAGATTTTTACCCACTGTAATTTTAATCCAAAATCAGTTTTTTGCCGTCGCGTCGCGTCGGTTATAAAAATGTTGTACTATGCTAGTGTAATTTTATTGTTAAGTACCTAGTGGTGCGCTACCGAAGACGCAACTTTTCGTATATTACACGTCTTGCATTTAACTTTGTTAATTTCCGAATGTATGGAGAGAGCTATAAAACCTAACGTTAATTTTAAACTGACGTCAAAAAAAGAGGAGGTTCTCAAGTAGTCTGTTTTTTTATGTTCGTTACCTCAGAATCGGTAAACCGATTTTAATAATTCTTTTTTATTTGAAAGCTGATGCTTGTCGTTTGATCCCATTTAAATTTCATCAAAATCGCACTAGCCGTTTTTGAGTTACACTCCAATAATTGGAAAACATTTCCTATGTTGATGATATAGTCGTTGACAGTGAATGACAACCGATCCCGTAAGTAGCAAGAGTCACTAAAAAGAGTGAAAAAAAATGTTACCCAAAATTATTGAATCGATTTCAACGAATTCGGTACCATGCGCATAATATCGTGATAAAATATACTTTTGAAATATCATGGTACCGACTTCAACAAGTTATTTCACACTGTTGAGTGTTGAAGTCCGTTCCATTTTTTGGTTAAAGTTCTTTTTAGTATATGAAAAATTTACAAGGTTATTTACGAAATTTTAGCAAAATAATATGCTTTAATTAAATTTTTGTACGTTTCCCTCTCTATTCGGTCAGAGTGGACAGTATAAAATGGAGACCAAATGGAAGTGTTGTATTCTATAATACTGCAAACTAACGTAATGTATAAATATAAGAAACTGCTGGGCTGTTTGACGTTTCGTGTAGATCTAGATAAAAAGCCTAAAATTTTAATATTGTTAAGTTTGCAATAACGCTTGCTTTGTAATTTTGTAATAAAAAGCCTAAAAGTTTATTGAACCTATTGATATAATCATAATGTTCTCTAAATGAGAGTTTTTCATCAAATAGAATTCCTAAATCTTTAATAGTGTTTTTCTTTCTAATGTTTGGCCCTTTAATGTGTAATCATACAAAATTTTATTCGTTTTGTTTGTGAATGATATAACACAATATTTTTCAACGTTTAAGTACATTCTGTTTTCAGAGCACCATTTATCAACAGTATTAAGGTAAAATTGGAGAGAATCAACGTCAGCCAAGGTGTTGACGATGGTATAAATTTTTAAATCGTCTGCATAAAGCAGGCAGGGGGGTATTAGTTTATCAACTAAGTCAATAATAAACATTATGAAGAAGAGCGGGCTTAGATGTGATCCTTGAGGTACGCCCGAAATAACTTCAATCATATTTGATACAAATCCCTTGACAGCATGTAGCAGCTGAATTCTCTTACTAAGATATGACTCTATCCAACGCAGTAGGTTACCATGTATTCCAAACGTTAAAACCAACTTGCGGCAAAGAATTTGGTGGTTAACTTTGTCACATATTATGCCTTAGAGAAATCAGTATATACACTATCCACCTGAGATGTTTTGGCAAAAGCACGACATAGTGTTTGTATTATAGCAAATTAGATGTTGCAGATCTTTTTCTAATAAAACCATGTTGTCTAGGAGACACCAGGGGTTCTCCATGATAGTATAAAGAATCATAGACTTATGACTCAAACAACTTTCCTAAACAAGACAATATGCTATAATGCTATAATGGGCCCGTAGTTTGAACACAGTGATTTGTCGCCAGACTTTATCAGTAGTGGAGGGATCCCATCTAGACCAACTCCTTTATTATGATCGAGTTTACTTATCTTTCTTTTGAGGACAGTTTCACTAATTTGAAAACTATTTAAAACACGATTTGGATAAGATGATTTTATAGCAAAACTGTCCGCCTGAGGATTCAGCACTGGTTCAAATACTGAACTAAAATAAACTGAAAAAAGCTCACACACTTCTTGTCTATCAGATGAAACTAAATTACTATACGTCATAGTCTGTGGAAGCTTATGAGAAGATATTCTGCTATTGATATATTTCCAAAAATGTTTAATGCTTTAATCTAACGAGGATTCTACAGATGAAATAAACGCAGCATAATCAGAATCATACTTCTTAGCATAGAAAATGTATCATAGTCATGAGGATTTTTATATTAATATTAATGAGGATTTTAATATCATCATCGATACCGACCGCATCGATGATGATATTTCAATTTTTCCTCTAAACTACGTTTCAAAGCCGAGGTAAACCAGAAAGGATATTCTGGGCAATTGTTTTTAGATAAAGGCGTGTGCTTAGAAATAATTTGTTTTAACTCTTTGAAGAATGTATTAGTCATTGCATCTACGTCGTTTACTATCAGAATATCGTGCCAATTAACAAAACTTAAGTCACGACTTATAAATTCAAAGTTGCTTTTATGAAAATTATATCGAGGTAACTTTCTAGCTTTAATAGGTTTCTTCATTACATTTATACCGCTGATATCTGCTACTAATGGTGGATGATAACGATCAAGTTTGCTCAAAAGTTCAGCTTCATATACCTGTACAGAAGTCGAAGTAAAGAAGATAAGATCCAAATACCTGGTATCCTTGTTTGGAATATTGTTAAATTGATGAAAATTACATAAATTTACTGTTTCTTGACTAATATCAGCCCTTTTACTTCTCGAACTACTCGGAGCATATTGTTTGAGTTACTTGATTAAGTCCATTCAATATCTGGGATGTTGTAGTATGATTGTGATTTTTTAAGTTTGTGCCTAGGTCACTATGGTAACCGGGGACAGATCAGAATACAAATTGTGTCTCTTGATGTATTAAATAACTTACATTAACATGACGTTTCCGACCCTATATGGATATTTTGGTGACCATTCATTTAATTTGGAATAACGTGGCAAAGCCTTGTGTATACTAATATAAGTGCACAACTATGCACGCGTTTGCAGCTCAAAACTTAAGTACTTGCTTACTAGTATAATATATAATTCACGTAGAGGATCAAAATGAAAACCAAATTTTCAGGTAGGTACGAGTACGTAATAGGGGTTAACGTATAAAATTGCCGTTTCATTGTAATAGGTACTTCGAACTGACATAGAACCTTCATGGTTTGAGATTTTTGAGTGAAACTCTTTTCAAATGGTGCCTATGAGGTTACTCTTTTAAAAAATGTGCAAGATTTGATTTTCGACTTTCATTTGTTTTTTTATTCAGCTTAGACAAGAAAGATGGATACTTCGAAAATTCGACTGATTTTTGAATAGGAGTTCCGACGCGGAACTAACGCGGCAGAAACAGCTTGCAATATCAATGTTGCGTTTGGACAGGGGACTGCTTATGAACGCACCGTGCGATTTTATGTTTAAACGCTTTCGTGATTTAAAATTTGATTTGAAGAACGCACCACTTGGATGTTCACAGGTTAATAACAACAATGAATTGAAAGAGAGGGTGGAAGCCGATCCGAGCCAAACTACCCAGGAATTAGTGGCATGGTTTAACGTTACAGTATCAACAATACTGACTCATTTGCGTCAAATCGATAAAATAAAATATATGAAAAATGGGTGCCTCATGATTTGACTGATCTGAAGAAAGCAACGCGGTTCGAAACTTGTGTTGCCTTGTTGAATCGATACAGAAATGAAAGAATATTGGATTGAATTGTGACATGTGATGAAAATTGGATTTATTATGATGACCGTAAACGAAAAATGCAATGGCTGACCCAAGGTGAAACGCCGCAACAGTTTCCTAAAGCAAAGCTTACCAATAAAAAGGTAATGGTAACTGTTATTTGGTCTCAGCATGGTTGGTCTCAGCAAGTGTTATTCTCTATAGCTTTCTCCGATCTGGTCAAGCAATAACGACAGATGTCTACTACATGCCGAACTCCGAACAATGATAGCAAAACTAGCAGTGAAACAGCCCCGACTCATAAATCAATCTTCACCATTATTGGTCCATGATAACGCCAAATCTCATACAGCGCAAGAAACCGTTGTAACTCTATAGGAACTGCAATTAGAAACCATTCGTCACCCTCCTTATTTGCCAGACCTTGCTCCAACGGACTATCATTTTTTTCGTGATTTGGAAAATTTTCTACGTGATAAAAAGTTTTCTTCCCAGGAGGCAGTACAAAATGCTTTCACACAGTTTGTCGAATCTAGATCACCAGAGTTCTATCGTAAAGACATTAATGACCTTTCTATTAGATGGCAGCAATGCATAATGGTCATTATTTCGATTAAATATATTTGTTGAATTAAAAAAAAAAACCTGATTTCAATTCCGTACAAATTACGGGCGATTTCGTTCAAAAGGGGAGGTTTGGTCACTTTAGTCATGACCAGGAACCAGGCACTCTAATTCTTCGAAGTTTTGAACTTCGGGTCCGAAAGAAAGTCCGTAAAATACTTGGAGCAAGTATCTTTACTGAGATACTTGCTCCTAGGTAAACACGTTTTGGCTTACTTTTGTTTAACTTCGTTCGTAGCAAAGACTAGCAAGCATTTGCCCTTGTAGATTCTGAATAGCATTTTTCGTATGGTTTCTACATTTTCCAAATTTGAAATTATAATTTATTCGTTTGCTTATATGTAGTCAAAATTGATTTCTTATGTGCAGAAATAAAGTAAGTTAATTATTGTCGTTACAGTCATTAATTAGTAATAATATGGTATATGTATCTAATACGTATACAATTTAAAAATTAATTACTGTACTGTATCAGCCGGATCGTCCACTGCTGAACACAGCCTCCCCTATTGAGGGGGTATTTGCCATAATCCCCACGTTTGGCAGACGGCTTGGGGATCGCAGTGTAAGATGGCAGTTCTTTAGAAGGCGCTGCTGCCCACCTTCCAGTATTTTTCCCTTAGTCGCCTCTTACGACACCCACGGGATGATATGGGGAGGTGCAATTTTAACCCGGCACCACACGGGGGAAAATTAATTGGCCCTAGACAATATGATCAAAATTAACAATTATATTCTGTTTTCTTATTGCGACAAACTGGATATATTTTGCTAAAAATCTGTTCAAGTACAGCTATTTAGCACTTGTCAGCACCTTAAGGGTAATTCATAAAATAATATTAATGAATTTATAAGAAAAATATTCTTCTTATCCCGCAAAGAATATGATATACTATATCCATATATTATTATTTAGACTGCCAACGATATATCTTACGATTGTGAGATTAGATATACTTTTTATCAAAAGAACAAAAATACTTATATGAGGATATATATACCTTTTGTGAACAAAGACATTAACATAAATTCAACATAAATCTAACCTGTATTTTCTAGAACAGTGGATACATTCAGTAGTAAAATCCATTACTAGAACTCTTAGTCTCTTACCATCTGAAAATGATGTTTATTTTCTTACTATTAAGACTTAAAACTGATTGAAGCATAATAGCGTTCTCAGGGTAGTATGCTAGATTCCAAAGCATGGCGAGATTTGTGATGAACGATGCGGTCCGACCATAGACTACATCAAACAACGAATTTCGTTCGTAACGCAAATTCAATTTTCGTTGTCTAAAGTGTCGCTCGGAACACGAAAAATTAAACTTCGTTGAATTGTATTAGCAGCTAGTAGTGAAGAGTGTGAGATATGATGTGAGAAGAGATTCTGCAAGGCAAGGATTAGAATAGCTGGACGGAGGCTATTTCGGGGATTATCCCATTATCTGTGAATTAAGAATAAACCTTTTGCAAAATTTGAATAATGCTTAAGTCGCTCACATTATATATTTCGTAACAGCCGTGGATTTATATTCATATTTATCTAAGATATTATTTTCAGGTATATAATAAAGTTTTAAAACCAAAAAAGTACTGACATTTACGAAACATTCAGCTTTAAATCTGACCTTGAAATAAGAAGAACGAGCACTTCAGTTGTAATCGTGTTTAATTGTGTAATCCAATCCTGTCGTTTGCCTTAGAATTATTTATTTGAAGCCGAAATTGTTCGTTAATTTAATTGAATTCTTTTATATCATTAATTAGTTTACAGAAGGTTAAGTAGACTATGTTTCACAGTCCCAATTTCATACCAGCGGCGGCGAAGACGTTAGAAAGTTGGTAACTTTATCACAAATCGCGCCATAATTTATTATCAAATTCGGATGGTTTTGAAAATAATCTTCATTTTAAAATATGAAAACCATAATGGCCATCTTTTTAAAAAAAAAGTCTAACTTAAGATTATCTTCTTCACCGTTTCGTTAGACAATAAGGACCCAAGTCCGAACCGTACATTTAAATTATATAGTTAATAAAAAAAAATATTTTGAAGAGCACTCTAGAATTAATACTGCATTCGAAACGGTTTTACCTCATCGCTTTGTTGTCCGTCTGTTTGTCTGTCAAGACCCTTTTTCTTGGGAACGTGTGGAGGCATCAAGCTGAAATTCATATCGAATACTCAAATCTGCTGTCACTTGGAGCTGTGAAAATATAAAAGTTATGCCGTTTATGCAGCAAATTTTCGACACTCACAAGGGAATCAAAACCTACAGGGTAGGTACTTCCTTATACGTGAACTCAGAATCTTGAAACGTGGTACGAAGCAACGTGCAACGTACAATTTTTTTTAAAAAGAATACATTTTTTGTTATATGGGTATTTCTCTGTAAGCTTGTACAGGTCCCATACAAATGCTGTCCTGGCATTATTTTTTAACATTTGCCCTAAATCTGAGTTCTATTTCGAAGAAAATTAACTTAGGAAGCCCACTGAATTTATACGTATTTTCCGAGTTATTAGCGATTTTCCAAAAAATCACGACAGGGGACTGTTTAGTGAGACAGAGGACTGTTGTACGTAGAAAAAAGTAATTTTACGTTAGTCAATCATTTATTATTTTTATGGCAAACTTGCACATCAATAGTTAACAAAAGTTTCTTTAGAAAATATCAACAGTAAACATAACTTTTTTTAAACATTAATATCAAAAATTAACCTGAAAATGCTAGAAACATTTTGTACTCACTGAGACCAACAGTCTTATTATTATAGTAGTAATCTGTAAATACTTTATGTATGCAGTATTCATTTAAATATTTACTATTATTTTGGATAACTTCAGGGACCGATCTTTCAGGGACATGTTTGGTCTAGGTGTCAATTCATGTTCAGTAGATACAACATCTTCCGGTTCGGTTCTTCTTTGGGGTTTTAGATTAAACTTGATATTGCCAATCTTATAGTACTCACAAGATCCACTGTTGCAAAAACAGGTGAGACTTTTCATTGTAAGTGTTTTAGATTTAGTTGGAAGGCCGAGAATGGAGCTGGAGTAAAGACCTGCGATCTGATGCACATTTAAAGTGCCTTCAAAACTCTTCAGGTCGGACGCTTCCTCTTCAACTTTATCAATCATTGCCTGGATTTCTTTCTCTGTTAAACTTCTTACTTCTCTTTTTTCTTTGCTGTAGACTAGTACTGGGAACGGCTGGGCTTGGAGCTGGAGATATTTGAACTGTAACGGGAGTGGAAGGTTTTGGACGCGGAGTGCCCACTTCTGAATCTGATAATGGCGTATTTTCTCGTAAAAAGTATTAATGACGCTTTTTATTCTAAGTCTTTTGGCTCGGTATACAGTACAATTTTCTTTCCCCTTCTTTAAGGCAGTTCTGTGCTCACGAGGTGTCGTATTCCTTACTAACTTCTGTAAACCTTCTTTTTTTCTTCTTTTTGTATTTCAACATCTCCTTTTCTCTCATTTCTACTCTTTTTTATGATTTATCTTTTTCTTCTTTGGTATTGTAGTTTCTCTGCTTCTCTCTTTTTCTGTAGCAATTCCAACTGGTATAACTTTTTCTTTTTAGGAGCCATGTGTGTTCGATCAGCCGTTGTAAAATAATTTATGTTTATTAAAGAAATAATGCAAAGCAGTGATACGTTGATGATTTTTACATTAATAAAACAGACTAGCGGATAAATTTACACAAACAATACATAGAAATAATAACTAATACACAAAATACACAGTCCCCTGTTGTGTAAAACAGTTCCCTGCTACATTTTCAGGCAGAGGACTGTTACCAGGGGACTGTATATTTCAGTTAAATTTCACAATATTTACTAAACTGCTGTAAAATAGTTTTATATGAACCTACCAATCAATTTAGACATAAATAATAAACTAATAAATTATATACGGAGATAATTGAAGTAATTAACATGAGTTTTATTACTTACCAGAGGACTGTGTGGTGTAGCGGTCCAAACACGCGTTCACCTCACTAATGACGCTCTGACACCTAACAGAATGGCATTATGCCGCCGCATTTGGAATGGTTGCTAACTTCACAACAATTGCGTTTCCCCTCACTCTAAAAAACCCTTGTAAATATTACAGGTTTTATTTATTATGGCTTAAAGTTTTTGGCAGGGGACTGTATAGAAATTCTGGGGACAAAGTTTACAGGACATTACTAAATAAATAAAAACGGAAATTGGACCTTGTTTTACGATAATAGTATAATTCAATTATTCTACCGTATGAAATTAACTATCAAATGTATTTGGTTTCAATAACTTCTTCGTAAAACTCATTTCTAGGGCGGAAAACAGTGATGGGGACAGCCAGGGGACTGTGTTTTTAGAGCTTCTATCACGTCTAGAAAAAAACCTAAAATAGTTATAGTTTTAAAAACAATGGGCCCGTAAAGATTCGAGGTTAAACTTTCATTAGAAGTGTTTCTTTTTTAAATAAATCAATTACTTTTTAAAAAAAATAGTCAGGACAGCCGATTACGAGCTTACAGAGAATCGCCCATAATTATATCATATAATAAAAATATTTTTCACCATTTTTAAATGTTATGGATTTCATATATCATTATTTTTTATTTAATGCTATATGAAATCCATATTTGGCATAAGATTTCAAATAACTTTTACTTATACACCTACAGGTTTGTACGGAACCCTAGGTGTGTGAGTCCGACTCGCACTTGGCCGTTTTTTTTTAACTTTCATGAGTCTGACTGAATCTAAGTAACGCCTAAATTACTGTATTAATTCAACCTTGGCATGACTGAAGTTTATAACACGAAGTAAGAGATTAGATACTTATTATCCCGCAATTTAACTAGTTTCATTTGGCTGAGGGTAGAAAGTCAAGATGTGTATTACTTAGTTCAAATTCATTAACGCGTAGTCCGATTTCATTCTTTATATTTTTGTTAGTGAGGAGATACTTTATCATATATAAGATAATTTATCATATATAAGATACTTATATATAATATACTCTATAAAATATAACATACTGGATTATATTTGTCCTGTAAACGTTTAAGGTCATTGACTTAGAACGTACGGCTCATCTTAAGCTAGCTACTTTATAGTATAGACTTAATGGATAGGCTTATTGACAAAGTCAGATCACTCCAAAGGCGTCAGATATTGACAAAGGATCGTTAAACACAGTATGGACTTCAAAAATTACTTGAAGCCTAGAAATAGGTAACTTGGAATAGGTACATGTCTCATCTAAATACAGCGTAAGATTTGTAGCGCACTTATAAGGGGAGTTGCCATAATCTATAATGCCATAGTCCGGCACCCCAATAATATACGGTAACATAGTCCTATTTGTAAAAAAAGTATAAAATGTCAATGCCATCCTTTTTGTAGAAAAAGACCAAGTGTTTAAAGTTTTCTTTACCAAATGTTACTTATGTGGAACCAAACATTAAGCTTGGCCTAGAAAAACTCTCTTTTGACAATGCGACAGTCTTCCTGGGAATTAAAATGGATTCAACTTTACAGTGGAATCCACATATACATGATCTATCTGGAAGACTTAGTTCTGCTGCATATGCAGTTCGTAAGATAAGACAGCTAACAGACGTAGCTACTGCTAGGCTCGTTTATTTCGCGTACTTCCACAGTATTATGTCTTATTGCTGTGGGGAGCTGCTGCTGAGATAGAGACAATCTTTATCTTACAAAAGCGTGCAATTCGAGCCATATATGAAATGGATCCTAGGGAATCCCTGAGAGATCTTTTTAAGGAAATTGATATTTTAACTTTACCAAGTCTGTATATATTTGAAAATATTATGTATGTTCGTAAAAATTTGAGCAAATTTAAATCAAACAGTGACAATCACGATTATAACACTAGGAATAAAGATAAAATAGCGGTGCCAGGTTTTAGATTAGCAAAGACAAATAAAAGGTCCTTCTTAGGCAATTGTGTGCGGTTTTATAATAAATTGCCAAAACATATTACAACGCTCACAGAAAGAAAATTCAAGTTGCATGTGAAGAATATTTTGATAAAGAAATCTTACTACACAGCTTGTGATTACTTAAACGACAAAAATGCTTGGACTGGTTCGCCTCTGCCAGACTAGCGCCTGTCACCTACGTAATGTAAATTAAGTATTGTAATAATTTTACTATATAGTATGTACTTAACACATTGTTAAAAAACGTTTAAAAGAATGGCCCCGAGTTTCTTGCCCGTTCTTCTCGCAGTGGCTCTATAATTTTTGTTTGCTGAACGTGGCAGTACAATGTAGTATATTTCAATATTAAAATTTGTAATTGACCTTCATAAGAGCGTCGTAGACGCCTAAATTGAATAAATGATTTTGACTTTGACTTTGACTTTGTAGTTTTCAATAGGTAAGTAGGTAATAATATTTTTTTTAAATAATCGCTGTCTATGTTGGAACTCTAGGCATAATGCCACACCTTTTTTTCCTCAAAACGCAAACAAAAGTATATGTACAAAACGGATACCCGTCTTTTCCATCATATGTTAAAACCGGGATCCCAGTCGGCGGTCGATTGACAGATTTACAAAATTATCCTGAGATTTTCGTAAATCCGATTCTCATAATTCAAACGGTTTTCGAGAGTAGGCATCCTTGGCATATAAAAAAAATTATTGCTCTCCAAGGAAAGTATTTTTATTCTGTTGGTTATAGGTATCGTTTCAAAAACCTAAAACCAGCTTAAATTACATTTTGCCGGCAAAATATTACGTCACTTAATAATAATCTCGTAATTATTTTATAGTAATGGTCTTATGAACCAAGGAAGCTGTAATTTTGCATGTGTATAAATAACCAACAAGTTAATAATGGCGTTAAAAGAAATTTCAAGGTTATAGATGAAAAAGTTTTTGAAATATATTGTTTTTAGTAATTACCCTCTTATCTGTCACGACAGGCATCCCGGTTGCCTGAAATAATCAAACGTTATAAGTAAGTAGGTGCGTATTTTTGGCTATATTCAGTTAAAATGTAATACTCTACGATAGAAGGATTTTTTTAAAATCATTAAATGAAAATAAAATAACTTTCTCCCGATACATTTGCCCTGCAATCACACACCGGTGGAAAATCACGTATTAATAATCTCATAACTACTTCTAAACAATAAACTCAGCAAAGTAAAATAATTCAGGTGTATAGATTACGTTTTAAAATTCATATTGAAAGAAGAACCTAAGTCGTAAACCACAAGGTTTTTGAGAAAAAATAAATTGTCTCCCATAACTATCAATCCCAAAATCTTGAAAAAGACTCGCTTGTCAATTATATCGTAACTATTTCCAGGTGAAATAATTTCAGAATAAAATAGACAAAAAAGCAATTAACCGCCACTTTCCGTCGTGTTTCCTGAAATAACAAAGATACTTACAAAAAAACTTTGTTTTAACATTTATTGCGGAACCGCGAAGGAACTCTACCTGTGCTACTGACTTCTGAGAAATACGACCTGGGAGATTTATAAATTCAAAGTAAAAAGCTCCTTTCTTGATAAAATTGCTTTACCACTAACCACAGTGTAAACAGCTGTAGTAATATAAGAATAATTCGACGGCTGGGATAGCAATCGCGAACGAAGTCGGGAATAACAAACTTAGTTAATATTTTTATATCTAACTAGCGGTCCGCCCCGGCTGCGCACGGGTATTTAACAAAAATTATAAATTTAAACATAAAAAAGTTGTTAAATTATTGTGACATAACTGTTATAGTCAGACTTATAGTATTGCGTACTTATATATATATATATATATTATATATTGATGTTCTCTATAAAATTGTTGAACATAATTTTGCTCTATTATTAACAATTCCCGCAGCGTATGCGCAGTGTACGCGATATATAACGTTTTTTTTGTATTTTTTCGCACTTTGGGTTACGTTATCGAAGTTTTCATACGGATCCCTAACTTTTGAAAATCTTCTGTAGCCTATGTTCATATGAGTCGTTACTTATTTCATTAAAATATATTAGGAATATCACATTTCCTCGTGTCATTTCCGTGAAAGATCTGAAAATTTGTCGTCATCAAGAATAACGCAAGCAGAAACGAAGCTGGCTTTGCTGATAAACTCTATAAAGTCTGTGATAAAGCTCCTCAAATATAATTTTGACTCGTAATTTAGTGTTACCCATAAATTAATTTGATCCCATGTCAGCTGACCCTTATTATTATGATTTATATCGTACTTAGGTACGTTGGTCCTATTTCTGAAGTACTATAATCACCTTCCTAGTACATTGGAATTATGAAGTGGGCTGTGTAATCGGGCCATAACATGTTCGGCATGTATATGATGACATACATACACTGTACAAATTATATTCAATTACTTTTTATTATAAGAACGTCAAATGTTTACACAAAATTTACCTACCTACCTAAACTAAGGCTGCCGTAAACCTTAATGTCGAAACCTCAACTGGGTCATTTATTCACCGGTTTCCAAAATGGATGTGGTTGTCAAGCTCAATAATATTTTAGAGTTCCGTACCCAAGGGCAAAATGGAGTCCTAACGAAACTCCCCTGTCTGTCCGACCGACCGCGTGTCCGTATCACGTCAGCTCATGTCACAGGCTTCTAGCTCATTAGGGAGATGAGGCCACGAATTGTGGCAAAAATATACATACCTATATATAATCTATTTACATTTTTATTCAAAGACTTACGATAGCCTACAGTTTCTTTAGAATTGCAGGGTAAAGCAATACTGAAGATATTTCCGGAATTGATATTTAAATTTTCTGAAATGATATATATATACATATATATATTTTTAAAGTTATATGTTTCGGATTGTGAAAATGTATGGTTAAGTTCAAGGCCGTTGCGGTATTAAAGCATTGGACTCCAGTGTAGCAATGCCACTGAGCCTTCACTCTTCTTCAAAATCTACCTCGGGTAACACTGTACCTAATTTTTCTAAAGGGAAAGAGATATAAAGTGTGAATATTGTGTCAAGCTTCATTCAATTTTCTTACTTATATATAATTTTATTACTAATCTTCTTAAGGGTTCATGGTTTCCGGCTTCCTACAGGGTGCGTATTGAATAAACATTCCGCCTTCCGATTGAAATACGACCTATTTTCCGAGCGAGAGTAATTACATTTACTTACGCTGGGAGCAGCCTATATTTATTTTCTATAAATTAATGCTAAAATAAGTATATTTTTTAATATTTACACAAATTATAACACAAATGGAAAGTGGAAAGCACATATTACTCAGTTTCTGTGTTGGAAGCATAAATTTGTTTAATTTAAAACGTTTTACCCAATATTTTATGTATCAACTGCGTCATAACAAAGCTTTACCAGTATTTGTCGAAGCTTAATCCAATCATTACATTTGATGATAGTATCGATAAATGCGGTCGATGCTCGTCCATTAGTGAATGGGTAAACATTTTAATGACAATAAGATACAGCTTAGTAGTTTGGGCGCAAAACAAACAGAATATGCACGAAACGCTTCCATTTCAGCTTTACTGAATTATGGAACATCCTGCAATGTCTATTTCCGATAGATATAATCCTGGGAGTATTCAAGTGCAGAGTCAATAGTTATCCAGGCAAACGTAGTACAACGTAGACACGTCGCTTTCCACTTAGTGCGATTGCGGTGAAATAAATGCTTATCTTGTGTAAAAAACAGTTGGCTGATGACATTACTTGGGGCGCGCCAGAAGCGTGGTGTGACTATGGTAGGTCTTGAAGCCTTTAAGAACTATGAATATAGACTTATACTTGACGCTTTTTGTAGTCTTCCATTATTGGATGTTAATGTTAAAACAACTTTTTTATTAATAATTTTTGAGTTATTATTTTCCATAAAAATAATCTTACATAAGATGTAAAAAGTAATTTGCTGAAACAAAATCATAAAAGCGCCTCTTACAGTTGGAAACATGCGATTGCTTTGATTTTTACTAAAAAAGCAATACATTTATTTACTTACAACAATGCATAGATCCATGATATATTTTTGTTGCTTTTTTAAATAAGTATAAAAGTGAATGTGATACGTGAACAGAAGTATTGGGAGGGGAAGATCTAGACGAACGTTCCGAAGGCCAGCTCAAGACTACCCTATACCGACGCTTATGTATGAAAGGAGTAATAAGTGTAGATGAAGCGAATTAGATGTGCAAGGATTGTAGCAAATGGAAATCTGTGTTCTCTGCATACCCCAACGGGGTTGTCATGCATGACAACCCGAGCGAATATCAAAACGGGATTTGCCTTAAAGGGTAAGTAATGTGTGAAAGTGGTTTTAGTTTTTCTCATAATATATAAGTATATCCTCCGTGATTCAGAGGGCACGTTGAGTCGTCGGTTCCGGTTGTTGTCTTAGGATGGGAGCCGTTATAGCATGGTGGTAGGGCATTTTGCAAATGTCCGCCTGGCTAGCTATCACCCTTACGTAGAAAATCTGTCGCCAAGCACCTAACGGTGTGTTCTGGCAGCAGTCCTTTAGCATATACGTGCCTCTGCCAGTTCGCTATTCTAGACTAAACTTGCAAAAAACCTTCCACATCATAACTTAAAGGATCGTAGTCGGGTAAAATAATCTTACATGTCTCGATAGTGCGCTCGGTGAGTCAAGACCTCCTGAAGATGCTTCGTTCAGAAGCGAAACTAGTCGAATATTCTTCCGGCTAGGCTGCGTGATGTTTGTGACGTCACATAGATAACAGGAAAATTAGGCGGAATTGTCAATAGATATATATTTTTATACTTTTTTAAGTGTTTTATTTAAATATTATTTAATGCTTTCTTAAGATTATTATTAAGAAAAAAATATTTGTTATTATTAAATATGGATTTCCGCAAAGTAACTCCTGAATCTATTCATAATCTTACAGCGCGTCAATCAAATGCACTTAATATAAGCACGTTATTTAAACCACGCCATCAACTTGTTTACACAATGAATACCTAAGTGGTTTCATGTTACGCCGGAAATTTGGTTATACATAAGCAATTAAGCAATAATTAATCATATCTGTGTGTATTTCATCTCTGCACATGTAATTACTAATTGATTGCTTGTGTATGATATTACAAAGGGGTAGCGTAGTTTAAACCACACAGGAGCTAGGCGGTGGGGTATGGAATAAAGGAAGTTAGGTAGTATTTACCTCAAAGCTCAGACAAATTGCAGCAAATAAATTGGTGAAATTTTAGGAGCTCTTTGGAATTCTTAACAACATTTAATGATTGTTGGTTCCGTATCTTGAAAAGGTCCTAAACGTCGGCTATAGTATAAGTTTGTCATAAAACACGACCTTGTGCATAAGCCGTTACGCTGTCCATTCATTCATCTCATCTTTTCAATCGTAAAAACCGGTTGATTTTTTTTATAGAATGTGTGTTATGATGGCAAATCGCCAAACAAACAATACCTACTCGTAGTACCAACAATCAGTAAAAATGTGGAGGTTGTAATTGTATAGCAAAAAACTACCATTTTTCAACGTGTTTTGGTTTTGATCTATATATATAAAAACAGTATACATCTTATATATAAGAATTTGTAGTAAAAGCTCTCACCAATTTGACGATGCTAGTCAAATTCAAATTCTGTAAGTAAAGCTCTTAATTCCGGTAACCGCAACGGGTAGATACTGAACAGAAAAAATAAATTTTATACCACACCCACTCAGAATAAATCTCATTGCTCGTTCAATAAACGGTCAAATGCGTGTCGGGCCACGCACAATGTAGGGTTCCGTAGTAGCCCATTGTCATAACATGTATGTAAAACGATTCTGTAGTTCTTTATTCTCCTCCACTTTTTTCCTGCTAAAGCTAAATAATAAGAGTACGATTGCCGCCAAGTTATCATTTCATAATGTTTGTTACCACCCTCAAGTTGATTACCACCCTCAAGTTGAAAATCTGTCGCCAAGCACCTAACGGTGTGTTCCGGCAGCTGTCCTTGAGAGCCAGTAATTCTAGGTTAGCCTGAACAACATCTTCGACCACATCATCACTTACCATCAGGTGAGATAGTGGTCAAAGGCTAACCTATCAAGCATAAAAAAAAAAAAAAAGTTGTATGTCATTTAATTTATTTTCTGTAGCAATAATCAATAGCAAAGCAATAATCTAAAATAGTTGATGTATATTTGAAAGAAAAATAAAAAGTATACACCGATATATGCAAGTAAGCTTATAAAAGGGCTATCATACTAAATAACTAGTCTGCCCTTAAATAATGTCAGATAAAAACTTTTATTTTTTTCAACTAATCAAAAACAATTATTTTGAATTAGGAACGTTTTACGCGTTTATTATTTATAAAGTACTTTCATTTTCGCGCCACTCGCACTCATATTTTTTCGTGTTCATTATCCAATTACGATATGGAATGGGGTGTTAAAGAAAAAAGTGTTGCAGTGATCGCTTTGCACAAAGTGGGTATGGAGCCGTCGGTCATATTCCAGACACTTCAAAAGCTTGGTATCAGCCGTATGTTCGTATATCGTAATATTAACAGATATAACTACACTTCCCCTGTCGAAGACCATAAAAGATCAGGGCAATCGCGTGCTGTAAGAACTACAAAAGCTATTAATGCTATGAAAGCCAGAATTGATCGAAATCCCATTAGGAAGCAAAAATATTATGACAACTCAACAATAATCTTATTGCAAGAAATAAAGATTTACGGTCGATGTAATAATCATAAAAGTGAGCTTATCTTTAAAATAATTCGAACAAACTTGGCTGAATGTTATTATTTCACGCGTGACAATTTTGCACACCTGGAACACGCAATACATATCTACATCAACGCTAGCGAGTTTGCGGGTGGATATACCACACGTCACGTAGAGAGGAACAGATGGAATGCGTAAATACATCCAATAAATATAGATTAAATTTGGAATCTCAAATTTATCGCCAAAATTGATCTTTGACATTCTACCTGAATGTCAAAGAACTTTCGTATTAGTGGCGACTATGTACATTTTGCATACGTACACAGGTATCGTTTCATAAAATAAAAGCATTTTCTGAGTCCGAAGGCAATTTTTTTTTACATACAACAATCAGCAGGCTTATCATGAATTTGACTGGACTCTACCTGGACTAGACCACTATCTAACCTGTTGCATGTAAGTAATGATGTAGCCGAGAACGGTAAACGGACTAGGCCTAGAATCATTAGCTCTCAAAGACTGCTGCCGGAACACACTGTTAGGTGCTTGGTGACAGATTTTCTACTTCAGGGGTAACTAGCCAGTTGAGCATTAGCTAAATTCTTCACTTCTACCATGCGGTGAAGCTTAAGCCGGCGGTGGCGGTGGGGATCGAACCATGTGCATTGTAGGGTTTTAATTTTTCACTAAGCTTTTCTTTTGTGTAATAATAATATAGTTTGTACTAACAATCATTTCCATAATTTATCTGATGATGCTTTATCCTTGATTTCATTCAAACGTAGGTATATGTCTACAACTTGGTACATTATATACTCAGCACTGCCTCACTCATATTATGCGCACGTTTCGTTGTACGTATAGTTATAGGGATTCTTATTGAGCTCTAGATGGTTCTTATGGTAGTTTTTCCACGTAGATTTTAGTTGTTTCTTGTAAATAAGTTCTTGTGATTATATATCTTTGATACTTGAGTGGTACTATTCTTTTCCTTTTGATTTTCATATATATAGGTTTATTTCATCTCGTTATATGCTCTTTGCGACTTTAATAAGTCCTTATTATCCTGGACACTGAAGCTTTTATCTGAAAATTTACAAAATGAATAGAATATGACGCAGATTTGTGCTGATTTTTGGTTCTAGACATGCTGATAACTTTTCCTTTGTTTGCTTAGGGCTTTGCAAGCCAAAACGAGAAAACTAGATAGGTTTTCGGTTCAACATCATACATTTTCGAGTTGATGTTTCTGTGGGAAAATGAATGGTTTTATGAAATTTTTAGCTGGTGATGTGTGGAATGCATTGTTCTATCTAGAAACAGTATTTTTATGATAGTAATTACAACGGTTACCTGTTTTATAGCCTAAATCACTTATTTTTGTGATTTTTGATATTATATCAGTCGCATTTTTCTCTATACGTTGGTATGTTTGTTTTTACTATATTCATAGTATTTATCCTCATATTTTGGGTTTTCCACAAATGTAAACATGTCAAAAATGACACTGTCTTGAGTCAAAATTGCGTTGTCAAACGACGATTTCTTCTAAAATTTATGAAGTTGCATTCAAAATTTGGTGATTTTATGTCAAATATTGCTAGCAACTAAGAATTAAAACCTAACGTTCTTGGTTCCGATTTTAAAGCCAGGCGGCCCTATATAAACGGAACATTCGGCTTCTTCGATCATTCTTTGCTTGGATTTCAAGAAAGTCTAAAATTAAAATACAGTACAGGAAGAAACCCTCACTGAACAACTGAAGTCACCTGAGAAGATTGCTGGTCCAACACTGGAAGACTAGACTGGCGCAGCCCTCTCGACGCGGCCCTACATCCGGTGCTCCTGAAGTTGGTGGGAGCTACGTGGCGAAGCCCCTCAAGCGCGGCCACCCTTATCTCCGTTCTTAATTCCTTTCTCTCCCACCAGCTCACCGGAGTCAGTCCACAAACACATACGCGGACCAGCAAATCAAGGTGACCAGGTGCTGGTGAGGTGTACCTGCCTCCTCTTTCCTGTGGCGAGGCCCTCCTACCTCTGCTTGCCTCCACTCTCCTGCATGCAGAGAGGCGCACCCGCGTCTACTCTGCTGCTCTCTACGCACGTTCCTGGCGAAGTGTTGGTGAGGTGTGCCTGCCTCCATTCTCCTGCAAAGAGGCGCACCCGCTTCTGCTCTGCTGCTATCTATTCTACGTTCCTGGCGAAGCGCTCCTGGTTCCACATAAATTCCGCCGGCTAGATTTTCTCTTTATTTTTATTTCCTATTTATTTTTTAACTTTCTTTGTAGGCTAATTTTATACATTCCTATAATTAAGTGAGATATAACGAGAGCCCAACCTTTTATGTTTTAAATGATATTATAATTATTCTATACTTTCCCTCTTTTATTTTTATCATTCTTTTTTAAGTCACCCTTTAAGTCACATTACGATTCTATTACGTGACAGTTTGGCGCCCAACTTTAAAATAACCCACCCCCCCCTCCTATATCTTCTAAATTCTAAAATAAATACGCTCGTATTCAATATTTCTCTCGGCTCTCTTTGGCATTAACTTTTTTTTTTTATCTCTCGTTGTATATCATATATTTTGTACATTATTTTACATACATTTTATAATTTCTTACATGTTTCTTTATACATTGTTTTAACTTATTTTTTATATTGCTTTTCTCCTTAGTTGCTGTTTGAACTTTTTCGAGCTGTTGCCGTTTTGTTGCTACTGTACTGCTTGCTGAACGTGTCTTGTTGTCTCTGTGCGGTTGGCTGCCACATCACAATGCCAGTTAAGTGCAAGTCATGTGGTAAGTTCCTTATACAGAAGGTATAGCATGACTAAAAAATAATTCAATAAATATTTCTTTGGCACAATTTTTTTTTGTCGAGACATATACATATACTAAAAATTTACGCTCGTTCCACTACGATCCCCTATTTCAGTCCCCCAGGGGACTGTACAACACCCACTATTCCACTACAGTCCCCTATTGAGGGGACTCAACAGGTACTAACAAATGCAATTCCACTTCGATCCCCTATGCTTTCTTCTATGCTCCGGATTTAACTAGTAATAGAAAATGCAATTCCATTACAGTAAAACGGCGAGTGTAATCTCACTCAGAAAAATCCTCTAAATACATCTTATTTCTGACATCTGTCAAAGTGACAGTTGATGTCGTATTTTATGTACTCAATTACTTTTCGTTTTCGTGACATCTGTCAAACTTTTATAGATTTCATGAGTGATGTTATTTCAGATGACAGCTGTCAAACTAAAATAGTGTTTATCTCGGAAACTATTGATCCTAGACTACTAGTTTCTTCACAGAAATGATAGATCTCATAGAGATCTTCATTTCAGATGACAGCTGTCAAACTAAAATAGTGTTTATCTCGGAAACTATTGATCCTAGACTACTAGTTTCTTCACAGATATGATAGATCTCATAGAGATCTTCATTTCAGATGACAGCTGTCAAACTAAAATAGTGTTTATCTCGGAAACTATTGATCCTAGAATACTAGTTTCTTCACAGATATGATAGATCTCATAGAGATCTTCATTTCAGATGACAGCTGTCAAACTAAAATAGTGTTTAGGCATTTGTCCACTCACATAGAACACTGCATTCTTATATTGAATTCTGTCACTTGTATAGGAAAGATCTAAATAAAGACAAATCTGGTCTGTATACCTTATGAATCCATCACACACATTAGTATAATTGTAATATAAAGTATCGTCTAATTATTTTACCTAATTTACTGCTTCACCTCTCTTAATCAAAGCAAGTCAGGAGGAATATAAAAGTGATTATTTTGTGGTCAGCCTAATATACGGACATAAAGCTTATGTGAGACATGAGAGTAATAAAGCTCTCCTACTATATTGTATCTCTGAATCAAATAATCACCTTCTCAGTATAACATAAACCTAAACTTAGACGATCACGATTACCTGTACCGCCATAAACATTTGTCAAGATTATGTGGAAATATATACGGCACTATGACCTATTTTAGAAATTTTACATCTGTGACAGTAACATATTTATTAATAGAATATGTTTTGTTTTTAACAGTTTTGTTCAATAAGATGAATCTAAATGAAAGTTGAATCTCATAAAATTTGGCCTGGCAATTATTGTATATGCCACATTTGACATTAGTATAAAAATATTAATAATAAATTTACATGGGGTCAACAGTAGTTTAAATTACTTTTGGCACCTATCTATATAGGGTTCAAAACGCAAAAAAATCCTTCTGTCCCCCACTGATCAATAATTTCCGGGATAAACACTATTTTAGTTTGACAGCTGTCATCTGAAATGAAGATCTCTATGAGATCTATAATATCTGTGAAGGAACTAGTAATCTAGGACCAATAGTTTCCAAGATAAATCTTGTTTTAATTTGACAGCTGTCATCTGAAATAAAGATCTCTATGAGATCTATCATATCTGTGAAGAAACTAGTAGTCTAGGATCAATAGTTTCCGAGATAATCACTATTTTAGTTTGACAGCTGTCATCTGAAATAAAGATCTCTACGAGGTCTATAAAAGATTGACAGATGTCACGAAAACGAAAAGTAATTGAGTACATAATATAGACATCAACTGTCACTTTGACACCTGTCACATTTTAAACCTATTTTTTTTTAAAATAACCTAAATACGAAATCAATTGGTAAGCAGTGTTCCTATGGGGGACTGTAGTGGAATAGTGAGTGCTGTACAGTCCCCTGGGGGACTCTAGTGGAATAGTGAGTGTTGTACAGTCCCCTGGGGGACTGAAATAGGGGATCCTAGTGGAACGAGCGAAAATTTAGGATTACTGGCAACAATTGAATAAGTTCAAACCGCTCTGTTTACATTATCTCTGATATTTTATTTAGGTTGTACAGTAAAATAACATAATATTTTGTTCAGTTCTTATAATTTAAAATTGTAATTGAATGCACCCTCATAAGCTTTTTGATAGGTTATCGGTTTCGTAATTTACGGTGTGGTTCTGACATGGAAGGGTTTTTGAAGCCACTGAGTGTGAGCTCTGTTCCCAATTGTATGTGTGATGAGGAATGAGGTCATGTGAAAGTTTATTATTAATATTTATTTATATCGAGCGGACGCAGAACTCGTTAAATAAGCCATCTATGCATTTATATTTATCTATGTCGAGCGGTTGCAGGACTCGTAAAATAAGCCATACTTGCATTTATATATCTAACTTATTTATATATATATATTGGAATGATAGGTCTGGTATGAAAGAGTTTCATGTCATTAACATTTACTAGTCATTTTCGAAGTCCGTTGCCAATTCTATTGCTTGTAGGGTCTTGCAATCTTATGTCAAATATTAGATCCTTGTCTCCTTTACACTTGTTCTGATTTAGCTCTTAACTTTAACTTATATTTCTAATATAAGTTCATTCTTGTCTTGCTTTTAATTCTATAACTGTTCTTGTACAGCTCTAGATTTTGACTTCTATCTCGAATATGAGGTAATTCTTATACTTTTTATGCCTGTTTTTTTTTTAAACAAGCTCTTGGTTTTCACTTGTAATATGAGGTTTTTCTTATATTATTTCTATGACTGCTGCTCTTAAACAGCACTTGATTTTCACTCATATTTCTTGTGAGGTAATTCTTATCTTACTTATTTGTATTAAACTGCTTTTTCATACAGCTCTAGATCTTAACTTAAATCTCAAACATGAGATCTTTCCTGTAATATTTTCTTGTACAGTTCTTGATCTTTATACTTTACTTGTAATTTCCATTTCTTGTAGATACTCTCTATAAAAAAAAATTAAAATATTAGTTATTTTAATTTTTTTTCCGGGGTTTTGGGGAATATGTAGTGTTTTAATTTTTCACTAAGCTTTTCTTTTGTGTAATAATAATATAGTTTGTACTAACAATCATTTCCATAATTTATCTGATGATGCTTTATCCTTGATTTCATTCAAACGTAGGTATATGTCTACAACTTGGTACATTATATACTCAGCACTGCCTCACTCATATTATGCGCACGTTTCGTTGTACGTATAGTTATAGGGATTCTTATTGAGCTCTAGATGGTTCTTATGGTAGTTTTTCCACGTAGATTTTAGTTGTTTCTTGTAAATAAGTTCTTGTGTTTATATATCTTTGATACTTGAGTGGTACTATTCTTTTCCTTTTGATTTTCATATATATAGGTTTATTTCATCTCGTTATATGCTCTTTGCGACTTTAATAAGTCCTTATTATCCTGGACACTGAAGCTTTTATCTGAAAATTTACAAAATGAATAGAATATGACGCAGATTTGTGCTGATTTTTGGTTCTAGACATGCTGATAACTTTTCCTTTGTTTGCTTAGGGCTTTGCAAGCCAAAACGAGAAAACTAGATAGGTTTTCGGTTCAACATCATACATTTTCGAGTTGATGTTTCTGTGGGAAAATGAATGGTTTTATGAAATTTTTAGCTGGTGATGTGTGGAATGCATTGTTCTATCTAGAAACAGTATTTTTATGATAGTAATTACAACGGTTACCTGTTTTATAGCCTAAATCACTTATTTTTGTGATTTTTGATATTATATCAGTCGCATTTTTCTCTATACGTTGGTATGTTTGTTTTTACTATATTCATAGTATTTATCCTCATATTTTGGGTTTTCCACAAATGTAAACATGTCAAAAATGACACTGTCTTGAGTCAAAATTGCGTTGTCAAACGACGATTTCTTCTAAAATTTATGAAGTTGCATTCAAAATTTGGTGATTTTATGTCAAATATTGCTAGCAACTAAGAATTAAAACCTAACGTTCTTGGTTCCGATTTTAAAGCCAGGCGGCCCTATATAAACGGAACATTCGGCTTCTTCGATCATTCTTTGCTTGGATTTCAAGAAAGTCTAAAATTAAAATACAGTACAGGAAGAAACCCTCACTGAACAACTGAAGTCACCTGAGAAGATTGCTGGTCCAACACTGGAAGACTAGACTGGCGCAGCCCTCTCGACGCGGCCCTACATCCGGTGCTCCTGAAGTTGGTGGGAGCTACGTGGCGAAGCCCCTCAAGCGCGGCCACCCTTATCTCCGTTCTTAATTCCTTTCTCTCCCACCAGCTCACCGGAGTCAGTCCACAAACACATACGCGGACCAGCAAATCAAGGTGACCAGGTGCTGGTGAGGTGTACCTGCCTCCTCTTTCCTGTGGCGAGGCCCTCCTACCTCTGCTTGCCTCCACTCTCCTGCATGCAGAGAGGCGCACCCGCGTCTACTCTGCTGCTCTCTACGCACGTTCCTGGCGAAGTGTTGGTGAGGTGTGCCTGCCTCCATTCTCCTGCAAAGAGGCGCACCCGCTTCTGCTCTGCTGCTATCTATTCTACGTTCCTGGCGAAGCGCTCCTGGTTCCACATAAATTCCGCCGGCTAGATTTTCTCTTTATTTTTATTTCCTATTTATTTTTTAACTTTCTTTGTAGGCTAATTTTATACATTCCTATAATTAAGTGAGATATAACGAGAGCCCAACCTTTTATGTTTTAAATGATATTATAATTATTCTATACTTTCCCTCTTTTATTTTTATCATTCTTTTTTAAGTCACCCTTTAAGTCACATTACGATTCTATTACGTGACAGTTTGGCGCCCAACTTTAAAATAACCCACCCCCCCCTCCTATATCTTCTAAATTCTAAAATAAATACGCTCGTATTCAATATTTCTCTCGGCTCTCTTTGGCATTAACTTTTTTTTTTTATCTCTCGTTGTATATCATATATTTTGTACATTATTTTACATACATTTTATAATTTCTTACATGTTTCTTTATACATTGTTTTAACTTATTTTTTATATTGCTTTTCTCCTTAGTTGCTGTTTGAACTTTTTCGAGCTGTTGCCGTTTTGTTGCTACTGTACTGCTTGCTGAACGTGTCTTGTTGTCTCTGTGCGGTTGGCTGCCACATCACAATGCCAGTTAAGTGCAAGTCATGTGGTAAGTTCCTTATACAGAAGGTATAGCATGACTAAAAAATAATTCAATAAATATTTCTTTGGCACAATTTTTTTTTGTCGAGACATATACATATACTAAAAATTTACGCTCGTTCCACTACGATCCCCTATTTCAGTCCCCCAGGGGACTGTACAACACCCACTATTCCACTACAGTCCCCTATTGAGGGGACTCAACAGGTACTAACAAATGCAATTCCACTTCGATCCCCTATGCTTTCTTCTATGCTCCGGATTTAACTAGTAATAGAAAATGCAATTCCATTACAGTAAAACGGCGAGTGTAATCTCACTCAGAAAAATCCTCTAAATACATCTTATTTCTGACATCTGTCAAAGTGACAGTTGATGTCGTATTTTATGTACTCAATTACTTTTCGTTTTCGTGACATCTGTCAAACTTTTATAGATTTCATGAGTGATGTTATTTCAGATGACAGCTGTCAAACTAAAATAGTGTTTATCTCGGAAACTATTGATCCTAGACTACTAGTTTCTTCACAGAAATGATAGATCTCATAGAGATCTTCATTTCAGATGACAGCTGTCAAACTAAAATAGTGTTTATCTCGGAAACTATTGATCCTAGACTACTAGTTTCTTCACAGATATGATAGATCTCATAGAGATCTTCATTTCAGATGACAGCTGTCAAACTAAAATAGTGTTTATCTCGGAAACTATTGATCCTAGAATACTAGTTTCTTCACAGATATGATAGATCTCATAGAGATCTTCATTTCAGATGACAGCTGTCAAACTAAAATAGTGTTTAGGCATTTGTCCACTCACATAGAACACTGCATTCTTATATTGAATTCTGTCACTTGTATAGGAAAGATCTAAATAAAGACAAATCTGGTCTGTATACCTTATGAATCCATCACACACATTAGTATAATTGTAATATAAAGTATCGTCTAATTATTTTACCTAATTTACTGCTTCACCTCTCTTAATCAAAGCAAGTCAGGAGGAATATAAAAGTGATTATTTTGTGGTCAGCCTAATATACGGACATAAAGCTTATGTGAGACATGAGAGTAATAAAGCTCTCCTACTATATTGTATCTCTGAATCAAATAATCACCTTCTCAGTATAACATAAACCTAAACTTAGACGATCACGATTACCTGTACCGCCATAAACATTTGTCAAGATTATGTGGAAATATATACGGCACTATGACCTATTTTAGAAATTTTACATCTGTGACAGTAACATATTTATTAATAGAATATGTTTTGTTTTTAACAGTTTTGTTCAATAAGATGAATCTAAATGAAAGTTGAATCTCATAAAATTTGGCCTGGCAATTATTGTATATGCCACATTTGACATTAGTATAAAAATATTAATAATAAATTTACATGGGGTCAACAGTAGTTTAAATTACTTTTGGCACCTATCTATATAGGGTTCAAAACGCAAAAAAATCCTTCTGTCCCCCACTGATCAATAATTTCCGGGATAAACACTATTTTAGTTTGACAGCTGTCATCTGAAATGAAGATCTCTATGAGATCTATAATATCTGTGAAGGAACTAGTAATCTAGGACCAATAGTTTCCAAGATAAATCTTGTTTTAATTTGACAGCTGTCATCTGAAATAAAGATCTCTATGAGATCTATCATATCTGTGAAGAAACTAGTAGTCTAGGATCAATAGTTTCCGAGATAATCACTATTTTAGTTTGACAGCTGTCATCTGAAATAAAGATCTCTACGAGGTCTATAAAAGATTGACAGATGTCACGAAAACGAAAAGTAATTGAGTACATAATATAGACATCAACTGTCACTTTGACACCTGTCACATTTTAAACCTATTTTTTTTTAAAATAACCTAAATACGAAATCAATTGGTAAGCAGTGTTCCTATGGGGGACTGTAGTGGAATAGTGAGTGCTGTACAGTCCCCTGGGGGACTCTAGTGGAATAGTGAGTGTTGTACAGTCCCCTGGGGGACTGAAATAGGGGATCCTAGTGGAACGAGCGAAAATTTAGGATTACTGGCAACAATTGAATAAGTTCAAACCGCTCTGTTTACATTATCTCTGATATTTTATTTAGGTTGTACAGTAAAATAACATAATATTTTGTTCAGTTCTTATAATTTAAAATTGTAATTGAATGCACCCTCATAAGCTTTTTGATAGGTTATCGGTTTCGTAATTTACGGTGTGGTTCTGACATGGAAGGGTTTTTGAAGCCACTGAGTGTGAGCTCTGTTCCCAATTGTATGTGTGATGAGGAATGAGGTCATGTGAAAGTTTATTATTAATATTTATTTATATCGAGCGGACGCAGAACTCGTTAAATAAGCCATCTATGCATTTATATTTATCTATGTCGAGCGGTTGCAGGACTCGTAAAATAAGCCATACTTGCATTTATATATCTAACTTATTTATATATATATATTGGAATGATAGGTCTGGTATGAAAGAGTTTCATGTCATTAACATTTACTAGTCATTTTCGAAGTCCGTTGCCAATTCTATTGCTTGTAGGGTCTTGCAATCTTATGTCAAATATTAGATCCTTGTCTCCTTTACACTTGTTCTGATTTAGCTCTTAACTTTAACTTATATTTCTAATATAAGTTCATTCTTGTCTTGCTTTTAATTCTATAACTGTTCTTGTACAGCTCTAGATTTTGACTTCTATCTCGAATATGAGGTAATTCTTATACTTTTTATGCCTGTTTTTTTTTTAAACAAGCTCTTGGTTTTCACTTGTAATATGAGGTTTTTCTTATATTATTTCTATGACTGCTGCTCTTAAACAGCACTTGATTTTCACTCATATTTCTTGTGAGGTAATTCTTATCTTACTTATTTGTATTAAACTGCTTTTTCATACAGCTCTAGATCTTAACTTAAATCTCAAACATGAGATCTTTCCTGTAATATTTTCTTGTACAGTTCTTGATCTTTATACTTTACTTGTAATTTCCATTTCTTGTAGATACTCTCTATAAAAAAAAATTAAAATATTAGTTATTTTAATTTTTTTTCCGGGGTTTTGGGGAATATGTAGGGTTTTAATTTTTCACTAAGCTTTTCTTTTGTGTAATAATAATATAGTTTGTACTAACAATCATTTCCATAATTTATCTGATGATGCTTTATCCTTGATTTCATTCAAACGTAGGTATATGTCTACAACTTGGTACATTATATACTCAGCACTGCCTCACTCATATTATGCGCACGTTTCGTTGTACGTATAGTTATAGGGATTCTTATTGAGCTCTAGATGGTTCTTATGGTAGTTTTTCCACGTAGATTTTAGTTGTTTCTTGTAAATAAGTTCTTGTGTTTATATATCTTTGATACTTGAGTGGTACTATTCTTTTCCTTTTGATTTTCATATATATAGGTTTATTTCATCTCGTTATATGCTCTTTGCGACTTTAATAAGTCCTTATTATCCTGGACACTGAAGCTTTTATCTGAAAATTTACAAAATGAATAGAATATGACGCAGATTTGTGCTGATTTTTGGTTCTAGACATGCTGATAACTTTTCCTTTGTTTGCTTAGGGCTTTGCAAGCCAAAACGAGAAAACTAGATAGGTTTTCGGTTCAACATCATACATTTTCGAGTTGATGTTTCTGTGGGAAAATGAATGGTTTTATGAAATTTTTAGCTGGTGATGTGTGGAATGCATTGTTCTATCTAGAAACAGTATTTTTATGATAGTAATTACAACGGTTACCTGTTTTATAGCCTAAATCACTTATTTTTGTGATTTTTGATATTATATCAGTCGCATTTTTCTCTATACGTTGGTATGTTTGTTTTTACTATATTCATAGTATTTATCCTCATATTTTGGGTTTTCCACAAATGTAAACATGTCAAAAATGACACTGTCTTGAGTCAAAATTGCGTTGTCAAACGACGATTTCTTCTAAAATTTATGAAGTTGCATTCAAAATTTGGTGATTTTATGTCAAATATTGCTAGCAACTAAGAATTAAAACCTAACGTTCTTGGTTCCGATTTTAAAGCCAGGCGGCCCTATATAAACGGAACATTCGGCTTCTTCGATCATTCTTTGCTTGGATTTCAAGAAAGTATAAAATTAAAATACAGTACAGGAAGAAACCCTCACTGAACAACTGAAGTCACCTGAGAAGATTGCTGGTCCAACACTGGAAGACTAGACTGGCGCAGCCCTCTCGACGCGGCCCTACATCCGGTGCTCCTGAAGTTGGTGGGAGCTACGTGGCGAAGCCCCTCAAGCGCGGCCACCCTTATCTCCGTTCTTAATTCCTTTCTCTCCCACCAGCTCACCGGAGTCAGTCCACAAACACATACGCGGACCAGCAAATCAAGGTGACCAGGTGCTGGTGAGGTGTACCTGCCTCCTCTTTCCTGTGGCGAGGCCCTCCTACCTCTGCTTGCCTCCACTCTCCTGCATGCAGAGAGGCGCACCCGCGTCTACTATGCTGCTCTCTACGCACGTTCCTGGCGAAGTGTTGGTGAGGTGTGCCTGCCTCCATTCTCCTGCAAAGAGGCGCACCCGCTTCTGCTCTGCTGCTATCTATTCTACGTTCCTGGCGAAGCGCTCCTGGTTCCACATAAATTCCGCCGGCTAGATTTTCTCTTTATTTTTATTTCCTATTTATTTTTTAACTTTCTTTGTAGGCTAATTTTATACATTCCTATAATTAAGTGAGATATAACGAGAGCCCAACCTTTTATGTTTTAAATGATATTATAATTATTCTATACTTTCCCTCTTTTATTTTTATCATTCTTTTTTAAGTCACCCTTTAAGTCACATTACGATTCTATTACGTGACAGCATGGGGAACGAGAGTCCATAGCTTTTCTCGCTCTCGGCTATTACTGCTTCAATAGGAGTAAGGGTAAGGCTGTGGGCTGAGTTGATGAATTTTAATGTCAATGATTTTCAGGTAGGTACTAAGTAAGTAATACTTTTTAGATTTAGGGTATTTTTTCTTTAAATGATATAAAGTGACGAAGCTAACAAGTCACCCGGCTGAAGATAAGCGACTCAGCTTAAACTCACCACGTGGTCATTTACAGCCAATGACATTTTATATATGTCATTGGTAATTACAGTATTATCATTCTGTGTTACACTGAACTGCGTGCTCTTTACTCCGAATTATTTGTTTCGTCACCCAGTCTGAGTGCCTGTGTACGTAATGTAAATTTGATGTAATGTAAATTTAACTATAGCAAGTAGCTATGGTTAAATTTACATTACATTTCCGGTAGCATACTGTTTCAGCCCGATTGTGCACTGTTGAACACAATTTAGGGGGGTCTGGCATAATCCCCACGCTAAGTAGGCGTCTTGGGGAACGTAGTTAAAGATATAATTCCTCAGAAGGCGCTGCTGAAGGTGGGCACCTTCCGGTATTTTACCTTTAGTCGTTTCTTACGACACACCCGCAGGTAGAAATGGGGGGGTGACATTCTAACCTGGCACCCCCACGGGTACCGGTAGTTATACATTTAAATTATTGCATAATAAGTAATAATAATAATAATAATTTGTTTATTGTGATAATAAACGTTCATTGCAACAATTACAATTTTTCACTCAATAAAACAAAATTTACATTAATAATTGTATAATTAAAAGTGAAAAGAATAAATAGAATTTAATCAAATTGAATTTATTTACAAATAAACATCATGTCAATACTAGGGCGCATCCCATTAGTCTTTGAGACGCTCACAATATTGTAAAAATACAGAAAAAAAAACAATGCACTGTGCATTGAAGTCGCTTCGGTTTCGAATTAGAGGAGACTCGGAATGCGCCACACTGTTGTTATCGCGAGGAACATAAAACAGCTCGTGCCGACGACCGCACGTGTACATTGGTGAAACAAACAATATACACCAAAGATTTAGTACCTATAATGATTTTACAGCCCACGACAAGTTGATCGAGGGGCCCTCGATCAACGACCAACGGTCCTTACTTCTAACGAGTTGTAATTGAGCTGGCCGACCAGGAATTTTTTTGGATAAGGGAAAGGATAATACCCAGGGTTTCTTATAAAAGGAACTTAAGAAGGCTTTCTGAACCTTCTCAAGCATTCGTGTAGGTATATGTGACCTGGTGAGGATTACAGACACACGCGCTCGAGTCAAGTTTGCTTCTCACTAAGGAGTTAAGTAAGGTTTTGAAAATCCTTAGCATTTCGCAAAACAAACCCGAAACGACGCAATGCCTCTTTAACTACGACTAATACGTGGTCATGAAAAGTCAATCCGCGATCTAATATGACTCCAAAATCCTTAATATGGTCAACTCTATTTATATATGCTCTGTTCAAGTGGTAATTATAACAAACTGCAGTATTCTTCTTACGGTCAAAAGTCATGGCATTACATTTATTAACATTAAATAAGAATTTATTAAGTAGGTAGGTAGGTATTCTTTGCATTTAACAAGCAAGCGGCTTACAGATCATGTTGATGTCGCTAGGACTCTCAGTAAGACAAATGGATCATTTAATATTAGTTTCTCATGTTGTCTTCTTAAATGATGACATGGAGTTAATAAGACAATTTTTAGATCCTCTTGTTGTCTGATACGGTAATTTGGGTTGGTCTTGAAATGCTGTTGACAATTTTTTAGGTTCTCCGGTTTTTTCTGAGATGGTGCGATCTCAAACCGGTCTCAAAATGCTTCTAACAGTTTTTAAGTTTTCGCTTGTGGTCTCAGTCAGTGATATGTGGTAGTCTAAACATGATGTTGACCACTTTAAAGGACGTCGTTTGGAATAGAACCATTAAGATTCGATTCCAATTTTTTTGCTGTAATACGGGACCTACGCGAGGCCTGACTCGCACTTGGTCAGTTTTATTGAACTCAAGTAAACAGTAATGTTGCTCAACATTGTTTATCTTTTTTCAAAAAGTAACATACTCGGGATTGATATGAGAATTGCTGTTTTTAACGTTCCGTAAAAAGGCAAAAGGACAAAATATAACCCAATTAAAACGAGATTCCACTGTCTGTCCGTCCGTCCGTTCGTCTCCAGCTCGTTAACGGAATGAGTTACAAAACTGAAATTGTGATATCATTGGAAAACGTTGCCCAAAAGTGGAATAAAAATAATGGATTCAAAATTCATTATAATTATTTGCAAAGAAGCAGTAAAAGTAATTGTACCCAAGCATGTGGGGTGTGTAAATTTCAGTAGTTAGGATACAAATATATTTTTATTGTCAATTTCTTTTTTAAAGTAAATAATGTTGTCAATTTTAAAACATATTTGTTACGGTGTCTATCTTAAAAATTAATTAGGAATCTTACTTACCATATCCTGTATTTAACCAACAAATACTGAAACCGCCGATTTATAATGTTGTTTTGAAGATGACATCAAATCCAACAAACTTTTTCGTTTACGGTCTGTTGCAATAGAGAATACTATAAGGGTGAATCGACCCTCGACTCGCACAAACCAACTGACCCTTCTTTAATCTATGCGGCATACTCTCGTCCGTGTACTTATTATTTAAATATATTATCATGGTCACGGGAAACTAATAACTAAACTAAAAAAATCATTTTCATCCCATTGATCCAAGTTATTGAAACTTTTTGTGTTATGCGAGAACACACATGGGTTATGTGTTAAATATTAAGTTGGTTTGGTATGCTACTACTATAAGTAGCAAAGATCGAGGTCCTTATTTGTTTTTGATAACCAATCAATTTACAAATTAAAACTGCTATAAACTTTCAACCGTTCCAACCTGCACTTCCGTATTGTCGCGTGCTGTCGACCCAGGCAGCCGTGAGCTCACGCCAACGATGAAATGTTTTCCGTCAAATTTCGCGTTTGCTTTCCCTTTCCAATAATAGGTTAACTTAATGAGAAAATATTTATGGCTTTTATTTTAGTGCCACAGTGACTTAACATATTGTGTGTTGAGTAGGTATAATACTATAAAATAAGTATAAGTTAGTCAAAAACAACATTTTAATGAAATAAATGTTTGTGATAATGTTGGAGATTAGCAAAATACCTATGCAAAGGAGATCATTTAAATACTGAGTTCTAAAGGTGATTGACAGTCTTGACTAGATGAACATAGAATATAATTTTACCTTACAAGCTCGGAAATTACATTGTAGGTTCACTTTTTTTTTTGTTATGCCTGATAGGTTGCCTTTGACCACTATCTCACCTGATGGTAAGTGATGATGTGGTCGAAGATGTTGTTCAGGCTAACCTAGAATCATTCGACATAATTGTCGAATACACTTTTTTTCTTTAAGCGAGAAAAAGGTTTTTAAAGTTCGGACCTCTTTAGAAGTTACAGAAAAAATAATTTACTATAAAAAATAACGATTCTAGAATTTTAATTTTAACTTTTAATTTAAATTAATACACATTTACTACATTACGTAAGCTGTTTTTCTTGAACCTGAAATTTTCCTCGCTGGAGTGATTAATAATAATATTGTGTTGCGCTCGGCAGCAAGGTTATATAAATTGAATTTGTAATATCGATTATCTAAGCATTTTAATTGGTTCCCGCTCTGCAGTGGGTAGGGGGGAAACTTGAATTTCCCGTCTTCCCACTATTTGGGAAGTCCAGTGGGTGGACGAGGCATCGCCAGTTATTTCACGTCTTTGCACCTTTGGAACTTTCGGGATGCTCAGGATTCTATATTTAAAACTCTCCTAAAATTATTCGCTTCCTCATGTGTCAATATATTAGTAGAAGAGACGTGGAAAGTCAACCTTCACGCATCTGATAACTTATTTAATAAAAAAATAAACTTATATAAACTAAATATAATTTATTAACAAACATGCCTATATGATAACTGTTGAACATAATTTATCTATGACTTGAGGAATGTATCATTATGTACTCTATGGAACTATCTTTCTGTAATAAAGATGGCTGAATGAAACACATACGTTTTATTATAATTAATCCCAACAATAACTTGCCTATTGAAACGTTTTCATAGCTATTTGTAATAAAATTAATTTTAATCAAGTTTCTTTTGTCACCTTCACTCTTTTCATAACCGAATGATATTCATCTCAACTGATAGTTTTTGACACAGAATATGCCTAGGTAGGCTTGCTTACTTATTTCTGTGCATGGCTACCTGCAGCATGCACAGAAATAAGTAAGTTCTATCAAGCAGACGTAAACAGGTTAATCAATATAGGTAACTACACCGATCTGTTCACCAATCGAAATTGATATCATAAGTGAGCGCTTATGATATCAATTTTATCAGTTCTGAAGCGCTCGTAGCGAAGTTTGCTTAGCCATTTAGACGTTGCTTAGCTTTGCTGATCGGTTCAGAAACCGATCAGCAAAGCTAAGCAACGTCCGCCTCAGTCATGAGTTGGATGGGTGACCGCTGGTGACATTACTACTGAGTGCTTCCGTGCGTCGTCGGTCCCGTTTGTATTCTTCGGATGGCAGTCGTTATAACATGGTGGTAGGGCATTTTGCGAATGCCCGCCTGGCTAGCTACCACTCTCAAGTAGAAAATCTATCGCCAAGCACCTAACTGTGTGTTCCGGCAGCTGTCCTTGAGAGCCAGTCATTCTCTAGGTTAGCCTGAACAACACCTTCGACCATCTCATCACTTGTGTGGTGAGATAGTGGTTAAGGGTTAACCTATCATGCATAAAAAAGTTATGTATTTTAATTACAAAACTAATCGTATAGGCATGTTTGCAAAAAAATCGTACATCAAAACAAAAAATATTAAAATTTATTCGATAAAAACTGGCTATAATTTTTTTCTGATAGGAAAAAGTTATCATTTAATATTTTGTAATAAATTATATTTGATAAAAAATATGTCTCAGCAAGTTATCCGACAGGTGAAGGTCGATCTTCATTGGCTCTTAGATTATCTTCTATAAGGCGATATAAGTACTCGTGCCAAATAACATCTTTGTTGCTTTGCTTAACAAATAACTATTAAAACGATGGGCCTATGGCACTGAATTCAGTTTCACTTCGTGGTAGTAGGGCATCTAGCAAATGTTTTCCTGGTGACTGCATCTTTTATCACATTAATATTTACTACTTAATTAGACATAATTATATGAATAGATTCAGGCGTTACTTTTCGAAAATCCATATTTAATAATAACAAATATATGGTAACAAATGTCTCGATCGTGCGCTTGGTGAGTCAAGACCTCCTGAAGATGCTTCGTTTAGAAGCGACACTAGTCGGATATTCTTCCGGTTAGGCTGCGTGATGTTTGTGACGTCACGTAGATAACAGGAAAATTAGGCGGAATTGTATAGATATATATTTTTATACTTTTTTAAGTGTTTTATTCAAATATTATTTAAAGTTTTCTTAAGATACTTTTAAAAATATTTGTTATTATTACATAATTATATCTATTTGATTCAGACGTATAATATTTTTGACAATAATACTACTATTTTGTTGTATGTGCTACGATAGAACCACGTCCCACGCAAAGTGAATGCCACCCCGGGTCGAAGATATGTAAATTTTGTTTCGAGGTTTGGCAATGAAAGCAATCTAAAAGCCTAATCTCCTGCTTCAAGATATGAGTTTATTTTATAAATAGGGTTGGATTGTTATAATGAAACTAAAATACTAGTGGGTTACTAGATACAACATTTATATGCTTGAGAGCATAAGTCTAGGTAGGTGTAAAGCCGTTGGATGAGATCAAAAGCAATTTGAAGAGGATATTGTGTGGGATGTGTAGCACACGAAAAGTTATTATGTTCTTGCCTGTTTCTTTAAAATATAGAGAAGCTGGGAGCATAACAGCGCGTAACACGATCATCGACCTCGATACGTTGTTTATATTGATGAAATTTTCCTGATGAATACGTAAATAGGTCGAAAACATACTCGTACATGAAAATTACACTGAATTTTCTGGTACCTATATCTGAGGCAAATAAGGCTCGCGGCATAATACCGGCCTCGTTTGCTGTGCACCGTCATTATTAACATGCTACCATAGATCATATAACTGTCTTTATAGCACTGAGAAAAATGACTTCCATCCTTCATTACTTATTGACGTGCAGAATAATGAATTATACTGATGCCTGTAATAATATCAAGAGTATGATGAAATAGCACGAAGGCCGATATAATTCCGCTTTCATCACTACAAGTTTCAGTTCAGGTAACAACCAGGAGTCATGACAGCCTTTAATTTAACAATAAAGTTACTAAATAGTTACGATATAATATCTGCTTTTTAACAGAAATTTCCTAATTAATTTTCAAGTTTGTAGTGAGTAAAATGTAGCACGACAATTAACCAAGAATTAGTGCGTAACCTAAAATAAAATATCAAGATCGAGCATGACAAAAAAGCATATTTTTTCGGTGCAAAAAAATATTACTGAATCATAAGTAGTAATGGGTTTTTACCAATAACTTACTGTGATGCAACGATCTTTTAATAATTTTTGGATTCATTATTTGTTGGGAATAAATAAATGACAGAAATGTCGTGTTAAACTTTCGTGACCGGCAAGACGTCCCAAGATGTTGTAGTGCATTACGCGATTGCTTGTCTGGCTGAGTACCACCTTCATGTAGATTTGTCTCTAAGCTAACCTAATTTCCTTTTATGTTAGGTTACGTTGAAGCCAATATCAATTTTGCCCATTCTAGCTTTAGCCTGTTGGTCAAAAATGTTCAACCAATGAGTCATTATCAGAGATTCATTTTCGCCTTCTTTGTGGTATAGAGTAATTATAGATTAAAGGAACTAATTTTATTAAGATATATCTGTTCAGCCATAATAATATAAAAGAGTTCGAACTCGTAGTTCATTTTGTACTACCTAGATGGCGCTATCGCTATTTACGCTCTTTCCTATACAAAATGCGTCAGAATGTATGAAATCCTGCATCACGCAAACGAAATAATCCGACGGTTCCGAAAGATATTCAGTTAACATTATACCAAATATATTGACATCGGCAGCAATCGGCAACATTCGGCAGTCTAGTGTAGCGCAGAATCACCAGGAAATACGCATTAAAAGTTATTACAGGTTCACGATAATAATCGAGGAAAAGCTCTTTTAAGACTGCTATGATGATTTCGAAAATATATCATAACTTTCCCGTAAAGTTGTTAGAAAATATATTTTTATTTTCACAATAATTCATCATTTCATTTTTGAAATTATACCATTAATCCTTAATTTTTTATGATTCCCTTCGCGACTTTTTGTCATTACTGTTAGGGATAATTCAGAGTTCGTCATGATATTTTGTCAAATTCAAATTCAAACTCATTTATTCAATTTAGGCGTCTACGACGCTCTTATGAAGGTCAATTACAAATTTTAATATTGAAATATTTTAGATTGTACTGCCACGTTCAGCAAAAAAAGATTTATAGAGCCACTGCGAGAAGAACGGGCAAGAAACTCGGGGCCATTCTTTTAAACATCTTTTAACAATGTGTTATATACAATATAATACGATTATTACAATATTTGTTTATATTACATAGGTGACAGGTGATAGCTTGGCAGAGGCGGAACTTTCCAAGCATCTTTGTCGTTTAAGTAATCACAAATTTTGTAGTATGATTTCTTAATCAAAATATTTTTCACATGCAACTTGAATTTTCCTTCTGTGAGCATTGTAATATGTTTGGGAATTTTTTTATAAAACCGCACACAATTACCTAAAAAGGACCTTTTATTTGTCTTTGCTAGTCTAAAACCTGGTACTGCTCTTTATATTTATTCCTAGTGTTGTAATCGTGGTTGTCACTATTTACTCAAATTTTTCCGAACATACATAATATTTTCAAATATATACAGACTCGGTAAAGTTAATATATCAATTTCTCTAAAAAGATCCCTTAGAGATTCCATAGGATCCATTTCATATATGGCTCGAATTGCACGCTTTTGTAAGATAAAAATTGTCTCTATCTCAGCAGCAGCTCCCCACAGCAATACACCATACGACATAATACTGTGGAAGTACGCGAAATAAACTAGCCGTGCAGTAGCTACGTCTGTTAACTGTCTTGTCTTACAAACTGCTGTGCAGCAGAACTGAGTCTACCGGCTAGATCATGTATATGTATATATGTAGGATCCCACTGTAAAGTTGAATCCATTTTGATTCCCAGAAAGACTGTCGCTTTGTCATGCCGCGTACTGACAAAACACGATTATTCAGCACTAAGAAATCTTGTGCTGTTGCCTGATTTTTATCGTAACATCAATTCATGGTAAATTCTTGTGATTTACATGCAAATTATAATTTAATACTCTTGGTCCGTATTTATTGGGTATACGAATATTTATTTCGAAATTCCTTTACAATTATCATGAATCATGACAGTCATTTTTCTCAGTGCGTGACGTAGTTTCCGTACTGTAGTGTTCACCGTCCAAGCAATCTGTAGGTATTTATGAATGATCACACATTTTTTATTGCTGATCGAAGCCTTTGACCACAATCTCACTTGATGATAAGTAATGATGTGGTCAAAGGTGTTAGCAGTCTAAACCTAGAATTACTGGCTCTCAAGGACAGCTGCCAGAACACACCGTAAAGTGCTTGGTGACATATTTTCTCCTTGAGGGTGGTCGCTAGCCAGGCGAGTATTCGCAAAATGGCCTTCCACCATGCGGTAAAGATCTGTGGACGTGAAGGCGGTAACATCTGTCATTATTACGATCTCGTTATTTTTATAATTATCATAAATTTGTGATCATAATCAGTACAGAATTTGCTATAATACTTATTTTTCATCCTAGTTAATATATAAAAATAATTAAATCTGTGCATAAAACTTGTTTATGATGAACTAAAGCTGTAGTGCTTACCGGCCGGCGTCTTTACTTTATTTCTAAGACAATCTTATTTGGTGACTGTTAAAGAGGGAGATATGTCTAACGTTCAAGAAGTTTTAGACTCGCAAAGGCAGATTGAGGATCGTTTGCTATCAAGAATGATCGAATTTGAGAAGCAGTTGAAGGCCTCCTCGTCGGATAATAAGCCTACCCTCGAGAAGTTAACTCGTGAGTTTGGGGAATTCAAAAACTCAGTGTGGTCTGTACTAACAAATCTTCGCTCTCTGGTCAACTCTCTTCTTCTTAGAGTGGACGACCTTGATACTCAGAGCCGCCAAAATGCTCTATTATTCAGTGGAATCAAGGAAAGTGAGAGTGATGAAGACTGCATGGCCCTCCTTGTAGATATTATTCACAGCAAAATGAATTTATTAAGCATTGATTCATCCTCTTTTCTGGTCTGCCATTGCTTAGGATCTAAAAAGGACAAGGCAAACCGCCCTATACTGGTTCGCTTTACAAGCTGTGCTGCTCGGGACTTAGTCTGGAGAGAAAAGAGAAAGCTAAAAGGTAGTTCTGCTGTAATCAGTGAATTTCTAACAAAATCCAAGGAAGATATCTTCAGCTCAGCACGTAAGCATTTTGGCATGAGATGTTGTTGGACACAATGGGGGCAAGTCTTTGTCAAACTGCCTGACAATGACAGAAAACGAATTTCGTCATCTCAGGAGCTGGATCTATATACATCCAAATTATCCGCACCAGTTCTTGGAGAATCTAGCAGGGAGCCTCGGTCTGCTGTAAGACCAACATCATCATCTTCATTAGCTACAGTGCCAATTTCTGCGAGACTTAGATCTCGAAGCAAGCGGATCAAGTGAATTGGTTTATTAAATGATGTCTGGTGTTTTTAAGTTTTATGTGCCTTCTAACTGTTAGTTCTGGTTATAGAATGTCAGGTATGTACTTGTTTCCATTAAAATATTATTCTCTTTAATCTAGAACTTCACTAGTTTATTCATTGTTAGTAGGTTCCTTGATATATGCATAAACAGATGCCTTCACAATATGTGCAAACTGCAATTAGTTTATATATATATGTACAAGCTTGTTTGGTTTTCCCATGAGTTACAATGTAAATAAGGTACTTATTCATGTATGTTTTTTGGTTTTCTATATGTTTTACTTATACATTAGTTTTCTAATTGTTTTTTCATAATCTTTGTCATGTAGCAGACACACTAGGGCTACTATTCCAACTATTCTCCAAGCTTACCCATAACTATGTCAAAATGTATGTCTGTAAGTCAGTTTTTGATGTATTCCCTGGATATAGTTTTAATATTAACCTATGTTGTATGTTGATGTTAAATCTAATCAATAACTCTTGTATTTATGTAGTTTGTATATATTTTAATTAATTTCTCTGAATTTTGAAATTAGTTCCTTCAAACATTAGAGTCAATGATATAAGATTGTTTGTGGTAAAATATATATATATATTAAAATTATATATATATTCGGTTTATTTAATATATATATATATTTTATCTCTGTTTAAGTTATATACTAGTTTAGTATTTAATATATAAAACACCTTAGTAGGTATTAGTAATTCAAATGAATTCAAGTGACAACTCTTTCTTTACTGCGGATTCCGATAGCTCCTACTTAAGTATTGATGATTCAATACCCACTCTTGATATCCTGCTTAACAAGGCATTTTCTTCCTGCCCCAAAAATTTTAATATATGTCATATTAATGCCCAAAGTATCTCTGCTCATTACGATGCAATACTTGATTATCTCTCCTCTGATACTATACATGCCATTTTAGTCTCTGAAACTTGGCTGAAGCCTTCTCTTCCCTCTTCCATGTATCCATTACGAAATTGTATACTTATTCGCAATGATCGTGTTGGTGCTGGTGGTGGTGGAGTTGCAATTTATTTAAAGAGTCATATTCCTTATAAAATCATATTACAGTCCCCATCAGACTACAGTGCTTCTCCTGAATACTTATTTATTGAGGTCAATATAGGTATCAGGTTTCTACTTGGTGTAGAGTACTGCCCTCCTAGAATTGATTATTATTCCAAGCTAGAATCTGCACTGGAGAGCTTACTTATTGATTATAACAAAATATATATCATGGGTGATTTTAACACTTGTTTAATTCAACAGGATAGCCGCTCTTTAAAGCTTAAATCACTGATTGGTTCTTCAAATTTAAACTTCTTACCTCTATCTGCCACCCATCATTCTCACACTGGTGACACATTGCTTGATTTAATTATCACATCTGATACAGATTTAATCTCTTCGCATGGGCAATTTGATGCTCCTGGTATATCACACCATGATTTAATTTATGCATCGGTAAAGCATAGATTACCTAAACCTAAACCTATCACATTACACCAGAGGAATTTTGCTTGCATGAGTTTGGAACGCTTGAATGCAGATGCCTCTGCTATTAAATGGTCTACAGCACCGTTGACGATAAGATTGATTTTTTGACAAGAGAAATTTTAAAGTTATTTGATTGTCATGCTCCCATTCATCCTGTTAAACTTAAACACAAACCTTCTCCGTGGATGAACGATTTGATCCGTAAGGCAATGTCTAGACGAAACAGTGCTTTTCGTAAATATAAACTTTACCGGAACGAAGTAAACTGGGCTGAGTATAAAAGACTGAGAAACAGGTGTAATCAGTTGTGCCGAAATGCTAAACGACGATATATTGCGGAGCAAATAGAACTTTCTACACCCGCAGGAATTTGGAAGTTCTTGAGATCAATTGGCATCGGTAAACCTAAGATACTGGATTCTAAAATTCCTGTAGATCTAAATTTACTCAACAAACATTTTACTACTATAACAATTTTAGATCCCAGTACAAAACTTAACACTATCAACGCAATTTATGACAAACCTTGTCGCAATGTTCAATCTAATTTTGATTTTTCACCTGTTAGGGAAGACTTTGTTAATAAAATAGTACAAAACATAAAATCCAAGGCTACGGGTAATGACGACATTGGTCGTATTATGCTGATGTATATTTTTAAGCATGTCCTTCCTGCACTTACGCACATTATTAATTTCTCACTATCTTGTCGTGAGTTTCCCGACTCTTGGCGTAAAGCCCATGTTTTGCCTCTTCCCAAATGCCCAAACCCTACCCTACCAAATCATTTTCGTCCTATTTGTATTTTGCCTTTTTTATCCAAGGTGATTGAATCAATTGTCCACAAACAGGTCACTGATTATCTCACTACAGCTGAGCTTTTCAATACTTATCAATCCGGATTTCGGGCGGGTCACAGTACAACAACCGCATTGCTTAGAGTCACTGAGGACATCAGAAACAATATGCAGAACACTCAAGTAACAATCTTGGTCCTTATTGATTTTAGCAACGCCTTCAACGTTGTTGATCATGATGTGCTATTGGCAATACTGGAGTCCTTAAACTTTTCCCCAATTGCTCACAAATGGTTTTCATCTTATTTGAAGGGGCGTAAGCAGATCATTCGCGATGGTCAGAGATTTTCTGAATGGCGTAAGCTAGAAGCCGGTGTTCCTCAGGGAGGAATTCTCTCTCCATTACTCTTCTCAGTATTTATAAACATGCTCTCCTCAGAATTCTGCTGCAAGTATCATTTCTATGCAGACGATCTTCAGCTATACCACTATTCTAGCGTTGACGATCTGCACTGTGTAATCAATCAGCTCAATAATGACCTCCTTCATTTACTGTCTTGGTCACAACGTTTTGGCATAAAAGTCAACCCAGACAAGTGTCAAGCTATCATTGTAGGAAGTACACGTCTACTTGGTAAAATTGATCATTGTAACCTCCCACCGCTGAAGTATAATGATTGTGTTATCCCATTCTCTGATACTGTTAAGGATCTTGGTTTGATAATTGATACCACCTTGTGTTGGGTACCTCAGATAAATGAGGTATCTCGTAAGTTTTATGCAGCACTCCATTCTATTATACGCCATAAAAGATTTCTACCCACTGACACAAAAATCACTCTTGTGAGTTCTCTATTATTACCCATTATCGATTATGCAGACACTTGTTACCTAGATCTTTCTGAAGGACATTTAAATAAACTAGATCGTCTTCTCAATGCTTGTATTAGATTCATATTCTGCCTCCGGAAGTACGACCATGTCTCTGAGTATAGGCTGAAGCTAAAATGGCTGAAAATCAGAGAAAGGAGAAAAGTTAGGATCCTATGTTTGTTATACTCTATTCTCAACAACTCTTACTCCCCTTCCTATCTTAGTAACTCAATAAATTTTCTCTCCGACTCACACCACCTTGACCTTCGATCAAGTAATAATTTACTCCTTGACATCCCTTTGCACAACACCTCTTTTGTAGATAAATCATGGTGTGTTGTTGCACCTCGTTTGTGGAATGAATTGCCATTATCCATCAGACAATCTCCTTCTAAGGAAGTCTTCAAACAACGGGTCCGTGAGCATTTTTATAGGATTTCATCAGTTTTATAAAATTTGTCACTTTTATTACCGTTCTTATATGTTATAAGTATTACTTATTTTATATCTACTTATTATCATTAATATATTTTATTTATATATATATATATATATTTTATTCTATTTAATTTGTAATAATTTGTGTTATGATGTATGGTATGTATTGTATAATTACAACAGTATTTATGCATACAGGTATATAATATTTTATATCTGTAATATTCTTTGTACCTATTTATTCTTTGAGGTTTCTGCTCTAAAGAGGATTTAAATTTCTGTTGCACGCCTACGTCCTTTTTCTCTATAACTAATATGTGGATGTCTGGTAGAAAATGCTGTAGCATTAAGTCCTCCATTTGTACTGTAGTGCAATAAAGAATTAAATAAATAAATAAATAAAGCTCAGGCTCGCGGTGGTATTCAAACCATAGACTTGCTGCGCGACAGTCCATAGCCAAGGCCACTGAGTCATCACTGTTTTAAAATTGCTTGCTTCTTTATTAACTGTAATGAATATTGCATATAATTAGGCATTGAGGCTGGTGTGTGACCCGTGGGGTGCAAGCCTAGAGTTGCACCCCCAGCATATTACCATGGGTGTCGTAAGAAGTTACTAAGAAGAAAATACTGAAAAATGGCAGCAGCACCTTCTGAGAAATTGGCACCTTTAACTGCGATTTCTAAGACACCTGCCAAGCTTGGGGAATATCGTGAACCCGCTACCCATAATGATAATCTCATTACCCCAGTCCCCGGTAGCTCCATTACTTCTAGCAATCCTAGTCGCTGGTTGCAGGCCAAGTGGAACACGGGGTGCGAAAAATCAGAAAGAATAGAATACCTAACAATATTCTTTAAATGAAAAAAGATGTACCTAAATGAGACAATAAATATGTATGACGTCTTCCGGCTGATGTTAATGATGATACTGTGTATCCGTGACTTTTAGCTATATTTTTAGCAAAAATATATAAAGACAATGTTGGAGCTATCTGACTTATTCATGTTAGTAGTAGTAGTATTATACACTTGCAATTTAAAAGTTAAAAGATGGAGACCGTGAAGTTTCAGGATAAGAGAAAAGTTATGAAACACTTGAAGAAAACTTGAACCTTGTAGTCATCTTGCATAGAAACTGCGTTGGTATATAGGAATGCGTGCGTAACTCCTCTCGTTGAGGGTAAGTAGGTCTACTGTAATCCTTGCATTATTTATGCCATAAACAAATGAAAATGGGATTCTGACACACAGTGTATGCATAACAGACATTATACCTTGTAGGTGCCCCCACCATATTTGTGTCGCTCAGATAACTTTATATACAATGACAATACGTTTCATTAGTCAAAGTGCACGGTCATCAACTAGACTACTAACTTCATCAAATCGCAAACTGTTCTAAATTTAATCTAATCGAATTTATTTTTCAAACACATAATTCTTGTAACACTCGAGGAGAATAAGACTGAGAAATTTTGGACTAAAAAATTTACAATTTGACTTTCACTTAGCACGCGATAGTGCTTGTATACTCATTGGATAAGAGCTACCAAACAAGACAAAATATAATGAATGCCTCATTCAAAAATAAGTCGCCCAGATACTCGTTATATTTATACATAGCTCAAATTACACGATTTTTAATATAAATATTGTCTCTATCTCAGCTGCAACTCCCCAATGCAATACACCATACGCCACAACATAATACTGTGAAAGTAAGTACACGAAATAAACTAGCCTAGCCGTAGCTACAATCCGTTGACTGACTTATCTGACGAACTGCATATGCAGCACAACTAACTCTGCCGGATAGATTATGTTAATGAGAATCCCACTGTAAAGTTGAATCTATTTTGATTCCCAGGAAGACTGTTGCATTGTTAATTGAGAGATTATCTAAGCCAAGCCCGTCATAATCGGTTTATAATTTTATGATGGGGTATTAGTACTACGCAAAGGAAAATTCTTAATCACTGTTCTAAAATGTCGTTTGATAAACATACAATATCATACAATACAAACATAGCATATATCAATGTTTTGGCTGTGTTTCATTTATCATCATCATCATCACCATATCAACCGGAATGTCCACCGTTGAGTAAGGTCTCCCCATGGGGGAAATTTGCCATAATCCCCACGCTTGGCAGGCGTCTTGGGGATCGCAGTCGAAGTTGTCAGTTCTTCTTCCGGTAGAAGGCGCTACTTCCGGTATTTTTCCCTTAGTGACCTCTCTTACAACACCCAAGAGAGTGACATTATAACCCGGCCCCTACGGGTCATTATATTCATATTGTTTCTTTATTTATTGCTGATAGGCTAGCCTTTGACTACTGTCTTACCTGATGATAAGTGATGATCTGATCGAATATGTTGTTCAGGCTAACCTAGAATTTCTATATTGTATATTCTTATATTTATATTTATTGAATTATAGTTGAATATAATTCACATAAGTTTTAATTGATATTTAAATGAAAGTCCGCACAACAAAACACAGAATAGGAGCATATTTAAAGGTATAACATTATTACGAATAAAGGGTTATGATTTTTTCAAACTTGAGATAATATTATTAGCGGTAAACTATGTAGAGATAATACATAATGACATAATATTTGTTGGATTCATTAGAAAAGCAATAAATAATATTAACATTACCTTAAGTATGTACACATCAAACTGATAAAAGATTTCAATCTGATATACGTACCAACAAAATTTCTTAAGTAATTAGTAAGAAGTAGATTATTACTACAATATATGTTTTTTTTTTTTTTTTTTTTTTTTTTTTTTTTTTTTTTTTTTTTTATCGTTCAGAAAGTCTATTATTTTGCTATATAGTCTTAGCTATTATGATAATTTAGTTAGTATGTATTAATATTAGTTATTAAATATGCAGCTATATCATAAAGTATTATTTTATAATTAATTCTCCTCTGTTATTGTAATTAATTATTGTCAATATGTTCCCAAGTCGTTAACCATTTATTACCTTCTTTCATTTTCTTCCATGGCGTATCATTGATGTTTATGTGGTCGTCAATTGACTCGAGTCCATTTCCGATTTATTCTAGTAGCTAAACTAACTTCTCCTTACGGCGGGATTTGTAAGAGTAGATTCTACTTGGGAACACAGCAGTCTAGACTAAGTATACTCGCATACAGTGCAGACGTATTGGCCCATAGAATATAGCTATAATAATAATAATAACTTTATTAATCTTAAAACTATTAACATATAATGAATCTTACTTCAATAGGTAGGTACTTAAAATAAAGTTGTTACCAATAATTAAAACGTTTACTACTGTATATTACTGTAGTAGGTAAGTTTCGAACTAAGTACCTGTAAACAATTTTTATAATCTACTCGTAGGTTAGGTACATGTTTTGTACAGTAATTTATATCGCGAGTGACACAATACACGTTAAATTATTTAATTACAGTATACTTAAAACTTAAAAAAACTTACAGTACTTAAACGATTTCCAGTTATGTCTAAATAACATATTGAACATTAAGTTAGTCGCGATCACGTTTAAGTCCCGTTAAATACTTATAAATATATATATTCAAGTTACGAAATACTTAATGTTAATATAGTAAACGTTATTAAAATGGTTATAATTTAATACAGTTTACGTATCCAATACGTGCATACTACTTTTTAGTAGTTATTTAAGGGTTTGGTATTTATAAATACATCCATAAAGATACTTAAAATTTGGTGACAGTACTACTTTAATTGGTAAACAACGAATTTAGGTGAAAGATTCACATCTACCCTCCGCACTAGTTTGCACTGTACGACGGCAGGGCAGAGCGTTCCTCGTCCACAAAACAAGTTATTATTCTAACGCAGTATACGCGCGGTAAACAGATTATTTATAACTGTAACTATTAAGAGATTTTCAAGTATGATATTAGAAATTAGGAGTAACGGTAACAAGATCTATCAAAGTTTATTATAAATAATTATGAACTACTTAAAAATATTTAATTTCAAATAGTAGGTATGCTTATATATATATGTAATATACACTAATAACATATTTACAGTAAATGGTATAAACATAAATATAAACTTTTCTCTACACGTAGATTAGTGTTACAATATTAGTTAATAATAATAAAAGTAATATGTATATATATTGTATGCATGTGAATGTGGTGTAGTGTAGAAAGTATACATTTGTGTGTATTATGTAATGTGTTCATTTGTATGTATATATACAGATGATGGTGTCTAAAATTGTATTGAGTTAGCGAGTGTAAAAGTTATATTGTAACTGAAAGTGGAGGCAAATTTAATTGTTGTAGGTTTTATATTTTTATTTTTATACTGAATGTTTTTAATTTCAAGACATGGAAAAGGTAGGATCCAAAGACGTATTTATGAATCACTTAATAATTACCAATAATGCTTAATCACTTAATCAGTTAATTCATGCACATTGGTACTCAGCTACATAACTGATCAAGACAATACGATAAAAATATTAGACAATACCATTTAAACTGGCGTAATATTTGAATTATAAGACTCGATATTATTTACTTTATATATATTTAATTTATATTACGATAATATAGTCATTAGAGCTTCAGTATCATCATAACTCAGAGATTTCAGATAGTTATCAAGCTTTTTTTGCAGCTATATGCAGTTGAATCAGATAATGTTATGTGATAATTAATTTGATTGTATACATAGGGACCTAACCAGTATGAAAATTTTTTCATAAAATTTGTGTTGCATTTTATAGATTCATATACAATGTCACTTGGACGTTTAAACTGGTGGCCTGCTATCATTGGATATTTATGTTGATTTATAATTAATGATTTTATAAATAGTTGACGAACGCTAAGGACATCTGTGTCGAAATACAGTTGTTGAGTGGGATATCGATAAGGCTTATAGAACATTACTTTTAATACAGCCCGCTGAGCTCTTTCTAAGTGTAGAAGTAATGTTTTGTGCGCTCCTCCCCAAGCAAGGATACCATATGATAAGACTGATTGACATAAGCAAAAATAAACGTTTTTTAAGATATTAATGTCCCCTATATGTCGTAAGTTTTTAAATATATAAATTAACTTCCTTGTTCTTCCTGCAAATAAACGTATCTGGGGTTCCCATCTTAGATATTTATCAACTATTACGCCTAAATACTTGTTTTCATTGGTAGGACTTAAAGGATAGCATTTACACTTATCGAACTGATCACAAGAATGTGCTTTTAGTCCAAAGTTATGATCTGGTTGCAAGTTTTCTTTGATACTAAATGTAATGTACTTGGTCTTTTCCAAATTTAATGTTAGTAAGTTAGAATCTAACCACTTCATAATTTTGGAAAATCCCTTTTCAGCAAAATATTTAGCCTCATCCCATGTGTCACCATCAAATAGAACAACAGTATCATCTGCAAAGGTTATTATTTCGGCATTATCAAGTTTTTTTCTACACAGTGCATCCATATATATCACAAATAACGTTGGTCCGAGGACGCTTCCTTGTGGGACTCCATAGGATACAGTTTCCTCGTCACTAAGCAAAGTTCCTATCCTTACTGACTGTTTTCTTTCTTCTAGGTAACTTTTAAAGAGCTTAAGCGGAGTTCCTCTGACTCCCATCTCTTCCAGCTTCTTTAGTAGTAGTGGAATAGAGACAGTATCAAATGCCTTTGCCAAATCAATAAATATACCTATACACTTTTTAGAATGATCTAATTGTTTAATAACATGTGTTACTAGTTTATTAATGGCATCTGAGGTTGATTTTTTAGCTCGAAATCCAAATTGATTTGATGAGATAAGTTCATATTTTTCTAAATAGTTTAATAATCTACAATTTATTACTTTTTTAAATATTTTCGAGAGTGTAGGCAATAGTGATATTGGTCGATAGTTATTGATACTGTCTCTATTTCCAGCTTTATGTATTGGAATCACTATGGATTTCTTCAGTTAATTTGGGTAAACACCCGAATTCATGCATTCGTTACAAAGATATGCTATCGGTGCGGACAGGATATCAATGCCTAGCTTAAAAAGATTTACTGAGATACCATCCCATCCAGAAGATGAGGTATTACGTAATGATATGATATGTCTTTTAATTTCTGATTCATCGGTTGGTAAAAATACTATAGAATTTGGTGTGTATAACTTATTATCCTTAAGCATAGTGAGATTATGTTCAGTAGTTTTAAGACGATTTAATATTTGGGCAGCTAGGTTTTGGCCTACATTCGCGAAATGACTGTTTATCTGTGAAATTGCATGTTTCGAGTCAGTAGATACATCAAGAAGCTCAGTTGGAGATTTGGAAGATTGATCCATATTACAGATATTTTTTATTATCTGCCAAGTCTTTTTTATATCCCCTCTATTTTCATTAATTATTCTTCTCTCATACTGATTTTTTAATTTTTTCAAAATTCTGTTGCAATGGTTTCGGTATCTTAAGTAAGTTATTCTCAATGATTCATCATATGGTTTTTTCTTAGATCTAAGGTGCAAAATGTCCCTAAATTTAATGCAGCGAAGTATGCCCGTTGTTACCCATGGCTTAATGATTCGCTTTCTCTTAGGAAGAGTAACTAGACGAGTGTGCTTATTTATAACCCGATCAATTATTTTTAGAAATTCATGAGTACTTTCATTAACATCTGAGAATGTTGAAAACGTGGTGTGCCAGTCAACAGATTTCAATTCATCAATGACTGAGGTATATTCCACTTTTTTAACCGTCATTGTTGAATCCTTTTTTTTATGAATACTCTTATTTTCTAAACATGTTATGATAGTGTAGTGGTCCGTTACCGTAGATAGACAAACAATAGTACTGACCTCACTTTTAGTCTTAATGAAGCAATGATCCAAGCAATTATTTATCCTTGTTGGAAGCAAATGTGTGGGCATCAGACCATTTATAGCTAAAACATTAAGGTATTCCGTACTTTTTGTATCAGTATTTCCTTGCTTGATATCAATATTCATATCTCCTGTTAAAATTATGTCGGGAAAGGTTTTAATTTGCGATATAACTTTGTCCAATGATATCAGAAAATTGTCTATTGATTTAAAACATGGCGGTCTATAAATACCTAGCACAGCAGTGTGATTTCCTATTTCTACTTTTAGGCAATTGGCATCGTCTATCGATGGTTCAGTTACTTTAACTTTTTTAAGATTATCTTTGACATATATAACAACACCGCTGTTTTGGTTGATAATTTTCTCTGTAAAGTAGGATGTGTAACCTGGTAGATTGTTAATTTTATGAGTAATAGAGATCCAACATTCTGTTAAAACAATGACGTCAGGGTACAAGCGGCAACGTGCCAAATGAATCTCGAACTCACTGAAATTTTGGTTCAAGCTTCTAATATTTTGGGACAGCACAATAAGTGATTTTTTATTTGAATTGACTAATTTTCTACATTGCTCAGGATCATTTAACATAGTGACACTACCCACATTGACTATTTTGTCAATGTCAGGCAAAACGTTGTTTAGAATGTTATCATCCATTGTCATTTATATAAAATTTTCTTATGGACTTTTGTGCACGATGTGATGATCTCAACAATGCAGAAAACTTTACACATGTAATAATTTTTATCCAATTAAGTATGCCCCAGGACGTGTGAATAATAAAGTAAAATTGTGTGTTTAAATGTGATGTGTAAAAATATAAGTTTTCTGTTTTAGATAATTCATGAGAATGGTGAACTATAAGTTGATACATATTAATTTTATATATAAGACTAAATAAGACAAGTAGTAGTAGAATTAATAAAATTAGATGAGTATTATTGACTGAAACTAGTCAATCTAAACGAGCACCCAGATCTTGAATTTGTTTTAAGGTCTTGACAAGAATTGCTGGCTTACCATCAGCCTCTCGCAGGAGCACTCTACCACGTGATATCCAGCAGAATTTGTAGAAACCAGACTTTTTAAGATTGCGCGCATGGAAGTAAATTTTCCTAGCAAGTGGTGTCAGAGCGTCTGAAATATAGATTGGGCGATTATATTTGCATATCGCACTATTTTTGAAGCAATGACAGCTAAGCGATAATATTGCCGTGCCCCAGGTCTATGGTTCGAGCCTACCACCCTCAAATAGAAAACCTGCCCAACATCTAACAGTGTTCCGGCAGCAGTTCTTCAGAGCCAGTAGGTAATATTACAAGCAGAAGAGACTTAACATTTCTTGCAATTAATTCAGGCTCAAAGAGAAAGAAGAAGGTTGGCCGAAAATCCTAACGAAAATTGATATAAGTTTTTGTTTTCAATATCACCTCAATTTTAGAACAGTTTAAAATATTGTATATTTTCTGTTACTAGCACCTGTTCTTGATTGCTATAGGTACGGAGTAATAGTAAATATTCCCGGCTGGAGCAATAATTTGAGATTTTCGCTCAGCACGCGATAGTGCTTGTAATCATATTTAGAAATATAGAAGGGTAGCGACATTATTGCGAGAGTTGTGTTTGAAAAAGCACTTCTTTCGATCAGATGAAGGTAGTTGTGTGGTTGATGACCTCACACCGTCCCCTATGACGGTTAAAGTAATACAATTGGAGTACAAATTTTCGCCTCATAAGAGTAAGGTTCCAGTGGCTGAATGGAATAGGATGATGGAATAGACGCGGGTTCGATTTCCGTCCGGAACTAAAAATGTTGTACACCAATCATTTGTAAATGTGATTTTCACTTAGCACGTGATAATGCTTGTAATCATATTTAGACAAAAAATATTTATATAGTAAATATTATTTGCTGCAGTTATCAAGATGAGGATCCTTTACTGCTAAACTTCCAGTCACCACCCTGTTCACTCAATATTCTCAATAAAGCTTTAAATGCGGCTCTTTAACGGTCAACGACATTATTCAAAAAAGACAAAATTCATCAAGAGACGTTTTCGACGCGACAAATTTCTATGGTATCATTAAAGAATGCAACCAAACTTCGCAAGTTTTCAGATGTTTATTCACTACCAAAAAAGTATAGTACCTACTAGGGTGTAAAACACAGATCAAAGACTGGGTTCATAGTCTTTGGTGTAAAAGTATAGTCTAAGTATAGTATTAGTAGTGTACTATTACGAAAGCATTTTGGATAAAAATGTTTTCGTAATAGTAAAAAGAAGGAAAAATAATGTTTCCACATTTCATTGAGTTATATGTGTAGGTTAAGTGTGCGTTTTCTCCACGATTATTTTTGGCGATTACACGCATGGATACCATAGTTTTATCAGGTGTAACGACGATTTTAGAATCAAGGTCAGTTTTCATATGAATTGAAATTCCTCATTTATAAGCCTGCGGCCAACTGAACTTAGATGTGATTTACGACAATAATAATAAACTTACATAATAAGTAGTATTATGTGATTTTTTTACAACACGCAAATGATAAAATTGTTTTATCAAATGGGTATTCTGTTAGGGCAACGTTCGCCAATTTTATGGTTTTCGTAATCATCCTACTGAAAGAACTATTCATAGTGTGGTGGATAAATTTGAGTCCATTGATTCTGTAAATAATTAACCTAATCCCGAACAACGGCGGAACGCAAAATCTAACGAAAACATCGCCGCTGTCCGTGAGAATGTGTAGAGGTATTCGATTTCTCGTACACAACGTCGAGTATTCGATGAATAGGCTCTGGAGCAGTTATAGAAACTGACCCTAATTTTCATTGAAAATTAACGTTGTCGATGAGGCCCATTTCTGGACAAATAGGAACGTTATCAAACAAAATTGTCGAATTTGGGACTATACTAATCCACATGAGATCCAAGAGCGTTCAATTAATCCTGAAAAAGTCACTATTTGGTGTGGAGTTCGGGCTGGTGGCGCCATCGGCGCTATAAGTTACCAACTTCTTTTTAGATTACCAACTTCTTTTTACCTGAAATGGACAGAGGCGCTACATGCCACACAATCCATGCCATTGGCTGTTCTTACGAATCGGTTTATACCACAATGCACCTTCAATCTTTTTTTAAAGAGATAGATATAGCTATACTACCTTGAATAACCACATGAAATTTTTACTGGAAATCAATGACCTTCTATACACAGAAGGTCATTGCTGGAAATCAATAATTTTTGAGGAATAAATTAATGAAGTTTTAAGTTAACCTTGATTGTTTGTGTATTATGCACTTCTACTAATTTGAAATTTACTCATTTGCACACAGATGACTAATCGAACAATGCACTTTCCACAGATACCAAAATATTTCACAGAATGTACAGAACATTGTACGTGTAATGATGTACGGCTTCCAAATTAAAATTATAAAACTAAGTTTCCGTAACCCGCCAACCCCTCAGGGGGGATGCTTCAACCCCCCTCTCTTCCCTCCTCCCCTACCTATATTACATAATATGTATGTATACCGATTCTATAGTTTTTCTGGAAATTCTATAGTCAATAGTCAATAGTCATTTATTCGTATTAAGATACACGTCAAAAAGGTTATGAAAATAATTAATATAGGAGGATATGAAAATAATTAATTAATTATTATATATAATTAATTATAGGAAGATACATTTGTATAGAAATTAAATGTCAGAATAATAACGTAATTATTAATAATACGTTCACATACATATATAAAAAAATTATAAAAAATAAAAAACTTAATAGGATTATCTTATAGAACTAAATAATCAGTTTCATGCTAACAAATTCATCGTAGGAATAAAAATTTTGCTCGATAAGCCAGCATTTTAATCTCTGTTTAAAAGCGTTGACACTTTTTGCCTCTATTACATTTTTTGGCAACCTGTTAAAAACGGTCGGGCCCATGACATGCGCCAGCTTGCCAGATTTGGTTAGCGTTCGGGACAACGATGCTAATTTTCCCCTACTTCGTGTGCAATACGAGTGTGTGTCCCCGAATTTCGTATAAGTAATAAGGTTCACACTGACGTATACCGCTACCTGGTAAATAATAATAGAAGGTAACGTAAGGATTTTCAAAGACTTGAAGAATGGCTTCACAGAAGTGTCTTGTGGAATGCGTGCTATTGCGCGTACAGCCCGCTTCTGCATGCGAAATGCTCGCAGCCAGTCTGCACCACGGCCCCATATTTCCGCACCGTATTGCAGCACAGAGTGGACTGTCGCGAAATAGCACGATCGCACGGCATTTTCGGGAAGAAAACGTGATAGTCTGCGAAGGGCAAAGGTGGCGCTGCCGAGTTTCGCGCAGATTTTGTCGATGTGGAATTCCCAAGTCAGTGCTCTGTCCACTTCGAAACCTAAAAATGTTGTGTTGCTGCATTGCTCTATTCTAGCCCCACTATCTGCAAAGACTTGCAAGTTCAAAGGAGCACTACCCGCGAGGTTAAAATGTAAAAAATGGGTCTTTTTTTAAGTTCAGAACTAGCCCGTTAATTCTGAACCAATTTGCTAATTGGGATGCTGTCTCGTTAAGTTTCTGTTCAAGTTTGCCTACTGATGGGGCCGTCACCACTGCTGCAACATCGTCAGCATACATCAGTATTTCAGCGGTATTTATGGCGTCAGGCAGGTCGTTCAATAGTAAAGAGAACAATATATTAGATATGGCTGAACCCTGAGCTACCCCCATATTCAAAGGTAATGGATTCGACCTCTCCTGCCCTCCGTCTCCAACGACTATTTGCGTCCTGCCCTTCATCATGTCACATAATACCCCAAGTGCTTTATTCTGAATCCCATAGTGCTGCAGCTTGATGTTGAGGATAGTGTGATCTGCCACATCGAATGCTTTCGAAAGGTCACAGCACAGTACCGCTACTTGCTGTGACCTCTCGCGGGCGTCCATCACACGGCGCACTACTTCACGGGTCAAGGTCGTAGTACAACGACCTTCACGGTATGCATATTGGTGCTCTGATAGTGCGTTTGTTAAAGCGAGGTATTGCATCAACCGGAAGTATAGTCCCTTCTCAACCACTTTTGCGATTGTAGGTATTATAGACACTGGCCTGTAACAGTCCATATCCTGCCGCTTACCCTTACCCTTGAACAGAGGCGTAATCTTACTTATTTTAAGAGGGCTGGGATATATTCCATACCTCAAGTAAATGTTGAACAGATCTGCCAGTACACCAGCCAAAGGCATGGCGGCCATACCTAAAACTTTCATGGATATTCCATAGGCATCTTTGGATGGTTTCGGCGGTATTTCTTTTGTCATAATATGATAAACTTCGTGCGGTACGAACGGCCTCAGCCTAAGCGAGCAGTTAGCCGGTGCGCGCGCCGCGGTAAGGGTGCTCTGCACCAGGATCGGGTCAGATCGGGGCGCCCCGCAGGCAGCCGCAGCTGCCACAAATCTCGCGTTCATCATATTTGTGACCTCTTTTTTTGATTGAAAGGGTTGGCCAGTACCATCTCTAATAAGATCTGTGAAATCAATATTATTAGAATCATTACATTTTCCTCTTTGTTGGTTAATCACGTTCCACATAGATTTTGAGGTATTTCTACTATTCTCTATCAGTCTGGTGTAGAATTTAGATCTTTCTTGATTAATCATAGTATCATATTTGTTATTTAAATTTTGCAACACATTGTTTATTAAATCATGGTCAGAATATTTATTACTAATATCAGTAACGTCAATTAAAAGTTTTCTAAAATTTTCTATGTCATTAGATACCCAAGACTGGTTTATTTTTTTCTGGTCAAATAACTTAAGCGGGAAGCAAACGTTAAATTTATTGATGATTACATTTATAATGGCCATTGTAAGTTTGTCAGTATCGATGCAATTACGACGCTTCACGTCCTCCCAGTCCATATACTCCAAAGAAGTGACAAAACTATGTCTGTTCATGAGAGAAAAATCTCTCACGTAACGTGTCTGTGATGAAGATTGAACGTCATGAAGAATTATCTCCCCACGAATAGCAAAATGGTCGCTGAGCAGTGTAGTGACAGGTCGGGCGGACACTATATGTTGTGGTAGGTTAGTGTATAGGTGGTCTAGGCATGTTGAGGTACATGCTGTTACGCGGGTAGGAAAATTTACAATGTTGGCCATGTCATGAGCCGAAAGTAAATCAGACAACCGCTTTGTTTCTGTGTTTACACGACCAAGGCAGTTAATGTTAACATCTCCTACAATAACGCATTCTTTTTCTAGTTCGCTTATCTTATCGAGCAAAACCTCAAAATAAGGAAAAAATTCGGTCGCGGTTACCAGATTTGTTCTATATACACATATGACTGTCATATTCAGGTCCAAAAGATCTACCGCGGATACTTCACAGTAACGTTCTACAGAGCAATTCGTTAATGCAGTGTTTTCTACACATTTAATGCCGTTCTTCACGAAAATACACGAACCGCCGTGAACGACGTTTGTTCTACAAAAACTAGACACTAGTTTGTATCCATCGATATAAATACACTTTAATTTTTTGAGACATAACCAGTGCTCAGTAAGGGCAAACACATCACACGCGAGAGAACTTTTTAGTAACACTTCTATCTTAGTTGTTTTTATATTGATGGATGCAATGTTTTGGTGACAAATCACAAATAACTTATCCTTTGCATTCACAGTATTCATTAGAGTAGATAATTTAGAGCTGCGCGTATCGCTGCTGTCGTTAGACTGAGGAGACCGCTGTGATCGGGTCGCTGGGGCTGCTACACTGGGTGGCAGCGGCTGTCGCAGGACCGGTTTGACCACCCCGCACGGAGCGGGGCTCCCGCGGAAACCTCATTACCCAATCTGAGATTTTGACTCGTGCAGGCCACGATATTGGATCGCTCAGTTGGTTGTACAATTGTTCTGGACAACCAATAACAAATGCTGCATGTCGGTCAGTTTTTATTTGGCGTTTTTGACACTGTACTCGTTACATTTGACAATTCTATTTACGAAATTTAGTACGTTTTGTTCAGTGGTGTCCGGTTTTAAGGACCATACTTGTAAATATTTTAGTTGCTCCACTGTCTGGAGCTCAATATCTTCCTTTCCAACACCAGTAAAGAAACGACGTTTGTTTGAACGTTTTCCGACTGTTGTCCATGAATCTTTCTCAGACTGAGAGGGTACATCTACCTTATCAGCTGATTTTGACGGTGATTTATTCGGAGCGGTTAGACAAGGAACTACTTGTGAATTGATTCGGCTACCATCGGGCATAGCTTCGTGCACCATCGCTTTAGATGCACCTGTCATAGAATCGCGATTCTTCTTATTGGTCGTACCTGCGGTATCCTTTTTTGCGGCGGCAGTGGCTTGCGCATAATTGGCGCTTGTACTGTTGGTTGCACTCGAACGTACTTGCCGAATTGGTCGTTGCATTGCGGCTGGAGGTTTCGCAATTGGTGTTGCTGTCCTTGTCAGCTGACTTTTGGCATCCATTACTGATCTTACTTGTTCCAACATGGCGTTGTTTTGCTTCAAAAGTTCGTCAAATTTTTGGTCTTTTTCAATCATTTTTGCTTCTATGGTGCAAATTTTACTTGTCAAGTCAAGCACTAGTTTTTGAAGATCCCTTACGATAACTTCAAGCGCTTTATACGTCATTTTCGAAATTTAAACTTGAATAAACGTGGAGTAACCTTCGCACCGTGTGACCGTCCGTCACGAACCAGATACAATAATAACAACCAGATATATACATGAGCGATTTCAGGGCATAGTCATCTTTGGGTAAGGGTATCATGGTTAGAACTTTTCTTGTTGGACTTTCATTAGTTGCAGGCAAATAAGTCACAAACCACAGTGGCCCTCAAAGCCAATATAACCCATGACATTGGCCGATTAATGCGCCAATCATAGAAATTGTGGATTTTTGATGCCCAACACTGATCTCTTCTTATTCCGCCTTGCAACTGGAACGTAGTCCTGATACATGACATTGACATCTAGGTTTCGTGGTAATATGTTTTGTTCCATCGCATTCCATAAACAAAGAAAAAAAAACATTCAGTTTTTAGTTCGTCATTGCGGAATAATTATTATCGGGAACTAAACTATCTCTGATTACCTGAACAAAATTTCCTCGAGCTTCCTGGTATTACATTTATAGCACCCCCCAAATACAGGGTAAGTAATGTAAAGTGCCAGTTTTGTTTCAGAAGTTTGCACCGCTGGGACACTCTTATTAATATGTGCCCCCTGTTTGTGAGAACAATCAACATGATATTTGGAATATGCAATTTTTTAACAGGAAGCACTTTTACACTATGAACACTTTTACACAGGCCCATAGGCAGTATAAATGCTCTGCCCACTACTAGTTGGTGGCTGGATTATTCTCCTAACAAAACAATGCTTTAAAAGATTTTTTTAATTATTAAAGTACAATGTGTCCCGACCAAGGATTTTTATTATTTAGGGTGGACATAGATGCTGGCTACCGCCTGTGCGATCGTCCAGCTCCACCGGATTTTGGGCGAAGGCCTAGCCCTACAATAGCACGGGAAGGAGAAGGCACTTCTCCCGAGACGGGCGTAGAAGGCGAAAAGCACCTTCTACCTCCGTCTTCTGCGGACGCCGAAAACGTGCCGCTACTATAGGAGGGGTTGACAGCGAGCTCAAGGGCACCACTATGGGCCGGACCTCGGCTTGTCTCGCTGTCGGGAGACATGGGGGGAATCGGAACAAATTGCCTCTGTGCAACTGCAGTGTTGCACAGTTGGGCCCTACTGGATTGAACTCTTTGACTATTTGGAGAGCCATTTATCGGGACCTTGTTTTTGCCTCGAGCTCGCCGGCGAGCTCGGTGTTTGATTGTGTAACCTCTAATTACCTCATACCTGGGGATGTTACCTGGACGACTTGCGGATGACGCTAAAGCTGCCAACGTAATGGCTGCGATGGGATCATCCGGGTCGTCCAATACCTGCCGTGGTCGGCGACGGGGGGGTTTAAAGTGTGGATCGGAGGAGGCAGTCGAGTAGTTCGATGCCTGGACAACCACAGGGTTCGGGCGGTGGGGTGCTCGATCAAAGTGTCGGCGGGCACAGTTCTTATTGAACTGTGCTAAAGAGAGAAGGTATAGGTCGCAATGCAACTCGCTGTTCAGGACATACCACGGGGCGCCGGTTGCATTGCGAAGAAAACGGTTTTGGATGACTTGAAGCTTATGAAGTTGGGCCTCACTAGCATGACTGAACACTACTGATGCGTAAGTCATGATGGGGCGGATGCAGGCAGTGTAAAGTGTCTTCTTATTACTAAGAGACATTTTACTCTCTTTGCGAAGTAAGGGACCTAGGCGACCCATTACGAAGGCCGCCCTGTCACGGACAGTTTTAATGTGATCTGCAAAAGTGAGATGCCGATCAAGGGTGACTCCGAGATATTTTGTTCTACAAACCCAGGGAATGGGTTCGTCGAACAAAATTAGCGGTTTCGGGTAACGGGGGCGTGTCTTCTCAGTAAAGCACATAGCTGTGCTTTTAGCTGGGTTGATCGCGATGCGCCATTTTCGGAACCAGTCACCGATCTCGGTGACGGCCCGTTGAATGGCGAAATAGGACTGTCTGTTGATATGCCACCCAGTGGTATAAATGGCGGTATCGTCCGCATATTGGGCTAGGAATACGTTGAGCTGGGAGCGTGGGATGTCGCTGGTATACAGTACAAAGAGAATAGGTGATAGCACGGAGCCCTGAGGGACTCCGGCTCTGACTGGGTGGGGGGTGGAGAGAGTGCCTTCCACGCGATAGCGAAAGCTTCTGTCATTTAGGAAGTCTTGCATGGTGAGCACAAGACGTTCTGGCACTCCAAAGTGGTATAGCTTGTATATCAAGCCATTGTGCCAGACTTTGTCAAAAGCTTTCGCTACGTTGAGGAAGACTGCTAGGGTCGATTGGGGTCTAGGTTTCTTATTGAAACCCTCAATGATGTGCTCCGTGAGGCGGTGCACCTGTTGGACGCATGAGTGTCTGGGTCTAAAACCAAACTGCTCGTCGGAGATAAGGTGGTGTTCCTTTGCATGGGAATGGAGACGGTTTGCAAGTAACCGTTCGTAAAGCTTGCCTAGGGCACTGAGGAGGCTGATGGGGCGGTAGCTGGTAGGGTCAGAGGAGTTTTTGCCTGGTTTGTGAATGCCAATGACATTTGCACATTTCCAGGTGTCTGGGAATAAGCAGTGGCTCATAGCAGCATTGAAGATGCTGACTAGGAGATGTATGAGAGGGGGAGAGAGAGTTTTAAGAACCCTGTTGGAGGAGCCATCAGCACCTGGGGATTTGCGCGGTCGGAGATCCTTGATCAGTCTCGCCACCTCAGCGTAAGTTGCTAAGGTGATTGGGGGGAGTTAAGAGATGACCACAGAGCTTTTACGTTCGACTTCAGCGTCCACCGAATCGAGGTGTGCTTGGTCAACGTGATCTGCGTTAGGGGAACACTGAGTCTCTAGGCTATCAGCTAGGCACTCAACTTTGTCTTCGTCAAAGAACGCTGGGACTAATGGGACTGGTCTGTATAAGGGAGGCATGTCGTTATGTTTGCTACCTTTCATACCTCGTGCCATGTCCCAATAAGCATGGTGGTTTGGCACGAGGTTTGAAAGTTTGTCACCCCATTGCTGATCACGCAACTCGGACATGCGACTTTGAACCATGCGTTCAAAGTGGCATTTCCTAGTTTCCGACCAAGGAGGTTTCAAATTGAATTAAGTACACATTATCTGTGGTGAGCGGGCTGCACGCGCAACGCGCTGCTTCCGAGCCAATAGACCAATAACAAACTATTTTCTTTTGCCAGAAAAATCAAGATAAGCGTATAGCCATGAGATTAAATAAACAAGTGTATGCAACTGCATATAATTAGGTATTAAAACACTCGTATAATCTTATTTTGAAACTCGCCTGCGGCTCGTTTCAAAAAACTACACTCATATTTTAATACCCTCTATTATATGACAGTTGCATAAACTACTATTTTTAAGTTTCTTAAAGAAGTATGTAAATAAAATATGCCAATAAAAGTCTGTATTTCATTTCATAATTAGAATATTAACGAATGAGATTATATAAAATATATTCATTAAATATATATGAGAAACTCCTTGGTTGATTTATATAAAGAAAGTTATTAAAAATACTTTTTAACTTCTTGGTGAGAATCTGCTGACAACTTATTAAAACTAAACTGGAAAGTACAAAGCACATCTGCAGCAAGAAGCTCGTGTCGATACAAGTGACGCCTGTGTGATAAAGCCTTTACGAGCAAGTGTGTTGAAAATTGTATTTATAATCAAACGCTTAAATTAAGGGCTGAGCGAGCATTATAAAAAAAAGATCAAATATAAGAAAACGTGCCTAGGTTTTTATCCCGTAAATTTAAAAAAGGATTTTTGCATTATTATTATTATTAGCGTGGGGAATACAGCGAGCCCCCCTTAATTGGGGAGCTTGCTATATTCCCAACGCTTGGCAGGTCTTGGCGATCACAGTTTAAAATGAAAGGTCTTCAAAAGGCGCCCATGTGGTATTTTTCTCTTAATTCTTGCGAATCATAGATATAATAATGGACGATATCGGTTTGCGGTGTTGCGTACTAATGGGGGAGCAATTTTAACCTGGTACCTCACGGAATAAGCTTTTTACTAATTTTTAATTATATTCGTTTTTAATTAGACCTAAAAGCAGTGATTTAACTCAAATAACCATTGTACTAACACCACACTTGAATTAACCCTTAATATTTTGTTATACTGAATCGAAATATGACAAAAATTACTTGTAGTTATCACTGTTTTTGTACAGTTACTTAGGTGTTTAATTAGATTCATATTTTGTACAAATGATTGGAGTACAAAATGTTTTGCCCCGGGCGGGATATTCAGCCTGTGAGCAGGCCCGTTTAATGAGAGTTGGGGTTGGATCGGGTACTAAAATTTAATTTAATTTATTATTATAAGGTTCCTTCTGCACCCGTTACCCGAAGGGGGAAAAACCCTATTAATACCCATCGGCTGTCAGTCTGTCAGTCCGTCTGTAAGTCAGGTCTCTTCGACATCAACATAATTAAATCAATCAAAATAAAGAAATAACAGGTCAGTTAAAGTTTTGAATTAAACTCTTTTTAAAAAAGTAAACTGGTTATGAATATAATATGAATGTGTCATAAAATTTAAATATATTTGTATCAAAAATCCTCACTGCATACGAAAATGAAATGAAATGAAAAGAAGTTTATTCCATCATCACACAACATTACAAAACTTCGCACAATTAAATTTAATTTAACAATAAAACAACAATGAATTTCAATGTTGCGTGATGCTAGGAAAGAGTCCCGTCTCAGCATGTGCCAGGTTCAAGAATGACCCTAAGCGCTGGTTTTCAGACGGCACTCCCGACCAACATCACGAACGTGCATGACATAAAATAACAAAACTATAAATAAAAATACATATATACGTATACAAACACATAAAACATATACTGACTTTTACAAACAATTATCATTGTGAACTTACATTTGTGAATTATCTGTGGCATACATAGTCTATGCGTTGCAGACATGGCATCACTAGCTGCCATAGAATGGAAAAAAAAAATACGTATGCTGGTATGCCTACGTGTCGTCATGTGGATATTATTCGATGCACGATTAATGATATAAAATCAATGTTAAACACTACTCCCGACGTTTTCCTCATCAGGATTAATACCTTTCTCAAAAAAGAAAAAAAGCTTACATCGTCGCGTACCCATTATATTACGTTGGGTAAGCTAGGACAGAGGAGTTGACAAAACCTAAAGAAGACGGCATTTCCTCGAATATTGTTGGATATGTGTATTCAACATTTTTCAATTCTTATCCCAAATATGTGTTCTATATGTCTTGTCAGACATCAGAAAGGACTACACAAAAACCTGACGAATAAAAAAAGATAGTCGAGGTGAAAATTACCTCAAGTAATAATACCTCAGTGCAACGTCAACGAGACGTCATATTTTAAGTGCCAATTATTGAAACTCGCTGATAATTAGCATGCAGATTCATATCTATGTTTCTGGTTTGCCAGTTTTTATTCGCAAAATTTGTTCTTATATTCTAAAATATATAATGAAACACAAAACTGGAAAACCAGAGGTATAGATATTATGCTTAACGATAAAATCACAGATTTTAAACACTTGGTAGCAGTTTAAGATATGACGTAATTACGTTTCTAAGGAAATTACCCTTAATTTACCAACACAAGAACCTCACTTGAATCTAAGAGCGTCCCTCAAAATTTAATTTAATTTATTACTTCAACATGTTGCCGACAGATGGAACCACAGGTTACAAAAGTGAGACAAGGTAACACGTAATTGTTTTAAAATGAAAAGAAATTTACCTACAAATAAAAAGAAAATTAAATGAATGCATTTTATTTTTCTGTACAGTATTTGCGTGCGTCATTCATAGAAAAAACGTGTCTTTTACGTTATTTAACAACATCATAAATACTTACCTCGTTCGCAGCTAAAGTTAGACGATGCACGATGCCTATGTTCAAAATGTGTTCAAAGTGGTTGGGCATTTTGCGAATGCAATATTACAGGCACATGAGACTTATCAACTATATCTCAAGGTGATGGGCGCAGTGCAATTCGTGACTTATGACGAAATGCATCTGTTGGCAGACGTTAGTAATGTTATTGGTGACGGAACAAGCTCGAGGCCCACCTGATGATATGTTAGTCCGCTTATCATCAGGCGGGCCTCGAGCTTGTTCCGTCACAATAACATTCCGGCTGGCGGCGATGATAAAGACGAGATACCTATTATTACTGTACCTACTTACATTATACATGAAATAATATAAACTTTTCAAAGGCATTTGAAGAGTATGTCCAAACTGTTTAACAAATCCAAAAGTTGAAAGAACTAGAAACTTGTCCAATACATTTAAATGGTTGAACAGAAACTTGAAAATATTGTAGTAGTCGATCAAAAACTTTATCCAAACTTATTTTAGTCTATACCTACCTGAAGTATTAGGTTATACGAGTAAATGAAGCCTTAGATGCTCTTCGGATTCTCTTCGTCGGAAGGAAAAAAGAAAGGGAAGTGAAATCTTCATTGCCGAATGATTATTTTTTTTTGTTCTAGGTCGTTGGCATTTTCTTTTGGACTGAATTCTACGTAGTACTGCTGTAGTTTTGCTTTAGTGAATGTATTTGATACTGACCATGAGGTGACTGACCATCTTTTACCACATTCCTTACCAACAGATGAGATAGTGGTCTGAAGTTATTCTGGGTACGTAATCTTGGATTCTTACCGAGTTAACGTGCACGGAAAGTCATAAAATGGGTCATTAAAATATAATTGTTGCTTAATTTTACTATATTACTAACAACAACCAGACTTTTTTTGGGTTGTTTACTCAATACTTTTATTATAACCATAAATTATGCTTTTGGGTCCGACGAATGAAAAACAAAAAAGGTTGGGTGTATTTCACCAAATAAATTTATCTGTATCAAAATATTAAGTAAATAACTGTGCTTCACTTAAAATGCACATTAATTACAAAGTTTGATATCAATAGTAGGAAGCCAATTCAATTAATTATTTACCAAAGAAAAAATATAATGTTTTATTTAAGCTTTGTTTTGGTTTGTACAATAGCCAGTATTCCTGTTAACTCATGAGTTTACAATGCTTTTGGCATCAGTTTAAAACCTCATGTACATAAGATGGAAGATTCTTTATACAGCCAAACATTACATTAGGTTTGAGTGGCCGATAATAGCGGCTGATGTCTGATCTGAAAGGGCTCCGCTTTCGCTGTGATTCTGTTCCAGAGTTCCAGTTCTCATTCAGTGTTCGTGTAGGCTGAGTTCGGAACGGTCGTAACGAATCGTCTGCTCCCCCTCGTGTATGCGCTAATATTTGCGACATACCAATACATAAAAGGAAGTGACTTCAGTGCATTAAATGAAAAGTAACTAAATAACTTATTCCCTGGACGCGAGTGCTACATTGGTTCTAATTTTCAGTCTGTGTATTGAAAACAAGGAAAAGTTAAAGAAGTTTGCAACTGTTGTAACTCATTTCATTGAGGTAAGTATTGCAGGTTATTGTTAATTTTTATTGTATTTATTATGTAAATCGTTTTTGAGGGAAGTTAAGTATCAAAATTTTACTAGATGGAAAAAGTTATCGAGTAATTAAATCATTTGTTAGTACAAAAATGTGTTATTTAATTAGCTTGACGATGCAAAACAACATATAATATGTAAAATTTAATAGTTTAGGTATCTAAATTCACCACAATATTAACAATTTTTTTAAGTAATAACTATTTATCTATGTTTTATATTACCTCTATGTTCTGTAAAGTAAAAAACATATAGAAATAATTTAAAATTATAATGAGGAATGTAAGATTTACTTATTCTCGAAAAAAATATAATTTAGATACATTACATAGCTGTTATTAATATATTCACAAGACAACGATACATTGATTTTGTTATAACTAGATACCGAACTAAGGGTAAATAGAATTTAGATTTTTCTCATTGACAAATTTTTAGAGTAGGTACAATTTTTTTTGGACATGTTGTACCTAGATACTCTGAAAATATTTAAATTTCGCTTAGTTCGCGATAGTGATTGTAACCATATTTAAAAATGGAGATATTTCTAAAGTGTTTTTGTGTGGTTCAACATTTCATGATATTAACAATGCTACACCAACAAATATAACTATATCGCACTATGGTTATATTAATGACAATATTACACATAACTTTTTTATTTTTTTATTGCTGATAGATAAGCCTTTGACCGCAATCTCACCTGATGGTAAGTGATGATGTGGTCGAAGGTGTTGACAGACTTAACCTAGAAATACTGGCTCTCAAGGACTGCTGCACACCGTTAGGTGCTTGGCGACAGATTTTCTACTTGAGGGTGGTCGCTAGCCAGGCGGGTATTCGCAAAAATGCCCTTCCACCATGCGGTGAAGCTCAACCCCGCGGTGGGATTCGAACCATGGACCTGCTGCGCGGCAGTCCATAGCCAATGCCACTGAGCTTATTTTATTTTTATCACTGCTTCAAAATTTCAAAGAACTTTGATTCTCATATTTTTCTGAACACAGAGTACAACACTGAGATCACGAAACAACGCATACATTTCTTAAAATAAGTGATTTCTCAATATTCACATAAATTTTTCACCACCAGCGGCGCGAGAATGATTTAACAAAATAAACCATGATGCCTGTAAATCCCCGAAGCGAAGACAGGACATCTTGCTCAATTATTTAGGTACATATTGCTTTTTGTTCAGCGGATTATGGCCCGCATGGAAATTGATTTTATCACGCTCCCTTGGAAACTACGCAGTAAATCGGGATAAAACGTTCTCTATGCCCTTGTTCAAGGCCTAAAAAGTCTAGATAACATTTAGTACTTTTCATCAATATCTATCTATTCTGTCGTCATGGAGGTTAGTGGTAACACAAACTTTCACATATACTTCTTTTTTCACAACTTATAGGCTAGCCTGTGACCACAATCATGCCTGATGGTAAGTGATGATGAGGTTGAAGGCGGTAAATAGGCTTTCCTAATTTAAGGATGGGCCCTCAAAGAAGGAGAGAGAGGTAATGTTATCACTGTGAATCACGGAATCAATCGATAGTAAATATCACTTGCGGTCACCCATCAAAATAATGACCGAATATCGCTTGACCTATCTTTATCGGCCATGAACTGCTAGGCAAGCTACAAGCGCTTCTAAACTAGATTCTGTACGCGGTTTCGCTCGCCTTATACTATTATATCGCGCTCCCGTAAGACTAACCGGTAAATCCTGATTTAAAGTATCCCGTAGTCTAGTCTAGGACTATATACTTAAATTATTCTATGTACCAAATTTTATCAGATCCTTCAAGTAATTTTAAAAGTGGTACTACAGCCCTATAAAATTTTCGTATTATCAACAAGTGTCTAGTAAGAAGTAGGTTATGGAGGTAAATATAATTAAATATTATACTAAATATACACCTTACGAACACTTAATTGTATTTTATGTTTCTCATGTGTGTGAATTTATTCTTTTGAGAAATAAATATCTTTAACCACAAATGCCTACAACGTTACATATAAGGGCTTTATGCTAATACCCGGCTATCTATAGCTTCCACCCACAAATGGAAAATCGGTCGCCAAACAACTATTCTGTATTCCAACAAATGTCCTTGAGAGCATTCTATGTAGGTCAAACCTGTTTACATCTTTTATGATATCACCACTTACCATCAAGTGAGTTTGTGGTTAAAATCTAGCCTATCGGAAAATAAAAAAATGACTACCTATATTATGATATTAAACCGAAGAAAGTTGGTAAGTATTAAACGACATGCATCTTGAGTCTACGTCAAAGTCACTGGTCTATATTTATCGTTGCACCATGCATAATTATGTATGAGTCTCGGCAAAGGTTGCCCACACGATTTCTATTCACGGCTCATTTCAAAGGCTCTGGGGAGGAAAATCTTCACGAAACACTCATTGTATAACTGAAAGTAAACTAAGGACTGTATACTACTTGTATTTTATGCCTGACTTGTTTTTGCACGTGGCTTTTCCCGTGTGTTAGGTATATCGCGCTTCCTCGGGAACTACTCAGTATATTTTGAAGCGCTTGTAGCGAAGTATGCTTAGCTGTGAAGCGCTCGTAGCCAAGTTTGCTTAGCCATTCTGAATCGTTCAGCAAAGTTAAGCAACGTCCGCCGCGGTCATGACTTGGATGGGTGACCGCTGGTGACATTACTACTGAGCGCTTCCGTGCTTCGGAGGGCACGTTAAGCCGTCGGTCCCGGTTGTTGTCTTAGGATAGCAGTCGTTACAGCATGGTGGTAGGGCACTTTGCGAATGCCCGACTGGCTAGCTACCACCCTCAAGTTGAAAATCTGTCGCCAAGCACCTAACGGTGTGTTCCGGCAGCTGTCCTTGAGAGCCAGTAACTCTAGGTTAGCCTAGAGTTACTGGCTCTCAAGGCTGGCTAGGAACAACATCCTCGACCACATCATCACTTACCATCAGGTGAGATAGTGGTCAAAGGCAAACCTATAACGCATAAAAAAAAAAAAAAACTGTTTTTATACGATAAGTTAAACAACGTCTGCCGCGGTCAAGACTTGGATGGGTGACCGCTAGTTACATGATTACTGGGCGCTTCCGTGCCTCGGAGGGCATGTTATGCCTTCGTTATATCCTAAGTGGCCCCGTTGATTGTGGCATTTTGCGAATGCCCCCTGGTCAACTCTCAACCAGAAAATCTGACGCCAAGCACCTAACGGTGTGTTCCGGTAGCTGTCTTTGAGAGTCAGTAACTCTAGGTTAGCCTGAATGACGTCTTCGACCATATCATCACTTACTTTCAGGTGATATAGAGGTCGAAAGACTAGCCTATCAGTATAAAAAAATATTGGTTAAGTTCCTTTGTCTGAATACAGGAATATAATATATACTCATCAAAATCTGTTTATCATTTTCAGAGATGATAGGCAACAAACGCACGCACAATATTGTAATTGTATTTACAATATAAGTCTGGTTTTATAATTGTCTATCTAAGAATTGATTTTAATGCCTCTATACTATACGCACTATTATATTTTACATTTAAGGGGGAGATTCTTTGATTTTAGGGCACTTTAATGGTGAATTCACTGGTGAGGATAATTTTTTTTGTGGTAGAAAACATATACATATATGTTACGGACATTTTGGTATCAATTCTCCGCAGAAGATTTTTTCATAACTGCTTGATTAATAGGTATAAACACACGTACAGCTTAAAATTAGTTTTTGTAACTCCTCTTCATCTATGGTCAAATTTCACATGTACCTTTCGCTAAAATGTGACCAGATATTATATCCTTGACTAATAGATTTGAAAATGTTAAATTTGACAGTTAAATCCATATAAGTGAAATTTTCGCGCATTTCGGAAACAAAAACCAAAAGGCTCTAGCCGCCACGTTCAGTGCGCATTGAAATTAAACTTTATTTAATGTATGTTTTGTTTTCATTTTCATTTCCAAGTTCCTAATACATCTCAACCACCTCTTACCCTTATCTTTTATAAGTAATTTTTGTTCTAGTTGGTATGATAACATATTTTCTTGTGCTGTTTATAGTTTTTACTTCTGTACCGTTATTTAGAGGTCGTTATTGTATTATATGTTGCGGAAATACATTTTTATTATGTCAATTAAAATGTATATCTGACACTAACGCAAACTTAGTTATATATGTACAATATTAATAATAGCTTAGTACTTACTACAGACTCTGTTCTTTAGTTAATTCAACGAATGATAATAATAAATATCTCAATCTACTAAGAGAATTTGGTTTCTGAATTCGAAAGCGGAACCATGGATTAAAAAAATATATAAATCGTACCTTTCACGTACTTAATGGACTTTCTGTTGCCTTTTATCTAAGAACGCTTGATCCCATACTGTATGTAAGAACACTGTGACTAACTTTGTCAATTATTTCCATTTAAGGGAAAATTTTGGACTTTTTAACTCCCGGCATTCAAATCAATAAGTGCCAACTTATCAACTGATTTCCATAATAAAGTTGGAAATGTGCCCAATAATGTTACTTAATACTTTAATGACGTGCAATTAATGATTAAAAATAACTTACAGGTTTCCTAGAAATGAATAAATATACTTCCCCGTAGTGTTCTCCCAAAAATATAAAATAATATAGCGTGAAATTAAGATCTTCATGAGTCTGTATTTAGTGAATTAGTGATAGAGCTTTTTCAACATTAAGCGTTGCCTAGCTTTTTGATAAAATCAGTAATAATATTATAAATGCGAAAGTAACTCTGTCTGTTACGCTTTCACGCCAAAACTATTGGACCGATTTAAATGAAATTTGGTATGGAAATAGTTTGAGACCCGAGAAGAAACATAAGATAGTTTTTGCGCGATAACCTACATATACGCGCGGGCGGAGCCGCGCCAGGAAAGCTAGTTACTAATAAGTCGACGACGACCTACTATTAAAGTGTGATAAAAGAACTGTACTGCGATATAGTATCAGTATTTAATTGCGCTTACAGATCTACTGATGTAATGTATAAATGTACGTGCAAGACTGTATTATGTACGTTGAAGGAAAGGTACTCACTAGCCTTTTCTTCAATTTGATGTACTCTGTGTTTGGTCATGATTGTAAATGGGTTCTGCTGCAATCCAGATGGCTTTAACAAAGAGTTTAACTAGATTATTCCAAATAAAAATTAATTATTTAGGTACACGTTCTTAGGTTCCGTACCTAAAGGGCCAAAAACGGAGTCTTACTAACGCGACTCCACTAACAGTCTGTCCGTCCATATTTCATGGGAAACGGAAGATTAAAAATGTGAAATTAAGATATTTAGTGTAACAGCAGAGCCAGAACCGAATATTGAATTATAAACTCAATTAAAGTATTTACAATAGGGGTTCCAATACTAAAAAAAAACCCAAAAAAGCGTACCAAAGAAAAAAAGCATACTAAACTACCTTATTGTACCTATAAGCTCATTGGGAAGAAGTATTTGTATTTTTTTTAAATCTAAAAACATAGTTAAATCTGGCCAGTCACAGTTGTCATTTTGAAAAAATAACTTATGGGCTAGCTCAAAAACTAAACTAAACTCTTTTCCAAAAAAAACGGACACCTAAGGAAATTTACGTTCTAAGGTCGATTTTAGTTAATTAAATGAAATTTATATTTAGTCTGTATACTTTTAATCGTGTAAATTAATGCGCGTGAAGTGAATTCGAGCAATTAAAAGAAAAAAAAACGATGGATTCTTTAAAATCGATGTACACGCCAAACAATAAGAAGTGGTCGGCAATAAAGACAAGTTTTTTTTTACTTTTTTTAATTAAATAAAGTTACAAATGTAAAAACCTAATAACGAGTGTGACCTCCTCTTGCCAAAATCACAGCTTGAATCCTTCTGGGCATGCTTTCCACGATGTTTTTAATAAAGTTTCGAGGAATACGTTCCCACTCTTCTGCAATGACTCTTTTTAGCTCCCTGATGTTTTGTGGAGCAGGTTGCACTGATCTTACCCGTCTCTTTAGAACATCCCACACATGCTCAATTGGATTGAGGTCAGGACTTCGAGCTAGCCAATCTAAACGACGGATCCTAACTTCTTGCATGTACGCTTCCACGTCGCCAGAACGGTGCGGGCGAGCATTATCATCCATAAAAATGGAATCTTCCCCAAGTGCAGTCAATGTGGGTTGTGCATATTTTGAATTAGGATTTCCATTATGTACCGGTGTGCATATAATGTTCCATTTTCTATGAAAACTAACTCCGTACGCTCCGTCGAATTAATTGCTGCCCAAAACATAACGGAGTGTTTCGAAGAAATCACTCTTTATGGCGGACCATAAGGAGAGATTTCTTCGAAACACACTTCCGCATAGCGTTCCCGTGGTCTTCGCAGCACTCGCCGGCGCCGTTCCTCTCCACACAAAGAGATTCTAGCTTCATCAGAAAACAATACTTTATTCCAGTCCTCCAGAGTCCATGAAGCACATGCAGTTCCGAGCAAACTGAAGTCGAGCAACACGGTGCTCACGGAGTAATTTAGGGCCCCGAGCTGGGCGGTAACTCTTGATATTGGCAGCCAAAAGCCTCCTCCTGGCCGTCCGCAAGCTAACTTCTACTCCTCTTACTTCTTCAAGGCTCTTCATCAGGTCCACACTTGACGCCTTACGATTACGCAACGCCTAACTCACCAAAAAGCGGTCATCTCTTGGTTCTTTTCTTTGCATCGTTTTCTTCCCAAACCGGCTCTTCTTTTGACCGAACCAGTCTCTTGATACCGTTGCCAATTCCTCTGGACAGTTGAACGACTCACATTTAGCCGCTGAGACACGTAAGTTTGCGAACAACCTTCTTCAAGTAGGGCTATAATTTTACCGGCCCTTATCGCTTTATAACTCATATCAAAAAGTGGTATTTAATGTAAAAAGAAAGATTAAATTGTTTAATTTGCAGAAAATATCCAAATAGTTTTAAAATATCGTAATCAGTTAAAAATCGTTTCAGCAATTCACGCCATTAGTAAAGCAATTTTAGAATAATCCACAATAATCATTATTTTTCTTTTAATAATTTTAAATTTGGAACGTAAATAATCATGCCAGGATGCTTCAAAAAACATGCCAATACATCGTCAAATTAACAAAACCTATTTCTTGTTCTTCTTCATTGAAGTAGAGAAAAAAATCTAAAGTGCCCGTTTTTTTTGCAAAAGATAGATAGATAGATAGATAACTCTTTATTGAATACACCATAATAACAACAATAAACTTATTACTAAAACATAACTTAAAACCAAGTGTATCAATGGGCGGTCTTATCGCTCAGAGCGATCTCTTCCAGACAACCCATCAATAAGGGATAGTGTAAAAAAGATCGGGCGGAATTTCTTATGGTCTAAATAATTCTATACATAAATAGTTGATGTTACCAAAAGGTAAAATAATTAACTAAAAACTACAAAAATAAATGAGTACACATACATATATGTAAATATATTATGTAAACATAAATACTTATATTATTAGAATAAATAAATACAAAATATACATACATATATCATATAAACATATATAATAGAATATATACACATATAATTTACTACATGTTAAACATATAATTTAATTAAAAATCATGTTTGTACCGTAATGTCCATTATTATAGTAAGTTAGAGCAAGAGATAATAGTTTTTGACTTGATCCTTGAAAGATTTCAATGAAGTAGCACGTTTAATTTCTAGCGGTAGTGTTTCCACAGTCTGACAGCTTCAGCGGCAAATGAATAGTGGTAGAAAGTAGTTTGAGTTGCAGGTTGCTGTAGCGTTAAGTTTTCTAATGACCGTAGCGATAGAGTATGGGTAGAATGAAGAAATTTAAATTGTTCCTTGAGGTAGCGCGGGGATAGAGGATGGAACAGAATACTGTAAAGGAGAGATAATATGTGAGCATTCCGGCGAAGACGAATGGGGAGCCACTTGAGCTTATTACGAAAATCGGAGACATGATCATATTTGCGTAAGCCATATATTAATCTTATACAAAAATTTTGAAGTCGCTCAAGTTTACTCAGTTGCTCCTAGGTTAGGTCAAGGTAGCAGACGTCAGCATAATCAAGGATAGGGAGCAAAAAGGATTGTGCAAGCGCAATTTTAGTGGTAGTAGGTAGAAAGTTTCGAAGTCTCCGTAAGGATCCTGCGGATGCAAACAGCTTACGGCTAGTGATAGCTATTTGAGGATCCCATGTTAGGCTTTGGTCAATGGTAATACCCAGGTTTTTGACTGTTTTACTAAAAGGGACGATCACTCCATCAAACACCAGTCGCGGTAGTGAGTCCCAATCTACCTTTGAAATCAAGCGAGAACTTCCTACTAAAATAGCTTGAGTTTTAAGTGGATTAACTTTCAGGCCGTAAGCTTTGCTCCAAAGTCAAAGTCAAAGTCAAAATCATTTATTCAATTTAGGCGTCTACGACGCTCTTATGAAGGTCAATTACAAATTTTAATATTGAAATATACTACATTGTACTGCCACGTTCAGCAAACAAAAATTATAGAGCCACTGCGAGAAGAACGGGCAAGAAACTCGGGGCCATTCTTTTAAACGTTTTTAAAAATGTGTTTGGTACATACTATATAATAAAATTATTACAATACTTAATTTACATTACGTAGGTGTTAGGCGCTAGCTTGGCAGAGGCGAACCAGTCCAAGCATTTTTGTCGTTTAAGTAATCACAAACTGTGTAGTAAGATTTCTTTATCAAAATATTCTTCACATGCAACTTGAATTTTCTTTCTGTGAGCGTTGTAATATGTTTGGGCAATTTATTATAAAACCGCACACAATTTCCTAAGAAGGACCTTTTATTTGTCTTTGCTAATCTAAAACCTGGCACCGCTATTTTATCTTTATTCCTAGTGTTATAATCGTGAGTGTCACTGTTTGATTTAAATTTGCTCAAATTTTTACGAACATACATAATATTTTCAAATATATACAGACTTGGTAAAGTTAAAATATCAATTTCTTTAAAAATATCTCTCAGGGATTCCCTAGGATCCATTTCATATATGGCTCGAATTGCACGCTTTTGTAAGATAAAGGTTGTCTCCATCTCAGCAGCAGCTCCCCACAGCAATATACCATAAGACATAATACTGTGGAAATACGTGAAATAAACGAGCCTAGCAGTAGCTACGTCTGTTAGCTGTCTTATCTTACGAACTGCATATGCAGCAGAACTAAGTCTTCCAGATAGATCATGTATATGTGGATTCCACTGTAAAGTTGAATCCATTTTAATTCCCAGGAAGACTGTCGCATTGTCAAAAGAGAGTTTTTCTAGGCCAAGCTTAATGTTTGGTTCAACATAAGTAACATTTGGTAAAGAAAACTTTAAACATTTGGTCTTTTTTGAATTTAAGAGAAGATTATTAGCCGCGAACCACTTAGAGATCATAGATAACACATTATTTACATGAATAAGTTCACTATCCCTCCTATCTACTTTAAAAATTAGGGAGGTATCATCTGCGAATAAAACTATATCGCAGAAATTTTTAACCATGCAAGGCAGATCATTTATATATGCTAGAAACAGAAAAGGTCCTAAAATTGATCCTTGCGGTACGCCTGTTCTTACCAAAGACCCGGAAGAAGTATTGCCATTTATTCTAACCATCTGTAGCCTGTCTGACAGATATGACTTTATAAGATCCAGAGCTTTTCCACGAATACCATAATGTGAAAGTTTTCGAATCAGAGTGCGGTGCTCTACACAGTCAAATGCCTTAGAAAGATCACAGAATACGGCAATAGCATCCTGTGAACTCTCCCAGGCTTCAAGTATATGTGACATCAATTGAGCACCTGCATCTGTTGTGGATCTGCTCTTTGTGAAACCAAACTGATTCTCATTCAATATATTATGCTCATTAAAATGGGATAGAAGTTGTTTGAGCATAATTTTTTCGAATACTTTACTCAGAACAGGTAAGATAGAAATAGGTCTGTAATTGCAAGGATCAGATGTAGCCCCCGACTTCAAAATTGGAGTGATTTTACTTTGTTTCATTAAGTCGGGGAAGTTTCCTTTATCAATACAAAGATTGAATATTGTTTTTAAATATGGTGCAATAATGCATATTATAGACTCTGCCACTTTAACTGACATACCCCACAAGTCTTCGGTGCTCTTAATATTTAAATTTTTAAATGTCTTTATAATTTCAAATATTGTTGTGTGTCTGAAAGAAAAGTCCGGCGATTTGCAGGGGAAATTATGTATAAGCAGAGTTTCTGCTACATCGGGACATGCATCCAATGACTTAGTGACTTCTAGGGGTAAGTTAGAAAAAAAATTGTCAAATATATTTGCCACTTGTATTGGATCAGATATTTGATTTTTATCAACATTTAAGACATATGTAGAATCTCTAGGTTTATTTTTTCCGGTCTCAGTATTTATAGTATTCCAAATGGTTTTTATTTTATTTTTAGACTTGCTAATTTTATTTCTAATAAAAAGAGATTTAGCACACAAGCAAACAGACTTAAACATTTTTGAATAGTTCCTAACATAATCACAAAACTGCTTGCAGGATGTCAAATTCTTCCTGCGATACAGATCATACAAATAATCTCTACTTTTTCGAGTATACCTGTAGTTGCCCAATCACCGAACTTCAACTTTCCATTTACTTGTTTCTTTATTTTTGGACAAACTTTTTGAAACTCAGTATTTACTAGAGAGAATAAACTATTATAAATGTCATTCGGGTCACTATGAGATTCCATTCCATTATTAGAGACAAGTCTTCATTAGTTGCTTTTACTGCTTCATAAAGGTTGAGCAATGTTGCTTGGCGGTATAGTTGTAGATCATCTGCATAGAGGTGGTAGGATGAAGAAATGTTTTGAGATATTGAATTTATAAAAATAGAAAAAAGAAGAGGGGATAATACGCCACCCTGAGGTACACTGGCGGAGGTGTCACACCATGAAGAGAAGCGATCTTCAATGCGAACACGAAACCAGTCAATCACCGTTGGAGATATGTTGTTTGAGCGAAGAATTGCAAGAAGTATATCGAAGTCAACAGTGTTGAACCCTCTGCTAAAATCTAAAAGTGTTAAAACAGTTAACTGGCCGTTATCCATCGCTAGACGGATATCGTCAGTAATTTTCAGGAGAGCCGTAAATGTGCTATGTCCCGGACGAAAGCCGGACTGAAGGGGGTTTAAAAGATCATTGTGAGTAAGAAAAATGTTATTTTGGTTATAAACTAATCGTTCAAGAACTTTTGATAGAAATGGAAGTATTGAAATTGGGCGATATTCTGAATGAGATTTTGGATTTGTTTTTTTTGGCAATGGGATTATTTGTGCTTCCTTCCATATTGAAGGAAACTTACTATTTAATATGGAAAAGTTAAAAATACAACACAGTATTGGAACAATAATATATTAAATAGGAACCAGCATATTTCGGCTGATTCCATCAATTCCAACAGCATTCAAAGAAAAAGAAAGCATGCTTTTCTTAACATCACAAGCGGTGAATTGACTAAAGACGAATGAAGAAATGTCAGGGGTTGTAACGTTAGGAAGAAATTTTAAAGTATTATCTTTTGAAGAATCGTCTATATAAGACGAAAGTATTGGTTCAATGAATTAATATCTAAATTTTTGGGAATAGATTCTTGATGAGATTTACCAACCCCTAATGACCTAAGAAACTTCCATACTTTTGCTGGATCCTTTTATTGAACCGACTCATGAATATGGCGCCTCTGTGCATCTCTACACACCAAATTGCAGTGATTCCGTACCCTCGTGTATCGGGTTTTGTTCCCGTCTGTAGGATTAGACTTATATTCAGTTTTCGCAAGTGTTTTTTTATGTCGTAGTATTTTTATATCCTCAGTAAGCCAGGGGGCAGGTGTATGTTTTATTTTGATGGATCTAAATGGGGCATGAACATCATAGAGTTGAGTGATAAGAGAATTGAATATTGCAATTTTGTCGTCAATTGAATCAGAATCTATTACTGGGGACCAATCAATCTTTTTAGCATCGTCTAAAAATGTATCTTGATTTATACAACTAAAATTACTTTGCAGAATAATTGTAGGTCTAGATTTGGGAGGACGAATCTTGTAAGATAAGAAAATCAAATCATGGTAGGAAAAATCATCAGCCGAACACTGACCATACTTAGCAACAAGCTCTAATGACGACACCATGATAAGGTCCAAAAGTGAATGGACTGAATTTGGAAAGTGATGAGTTGCACTGAGTGGGAGAATATGCATGTTGCTAGCTTTGATTAGGGTCTCTAATGAAGTAGTGCGACTGTTATAATTTAGGAGGCAAGTGTTGAAATCACCCATAACTATTGTATGACTATAGGATGGAATAATATCTGTTATGAGCTTTTCAAAGGACGAGAAGTAATTGTTGCTATCTGAATTGCTATAGTAGACTCCGAGAAGTACTTTAGAATGGGAAAGAAGAACTTCAATAAAAAGATGTTCGCCAGCATTTGGGGGAGGTGGTTGAGTTGATGTGCTTATGTTACAGTAAAGGGAATATGGGCACGGATGTAAATAGCGACACCACTACCGCGGCCAAATGACCGATCATTGCGAATGAGATTAAACCCTGGTAAGGTGTATGAAACTGAAGGAAGATATGGCTTTAGCCAAGATTCGGAGACAAGAATAGCGTGAACATTCTTGTTATGAAATGACTTCAGCATATCAGGGAAATGAGCCGGAATGCTCTGCGCATTAATATGAATAACGTTAAGGTTTTTAGGTACATCAGAAAAGTGTGCTTCTAGAGTTTCAGAGAGAGAAGGGATACTTAGAAAACTGTCATGACTGCAAGACGATGGTAAAGATAAATAATTGTCATTATCAACATCATCACTCAATATGTTTAACATTTTACGATTTATATAAAATATATTACTTATACAAATAAATAAAATAAATAAATTTAAATATATATAAAAAATAAAAATAAAATTAAAAAAAAAAGTAAAAATTAAATAAAAAATTTTGATATGCAAGTAGGCGGTACCTACTTACTCATACAGCGTACCTACCGGTTTTTTTTATAACAAAACCATTTATATATAATCACAAACAACATCCTAAAAGCTAACAATTTAAAATAACAAAGTGCTTACAAATATTTGACTAATTGTAACTGTACAAACTGTTCGAGTCTAAAAATAAATTTATGGTCACATCTTGACAATGACAACTTGACGATAATGACATATGAGTAAGTGTCAGTGACAAAATAAGACAAATGTACCTAACGATAATAATTTCTTGGTTAGCTTGTCATTGTGAAAAAATGCTACCTTCATAAACTTGATGTGGAGTTTTAGAAAATTACTAAGTTATAAGTACCTACACACAGTAAAATAATGTTTGTTTACCAAGGTTCAGTTCATCAGTGAAATTATGTTATGTACCGTTACTTTTTGGTTACACGTCTTGTTCTTGCTGATGCCGAAGGTTCTTTGAGTACTGCCACAGTCGGTTCCCTTGAGCCTGCGACGGAGCTCGTAGCGGCCTGCACGCTGATTTGCTCAAGATCTGTTGTACAAGATACTCGATGTCGCACACCGTCACCACCCAGCACGAAGACAGAACCTTCATGCGTCCAGCACCTGGAAACACCAAACTGCTGCCGTGCCAGCTTGAATGTGTCGTGTCGTGGCTTCGTAAGGAATTCGGACAACGTAATACCCGAACTTTTGAGGTTTTTCTTGGCAGCCCAGACTTTCATGCGCGTTGAGTAGTTTTTCAGTTGGAATAATATAGGCCTAGGCCTGCCAGTATCTGACAACCGACCCATTCTGTGGCAACGGGACACTTCTTCAGCCTTGAAATCAACCAGTTTTAATTTATGCACTATTGTCTCAACAATGGCAGCTGAGATGTCAGCCTTATCCTCAGATACACCATGCAAAAGAAGCACCTTTCTGCGGTTGAGCTTCTACAAGGTGTCAATTGTCCGTGCATTTATCTCAACTTGTGTCTGGAGTGTACGGAGAGCACTGATCACAAAAGTCTTGAAGTTTGAGAAGTCTGCAGAAAGACTAGCAGCATCAGCCGATGAAGGCGAAGAGAGCTTTACCTGCCTTTCCTCAAATTCAGCCAGCTTCAAGTGAAATGTTTTGTTCATTTGGGAAATAGTTTCTTTGATGGCCTCCATTTTGTAGTGTTGTAGTGCCCAAATCAAAATAGTGAATCTATGTAAGTTAGTTGATGTTTATTTGTTCAGATAATACAACCTGGCAGGTACTGTAGTAGGTATAAACTTTAATTATACATATAATTTATATTAAATAACTGTAAATTACTATTTTTAGCAAAATAATCCTTATGAAATCTTTCGACAGGTATGATAAAACTACAGGGTGTTTTTTTCTCGTGTAACGGGTTCGATTCCTGGTTCAACCATGTAATTATTTAAATATCTATGAATGCAGTTAAAATTGTTTTTAAAATTAAATGTTCCATCTACAATATTCAAGGTACTTTCCCTCTATGTGGCATCGCCGTGGGACGCCCTGTATTATTATTAAAAATATGTTTAGCTAATAGCTCTTTCAGGATCATTCAAGGGCATGATTGTGTTTAGATTTGGCTTCAGAATTATGGCCGGTTGCCTTCCTGAATCTAAACATACTTGGGAATAGTTTCCTTACCCGCTTAGTATACCCGCGGCTGCCATTTGGGAATCGGGGTGATGAGATGTTAAAAAGTTCTAAGGTGCGCCGAATGTGCAGCAACATCCAACTTGCATCGACGCGAGTGGTGGTATGCTGCTCATTGGCCGCATTCCTAGTCCACTATTCAGACATCCCAAGCAAAGATATGACTACTACACACACAACTTTTGAAATAGAATTATTTTGTACGGGTATCGTGTAGAATTATGTATTAAGTTAGGCTCATAATGTTACAATATTACATAATGTCTATTACAATAATAAAGTCCCGAGTAAGAACTGCCCAAACTTGTCTTGAATTTGATCCGTTCAGAACGATTACGACGCATTTTCTCGTAAACTACGTTTTCAATTAGGATATAACGAGTGAATCCGGATTGAGACTAAAGCGTAGATGTGACGCGTGATGAAAAGATGTCAGTCACTTTGGAAATTCTGTTGGGAAATTAAGCCAACATGCGTTGTGGGCCCGCTGCTAACTGTAGATCGGCTTATTTGGACTTCCTGTAGGTCTTAATGGGCGGAAAAGTTTCTGAACTGTTTTATTACACTCGAGAGCAATGAATCCGGGTCACTTAAAGAATCCTAAGAATCTCGGAAACTAAAAATGCTAGGTTAATGCAATAAATTGTATTTAATAGACAATGTAATACTCCTTAAATGAAGGTATTAAAACTTCTTAGTTATTGTAAAGTTATATCATAAAAAAATCAAATTTGAAAAAGGGCCACTTTCGAAGATGGAACTACGAAATTACAGCATTTGGTTTTGCTTTTGTTTGTAATCTGTCATTTATGTGGGTACATAAACCATGTTGATAGTGCTCTATATTCATTATTCAAGCTGAAATTATGTCGCTTACGCCTGAAGAATGCACCAGAATACTTACAATGCTGGAAACCGGCCGGAGTCAGCGCGATACAGCCAGGACTGTCGGTGTGTCGCTGTCAACAGTACAAAGAGTTCTCCGACGTTACGAAGAAACTGGTTCTAACCTACGCAGACCAGGAACGGGCAGAACCAGGTGTACCACAGCACGAGAAGACCGATACTTGGTGAACACCATGCTTCGAAATCGCTTTCTCACAGGAACTGAACTCACCAATCAGTTTCGACGCCTCGGAGGAAGTAACCCAAGTGCATGGACAGTAAGACGTCGGCTTGCTGAATCTAACTTAAAACCCCTTAGACCTGCAAACGGCCCTAAACTGGAGCGTGGGCATCGTATTTCGAGACTAAGATATGCCCAGAGCCACGTAAATTGGAGTATTGAAGATTGGTCAAAAGTTATGTTCTCCGACGAATCAAAATTTATGCTCTACAAGCACGATGGAAGACACAGAGTGTATCGAAGACCAGGGGAAAGATTCAAGCAAGCATGCATCGAAGAAAAAGTAGCCTACGGTGGTGGGTCTGTACTTGTGTGGGCCGGAATTTCTTCTGAAAGTCGCACAGAGCTGGTGATCATAGAAAACGGCTCTTTAACTAGCGTAAGATATGTGGAAGAAATCCTCAATGATTACGTTGGTCCATTTATGGTCAATTTAGGTGAGGATGCTATATTTATGCATGACAATGCCCGACCTCATACAGGTAGGATTGTGAATGACTACCTTCAAGAGATGAACATTACTCGTATGGAGTGGCCAGCGCGCAGCCCGGATATACACCCGATCGAGCATGCTTGGGACGAGCTAGGCAGATGCGTAAAACAACGAAACCCTCCCCCAATCACGCTTCGTGAGCTCAAAATTGCTCTCACAGAGGAATGGGAGAATATTCCCCAAAATCGTATAAGGAACTTGGTGTACAGCATGCCAAACCGCGTAAACGCAGTAATGGAAGCACGAGGAGGCAATACGAAGTATTAAAATTCAAGAAAATCGTAATAAAGTTCAAAAATTTCATGTTTCCTATTTTTGTTTTAAGGAGAGATCAGCAGTTTTTTTCTTTATGTAATTTTGTGTTAATAAAATGTATGGTGACTCATATTTTTTTTACTTTCATTTAAGGAGTATTACATTGTCTATTAAATACAATTTATTGCATTAACCTATCATTTTTAGTTTCCGAGATTTTTAACATTCTTTAAGTGACCCGGATTCATTGCTCTCGAGTGTATTTAAGTATTGTCGTGATCTTACTACGTTTCACATATAAATAGCTTATGTTTGTCATTAACATCTATGCCATTCTTAAGACCTTCTTAGATTTTCTCATTATCAAAGTTTTAAAAAGTAGTGAAAAGAAAAACAAACTCATTTTGATTGAAAATTTGAAATGTAACATTGGTAGACCTACCTATAATATATATAGGGATGTTAATACCTAGTAGAAGTAATAAAAGTTCTCATACGTATAGTCTTGGCACATGTTGACGTTGTCACAACTTTAAATGAATGTAATGAAGGCCTGAAGAGTATATAATCATAGAAATATTCAGACGCGGCTATGTTTGCCAATAACTAGGTGCCTACTTGCTTTTGCATAATATATTTTATTATTGTTATCTTTGAAACTATGTGACATTGTTACTCTGTTGAATAATAGGTTACTATAATTTGTAATCTACATAGTTGTTAGTTTATTCATCAATGAGTGAAATGAAATTCCGGCCAAGCTGTTTGCACGATCCACAAAATAGATACTTGATTTTTTTCATCCCTATTGTGCATTAGGTAATCGGTAGTCTTCTGATGCTTAAGTAAAACTAGTATTACTACCTCGGTTGTTCAGTTTATATTCCCAAAAACCTTAAAAAATTTATCCACATACTGTTCATTTAAAGTCATTACAGCAATCTGTTTAGAGAGTGCACTTACAAATAAATACATGTATGTATTTCATAATTATTTTTATAACAGAAAGGCATACTATTAACCCAACCCAAGTCTAGCGACGACGTGGACTACGCTTGAACATGCTCATAAAATGCCTATTTACTGTGGAAGACCCTTAGAATTCATAATCATCATCTTTCCACTCGATTTAAAGACTAGTTCAGAAACTCGGCCAAATTTGTTACGTACCAAATGGGCGGTTTATTGAATAGTAAAATAAAATCAAATTCTACTTTCAACAAATCATACGGAAGGTTTCTGATGATCAATTTAAGAAGTATAAGTGAGGAGACAATATATTATACTTACCAAATCACATCCAAAACTACTGGGAATTATATTAGTAATATTAATTGACAAGAAACTTGATATATGCATATACACTTAATGTTATAAAGAGGAAAGATTTGTATTTATGTATGTAACGAATAAACTAAAAATTTACCGATTTGGAAAATTATTTCATAAGAGTCCTACATTGTCTCTGATCAACAAAGGCTATAGAATATTATAAATTAATAAAAAAATTAGGGATTTATTATGAAACCTTCGAAAATGTAAACCAACGCGTGGGAAATATACCAAAATAAATCGTTATATCGCGTACGCTGCGGAAATAATTGACAGTAGAGCAAAGTGATGTACTACAATTTTATAGAAGACATGAACATCTACAAAAAATCCTAACTATTACAGTTATGTCACAATAACTACTTCTTTATGTGTTTAAATTTATATTTTTTGAAATTTTTGTTAAATATCCGTGCAAAGTCGAGACGGGCCGCTAGTTAGATATCCAATAACCCTGTATAGCCGTAGAGGTGACAGTGCGACGATTAATTTTATTGACGATGATTTTTCGATTACACCCGATTACTAGTAATCGGGTGTAATAACGGGACTCGCCAAAATATAATTTAAACATTTTTTGTGACCATGACCGCACCGAACAACAAAAATTTCAATATAAAACCGTTTGGCGAGTTACTGAATAGAACGTTATTGCATATTGCCATTCAGTAACTCGTCCATTTGGTACAATAAAAATTTGGGCAAGATAGTGAAGTAGCCGTTTTAAATTTTTAGTATTCAATTTGACTAAATTGAAAAACTATCGAAACAATAGGCTATGAGATCGACAAAGTCTGGCCTGTTGCCTTTTTGGGCAAGGTCTGGTATCCAGGTAAGGGATAAACCACTCTTGATTTTGAATTCCAAAGTCAGCCAGATACACGATTTTATTTGCTCGACTTATGTTCCTTATGGTTGGATTTTTATACTACGGCGTGTTTAGTCTATAGAATACTATGGAACACAAATCTGCAAGAACTCTGGACACTGTGCGTGAGTTCTCCGTGAATAGGGAACGTTATGATTAAAATAAAATTTCTGACGGTGGCACAAAATGATTTCTTAATAATTTATATGCCATATAAAACCGATATATGTCATTTAAATATATATTTTTGTCCCGACATATTAAATAGTTTGCAGTGATGATAAATAAACGTGTTTTAAACCGTTTCAGTTAAAGTTTTCGCGATTCTATGTGTAATAATCGCGAAAACCTAAGACAACATTAGTTAATAAAACTGTAAGCAAGGTCGTGTCTGAACATAGAAGATAAATATGTGAAAATATTTTTTGAGACTAAAGGTAGATCCGGAACTATTTTTATTTATTTCCTGTCTGTATGTTTGAAAGTTTGAAGGCACATCACGCAAAAACTAGTAAATGGATTTTGATGAATATATCTGAAATACATTGCTTAAAAAACAGGGATGCTACATGTGCCTAAATCATCAAATCGATTAATTGATAACTGAGATTTATACAATTTATTGATCATATATATATATATCATGATATGTTTAAATACTTTAAAAACGTAGGTGTTATTAGTTACTTCCGACTGAACAGACCACAAGACAGAAGCCTCAACCACGTTGCTGCCCATACGACATCCCTGCCTGCCTCACAACCCGTACCGACACCGTATATATCAAAGTATCTTCTAAATATGTGTTCGGTTAGAAACGTTATTTTACATTGATTCTTTAATTAATGGGCTCTCCCACATTCATACAAAATTCCTATCGCTTTTTCGGTTGCTCATGGATCAGTCAATAAATAGGTTAAGAAATTTTAAGTTAAAAGTAATGTCGTATCTATATACTCATAATTTAGTCAGCTAACACCGCGTATAGTGGAAAACGACCGAATACTTATACTAAATGGAGAAGTATCGAAATAGAGTTTTTTACACTTTTCATCATATATTTTCTAATTATAAGCGGGATATAGCCAAATAACACGAAAGCGAAGCCACGGGTACAACAAGTTTAACATATATGTGTATCATTTACACTGAAATAGTACACATAAAATTACATTTGAATCCAAAACGTAACGTGAACTTCATTTTCAGCGTAGTGGTAGTGTATCGTGATAATTTCTACCGCCCTCAAATAAAATAAAAATTTGATATTTGGTATCTGTGATAGGTCTAAATCTAGGTATCTACAAAATATTTCTCAATTTAATTATTCTGTAGCGTAAGAAGAGCGCTCGTTAGACATTCTTTGTTTACTACTTTAGTTAATTTAAAACTTTCCTGCAGACAACACTTCAGTAAGTTAATTCGCTAGCTTCTCTTATCCGTAACTGTCAAGTACCAAATAGTTACGGAGTTCCTTACCGCACTAAAGGACCTAATTCAATTAAGAGAAACCACTCTTGATTTTGAATTCCAAAGTCAGCCAGATACACGATTTTATTTGCTCGACTTATGTTCCTTATGGTTGGATTTTTATACTACGGCGTGTTTAGTCTATAGAATACTATGGAAAGTATGGAAACGCCCCGAAAATAGATTTCATAGTGGTGTTTACAACTACCAATCATCAAAAAGATATTCATCTGTAATGTAATACCTAGTTGCCGAAGCATTAAGGATCTTCTATCATGTCGGTTAATTGAATTAGGTCCTTTAGTGCGGTAAGGAACTCCGTAACTATTTGGTACTTGACAGTTACGGATAAGAGAAGCTAGCGAATTAACTTACTGAAGTGTTGTCTGCAGGAAAGTTTTAAATTAACTAAAGTAGTAAACAAAGAATGTCTAACGAGCGCTCTTCTTACGCTACAGAATAATTAAATTGAGAAATATTTTGTAGATACCTAGATTTAGACCTATCACAGATACCAAATATCAAATTTTTATTTTATTTGAGGGCGGTAGAAATTATCACGATACACTACCACTACGCTGAAAATGAAGTTCACGTTACGTTTTGGATTCAAATGTAATTTTATGTGTACTATTTCAGTGTAAATGATACACATATATGTTAAACTTGTTGTACCCGTGGCTTCGCTTTCGTGTTATTTGGCTATATCCCGCTTATAATTAGAAAATATATGATGAAAAGTGTAAAAAACCCTATTTCGATACTTCTCCATTTAGTATAAGTATTCGGTCGTTTTCCGCTATACGCGGTGTTAGCTGACTAAATTATGAGTATATAGATACGACATTACTTTTAACTTAAAATTTCTTAACCTATTTATTGACTGATCCATGAGCAACCGAAAAAGCGATAGGAATTTTGTATGAATGTGGGAGAGCCCATTAATTAAAGAATCAATGTAAAATAACGTTTCTAACCGAACACATATTTAGAAGATACTTTGATATATACGGTGTCGGCACGGGTTGTGAGGCAGGCAGGGATGTCGTATGGGCAGCAACGTGGTTGAGGCTTCTGTCTTGTGGTCTGTTCAGTCGGAAGTAACTAATAACACCTACGTTTTTAAAGTATTTAAACATATCATGATATATATATATATGATCAATAAATTGTATAAATCTCAGTTATCAATTAATCGATTTGATGATTTAGGCACATGTAGCATCCCTGTTTTTTAAGCAATGTATTTCAGATATATTCATCAAAATCCATTTACTAGTTTTTGCGTGATGTGCCTTCAAACTTTCAAACATACAGACAGGAAATAAATAAAAATAGTTCCGGATCTACCTTTAGTCTCAAAAAATATTTTCACATATTTATCTTCTATGTTCAGACACGACCTTGCTTACAGTTTTATTAACTAATGTTGTCTTAGGTTTTCGCGATTATTACACATAGAATCGCGAAAACTTGAACTGAAACGGTTTAAAACACGTTTATTTATCATCACTGCAAACTATTTAATATGTCGGGACAAAAATATATATTTAAATGACATATATCGGTTTTATATGGCATATAAATTATTAAGAAATCATTTTGTGCCACCGTCAGAAATTTTATTTTAATCATAACGTTCCCTATTCACGGAGAACTCACGCACAGTGTCCAGAGTTCTTGCAGATTTGTGTCGGCCATGGGATTTAATTAATTTGATAACAGGAACCGAAGCAGATGGCACTTGCCAACCATCATCTCTATTGAAATAAGATATTTATGAGATACTAATGAGTACTTTTTTATTTCAATAACAACAATTCAAAGCAACAAAAGATAACAATTCTTGGCATAAAATGGGTCTCTCTGGCGAGGATTTGTTGAATGTTGAACAGAATGTAGTAGCTGGGTTTGTCCTGAGTATGTTCACAAACCGAGGACTTGGTCGAGCGTCTGTTCATAATGTCAGCGATGTGTTATTTTACCCGGATACCAACGCTCCTCTTTGTTTCCTCAAAACAGCCGATAGTGCCATTAATCTCTCAAAACAAACAATGAAACCGGTCGCCCTTCAGGCCCTCGACATTGGATTAAACTACGGGGTTTCCCCAAGATCAGTGCATTTTGAAGATAAGTTCAGTTGATTTTCTGATCTTATGGTGTATTCCCGATGTCCCCATTGACCATATCCCCATCAATGGGGACAGTGGGAATTGAATAAAAAAAAATGTAAAACGTTCCCGCTGTCCCCATCGCCTGTATCCCCATCAATGGGGACAGCGGGAATAGACCAAAAAGTAAAAAATGTTGGCCACTGTCCCCATCGCCTTTTTAGTTATCAATGGGGACATCGATTGTCTTGTGAAAAAGAGTGTAAAGAAGGAAGATTTGGAGGCGTTACGGCAAAATATCTCTGCTGTCTTGCGTCGAAGTAAAGAGCCCACACCAAATCTACCTCGTGAATAATATCATTGAACTTTGGTAAGTTCAATCATATTATTCACCTACCTACGTATGCAAGTACCCAGACATTGTTGAAAGTTATTAAAGCTTTAGTTTGCACTTAGTTATGCGTAAGCAACCATTTCTTTACCTTGGCTCTATAGTTTTTTTTTGTGAGCTCTCCTTTATTTTATACCCTTTACACACGGTATTGTAAGTTAACGTTTGTAGGAGTGGAGTGGTAGACAACGTGCGAATTTTTTGTTGAAGTATGTTAAGGATGTAACCTACATAATGGGAGTGCTTACATAGCTATTAGATATAAATAATATAAAAGCTGGAACCAAGGTCAAAAACGGTTCATCAAAATTAAATATTACCGATGATCTTCAATCAATTTATACTGCCAAAAATGTTCCTGAAATACGTTCATTTTATACACTCCTAGTATGTCGCGTTTCGATCCTAGCTTGGAAATGTAAGAACTTGAACCATATTCTCAATTTCGATGTTGTTATGGACTATAGAAGTAATGCGCCGAATGATATACCATGACTCTCATGGAAGAAAGCAAAATGTCTTATTTAATTATTTCTCTATTCAGGTGCAAGTCCCAAAAAATAATTATACAAGATTTGAATAATATATATTAATATTAAATATGCAAAAGAAACTATATACAACAATGCAGCTACTAAGACAAAAGCATTTAGGCAACATATAGGCCATTGCAGACCTATAGGACAAATGCTCCAGTCTACTACCAACGTCTAAGAAACAAGTTTCTTTTGGTACTATATAAAAGGTAGCGAGCTTATTGCCATCTACCTCGCACACATCTAGACACCGGAATGCTTCTGAAAAACTTTGCCAGATAAACGTAAAATCTGTACGCCCCAGGCATAGATATTGAAACCAGGGCATATAGGTTAAAAAAGCTCGGTGATTTACGCTTCGGCGCATCTTCTCAATTAGATACTGTGGGCAGAACGCCTCCACGGGGATCAATGAAATGTTGCCTACGAGTATGCGAGGTACTTATACCAGAATTTCGTATCCGTTAGACTGAAGTGCGCGGAGGCCGTTGCAAACCCGAACGCGCACAAGGGCTGAATAAGCAGCTGAATAATAAAACGCTGGGAGCTATTGTCTTGTAATAAAAGCATTTTTTTTATGCCTGATAGGTTATCCATCGATCACTATCTCACCTGATGGTAAGTGATGATGTGATCGAAGACGTTGTTCAGGCTAACTTAGAATTACTAGCTCTCAAGAACAGCTGCCGGAACACACCATTAGGTGCTTGGCGAAAGATTTTGAAGATGCCCTACCACCATGCTATAATGACTGCCATTCTAAGACGACAACCGGAACCGACGGCTTAACGTGCTCTCTGAAGCACGGAAGCACTTAGTAGTAGTGTAGCGGTCACCCATCCAACTTATGGCGGACATTGCTTTACTTTGCTAATCGGTTAAGAACAGCTAAGCAAATTTCGCTACAAGCGCTGCAAAAGCTGAAATTGATCTAAAGAGGCAGTTTTGATGTTTACTGCATGAAACGTCTGTCAAAAACAGCATTTTAAGATCGATATCATTTTGATGTGATGCAATTATTAATGCCAGCCTAAGACTCGATTTTGATGAGCCTGCATGACTAGATTAGCTAGAGTAGAAGCATGATGGCAATATGGACTTGGGCTCAAAAGGTGACCAATGAAGTTCTACGAAGAGTAGGAGGGAAACGCATGCTTTTGAACACCGTCAAGCAGAGGAAAGTTTCTTATCGGTTCTACATATTACGTCATGATCGTTACAAAGTTTTACAACTCATCATGATGGGGAAGGTCGCAGGAAAAAGAAAAGCCGGTCGTAGGAAAAAGTCTTGGCTATGAGAAACATCAGGGAGTGGACTGGTATCGCGAGAGCAGCAGACCTTTTTCACCTCGCGAGAGACAGAGGCAAATTTACAGAGCTGATCGCCAACCTTCAGTAAGTGGAGAGGCACTATAAACAGAAGTCATGAGTAGAGGAGGGAAGGGAATTTTAGCGATAACCACCATGTCTTCCATTTTGTGTCGGTAATGTCATCATTCAGATGTTTTTTTAAGCTGACCTCTTCCAAGTGGTTGCGAAGCCGGGTTAAAGTTGTGCTCCGATCTCCCCATACTTCTCATCGATACCTACATAATTATTATTATCTACATAATGTGATGAATTCTTACAAGAATATACACAAAATTTGTACGATAACCATAAGAAGAGCGAGAGTTTATGAGAATGTACGTTCTATATACGTATATATTCTATATTCTATATATTCTATATACGCTACTGCTTGAACATACAATTCTCGTATAATCTATAACAAATAAAGCTGCGATTGCAATAATTTTGCACCACGAGTTAATACGACTGATTTCAATATTTTTGTGAGCAAATGTAATATGTAGTACCTACATACTTAATGACATCAAAATTTCTCACGGTTGAATGTCAAATGGACAGGATTATTATAAACAAAGAGTGGGTGGTATTTTGTTATGTTATCAAACATAGGAACATATCACCAAAAGAAAGAAGATTATCTATTATCTAGTTCGGTAATACTTCTAATATGTAAGAAATTTTGGTTTGTTATTCTGAGAAAAATGGATAAAAACACCTCCATAAGTCCAGAAATGTTGAGTTCAGGAAAATCAGAAATGTGATATCTTGGATATTTTATTATTTTGTTAGGTTACCGGTGACAACAACGTTCGGACGTTGTTGTCACCGGTGCTAAGATAAAATTTACAACTGAGCTTTTTTTTTTTTTAACCGGCGGTATGCCTTTATTAAACAAAATACTATGAACTATATACAATATACTGAGCTTGGTGAATATTCTCCCCGCACGTTCCGCTAACCCTGCTGTAACCTACTGACATCCGGAATTCAACATATTTCCAATTGCTGTTTAGGAAATGTGTATAGAATTTTGCGGCACTGGGATTTGACTGTCTACTTTTATGAAAATGTAACTTGTCTATTATTGACTTCAAAATGGCACGTGTTGGTATACTAACGGCGAAGTTGCTGGCAGTTATAAAATATAGTCCTGTCTAAATAAAAAAAACGCTGCGAAGTTAACCATTTTAATGTTCCGTACTAGAAAATGGAACCGAATTACCAAAACTCGGCTGGCTGTTTTTTTTTGGTCTATTGTTAAAATAGTGATAATACTCGTGCATACAAAGCATGAGTCCCGTGGGATGCCAGGCTAGAATGTCACCCCTCTATCTCTCTCCGTGGGTGTCGTAAGAGGCAACTAAGAAAAAAAGTACGGACAAGCTCAGAGTCGCTCAACGAGCTATGGAGAGAGCTATGCTCGGAGTTTCTTTGCGCAATAAAATGCTGAACGAGGATAATTGCCATATGCCATATACATATAGCTTCCAGTATTTGCAAGTTAAGTGACGATGAACAGGCCACATTGCTTGACGAACTGATAAACTATGGGGAAGACAGGTTCTCAACTGGTCACCACATTACACCGGAAGAATTGGTAGGCCCCCCACTTGGTGGACTAAGAACATAATAAAAGTCGCAGGTAGCCAATTGTTATCAGCGGCTAATAGCCGTTCTTTGTGACGTTCTATGGGGGAGGCATTAATTAAACAGTGGAAATCTTTCGACTGATGATGATTACCAAGCTCTCACTCCTTCTTACGTCAGACACCACCCTCAGAACTGAAAAAAACTTTGATGTTCATTTCGCTGTTGTATTTACCAGAAGCAAACCAATTTACATATTATTTACGTGTGATTTAGGCAATGATATCTTTATGGAACTTTCAAACCAAAATGTTATCTTGTTTCTGAATATATAGGACAAATAAAATAATTTAAATCCGCTGAGTAGTAAAGGTAAATGATGATTCGTGCCGATCCACGGAAAACTCACGAAAAGCTGCGACAGATACGCGGGAGATCTTTTCTTCAGAAGAAAGAAGAAAAAAACAGATCAGTTATACGAGGTTAAATTTTTTGTACCTTTATACATTGCTAGCTTAATCGCTTAGTAGGCGTGAATGCAAAGATTATTAAGTTAGAATCTATAACCATTTACAAGGCAAAGGATAAATTGCTCTGGCAATTAGAAGTATATGTGAACACAAGAAAGCTAATAATATAATTTTATGGGAACAGTACAAAAAACCGATTTTGTAAGTTACAAAACTATGTACTACAAGAACTTTAACTAACTTATTGACAATTTAATGTACCTATCAGGGTGATGGGCGCAGTGCAGTTCGTCTTTTAGGACAAAATGCATCTGTTACAGACAGAGGTAAGCGTTTAACACCAGCTGCGTTGATACGCACCTGGTGATCATGCTTATATTCTATCACAAAGTTATCTTAGCTATAACATACTTAAATTTAGCTCCTGTAAAATCTGGAGAAATTCTACAATATCTTTTTATGTTTACTTTTCATTTTATCAAAGCGTATATTCGAAATAAATTCGGAGGCTACGAAAGCAAACTCTTATATATCTTACGGGCAGGGCGACCCGAGCTACACAGTGGGCCATAAGTTTAAGGAAACACGAAACTATACAATATATCTTCCTTGAAGATATTCTGCAACTGTTGGCTAGAAATTTACCTTCGGTAGTTTGTTATACTGCCAATGACCAACTTTGCTCAAAGTTTACGTCAAAAGATTTATTGCCACATTATTTCGTGACTTCATAGTAAATTTTGAAATGTTTATAGTGCGGTAGCTTTTCCAACATAATACATATCTACTAAAATGAAGATTTTCTTAGTTCGACGTAAGCAGCTGCAAAGCAAAAGTTAACAACATTAAATTTCCTGTTACAACTAAGTTGGTGAGCAAATTTTGTGTAATCACACGAAGTTGCCAGCTAAAGTTGTGAATAACCAGTTTTCATTTTAAGAATTATAAATTTCTTGTGTAAACACCAGAAGGCAAAAGTCAGCTTGTTGTTAACTTGAAAACGTTTTGTATGGTTACTTTTGTATAGTAAGTCCTATGATGTAAGGTTGAGCAGCCATTTAAAATAATGTCATACATTCGAATTGTTTATCACGTAAAAAGTAATCCTTTATTAATCTTAAAGTTTCCACCACCGCACCGTTTCTTTCAGCACGTGAGACCAAGCTACCAATTAGCAACTACAATTTTACACTTTTAATATTGAACGACATGCTGATAACTACATCTAGTCTATGGAGATAGTTATCAACTAAATATATTGAGTTCTTAACAAATTATAAACTAAATATTAGAACAAATAGGGCTATGGATAATTATCATTTGATAATCATCTAAAAGTAGGTACATTAAACTTTTACTCATATGGATTTATACAATACGCCCCTATCCGGGCCTACACTGCTAATTTTAAAATTAGCTAAAGTTTTCTTGCATCCTCCTCCTTCGTTGCAATATGAATTTGCACCTCGTGATGTCTTATACTAGAAGAATAGTATATGCATTGTGGCATTCACACATAAAAACCATTCCAAAACAATCAGGAAGGATTTTTTTATAATTATAACGAGTTTAAACGCCGATGTTAGATGAAAGATTTGATATATTGTATATATATATATATATATATATATATATATGTTACCGGCAATCTTATTAATTAAGGTATTCTATACAATACCTAGATAATGTATAGAATACCTGGGGCGTCCAGGCAATGTATGAAATATTATGAAAATTATTGTCCATTACATACTTTACCTAGGTAATATGTATACAACTCCTAGGGCTTGTATAGAGTACCTGCTGTTGGACCGGCATTGTGTAAAATAAATAGATCTTGGTCTATATTTATCAATGTTAACCATCCTACAAAATGACAAGCAGTGGTGTCTCAGTGGCATTGGCTATGGACGGCCGCGCAGCAGGTCCATGGTTCAAATCCTGTCGCGGGCATGAGCTTCACCGCGTGGTGGAATGCCACCACGGGATATAGGATTGCAAAATACCATTGCATTTTGCGAATGCCCGCCTGGCAAGCTACCACCCTCAAGTAGAAATCTGTCGCCAAACACCTAAAGGTGTGTTCCGGCAGCTGTCCTTGCGAGTCCGTAATTGTAGGTTAAGCCTGTTAACACATTCTATAGTATCATCAATACCATAAGGTGCGTTTGTGGTCAAAGGCATACCTATCAGCTATAAAAAAATAATAATAATACAGACTTAAATAAATTGACCTGAACGTGGGTCAGTACGCGCATTAATCACGATTTCGTTTAATTAACTAAACCTTTATTGACCAAAATTCTAAAGATAATGTAGAATGATTTTATGGAACAAAATTGATAGTTTACACAATCTCACAGAAAATGTTCTTGTCCGGATAGTTAATTGAACTAAACGGAAACGAACGGAATAAACAGTGGAATGCCCCATAAAAGTAGAACAACTATATTACTTCGCATAAATTCTTTCCCGTATTCTTATCATTTTCCCTTGTCTATTTTGTGGGAAATGCTTACTAAAGAAATTGAACACGTATTGTTATAGTTATAAAATATGTACTGTAACATTATTTATGTTCTTTTCTATAACTAAGTATAACCACAAAACTTATTCTGAATAGGCATCGGTGAAACGATTGTTTTAGAAAATTATTTCAGAAGGTCTTGGTAAGTTTTTTTTTCTCTTATTGTAAAACGTGAAGATAACTACAACGCTTTTATTTTGCAATTTTGGTCTAACTACTGCCGTCTTTGTAGAATAAAATGCTTATCGTTGTTTTCATGGTATTTGTCGTTTAGGTGTTTTTTTTTCGATTTTACATTACACGTACAGTGCATTTGCCAATCATTTAGGTTGTCAATAATTATAAGGCTATTGTTATGTTGCGGTACCTTTACCGTAGTTATCGCTTTATGATACAAAATAAACATTGAATGACATTTTGTAGTAATTATTCATTTTATTGAAATCCTAAGGCGTGGGCCAGACAGAAGAGACGTAAGACGGAGACGCGTCGAGGACGGGGCGGAGACGAGGCAGAGACGCGACTTTTTCGTTTGAATTATACAGAAGAGACGCGTCGCGGACGCGACGCAGTCAGAGCGGGCGCGGGGTGGCATGCCGCCCGGTGGGCATGCCACCCCGCGCCCCGACCTCGCCCCCGCCGCGTCTCCGCCGCGTCTCTCCTGTGTGTTTCGAATAAAAGGCGGAGACGTAAAAGCGTTGCGCCCGCGCCCTGCCTCTTCTGTATGTTTTGCGTCGCGACGCTTCTATACATTTTGTATGAAAGAGACGCGGAAGAGACAAAGGTCCGCGCCCCGTCTCCGTCTTACGTCTCTTCTGTCTGGCCCACGCCTTATATGTACAAATCGAGATCGTTTCTCTACTTTCCAACTCTCCTAAGAATCCGTGTCAACAATTGACTTTTAGAGAAGTGACTAATGAAGAAATAAATAATTATCTGTTTTCTATCACAACTACAGCTGCAGGTTTCGATAACATATCTTTACAAATATTAAAACCAATATCTGCTGAACTTGTTCCCATAATTACTCATATCATTATCATTATTCTTTGAAATCCAGCTGCTTTCCTACTCCCTGGAAAAAAGCTTTTGTTATGCCTCTACCCAAGGTGACAAATCCAACATCCCTATCACAATTTCGACCCATTTCTATTCTACCTGTCTTGTCTAAAATCGTTGAAAACGTAGTGCAGATCCAACTTTCTCTGTTTCTGACTTATAACAATCTGCTGAGCCCATTTCAATCTGGTTTCCGCCCAGGACATAGCACAGTCAGCGCACTAATTTTAAACGTCTTTTTACAATGTGTTGTTATATACAATATAATACAATTATAACAATATTTAATTACATTACGTAGGTGACAGGCGCTAGCTTGGCAGAGGTGAACCAGTCCAAGCATTTTTGTCGTTTAAGTAATCACAAACTGTGTAGTAAGATTTCTTTATCAAAATGTTCTTCACGTGCAACATGAATTTTCTTTCTGTGAGCGTTGTAATATGTTTGGGCAATTTATTATAAAACCGCACACAATTGCCTAAGAAGGACCTTTTGCTAATCTTAAACCTGGCACCGCTATTTTATCTTTATTCCTTGTGTTATAATCGTGATTGTCACTTTCGATTTAAATTTGTTCAAATTTTAAAACTATCTCTCAGGGATTCCCTAGGATCCATTTCATAAATGGTTCGAATTGCACGCTTTTGTAAGATAAAGATTGTCTCTATCTCAGCAGCAGCTCCCCACAGCAATACACCATATGACATAATACTGTGGAAGTACGCGAAATAAACGAGCCTAGCAGTAGCTACGTCTGTTAGCTGTCTTATCTTACGGACTGCATATGCAGCAGAACTAAGTCTTCCGGATAGATCATGTATATGTGGATTCCATTGTAAAGTTGAATCCATTTTGATTCCCAGGAAGACTGTCGCATTGTCAATAGATAGTTTATCTTCTTCTTCTCAGTCGGGCACTCTTGGCAGAGTGGTCGTGGTTGATAAGATGGTGGTACATGGTGGGTCTTCAACGTCATTAGTCTTCTTGTTGGTGAGCACTGATCTGGCAATGCTTCTCCATTTTTTCCGGTTGGTAGCGCAATTCGCATTATATACTCCGTATATGTATTGAACAGCAATGGTGACAGAATGCACCCTTGCCGAACACCTGATTCAGTGTGAAATTCGTCAGAAAGCACATCATCTAATCGAACAGCTGCTATTTCTTCATCATAGAGTCGCTTAATAAGGTATGTCAGATGATGTGGAACTCCGATTTCCAATAAGATTTTCCACAGCCCTTCACGCACAACTGTGTCAAATGCCTTGCGATAATCCACAAAACAAATTAGAACTGGGGTGTTAAATTCTCTGGCCTTCTCTATGATCTGTCTTAGGATGAGTATTTGTTCTCGTGTGCCTCTTCCCTTTACGAAACCAGCCTGCTCCGATGCAATTTGCCATGATAAGTATGCCTGGAGACGAGTGCATAAAATATGAAGCATTACTTTACTTGCATGGGAAATAAGGGATATCAGCCTGTAATTGTTGCATTTCTTAGTCGATCCCTTTTTGTGAAGCGGTATAAATACCGAGTGGGTCCAATCTTTCGGCCACACTCCGGTTTCCCATATTTTGCAACAAATGAAAGACATCAATTCCTGTCTCACCAATGGGTGAGGCAATGGCCTTGAGTACTTCTATTGGTATGTCATCAATTCCGACGGCTTTATTGCATTTTAGATGTTTAACCGCTGCTCTCACTTCATCACGTAAAATGCTCGGTTCATGTTCATTGAAACTGTCTAGAGTACATATCGTGGAGCTTGGTGTAGTACTATTACTAGCAAAAAGAGATTTACAGTAATCCTTCCAAACATCCACTATATCCCTGATCTCAGTCACCGTTACACCCACGGAGTTTTCTATTGCCCATATTTTTGGTTTAAATTGGCGTGTTAAATATCGTACCTTGTCATGGAGATCTTTGGCTTGGAAATTATCGGAATGTCGCTCAAGTTCATCACATATAAATCCTAGGTAGTTATTGCGATCTTTTCTACAAGCAGCTTGTACAATCGCATTCTTGGCATTAAGTTGCGCAATGTTTGCGCCCGAGGCTTTGAGATTTCATCTTTCTTCGACTAGTTTCCAAGTGCCTATAGTCATCCAATGTTGTCGTTTTGGTAAGCGTCGTCTTGGTTGTGCTACTACTATAGCGTCCTTGATGTAGCTTTTTGCCAATTGCCATGAAAAGTCTGTATCTTTGTCTTCAGTATGTACTCTCCAGGAAGAATGTTTGATGTTGACCGATTCTTGAAATACCTTTGTATCGGTGACCTCCATTCTCCTGTTAGTTTTTATCTGCCTAGTTCTTTTTAGCTTTAACCGCAAATCGGCAACTAGCAGTTGGTGATCAGAATGACAATCAGCTCCAGGCATAGTACGCGTGTTAGAATCGAACTTCTCCATCTAGATCGAATTAAAATGTAGTCGATTTGGTTACGATATTTGCCATCCGGGGATGTCCAAGTATAAAGTCGTCTCGCGTGATGATCAAAAGTAGTGTTCATTATGGTCAGGTTGTTATTCGCCGCAAATTCTATCAAGCGCTCTCCTCTTGGATTTCGTACACCTAGACCATAATGTCCAACGATATTTCGTATTCCATTATCCATGGTAGTATTTCCCACTTTCGAGTTAAAGTCACCAATTATGATTAATAACTCTCTTTTAGGTGTTCTAGCTATAGCAGTTTCAAGATCATTATAGAAATCTTCTACAAGTTCAGATTTAGCAGTTATCGTGGGGGCATAAACCTGGATAATGTTTACAGAGGACGGTGAAGCGCTGAGTTTAATAGTTATTATCCTTTCATTTACTGGATTATATCCCAATACGGCACGATTCCACATCTTAGGGATTGCGATAGCCACTCCAGAAAAGCTACTCGTGTCACTGCCGGAGAAGTAGATGGTGTGTTTCTCGGAGTCAAAGTGGCCACTCCCTTTCCAGTGAGTTTCGCTTAATCCTGTTATAAGTAACTGGCACCGTTCCAACTCTTCTTCTAAAATATGAAGCTTTCCATCCTCCAAAAGACCACGTACGTTCCGTGTACCCAAACGTTGAGGTTTCCGTAGATTTATACTCCTTCCAGCCGCATAGTTTCCACGGGATACCTGGTTGCCTGTATCTCCATGGCCGGTAACCAACTTTACACTCTGGGCCCCGGTCGCCACAGAGCGCCGGTCGCTACGCGGGTCGCCAGGCGGTCTCTTTCTAAGTACTTTTGTTACCATCATACAACTTTCATGGGAATATAATATGTGTATATTATATTTGATGTGGTTAGTTTATGTCTATGTGTTAGTATTTTTTTATCTTTTTCTTCCCTGGGTAAAAACGAAAATTTGTACGTGTGTATATTGTGTGTTTTTGTATTTTTTGAATTACTGATACCCAACTGGCAGGTGGAGAGTTATAAAAAACCTCTTTTATATTTTTATCTATCTATATATATATATATATATTTACATTATTATTTATAAGTATAAATAGTATTTATTATTTTATTATATAATATTTATATCTCATATTGCAAACTATGTTAAACCTATTTAACAATGCAGATAATACTGATAGTGAAGAGTATTTGTCATTGTCTTCTAACAGTTCCCTCAGTGACCAGAGTTTCGAAAGCATCCCAACGCTCAACGATACTCTCGACGCACAGTTTTCTGATGTACCGAAAAATTTTAACGTGATTCATATCAACGCGCAGAGTATTCCGGCACATTATCCCGATATGCAGGCATCTCTAGATCACAAAAATATTCATGCCATAATAGTCTCCGAAACATGGTTCAAGCCGTGCTTACCCTCTATATCGTACTCCTTGCCCGGCTTTAACCTTATCCGAAATGATCGTACTGACAGCCGTGGGGGTGGGGTGGCTATTTACCTTAGATCACATATTCCTTTCTCAGTAGTCAGCACCTCATCCCAGCCGCCTACATCAAATGCTGGTGAGCATCTATTTGTGGAAGTCCTTCTTTCACATAATAAAATCTTACTCGGACCCTATTATAGCAGTTCTTCTTGTAATATTACTTTTCATCATTTGAACAAATCCTTGAAGATCTTACCCCTTCATATATCCATACCATTATCATGGGTGATTTTAATACCTGTCTTCTCAAACGGGATTGTCGTACTTCCTCACTTGAAGCTGTCGTTAATTCCTGCAACATGCATATTCTGCCTCTAAATGCTACTCATCACTCCCCAAATTACACTCCTTCACTTCTTGACTTGATTATAGTATCATCCACCCTGCATGTTGCGAAGCACGGTCAATGTTCCGCCGATGCCTTCTCATATCATGCTCTGATATGCCTATCTTATAAAATTCGTCCTCCTAAAGCAAAACCTAAAGTCATACTTCAGCGCAATTTTAGCGGCATGGACCAGGTTGCATTTCTTAATGATGCCCAAGTAGTCGACTGGTCTCCGGTATATAATGCAGCGACTGTGAATGACCAAGTTGCTATTTTCAACTCCTTATTAACACAGTTGTATGATAAGCATGCCCCTCTGCGAGCTATAAAATTAAAACACCTTCCAGCTCCTTGGCTAACCAATGACATAAAAGTGTTAATGCATAAAAAAGCAGTCACTAAAAGTAAATACAAGCGTCAACCAAGTGATGAAAATAAAGCTGTGTATGTTAAATCTCGCAATCGCTGCAATATGGTGTGTAGGGATGCTTTACGCCACCATGTTCACAAGTCTGTCACTAACGAGGACCCTGCCAAAGTTTGGAAATTTCTCAGGTCATTGGGCATAGGTAAATCACGACAAGAGTCTATTCCTAATGATTTAAATATCAATTCTCTCAACCAACATTTCTCTTCGTCATCTGATATTAACATCTCAGATAAAAACAATACCTTACGTTATCTTTCAACTTTACCGACTCCCGATCATTCTCCATTTATTTTTAATCAACTATCCGCTTGTGATGTTAAGAAGAGCGTAATTTCAATCACTTCCAATGCTGTTGGTGTTGATGGCATAAGTCGTAACATGGTTATGCCCATCTTAGATGTTATACTTCCTGTTCTCTCTCACATTTTTAATAACTCTGTCTCTGATGGAGTATTTCCCTCAATTTGGAAAGACGCTCAAATTATTCCCTTGGCTAAAAAATCAAACCCTAAATCTTATTCCGATTATCGACCCATTTCTATCCTTCCATTCCTGTCAAAAGTTTTCGAGCGTCTTATCTACAACAAAATTAGCAAATTCTTATCTAGTCACAATCTCTTAAGCCCTTTTCAATCTGGCTTTCGACCTGGGCATAGCACTGTAACTACTCTCATCAAAATTACTGATGATATCCGTCTTGGAATGGACAACGGCCAACTTACCGTATTAACTCTATTAGATTTTAGCAACGCCTTAACACTGTTAATTTTGACATTCTTCTTGCTCTCCTTCGCTCAATTAACATTTCTCCAACGGTAGTTGATTGGTTTCACAGTTATCTGTACGAGCGCAGGCAGCGTGTTCGCCTTGAAGATAAATACTCTTTGTGGTGTAACACGTCAGCAGGCGTCCCGCAAGGTGGCGTCTTATCTCCTTTATTGTTTGCTTTGTTTATTAATTCCATTTCTCACAACCTCACTTCTTCCTACCTATATGCAGAAGATCTACAGATTTATTCTAAAGCACCAGTGAATAAACTATCTGAAGCAACTCAGACTGTTAATGTTGATCTTGATCGTATAGCTAAATGGAGCAATTCTTTTGGGTTACAAGTAAATCACATTAAGACACAAACAATAGTAATTGGTAGCTTGCTGTCTACAATAGACTGGACATTACTTCCTCAAGTTTTCTTTGGTGGTATTGCTATTCCCTTTAGTAGCTCTGTAAAGAATCTTGGAATAAAAATGGATCGCTATATGAGGTGGGATCAACAGCTACAAATCACCAGTCGCAAGCTATTTGCCGCAGCAAGATCCTTAAAAAGGTTGCGCAACTTTCTTCCAACAGCCACTAAAATTGCATTAGCTCAATCTCTTTTACTTCCTATTCTTGACTACGCTGATGCCTGCTATCTAGATCTCACGGAGGAACAGCTAGATAAACTTGAGCGTCTTCAAAATTTTTGCATTAGATTCATTTAGATTTTTGACATTTAGATATTTGGTTTACGCAAATATGATCACGTATCTCAGTTTCGTTCTAAGCTCAATTGGCTGAATATACGTTTTCGCCGGAATGCTCATATTCTCAGTCTCCTTTACAATATATTGTTCAGTCCTACATCCCCGCGCTATCTCAAGGAACGCTTCGATTTCCTTCACTGTTCTTCATACACGTTAAGGTCATCAGAAAATCTCACACATCCATCCTCATACGAGTTCGTTTTATAGCAATTCCTTCACTATTCAGGCTGCCCGCTTGTGGAATTCTCTTCCTGTATCAATCAGACAAGCACCGACTCTCAATATGTTCAAGGATCAAGTTAAAAGGTTTTATTTGTCCAATTAATTTTGCACTATATTTTTGTCAATTTCTATGATATATATGAGATAACATTATAATATACTATATTTTTATATAATTTATAGGTATATGTATATATCATTATCTATTTATGTATGTTGCTATGTATATGTTTATATATATATATATATGTTTATAATTGTATTTGTTTAATTATTATAAAAACCTATATGTATGCTATTTTTTTTTATATATTTGTTTAGAAATTACACTAAAATACGTTTTATTTTAAAATGTTTTTATGAAATTTGATTATGTATTTGGACTACACCCGCCTCTATTGTTTTATTTGTTCAACTCCATCCTAAGGTTGCCTGGTAGAGATCACTTTTAGTGATAAGGCCGCCCATTGTAACACTATGTTATTATAATTTAATGTGTAAACATTTATATTTCTAAAGTGGTGTAAAAATAAAGAGTTATTAATTAATAGTATCTATCTATGTATCTAATAAAAAAAAAAAAAAAGAACGATCAGTATTGACTGTACGTGTTGAATGGTTAGTTTCTGATAATTAAAAAAAACAAAAGACTACGTAACTGATCTAATTAGTTGAAACAAAAAAAAAATTAAAAAAAAAAAATAACTATGTGCGTAATTAACTATGTAAAAGTATGTCAGCGAATGTACTTACATTAAAGTAGGCGCTTAAGGAAGTTTTGTTTATCCTTGATCGATCCCACATCTGAACTTTTGGCGTAAGCCAAAAATTCAAAATGCCGGTAGATTTTTCATAGCGTTTATTGTCCTCGTTGAATAAATATACAATATTTGCTCATTATTCCAACACAAAATTACACAATTTTAGGTTTATTGCAAGGCGTGTTGCTCTCTCGGCGGTTTTCACAAGACTGACTCGTCGCTCCCGCCGCCCAAACGTCACGCATTGGCGGAAACGCAAAAGCGGCGGAAGCGAAGTCAAATAAAATAAAATAAAATGGTGCAGCTACTTTTTATCATTAAATAATTCAGAAAATAATTATAGTATTATTAATCATATTTTATTATTAATTTAAAACTTAATGATATGTTCCGCATCAAATCAAATACTTTTAAACAATTGAAAACACTAGTCAAATCCAGTACGGCCACAAAAATATAACCGTATTAGCTTAGTTATTTATAGTTAGTCTAATTACTCTAACACTCTTTATATCAGTTCTTATATATTATAAATGCGAAAGTAACTCTTTCTGTCTGTCTGTTACGCTTTAACGCCAAAACTACTGGACCGATTTGAATGAAATTTCGTATAGAAATAGTTTGAGACCCGGGAAAAAATATAGGATAGTTTTTATTCAACTGCGCAAAAAGAGGTTAATGTTTTTGCGCGATAACCGACATACGCGCGGGCGGAGCCGCGCCCGGAAAGCTAGTATCAAATATGTGCTACAACAATGTGTCGATTATTCTTTGGCCCGGAGCGGTTGGGCAAAACGGTGGACCCCAAGGGCAAAAACATTTTTTCATAAAAATAAAAAAATATTGTATGTAGGTACTTAGTTAATACTTACATTAAAAAAATAGAGGTAGTTAAACGTTGATTGACATTGCGTTCCATTGATTATGTAGACGAAGGAAATCCTACGTAATAGATATTTTTGTGTGAAATCAGTAAAAAATATGTTTGTATCTACATGTTGTACATTACACCATTCAATAAAAATAATAAAGCGTCAAAAATACTTCATGCCATAATAAAACATTCATTTTTTTTTTTAGGGAGGACATAGATGCTGGCTACCGCCTGTGCGGTCGTCCAGCTCCACCGGGTTTTGGGCGAGGGCCTGGCCCTACAATAGCCCGGGAGGGAGAAGTGCCGAAGGCACTTCTCCCGAGACGGGCGTAGAAGGCGAAAAGCGCTTTCTACCTCCGTCTCCTGCGGACGCCGAAAACGTACCGCTATTATAGGAGGGGTTGACAGCGAGCTCAAGGGCACCACTGTGGTTCGGACCTCGGCTTGTCTCGCTGTCGAGAGACATGGGGGGGATCGGAGCAAAATGCCTCTGTGCAACTGCAGTGTTGCACAATTGGGCCCTACTGAATAATACTCTTTGACTATTTGGAGAGCAATTTATCGTGACCTTGTTTTTGCCTCGAGCTCGCCGGCGAGCTCGGTGTTTGATTGTGTGACCTCTAATTACCTCACACCTGGGGATTTTACTTCGACGACTTGCGGATAACGCTAAAGCTGCCAATGTAATGACTGCGATGGGGTCATCCGGGTCGTCTAATACCTGCCGTGGTCGGCGACGGGGGGGTTTGAAAAATGGGATAGAAGAGGCGGTCGAGTAGTTCGATGCCTGGACAACCAAAGGGTTCGAGTGGTGGGGCGCTCGATCAAAGTATCGGCGGGCGCAGTCCTTATTGAACTGCGCTAAAGAGGGAAGGTTTAGGTCGCAATGCAACTCGGTGTTCCGGATATACCACGGAGCGCCGGTTGCACTACGAAGAAAACGGTTTTGAATGACTTGAAGCTTATGGAGATGGGCCTCACTAGCATGACTAAACACTACTGATGCGTAAGTCATGATGGGGCGGATGCAGGCAGTGTAAAGTGTCTTCTTATTTCTAAGAGACATTTTACTCTCTTTGCGAATCAGGGGACCAAGGCGACCCATTACAAAGGCCGCTCTGTTACGGACGGTTGTTATATGATCGCTAAAGGTGAGATTCCGATCAAGGGTGACTCCGAGATATTTTGTTTTACTAACCCAGGGGATGGGTTGGTCGAACAAAGTTAAAGGTTGCGGGTAACGGGGGCGGCCCTTCTCAGTAAAGTACATAGCTGCACTTTTAACTGGGTTGACCGCGATGCGCCATTTACGGAACCAGTCACCGATCTCGGTGGTTGGAGGGCGGGAATGGACTTTCTACTGATATGCCACCCAGTGGTATAAATAGCGGTATCATCCGCGTATTGGGCTAATAGGACGTTAGGCTGAGAGCGTGGGATGTCGCTGGTATACAGCGCGAAAAGAATGGGTGATAGCACGGAGCCCTGAGGGACTCCGGCTCTGACTGGGTGGGGGGAGGAGAGAGTGCCTTCCACGCGATAGCGAAAGCTTCTGGCTTTAAGGAAGTCTTGTAGGATGAGCACAAGACGTTCTGGCACGCCAAATTGGTATAGCTTGTAAATCAAGCCATTGTGCCAGACTTTGTCGAAAGCTTTCGCTACGTCGAGGAAGACTGCTAGCGTTGTCTGGGGTTTGGGGTACTTGTTAAAGCCCTCAATGATGTGCTCCGTGAGGCGGTGCACCTGTTGGACGCATGAGTGTCCGGGCCTGAAGCCAAACTGCTCATCTGGGATAAGGTGGTGTTCCTTAGCATGGGACTGGAGACGGTTTGCAAGTAACCGCTCGTAAAGTTTGCCTAAGGCACTGAGGAGGCTGATGGGGCGGTAACTGGTGGGGTCAGATGAGCTTTTGCCTGGTTTGTGAATGCCAATGACATTTGCACATTTCCAGGTGTCTGGGAATAAGCAGTGGCTCATAGCAGCATTGAAGATGCTGACTAGGAGATGGATGAGAGGAGGAGAGAGGGTTTTAAGAACCCTGTTGGAGATGCCATCGGCACCGGGGGATTTGCGCGGTCGGAGGGCCTTGATCAGTCTCGCCACCTCAGCGTAAGTCGCTAAGGTGATTGGTGGGAGTTCAGAGGTGACCACAGAGCTTTTACGTTCGACTTCAGCATCCACCGAATCGAGGTGAGCTTGGTCAACGTGATCTACGTTAGGGGAACACTGAGCCTCTAGGCTATCAGCTAGGCACTCAGCTTTGTCTTCGTCAAAGAACGCTGGGACTAGTGGGACTGGTCTGTATAAGGGAGGCATGTCGTTATGGTTACTACCTTTCATACCTCGCGCCAAGTCCCAATAAGCCTGGTGGCTAGGCACGAGGTTTGAAAGTTTGTCACCCCATTGTTGATCACGCAACTCAGACATGCGACTTTGAACCATGCGTTCAAAGTGGCGTTTCTTAGTTTTGTTCTCTTTACTGGGGTAAGAGTCGTAATGTCGGGTCACTGCTTTACTTTCCGTCACTAATCGGAATGACAAGGCGCCGGTCGTCCGGCACCATGACCTCCTTTGCGGATGCACCTACTACGGTGGAGAGGTGATTAGTGAACGAATCGATCGCAAGGGTTACGTCATCTTTAGTCAGGATGTCGTCAGGGATCTTGTCAAGGTCCGGTGAACTGATAGCCTTTAGGGCAACGCCTAATTGCTTCCAGTTCACTATCGTCTTAGTGGGGCGGGGGAGGTCTGTTGTTGGGTCGGGACCTAGTCGCAGTATAATGGGTCGGTGGTCAGAGTGAAGCTCGTGAACCACTTCTATGGAGCGTAACTGGAGTGTTACGCCTCTGAGTAGTGCCATGTCAAGCAAGTCAGGTCGAAAGTCTTCCGTGTGAGGGTAGTGAGTGGGCTCAGTGGGCGCAATTATGTCAAAATTAAGTTCTGCGACTAGTTTTTCAAGTGCAATGCCTCTGGGATTGTTGACGTTACAATTCCATAGGATGTGCTTACTATTGAAGTCGCCAATCAGAAGGACGGCGCTTCCTAATGAGAACAATGCTTCTAAGTCAGCTCGGACGATCGGCTTTTGACAAGCTTGGTAACAGGACGCTATGACTATAGGTTGATGACCAGTCATAGCTAGAAGGCAACAAGATGCTTCCATATTAACAAGAGTCGGGGTAGGTAAGGGGATGCAGTGCAGGGACCTTTTGTAATAGATAAGAGTGCCTCCCCCACGGGAGTTCACTCTATCATCACGTACCGTTCTGTAATTGGCAAACCTAGGGTTCGCCTTCCCCGGTTTTAGAAGGGTTTCCTGCACGCATATAATGTCGATAAGGTGGGTGCAACAAAAGTCGTGGACAAGGTCACGTTGTCTAAAGAAACCGTTAGCGTTGAATGACGCTAACGAAACTGAGCGCGGTTTCGTGCGTGCGGTTGTACTACCCATAGTGGTTGTACTGGGGAGGGGCCTGGGGAACGAAGCGCTTAAGGGCGCTTAGTAAGTTCGCGTGTTCCAATGTGTATTGGATCACGTCCGCTGGGGATTGAGCGTATTGCATCTTGTGGAATAGCTCTTGTACCTCATTGATGTCAACCGACATAGCCAGATCGCTGACTAGGTTGATTGCCTCTTGAAGAGGGGCAGCCATCAATGGCATAGGGGGAGCTTGTGGCCGGGAAGCGGCGCGGGGAGGGGCGCGAACGGTGTTGGCAGCGGGTGCCGGGAGCGCGGGGCGAGCCGGGGCCGGTGCGCGGGCAGGGGCCGCGGCGCGGGCGGGTGCGGGTGCGGGCGCGGGCGCGGGCGCGCGGGCCGGGGCGCGGGCGGTAGCGACGGTCTTAACCATACTGGGTGGTTTAGACCATGCGTTACGGGCTGGGAGCGGCGCGGGTATTACCTGTGAGGCAGGTACTACCGTTAGTTTAGGGCTGACCCGTTGGTAACGGTCATAAGAGGGGCGGGTCGGCCTATGCCTTGCCACCCTGTGGTTCACTCGTGGTGCTTTAGGGCACCCACGGTAATTCGCGGTATGCCCTTGAGCACCGCACAGAACACAACTGGGTGGGTCCGGCGAATCCCGGGTGCGAGTGCACGCTGCTGTCGCGTGATCGCCTAGGCACTTAACGCACCTAGCGCGAGCGAAGCAGAAACGGGAGGCGTGCCCGTATAGTTGGCAGTTATGGCACTGCGAGGGGCTTCCATTTTTGTATGGGGCTTGGACATCGAGTCCTGAGAGGCCACAGACCTTTTTTAAATTAAAAATGGCCTTGCCCTCTGGTGTACGGTCTAGTACTACGAGTACTAGGTCATATGGACTGCGGTCCTTCCCGCTGTACATGCGGTGAACCGCATGCACAGGGAAGTCTTGTGCTTTAAGGTCGTCACATACCGCATCGGTATGTATCTCCTTAGGCACACCGCGAATCACAACGCGAAGGACTTTCTCCTCTTCGAGCGCATAAGTATGAAAACTTATGCTCTCTTTATGGAGGAGCTTTGTTAGCGCTCTGTGGTCGCTACTGGTGGGCACTTGGACTTTAATGCCCTGCTGTGTGGAGCGGGCATTAGTGTAATGGATCCCACGATCCGAAACTAAACGGGACAGCATGTCCCATTTGGTTTTGTCCTGAATGAACAGGGGCGGAGGCGGTTTTTCGCGGCGCGCGCTCGCGTCCTGAGGGGACGCGGCAGTGGTGGCCGGAGCGGAGGGAGGAGACGCGGGGCGCGGGGCGGGGGTCGGCTTCTTGCCGGAGGCGGGGGCCTTAGCGGGTGCCTTGGCGGGAGGGGCGGAAGTTACGCAACTAGCGGCTTTAGGAGCACGCTTGCGTTTTCTATCTACGACGGTATAGCCGTCGTTATCTGAGTCCGAGTCGGTGCGTAAGGCGCGACTCGGATCTACCTCCATCTCCGCTTCGGAGTCCGAAGTGGGCTCGACAACGGCGATGGAGGGACGGGTGCTCGCTGGCCTCCCGATCGGTGAGCGCGAGCGAGACCTCTCACGGGGAGGGGCTGCCACCGTGCGTCTGTTGTCTGGGCCCAGAGCGGGCGAAAGCGGACTGTCCTCTGAGAAGGACCGGGTCAGAGCAGGGACGTTGGCCTCCGGGATTGAAGTCCCGGAGGGAGCAATAAGAGTGTCCGTGAGGCGGGCACTCGCTTCCTCTTCGAGGAGTTGCATATGAGCAACATACAGATCGGGGTGGCGGAGGGCGAAGGTCTGAAGGACCTGCACCTCACCGTTAGAGGGACGGGACTGCATCCTGAGGGGAATACTCAGGACGCCCTATCAAGGGTTTGAATTCCCTCACACACCTTGTGAGCTCACTGTGTGAGAGGGAGTGTGTACCTAGGGTGTGCCCTAGTTGTGTACCCTCTCCGAGCTTTTTTCTCGGCGGAGAGGGGTGCTCCTAAGCGCTACTCCAGGGTTGACTAGGGGCGACCCCAAGGCCAGTAATCCCGGAGCCCAGCTTGCTTCGGCTGACCCGTGAAGCGGGAAAGGCCACGGTGCAAGGTTAAACCAAAACAACAACAGTGGCCGTTGTCACCGTAGGGTGTCACACTGCGACCGCAGCAAATGGCGGATTTGATCGTTCAGACGGGTTTGGCTGACGCTACCCCACGCCTGAACGACGTCGCTTAACAGCACAAAGTGTGTTGTTACGCGACTGTTACTATGTTGTGTCGGGTAGTAAAGTGGTGAAATGCGCACCGAAAAGTGCGGTCAAAACAAGACCACCCGCCCGATATGATGTTGTTCGTCCGAAACAAGGGACTTGGGTAGGTGGTAATGCCTGACGTCTTAGAGCGCCTCTGCGCGCCGGCACGGCGAGCTCGTAGCTCACGTTGCACGGCGGTCGGTGGCTGCTCAGCTTCTGCACAGAAAACAAAACTTCGTCAGGACTGCGTATTCCAAGGCACTGGTCTGCAACTAGCGTCGGAACGATGACCCGAGTGAGACGGCAATAGTGCGGGGACTATTGCGGTCTCACTGGGAGATACTGGCGGAGCTGTAGACAGGTGTGCACGGCGTGGCGGCACAGGTCGGAATGTGAGACGTGAAAAAAAAGTCGTCGAAAACCTTCAATGCAACTAAACACGATTTCTACATAATGGCCAATCGATTACATAACCATTCGAGGATCAAGCATTCCATATTTTGACCAATCAACATCCCCAACCATCAATATTGAGACTTTCAACGTAACGTACAGGTAAAGTTTCTCCCGTTTTTACACGACTGCCTAAAAAAGGAGTGTATGTTAGGGTCAAATTATCTATAGCCGTGATTTCAATAATTATTGCAACTCGAGTTTCATAAATTTCCCACGTTAGAATTTCAAATGCGCAGAGTAATTTAAACAAAGAGTAGACTAGGCGTTATTTTTGTATGTTACCAAACATAGCAGTAGAACACCCGAAAATCGTAGGTGTTTTTGTGAAAACAATCACCCGTGGATCACCCAGGTATTCTACGAGGTGTTCCACGGGCAAGTACCGCACCATACCACCAAAAGTTATAAGATTCATAATTATCTCTAGGTAAACATGAACTTTTTGGTTTTATATTCAAAGGAAAATAAATGAAAATCTCCATTAATAATCTTCAGTGTCGAGATCGGGAAAGTCAGAAATGTGACATCTTGGATATTGTATAGCATGGCTATAGTCTTATGCATGTCAATTATTAATAAATAATAAAATTATAACAATAAGAGAAATGTTTTTATATCGTATTAATTTTTATTAAATGGTTTTTTTTTTTAAATATCATCATCCAAATGTTACCCGTTACAATCACGGCACTCCGTAAGCGACGTCTAAAATAATTGATAACTACGCGTGATGTTAGCTATTATTCTTCGATTTTTCTTTGAGGGCATCAATTGACCCTGGGCTTTTGTCGTACACTTTACTTTTGAAAAAAACCATATGAGAAAAAGACCATCGGGGTTAAATCCGGAATACGCGGTGGCCATAAAATGTCTCTTTTTCGAGAAAATTTGCGAAAATATTGACGGACGACGGGGATAGTTGTGTTAGAGGTATGGGCCGTAATTATCTCTGGTGTAAAAAGTCCTCGATCTACATATCGCTCTGAAGTAACTATTACCGCGCGATCTATGCCATCCTCTAAAAAATAAGGGATTCACGAATAGACTGTAACACTACATCGATATATTCTTTTGTCCGTGATGTCCTTTATCGACCCGACCGCTGTTTATCTAACGGCCAACCAGTCTCTCAAAAATTGGCAGTCCAGTTCTTGATCATTTGAACAGTTAGTGTCAATAATTTTTGTGTAGATTGCGATGTTCTCAAAATTTACGCCGCGCAATGGTTGCTGAGTTATTGTTTTGATAAAACTCGCGCACACAAAATGTACGGGTCGCACCAGTGAAACCCTCCATGACGACTGACATAAACGTACAGTTCCTACTCCGTTCACGCCCCTCCCAACGTATGCAGTATGCTGCATTTCGACGAGTCTGGCATGCAGCCCAGCAAGCAGCTCAGTCTGAACACACCATTACTTAATAAAATTAGATTTCAAAGGACTTATACACCACCCTGTATTAATGTCGTTAAGTTACCAGTGACAACAACGCGCGAGCTAAGGTAGTGAAGCGAACGAGCTAAAGCAAAGACTGACGAAGCGCCAGAAATAAATTTTAATATCATGACAATACAATTTGCGACAAAGCGACAAAGCGTATTGAATTTTCTTCCAGCACGTTCCTATTACCCCGCTGTAACCTACCGACATGCGGTATTAAACATATTTCTGATTGCTTTTAAGCCTTTAGCATATGTATGGGAATTCCTAGGAACTGCGACTTGACAGTTACTTTTATGAAAATTTTAAATATCTGTTATTCACTTAAAATGGAAATTGTACAATAGGTGCCAGTCAAATTTAAAAGTTGCAAGCCGCTATATAAGCGAAACTCATTTGAAACATAAAACCACATGTGTGTGTGAAGAGAATCATTTTTCAAAACAGATAACGATTTATCACTTATATTCTACTATACTCTAAGAATGCCAAGCAATAGAATATTTTACAAACAAGCGTATTGAAATATTAATTTATGATACAAACGACCGTATTCATTAGTAGATTGTATCATAAGGGAGCAAAATAATATTTTTACGGCGAGGGCGCTTTTTTGAATCCAGAGTGAAGTGAGGGATTCTAGAGTAGAATCCGGGCGTAGCGAGGGATTCTTTAGTAGAATCCTGAACGTAGCGAGGGATTCAAAGTACGTCGCCCGAGCCAAAAATATATTTTGCGCCCGAGTGATACACTCTACTTTTCATCACCCACTATGAGAAAATAAAAGCGCCTCATATTTTATTGTAATATTATTATTTAATAAAACATAGAGTAACAACTAAATTGAAATTAAATAGTATCCTTTATTAAAACAACTAAAAACTTATATTTACATTTGAGACATTTTCGCAATTATGAAAATTTATTGTTACAGTTTTATTAGGAATAGAGATTGTTGTAGATTTTATATTCTGCGTGTTTGAAATGTCCGAATCTGGATCATTTTGAGGAAAATGTGACGGTGAATCTCGTTGTTTGGATGTAGATGGGCGCGGCGACAGTGGTATGGATGGATTAACTGAAGGTTGCAATTTAATGTTTTCCACGATGCGTTCAGATGTTTTCGCCTTGTTCTCAATGGAATCTTCTATATACCCTTCTGCTACAGCACTCGATTTCCATCCTCCATGTCGCTTGAGAACAGTTAAGTCCGCTCCAGTATCTGCCAAAAGGGTAGCAGAAGTACGACGAAAACAATGTCCTGTATACAGCTTGATATCTGGTAACTTCAAATAAGTAGCAATTTCTTGTGGCATGTTAGAAATTTTATTTTTTCCCATCACTTGTTTGAAGCACTTGCCATTTTGATAACGGATGAAAAACCGATTGGTCTTCATAGCAGCAGGACGCAGGTCCAGGTATTTCTGTACAATAGTTTTGTATTCTCCTCGTATTACGAAGGATCGGTCAATTTTGGTTTTTGTGTCGGTCAGCTTTACTAACAGTAAATCATCCGAGTGATTTTCGACATCATCAACAGTTATTTTTAAAAGTTCATTGCCACGACAAGCTCCATGTAATCCGAAAATTAAAGCCACCTGTAACAAAACCGAATGTGAATAAGACAAGTATCTATCAAAGTACAGGTTACAATAAAATGTGCATTTTTATACACTATGATTATATTTTACTAATCCACCGTAAACATAGTTACCTACTTACTTTTACGGCAAGAAAGACTTTGTCGGGTGCCTCATTAAGGAAAGTCTCCACGTTTTTGACTGAGAACACTTTGGATTTTTTAGGTTTAAATCCATCAGACATCCTCTTCAGGTACGCTATTAATTTCGAATATGTGTCCAGTTTTACATCGTTATTAGAACTGACTGTTGATTTTAGCATTGAGTATGTACTCCAAAGAGTGGAAGGTTGTTTAGTTTTGGCTAAGTACTGGAAGTAGGCCAAAAACACAGATTCTGAAAAATTCTTGGCGCTTCTTGCATTTCTCCATTCAATAAAATTACCATAGGCTTTCATATATTTCTCCCGGGATTTTGCAGGTAATAGATTATCCATCACATTTCTTGCGTCAGTTCTAATGCTTTCAGGAGTTAATTCTATACTTTCACTGTCACTTGAAGAACTCATTTTCCAAAACAAATCAAAACAATGAATTTCTAACAATCCGTGAAAATTTACGAAAACGCGGGCTGTAGTTCGCGCTTTTTTATTTGTTTTTTTTTTCATTCATCCGGCGGCGTGACTATGGGCCGTCGTACCAGCCAGTCTTTATTCAAACAATATTTGCGTTCGTTTTCTTTGGTGCTGAACACTAAGATGTTCCAAATTCAAAAAGTGCGCGGCAAAGATAATTGCGGCGCACTTATAAAGAGGATTAAAAACTCATTACTGCCCGCTAAAAGTTTCTTATAGAAAACACCACCTTTGGGTGCACATAAAGGCGAACCAAGTCGTCCTTTTCGAATAGATGGGATGAAAAATATATTACAAGAAAATGGATACTAATGAAGAAGTTATCAATTGTCACGACACGTCTGAGAAGGTTGTAAACCGCACATTGGATCATATAAAATAGGTGTCAACGAGATTTTAAACGTATGTACAACAAAAATCTCTTTTTTTAAACGGTAATACTTTGTACTGAGATAGCGTCAACGCAAATATTTTTAACAGTGTCTCAAAAAGCCTCCTATTTTCGAAACCCCGTTAAAGATATTGGTTTTCGATTGGATACGTTAAATGTTTTTTATGAATATCTTATATTCCCTTATTCTCGGACCAATTATGATACATTTTTTTTTAATAGTGTTTGCCAATTATTTATTGTCCATTCAGTTCAATTCACACTGAATGATAACTAATAGGATCACACAACAATAATATTTTAAAATTAAACCCAGCCAATGCGATTAAAGTTTAGGTTCACTTGGGTTCAAGTAATGCAATCAAAAGCATGAGTAATAATTTTAAAATCTTATGAATATAGTCGGATCCGTTTAGAAAGTAGAGCATAAATCACTGCGGCGATTAGACGCCCATAAAAAGTCGACATTATACATTTCTACTACAAATCTAGCAGTATAATTTTATGGGAAGCAACGACCAAAATTTGTAAGTTAAACCTACTACAAGTTATTTTGGCTAATATACATAGACTTATTGTAGTTAAATTTCAAGAAATTCTTTAATACCTATTAATGGTTACTATTATAAAATCAGGGTGGCAAAATAAAAACAAATTGGCCGATACACTAACTTTAATCTCATATACTCAAAACTTAACAAATTAATCACTATCCCAGATCTTCCCACTACAACCCGTCGTGACAAAATGTGTCCGTTCTGCTATCATTCGCCATCGTTTTACAAAAGTTGTTCTTATACTTATTAATATAAAATAATATAATGAATTCCATAATTATATCCAATATTATTTAAGTAAGTTTTAAAAGGTTTTACAAATAGTTTGAGCTATATATCTTGATTATATAATAAATAATAAAAAAGGTTCCTATGACACGACATTCGGTAGTCAAGAAGCATACTTTTTAAGAAGTATTATAATCAATACCGGTTTGTATCGCTAGATAATATACAATTCTAACATTATATAGATGTTCTCAAGGCGTTTATTTGGGATAAAATTGGAGACCTCCGAAAGCTCACTCGCATTTATCTTACGAGCCGTGCGACCTGAGCTACGCAGTGGCCATTAGTCTAACGTTAACACGAAACTTTAATCTAAAGAAGGAAGATATATTACCATACAATTTCCTTGATATTCTGAATCTGTTGGCTAAAATGTTTATCTTTGATAGTTAGTTATTGGCTGCCAATAACCAAATCTATTTATATTTATGTCAAAAGTTTTATTGCCACATTATCTTGTGACTAAGTTGTTAATTATGCTATAACTGAATTGTTTCTATGAAAATAAATTCAAAATTGAAAAAAGGCAGCTGAAAAGCAAAAGTTAAAAATATTAAATTTTGTGGTACAACTAAGTTCGTGAGCATATTTTGTATAATCACACGAAGTTGCCAGTTAAAGTTCTGAATTACAAGTTTTTAGTTTAGGAATTCAAAGTTTCGTGTGTTCACCAGAAGAATCAGCTTGTGTGTGTGTGTGAACTTCAAAATGGTTTTGTTTAATGTGTGATTATACATATTTTACATATAGTCCGTTTATTTTTTATTTTGTACGTACGATGGAGCAGCCAATTACATTAACGTCAGAATTGTTTTTGATTTGTTCAAGCAATCTTTTCTCAAGCTGAATGCTCAAGAATAAGTACTACAATTTGCGACCAAACTACCATCTAGCAACCACAATTTGTATAGCGCTTATTGTAATTGTTTGTGCTTATAGCAATTTTGTTCAAGTTTATATTGATTCGTAGCTAGGTATTCTATTCATCGTCGTTAATTGTGAGTTTACCAATTAATAATATTATTTACTCTACGTACCTACAAATACATCAAAAACGGCTGATTTTCAGCCAAGAGTATTTAGCGATACATGGACTAATTATTTGTAAATGAGTGTTATAATTTATGAAAAGAAAATAATATATCAAATGGAACAGCGACAGGACATGGACACATTACATTACGCACGGTAAACTCACAATTAACGACGATGAATAGAATACCTAGCTACGAATCAATATAAACTTGAACAAAATTGCTATAAGCACAAACAATTACAATAAGCGCTATACAAATTGTGGTTGCTAGATGGTAGTTTGGTCGCAAATTGTAGTACTTATTCTTGAGCATTCAGCTTGAGAAAAGATTGCTTGAACAAATCAAAAACAATTCTGACGTTAATGTAATTGGCTGCTCCATCGTACGTACAAAATAAAAAATAAACGGACTATATGTAAAATATGTATAATCACACATTAAACAAAACCATTTTGAAGTTCACACACACACACAAGCTGATTCTTCTGGTGAACACACGAAACTTTGAATTCCTAAACTAAAAACTTGTAATTCAGAACTTTAACTGGCAACTTCGTGTGATTATACAAAATATGCTCACGAACTTAGTTGTACCACAAAATTTAATATTTTTAACTTTTGCTTTTCAGCTGCCTTTTTTCAATTTTGAATTTATTTTCATAGAAACAATTCAGTTATAGCATAATTAACAACTTAGTCACAAGATAATGTGGCAATAAAACTTTTGACATAAATATAAATAGATTTGGTTATTGGCAGCCAATAACTAACTATCAAAGATAAACATTTTAGCCAACAGATTCAGAATATCAAGGAAATTGTATGGTAATATATCTTCCTTCTTTAGATTAAAGTTTCGTGTTAACGTTAGACTAATGGCCACTGCGTAGCTCAGGTCGCACGGCTCGTAAGATAAATGCGAGTGAGCTTTCGGAGGTCTCCAATTTTATCCCAAATAAACGCCTTGAGAACATCTATATAATGTTAGAATTGTATATTATCTAGCGATACAAACCGGTATTGATTATAATACTTCTTAAAAAGTATGCTTCTTGACTACCGAATGTCGTGTCATAGGAACCTTTTTTATTATTTATTATATAATCAAGATATATAGCTCAAACTATTTGTAAAACCTTTTAAAACTTACTTAAATAATATTGGATATAATTATGGAATTCATTATATTATTTTATATTAATAAGTATAAGAACAACTTTTGTAAAACGATGGCGAATGATAGCAGAACGGACACATTTTGTCACGACGGGTTGTAGTGGGAAGATCTGGGATAGTGATTAATTTGTTAAGTTTTGAGTATATGAGATTAAAGTTAGTGTATCGGCCAATTTGTTTTTATTTTGCCACCCTGATTTTATAATAGTAACCATTAATAGGTATTAAAGAATTTCTTGAAATTTAACTACAATAAGTCTATGTATATTAGCCATTATACGCACTAACGAAATACACTTACGTATAATTATATATGTATTTTATCTTTAAAAATACATAGAACGTGACATAAGAACATATAAAACCCACACACTCATTATAGTAAATATACATGATTGCACTCGTAAACATTTCAGATAAATACATTCTCATATATGTCGTTAGAAATTAAGTACCTCGTTAGTTGCGTTAGTTGCGTGAAGCGTCTCTTTGGAACTATTTTGATATTTATCCTTTCTCTGAAAATATTTTTTCAGTCCCAATCGGGGAATACAGGCGTTATGTTATGGATTTGGTTGTCCTAGTTACATAGAAATACATATGATAACTATGGTTGCTACGCAGCATTTTGTACCTACGCATTAGCAATTGGTATCTACGTAGACATGCATGTCTTTACGTTGTAGCGAATTCGGCTTGCGTAGCATCTGCGTAGCAGCTATAGCCACTACAAAAACATAAACCGAAGCCCGACTATGTTGAGTTTATTTACTCACTGAGGACGGAGCTAAATTGAAAGTGAAATTGAATCTAGGTGAAAATCTAGTGAAAGTAGTGGTATTGACTTTCATATTTTCTTGGGTTTAAGGAACATTCCAGATTTTTTAGGAAAATCTCCAGACAATTCCAATTGTTCAGGTAAAAATCTCACAAAACAAATGTGACACAAAGATGACAAATAAAAATTTTGTGCAAGTGTTTACACAAACAGACTCAAGAGGAATGCTTACTACGTTAGATAGAACATAAATTAAAATGAAATAAATTATAATTAATGAGTTTGAGAACAATACAGCCACAATGGAGCTTTTCGCAAAGCTTCATATACCAAAAGTTTTTCCCAACATCGCAATCGTGGCCGGCCTCGTATGATTACGAAATCTTTTATAAAGCTGTTTTTAAAAAGGTACCGAAAATGTATCATTTATTTACATAATTTTGAGGGAAAAAGCAGAAAGGCCTTGTCTTTTTTGAGCCTCACCGTATTTTTTTGCCTATTCGTTCTAAAAATTTGAACAAGGAACGAATAACATAGGGCTGACCACTTTGGACGGACCCACAATAGAATTGTGTACAAAAATACATAAATGTAAGAACTAGGAACCCTATCTTTTCATTAGGATCAATCCAACTGGGACTACAAAGTTGTGACATGTGTTTAGACCGCAGGTGCTAGCGGATATTACTCAAATTGATTCATATACCAGATTCCTATTCCAACAGTTTTCTTAACGCCTTATCAATTTGAATAAAACTTCAAATCTATGTTTTATACGTATTTATTATACGTCTTTTTTAAATTTTAAACAAACGCGTCTCCCCCGGGTGCCATCCGACTTAAAAGGTTTTTTTTTAATTCACGCTCATAAACAAAATAAGTGACTAAAATGTTCATGTAAGATACAGTAACTTGAGAGAGTCACATTCATTTTGTTATAAACTAATTTAGCCTTCATATAAACACAAATGTACATAGTCGTTATTATTTTTCATAATACAGCAGAGTGTTTTAGAAGGAAAAAACATAGACATCTTACTTGTTTACAACAATAGTTGCCATGGTTACAAGTCATTCCGGCCCAAGAGAAGCAAGCATTTACTATGAGTTTTCCCAACCCTCAGGCGGTAAGTAGCGTCTTCCACCCGCTACTGAGATCAAAGAAACACTACTTTCCGAGTATGAGATATGAAAAAGGGATTTCTCCTAAAACATTAACATATTAACAATTTCAACACTTAGTATTTAAAATATGCGAAAACTACGTGTGTGTGTGGAAAGCGCTATGAAACTATCCTTTGTGCGCCGCATGGACCATGCGCCATATGGTCCTTGGTTTTCCCATACGAAATTCGATCATCATTCGCATCTGGAAGTTAGAAGGAGAAGCGCTTATCAAATTGTCTATTTGAAATGAAAACTGTTTTAGAAAACCTCACTTCAATACATCTCTAGTTCTACAATTTCTCGAGGTAAGCAACAAACCAGTGTACAGAAAGACACTAAAGATCTGGTATGTTCCGGTGTTCAACTTATAATTACTTCAATATATTTGTTGATTTTGATAGTCAGTGTGTGATGTCGGACTCCACAGAACACAATTAAAAATAAATGCTTTTGGGTTATTTCCGTACAGACATACAAAGAGTCACTGTAGCATCACTGTTCAGTAAACGCCTAGTTACAGTTTTATTATTATTAAGATTAACCCATAAATCATAACTTAGATATATGATATCTTTAGACAGCGCGTTCTTAGAAGCCCCCAACTTTGATAAATTATGAGGCGTGTCATAATTATTATTGATCTGGAGTTCTAAATTGTTTTTGGAACATCGTTGGGTTACTCTATCTGTAGGTTTTAAACTTTTTAATCGCGCTGAGAACATATATAATGGGGCATACCTACTACCGTTGATTTCGTTCTATTTAATGGGAAGTTAAATTGATCTTTCTATCCAAAATAACTTTTATGTTGAATTTCTCAACTATATACATTTTTTTCCATCGGAATGCTTTAAGGAGTAAGAGGAGCAAAAGTTAAGGTGGAGGACAATTTTATTTTAAATTGTGAGTTCCGTATTTTCCTATATACGTTTTGTCATCGATATAAATTTGGCCTATAATCAAAGTAAATAAACAGAAAATGTATAGTAAAAATCGTAATTAATTCAATAACAACCACTTAGAACGACGCGTTGCGCTCCGTGTTCATATAGGTGCGCGCGCCATCGCACTGTCAACTTCACGTTCCTGGAGCACGCGCCAATGTTCAATGTTTTGGTTTATGGTAAGGTGAGTTAAGGTCATTTATTTCAGTCTATATCTTTGTTTTTCGGTTATAAAATTTCAACTGTGAAATGGCACCCACTCTTTTTTCATTCTTCAATCGTTTATTATATATTTTAACGATTGAAGAATGAAAAAAGAGTGGGTGCCATTTCACAGTTGAAATTTTATAACCGAAAAACAAAGATATAGACTGAAATAAATGACCTTAACTCACCTTACCATAAACCAAAACATTGAACATTGGCGCGTGCTCCAGGAACGTGAAGTTGACAGTGCGATGGCGCGCGCACCTATATGAACACGGAGCGCAACGCGTCGTTCTAAGTGGTTGTTATTGAATTAATTACGATTTTTACTATACATTTTCTGTTTATTTACTTTGATTATAGGCCAAATTTATATCGATGACAAAACGTATATAGGAAAATACGGAACTCACAATTTAAAATAAAATTGTCCTCCACCTTAACTTTTGCTCCTCTTACTCCTTAAAGCATTCCGATGGAAAAAAATGTATATAGTTGAGAAATTCAACATAAAAGTTATTTTGGATAGAAAGATCAATTTAACTTCCCATTAAATAGAACGAAATCAACGGTAGTAGGTATGCCCCATTATATATGTTCTCAGCGCGATTAAAAAGTTTAAAACCTACAGATAGAGTAACCCAACGATGTTCCAAAAACAATTTAGAACTCCAGATCAATAATAATTATGACACGCCTCATAATTTATCAAAGTTGGGGGCTTCTAAGAACGCGCTGTCTAAAGATATCATATATCTAAGTTATGATTTATGGGTTAATCTTAATAATAATAAAACTGTAACTAGGCGTTTACTGAACAGTGATGCTACAGTGACTCTTTGTATGTCTGTACGGAAATAACCCAAAAGCATTTATTTTTAATTGTGTTCTGTGGAGTCCGACATCACACACTGACTATCAAAATCAACAAATATATTGAAGTAATTATAAGTTGAACACCGGAACATACCAGATCTTTAGTGTCTTTCTGTACACTGGTTTGTTGCTTACCTCGAGAAATTGTAGAACTAGAGATGTATTGAAGTGAGGTTTTCTAAAACAGTTTTCATTTCAAATAGACAATTTGATAAGCGCTTCTCCTTCTAACTTCCAGATGCGAATGATGATCGAATTTCGTATGGGAAAACCAAGGACCATATGGCGCATGGTCCATGCGGCGCACAAAGGATAGTTTCATAGCGCTTTCCACACACACACGTAGTTTTCGCATATTTTAAATACTAAGTGTTGAAATTGTTAATATGTTAATGTTTTAGGAGAAATCCCTTTTTCATATCTCATACTCGGAAAGTAGTGTTTCTTTGATCTCAGTAGCGGGTGGAAGACGCTACTTACCGCCTGAGGGTTGGGAAAACTCATAGTAAATGCTTGCTTCTCTTGGGCCGGAATGACTTGTAACCATGGCAACTATTGTTGTAAACAAGTAAGATGTCTATGTTTTTTCCTTCTAAAACACTCTGCTGTATTATGAAAAATAATAACGACTATGTACATTTGTGTTTATATGAAGGCTAAATTAGTTTATAACAAAATGAATGTGACTCTCTCAAGTTACTGTATCTTACATGAACATTTTAGTCACTTATTTTGTTTATGAGCGTGAATTAAAAAAAAACCTTTTAAGTCGGATGGCACCCGGGGGAGACGCGTTTGTTTAAAATTTAAAAAAGACGTATAATAAATACGTATAAAACATAGATTTGAAGTTTTATTCAAATTGATAAGGCGTTAAGAAAACTGTTGGAATAGGAATCTGGTATATGAATCAATTTGAGTAATATCCGCTAGCACCTGCGGTCTAAACACATGTCACAACTTTGTAGTCCCAGTTGGATTGATCCTAATGAAAAGATAGGGTTCCTAGTTCTTACATTTATGTATTTTTGTACACAATTCTATTGTGGGTCCGTCCAAAGTGGTCAGCCCTATGTTATTCGTTCCTTGTTCAAATTTTTAGAACGAATAGGCAAAAAAATACGGTGAGGCTCAAAAAAGACAAGGCCTTTCTGCTTTTTCCCTCAAAATTATGTAAATAAATGATACATTTTCGGTACCTTTTTAAAAACAGCTTTATAAAAGATTTCGTAATCATACGAGGCCGGCCACGATTGCGATGTTGGGAAAAACTTTTGGTATATGAAGCTTTGCGAAAAGCTCCATTGTGGCTGTATTGTTCTCAAACTCATTAATTATAATTTATTTCATTTTAATTTATGTTCTATCTAACGTAGTAAGCATTCCTCTTGAGTCTGTTTGTGTAAACACTTGCACAAAATTTTTATTTGTCATCTTTGTGTCACATTTGTTTTGTGAGATTTTTACCTGAACAATTGGAATTGTCTGGAGATTTTCCTAAAAAATCTGGAATGTTCCTTAAACCCAAGAAAATATGAAAGTCAATACCACTACTTTCACTAGATTTTCACCTAGATTCAATTTCACTTTCAATTTAGCTCCGTCCTCAGTGAGTAAATAAACTCAACATAGTCGGGCTTCGGTTTATGTTTTTGTAGTGGCTATAGCTGCTACGCAGATGCTACGCAAGCCGAATTCGCTACAACGTAAAGACATGCATGTCTACGTAGATACCAATTGCTAATGCGTAGGTACAAAATGCTGCGTAGCAACCATAGTTATCATATGTATTTCTATGTAACTAGGACAACCAAATCCATAACATAACGCCTGTATTCCCCGATTGGGACTGAAAAAATATTTTCAGAGAAAGGATAAATATCAAAATAGTTCCAAAGAGACGCTTCACGCAACTAACGCAACTAACGAGGTACTTAATTTCTAACGACATATATGAGAATGTATTTATCTGAAATGTTTACGAGTGCAATCATGTATATTTACTATAATGAGTGTGTGGGTTTTATATGTTCTTATGTCACGTTCTATGTATTTTTAAAGATAAAATACATATATAATTATACGTAAGTGTATTTCGTTAGTGCGTATAACAGTATGCGATTATTGTCTTTGCGACGCACGTAACCACTAAAATTAATAACATCGAAAGGACAGGACGGCTATATTGTGGTATTGTGAATCAATAAAATCCTGAAATTACGAACTGCTACGCACTTAACTGCTTAAGTTGAAATCTTCATAAGACATCATCAACTTTAACTAAAATGTCCACCGTTGAACAAGGTCTCTCATTGGGGAGAATTATCTATAATCCCCACGCTTGGCAGGCGTCTTGGGGATCGGAGTAGAAGTTGTCAGTTCTTAAGAAGGCACTGCTTCCCACTTCATCTAATTTTTTATTTTCTGTTACTAGTTCCTGTTGATCTGAATCGCCTCCTTAACTTGCCCGCCAAACACGCAAGCGCTTTGAAGTAACTAGCCGTCATCCATGCACGTAATACCTAAGTGCAGACATAATTGCTTTTAACTTAGTTGATCAAGAACGACTACGTCAGCTGCGTTATGAGAGCTAAACTCTATTATATTCCCATTTTTGGTACGGAACCATACAAATTATGAGGGAGTGACTCTTAGATTTTTATATGACGTCAGAATAATGTCACGAGAACTTCAATTATACACGTATCATAAATAAATATTTATGATTGCGTTGAATATGCGATATGAATGTGATAAATGTCATTTCAATAACGAGGCGTGGCTATATTGTTCCGCCTGCTTGGTTTCACTTAATTTCTCATATTAGTTATTAAATTAATAATTGTGTACGTTTTATGTAAGTAGATGCCATGATTACTATACAGCAGATGTTATTTAGCCAACCTGCCCTGCTTGTGATTGAATTAAAAAGTGATATAATGTGGGTCTATTTCTCAAAATTACTCTTATATCCGCTCATGAATGAACTACGTAATATCTATGCTTAAAAGGAAAATGTATTTCTGGGCCAGAAGAAATGCATTAAAGCAACAATAAATCTTCAATCTTCAGAAAGTTGTGAACCACTCTTTAAAGAACTCAAAATTATGATATTACCATGCATGTATCTATATGAAACCGCAGTTTTTGTTAAAAATAATCTAAATTCTTTTCAACCGGTAAGAGATGGACACAACTTAAACTAAGAAATAAATCTTAGCTGTGCATCAGAATGTCCCATATGACGCTAATGCACAAAAGTGTATTTCGTACGGCTACTAAAATCCATAATAAATTACCAGAAGCCCTAAAAGCGTGTAATATATCGAAATTTAATAATAATTTGAATACATTACCCATTGACAAATGTAACAATGAATTATTGAGTGATAGAAAATTATATATAAAATCGTGACATTGTATTGTAATTTACATTTTTTTTTGTTCGGATTCTGAAATATTTATTTTGATGGTACTGCCGACTTATTTAATTACTGATTTCATTTTTTTGTATAATTTTTAAAAACTATGTATAACGAACCCTATATTGTGTTGTAAATATTTGCATGCTTTATGTGAGAACGTACCTGGGAATTAGCTTTTTAACCATGTTACAACTTGATAACCTGCATTCTGACAAATAAATGAATTTGAATAAAGGTAGGCAGAAGTGCGTACTTTTGCCAAATAAGGATTCTCCCACGTAACATGGGGCCAGCCAATTGGCATCTATCGGTATCAGTGAGTTGTCATCTATTGGTATGAGTGTTTATCATCTATCGGTATGAGTGATGGTAATTACCGATATGGTCGACGATAAACAGGCATAAACAAGACTAAGAACTAGCTCATAAGGTCAGCTGCCCGGAACACGGCTAGAGGTTAGCTAGGTGGGCATAGGCAAAATTACCTACTACCACTTCAATATTCTACTGCTTTTGAAAATTTTTGTGTCGAAAATCCCAATTATTTATACCAGCACAGGGCCTCGAGATTTTAAAAGAAAGCGTTACATCCTTTGATTCGTTATATATTCCTACAATTGTTGGGTTACTCATCATTTTTGATCTAACAGAAATAATTATTTATCATCATTTTTGATCTAACAGAAATAGGTATTTGGTTACAAACAATATTTTTAAAGCGTCATGAAAATATTACACAAAAACCCTTATATGCCTTCTAAACCTTTTTAAATTCAATTTGCGATTCTCGCTGTTCTGAGTCCACATTCACCAATAATACCCTACATTCGTATTTTGTCCGTTTATAAACGGGACACAAAGAAAAATATACGGAAAATACTCGTAACATACATTTTAAGTAGGTACAGTAGATGAACTTGTGGCGAACCTACTATGACGCCGTGTTTTTTTTTTCAATGCCAATGTTTTCAATTGTATATAAAAAAAATATATGAATATACAAAACTTATCAGAATAAGCATTGCAATTCAACGGGGTAATGCTGTCAGCATATGCTGGGCACGCTGCCAACTGGTAGCGGGCTGGAGCATTTGGACTGCAATGACTTTTAGGTTGTCTAAATGCTTTTATTGTAGTAGCTGTAGTGTTGTATATAGTTCGTAGTATTTTGTTAATAAAAGTAATAATTATATTATATATAGGTAATATTAAATAACATCAAAACAACATTTAATAAGTTTTCACCTGCCGTCGATGTCCTGCTTTGATTTCAAAGTACCTTTTGCGAAAACAATAGGACACAAACAGGGCCTTTTAAGAATACTGTCACCAACAACGGACAACATAGTGATCATAATAATAAATACTTTTAAAAGTATCCTAAAAAAACATTAAATAATATTTAATGTTTAATGTTTTTTCCCAGTAGAATTCTCGACGTGCGCTCGGTGACTCATGACCTCCTGAAGATGCTTCGTTTAGAAGCGAAACTAGTCGGGTATTCTTCCGGTTAGGCTGCGTGATGTTTGTGACGTCACGTAGATAACAGGAAAATTAGGCGGAATTGTCACTAGATATATAATCTTATGCTTTTTTAAGTGTTTTATTTCAATATTATTTAATGTTTTTTTAGGATACTTTTAAAAGTATTTATTATTAAATATGGATTTCCGCAAAGTAACGCCTGAATCTATTCATTACCTTATAGTGATCATACTTTATATCTCACATTTTTATTTGTATGTTATTTTTTTTCAATATGTTATATTTCAAATATGTTGAATTTGTATATTATACAAATTCTATATATGGATGTCATAATTAATAATGTATATATATTTTATATTAAATATTATAAGTATGAATGTATATAATTTTGTTTTTTTACTGACATGAATATGTTGCATAAGTGTCCGTAAAGCAAGCACCTACATGTCAAGACTCGCTCTATGAGGGTACAGCTTCGTAAAATAAAAAAATATTGTCTGACTTTGATCACAGCAAGAACTACCAATATATCATTTTATGCGCTCGTAGCGAGGTTTGCTTAGCCGTTGTTAATCGATCAGCTAAGTTAAGCAACGTTGGCCACGTCAGGAGTTGGATGAGTGACCGCTAGTGACATTACTATTGAGCGCTTCCGTGCTTCGGAGAGCACGTTAAGCCGTTGGTCCCGGTTGTTGTGTTCCGGTGGCAGTCGTTACGGCATAGTGGTTGCGCATTTTGCGAATCCCCTCCTGGCTAACTACCACCCTCAAGTAGAAAATCTGTTGCCAAGCACCTAACGGTGTGTTCCGGCAGCTGTCCTTGAGAGCCAGTAATTCTAGGCTAGCCTGAACAATATCTTCGACCACATCTATGTGATCGAAGATTCGATCATATCACTTACTATCGGGTCAAAGGCGAGCCTATAAAAAAATAACTTTAAAAAAATAACTTAAATTTGCGTTTGAATTATTTAATGATAAAATTAGTAGATGATATGATACATAACATTGTCGACCACCTTAATTTCATATTCATAACTAATTTATTTTTGAGATTAATAAACCCTGTATCTAATCTGATATAATATTATTTACTGAACAATATATATCAACTCATTTAGTTCGTGACGATGACTCACGATATGCTGAGGTGCAGACAATATTTATCCTCTCCTTTTCGTATAATGAGGTTGTCTTAAAATAATTGAATTTGTAATTAGTTTGAATTCAGGTTAAAATTTGTATTCAGGTTAATATTCTACACAAAATACACATATAAATTTTAGGTATGCAAGTCATTTCTATCTTTTTAAAAGGAAAATTTCAATTAGGTTATAATTTTTCAACTCTAATAACTATTGGATTATGAAGATCTTTCATCAAGAAGTCTTTGAGACCGTAGTAAGGAATAAATGTACTACGCACATCCCGGGCGTCACCAAATATGAATGTCAGAGACATTACCGGTTTGCGTTAATACTTTCAGCAGGTTTTATTTAAAAAAGCAAGTCTAGATACATATATCTGGGTTACTGAATATTTATACCAGAATACGTAATAAGCATTTTTTTGAAATGCCGCAGGATTTATGCTTTCAGATTATGTTATGAAATATGGATGACTTAAGGTGAAGTTTATTCAAATAGCTACTAACTACTGCCCGGGAGTTTGCACGCGTTTTATTATTACACGGTTATATCACGTTCATTCTAGAGTCGGGTCAAAATGTATACTTATTTCAGAACCTAGGATTTTGTACCTAATTTTAATATACATGGTTATTGGAAAAATGCTAACAATCTCTTAGGGTTGGTTGACTTCTGCTAATTCTAACAAACATTTTGAGGTGACTTTTATTTTTATGATTATTTTCAATATAAAAAAATATTTTTCATCCCACCATCTCGGAAAGAGTATTTTTAATCTTCAATATTTGAGTGGAAAAGCCGTTTTTATTCTCTAGAGGAAAGTAAATTGAATTTAGTACATCGTGTGCACTAAGTTTGTGAATTAAAAAATCATTAAACCTGTTTACTGGTACCTCTATGGTGCCGAATATATCATACAACTTTTTTTCAATTTGTTAAAAACTCAGACTCGGAACCTTCTTGGTGTTCTTTTTTCAATTTTCTTTGTACGCGGTTCTTTACGCGGCATTTTTTCACGTCATTGTTAAACCTTATATTAAAAACAAGAAACTTGAAAACAAGTGAAAAAACTAAAACGAGTGATTCTAGCGACGAGGAAGTTTGTTTGACTTTTTTTGAATTTTGAACACGCGGTTAAAAAGCAACTTTGCACTCGTGTATAACAAATAACTATAAATTTATAGTAAAAAAATTAAGAAAAAAAATGACTTCATAATGTTTGTAAGGACTAGCAGAAGTCAACCCTAAGAGGTTGTTACCAATTTTCTAATAGGAAGTTTGTTTGACTTTTTTTGAATTTTGAACACGCGGTTAAAAAGCAACTTTGCACTCGTGTATAACAAATAACTATAAATTTATAGTAAAAAAATTAAGAAAAAAAATTACTTCATAATGTTTGTAAGGACTAGCAGAAGTCAACCCTAAGAGGTTGTTACCAATTTTCTAATAGGTTCCCTGGGGCGCGTTCCAGTAAATATTGGTCGAGCTGTAGAATTATAATAATAATAATAATAATAAATAAATAATAAGCTACTAATAAATATAATTAATTATTAGTTCTATTTGCTCCAAGGCACCTGGAACGACCTATAAAGCTCCTTTCAAAATATGGAATTGACAGCGATGTTTCTAGGTGATAAAATACAGTCTACATTTTTATTAATTAGGGCATAATACGTAATTAAGCAATGTTAACACAGTATGTCACAGTAGTAGTTTGTACAAAATCTATTATTATTATTATTTTTTTAATGTCTTGTTTAGTTTTATTTAGATAAATAAATAATTTAACTATATCTACTTAGGACCTAAAAATAAAAAAATAAAATATTATTCTAAATCTATTATTTATTGTAGAATCTGTCACATTTGACAGCTAGCCAAGATTTGGCCGATTCAAAGTTCGTAAAAATTTGGCCAGGCAGAGCAAAATTTGCTCTGACAGGTCGCCCGGAACGGGTATGATCAAATCTTGTCAGGATCAAATTAAGTTCGATTAGAGTGCTGGAACGGCGTGTATCTGCGTTTAGACCAAAATATGTCTTGGCCGACTAAGATTTTTTTTTGGGTTGGTACTTCTTATGAAGATATGAGTATTATATTTTCTTCTCTTCATTTGTATGTTTCTTGCTACCCGTTAATTGATGTACAATAACATATACGCAGAAAACAATGATATATTTTTATATATTATAAATGTTTTTCTTCATTTTTCTCACAAAAAAATATTCATTATTTTTCCGCAGTTACGCCTGAATCTACTCCATAGAACATATAATAATACTACATCTATTCATTATAAAAGTTAAAACAACAGTATTAAATAATAAAATACCAAAAGAATCGTATTTTTTTTTATATACGGAACTGACTTCCTACACTGAAAAGTATGAAATTACTTGTTGAAGTCGGTACCATCGTGATTCAAAATACTGACCGCACATTATCATGTTCCGACTTCCACAACTAAATTCATACTTTTATGTTTGGCAATTGACACTGTTTTATAAAATGTTTGGAAATCGTTTATAAGGTAATTTCTCGATGGCTATTGCTTTATTGAATGGATAGCTTAGTGTATATAGTATCGTATCGTGGGTGTTATTAGAATGAAGCTAAATTCTTTTTTTTTTTATTGCTGATAGGTAAGCCTTTAACCACAATCTCACCTGATGGTAAGTGATGATGTGGTCGAAGGTGTTAACAGGCTTGACCTAGAAATGCTAATAATTCGATATGCTTCAACTATTGAAAACAACATTATTATATAATAATGCGAAAAGGAAACTAAGAACATTAGAAATATTATAGTTTTTATTGATTTGGCGGAAAGCGGTGTTTTTCAAATATGTTGCTCACTAAAACTAACGATTTTCTATGATTTTAAAAGGTTTTTAAGGTTTCGGAACCTCATCAGAAAAATACTTATCAAGAAGAAATTCGTACCTAATACTCAAGTCTACTGTCCCTTGGAGCTGTGAAAAAACCAAACTTCTAAGTCAACCCAATCATGAGATTTTATGCTGCAAATTTTCGACACTCACATGGGAATCAAAACCTACAGGATACTTCCCGTGAACTGAGAATCTTGAAATTTGGTTCAAAGGACGTCTTATGTCACAGATAAAGTAAAACTTGCGAAAAGCATACATTTTTAGCTACATCATACAAAAACAATATATTTAATAATTTTAAACTTACTACCCCTTTCCTCATGAAAGCGTGGTGGTATTATATTTAAAAATACCATAACTTTTACTTATATACCTACAAGTTTCTATGGAACACTCGATGCGTGGATCCGGCTCGCACTTGGCCTTTTTTTTTACTTTCACAGTGTTCGCCTCCAAAATATATGTTTAAAAATCGTGGGTTTTTTTGGACGTGGGATACTTTTTCAAGACAGTAAATTCACACGTCACATCTACGCAAACTTAGTTTTTGGACAGCAAGTCAACAGTATTCTGTTGTGTTGATGTCCAAAAACTACATCGCCAAAGACTACTAAATTTTGGAGAAATCATTACCGAATACAAGTAAATCGTAGGTAATTGAAGGTCAGGATAATTTCCTTAAAAACGACAGCTTTCTTGATACCTTGATAGACATTTACTAATGCTACTTTACACTGTACACTGTGAATTTTCTTGATGTTTCCATGATGTAAGATATAATTTAAAAAAAAGGGAAAATGTGGAGTTTTTAAAGAAACAGTAATAGGGACAGCGGGTGTAAATGGGTAAATTATGGTAATGATTATGTGCAGGATGAGACACGTAGCGTTTATGCGTCAACGGTATATAGTAACTGAGAATAAGACAGCTATCATTGAAGAATACGGGCAAATAATTTACCATCGGAACGTGATTGTATTACTAGAACTTGTGTATGAGCTGATTTTGTATAGATATGACAAAATTGGTAAAAAAATAACGAAGACGTATTGGTATCGCGCCCAAATCCCATGCTAATACGGCGTAGTTTAGTATACGTAGTAGTGAAGTTCACTCACACTTTACTCAGATACAGTGCCGGTCGAATCAGTGTAAACAAACCATGAAAACATTGTTGCCGTTCACGAACGCACTTCAAACAAAAAATAAACTAATCGATTGTTTCAAAAAAATGTTTCTGATGTATAACACGGATATTCAAATTAAGTCAACGGCATAATAGCGGATGATGCCGTTGACTTCATTGACTGAATTCTTTTATTGCGAGATAATCCAGGAAAAAAGCAGTAATCTTGAATGTCGTCGAAGGTAAACAAACAAAGCTGCAACAAGGAAAGAGTGTGAAAAAACAATTCGTGATTTTTCTGCTCTAACAGAATGTTTTGCCATAGTAAAATAATATCAAAGCAAATTTTAAACAGAACAAAATTGCTAACTTGTTTACAGTTTTCGGAAAGTTCACGTTAAACTACCAAGAACCTATTATGTTACCTATTGCAACATGATGTTTCTGCCCTCAATAAAGTCATTAAAAATCGTGTCTCAGAACTTTTGTCAAGTCTTAAAAATTGGCCTTACACTTTCAAAGTTGTTTATATTTAAAAAGGTGCATCTCGTGACCTATCCAGCTCATAGCCGAGATCAGACACTGTGATCATTTTCTTTTCACTAAAAACAATAAAATTATGAGGAAACTCTTGTGGTAAACGCAGTATTGTATTTACCAAACGTGGAAAACCTGTTTTCACAAGTAGATTCACAAGCATGAATGAAGGTAAAGTAAGAGTAGGAGGCTATTTAATGAACTCCTTAGAGCATATAAAACCTTTTTTAATTTTACAGGAAAGTCAAAATAATCAATATGTTTGTTCGTATTTTTTTCACAATATCACTTGATGACAAGTGATGGTGTGGTCGAAGATGGTCAACTCTCAAAACATGGGCATTTTGTCCAATAATTTGTGCAAAAATATTTTGACTCCCAAAATTTCCGAATTTACTTAAATAAAATCACGTTCATTATTCATTTGACAACGTTTATTTATATATATTTTTTCTATTTTATTACTTTTTTGTTGTGATTGATGCGGATTGATGTCTCTAAATCTGAGTTTAATCGATGTTTTGAAACAACATTCTACGTGTGGAACGCGCCATTATTGAAACTTTTTAATATACAGTGTTGCCAAAACAGGCAACTTAAACTAGATCACGTCTTTCTATTTAAAAATAAATACTTAGAGACTTAATAGTTTAGGAGGATACAGAAATTCCTTCATAACTGTACGAATAAATAATTTTTAAACAAGGAATTATGTCAAAGAAGAGAGTCAAAAAAGCCTTTCGGTAATATGAAAAATGACTTCAAATTAAATTTAAAATTGGAGTATATTTTTGAAGTTGATGATTTTCTGTACCAATTTTTAATATCGTATTTCTTTTTTTATTATAAAAAACTAACGTGGTTTTCACTCATTTTAGTAAATAATACGGGATAACTCACGTGAATCAGTCAGATAGATCCGACTATCTCGGGACGCCCGCATTGATGTCTCGCGAGAGTGCTAAGCAGGACGTCAACGCGGGTGATAGATTATTTGAAAATTGTCTTACTATGTAATGAAATATTTGTTCATCTTCACTTTGTGACAATGTGACATTCTCATTTCGTTTTAAATATACTCTGTAGTTTTTAGGAGGAAAATAAGTATTGGTTTAATTATCCATGTGTATACTGGATATTTTTAATTATCTGTGGTGTGAATTTACTACTGTACCTAATTGTGTTTGTTGTTAGACTGTGATTAAGCATCATATAATATGGATTATCATGATTACTTGAATCATTATTTGATGATAAAATTACTGGAAGTGTATTTTATAAGAAGTGAAATTGATCACGTGACAGTCTAAAGTACTTATTTAAAATAAGTAGTTTATATTATGTTCTTTATTTATGTGTTTTTTTTATGCTTGATAGGTTACCCTTTGACCACTATCTCACCTGATGGTTAATGATGATGTGGTCGAAGATGTTCTTCAGGCTAACCTAGAATTACTGGCTCTCAAGGACAGCTGCCGGAACACACCGTTAGGTGCTTGGTGACAGATTTTCAACTTGAGGGTGGTAGCTAGCCAGGAGGGCATTTGCAAAGTGCCCTACCACCATGCTGTAACGCCAGCGGTCACCCATCCAACTCATGACCGCGGCGGACGTTGCTTAACTTTGCTGATCGATTCAGAATGGCTAAGCAAACTTCGCTACGAGCGCTTCAAAGCGCTTCAACTGTGCCAATAAACAGTGTAACGTGGCCACCATCGACTTTCAAAGATACTTTGTCTGCGGGATTCGAATCCGCGTCCATCCACACACGACAATGAGTCATGCATAACTCAAATTTTTCGTATCGTTCTTTAATCATCGTATTGGGTTGGAGCGTGATCCTCCCGTAATTTTGTAATGTAATCCGCAGAACATTCGTTATTTATTGCAAATATAAAAATAATACTTTGACTCTTTTGAAAACCCCTTTATGTTGATTAGTTACCGCATTGATGGTTGTAATGTTAATAAGTTTAAAGTTTATTCATTTAAATCATACCGCTTAATAGTTTTCGTAGCATAAATTACTATTTCATATAATTCAGCCTTCTAAGCATGACGAATATAAACGTTCATACTAACTTTTCCGGGTGATGTTCGTGTTAATAGTTAATCCGATTATCCGGAGAAAGTTGTCAAATTAAATAACGCATTTCCAAGCGTATTAAAGTTGACAGATGTAAATGTACGGTAATCTAGTTTAAAACTAAAACGTATTTAGAAGGGACCAATTTATATACGTCAAAGCTGTCAAAGTTAAAACCAGCTTAATTTTGTTTGTCAGGTCAAAACAACTCAATTTGCTTGTTTTTGCTTTAGATGCACAGAAACTGACACAAATCAGCAAATTATAAGAAAAATGTAGCTATTGACTAAGGATACTTTTCAATATCATCATCATTTCAATAATTGTCCATGCGGGGTGTATGCGGGTGAAACCACAGAGCACGGTATCACCCGTAGAGACATAATAACGTAAGAGACTATAATATATACTATATTCATATTATAGTCTAGACTGTAATATGAGTATCTCAAAAAACTGTTCGAAACTGAATAATAATATTTCTTAAGCGTTTCCGAGTCGTTTCGTGAGCTTTTACGACAGTGGACGTCGATACGACATACGAAAACATCCAAATGTAGCAACTATACGATCGATTCGATGCATTGACATCTATAATATAATGGACGCGACATCTCAAACGAACAAAGTCGAATAAGTAAGAGAAGCCAGCCGGTATATCCTCACCTACCCGCACCAATAGAGATCACACGCGCTTTTCGCGTTGACGAAAATTGTGTATGCAAAATGGCATCCTGCATCCTTAGATACTGCGAAAACCAGTCGGGAATAACAAATAAAAGCGATGGAATCACTTTTCACAAATTAGTTCAGATTTTGGTATTAAACACACCCGAATACATTATTATTTTGTCGATTTGTAATCACGAAGCGACTTGATCAGGTGCTTTATTATTCCCCTAATAAATATATTAAATATGTCAATTACTCGTAAGTATTCTCTTAACATAAGTAACTAAATAAATACGTCGAATACGGATTGAATAAAATATATGTAAAAAACCTTTATTAAAAATTATAATATGTACCTAAATGTGTATGAAAAATACGATAAACTTTTTTAAATCTAGATTTTATATTATGATAATATAAAATCTAGTTGTAAAAAAGTTAGTAACACTATGTTTCTAGTAAAAAGCCAATTGTACCTTTACTTTCAAAAACTGAATAGCGCATTTAGTGACCTTCAGTTGTATAACTGTTTTTTTACTATTTTTTAACTAATATATTCTTCACAGTTTCGTAGGTACAAAAACCAAGTCCGTTCTGTGTGCTGATAGCCTTTGATATTGAGAAATCCTCAGAACTAGTCTAGCGCTGCATGTTTGAATAGTTTGGTTAGATGATGCAATTAGCTTAAGCGCTGTAAGGGAACTTTTTTCTTCGAAACATTAGCCTACAAGCGTTGTGGCGCTGCGTGTTTGGATCGTTTGGTTAGACGATATAATTTAGTTCTGCAGACTGCAGTCCGATCACGTAAAGCGCTGAAGCAAAGCTAAAATTAGCAAAAATGGCAGAGACTTTTGTCTCAAATGTCTGCTCTAGAGTAACGTACTATCGCGATGATTCGATGTCAATTAAAATTCGTCAATACGACGTCTATTTAAGACGTTAAATAGACATCTTCTGAAGGCTAGACTCCTTCATAAGATAATGACAATTTTTTTTATTTTTGCGTCAGCCCTAGTCAAGAATCTAGATTCAACAATTATTTTAAAATTTAAACCTGTAAGACACATTAATGTTTTTTTATTGAAGCACCCTTGTAAACAAAATAATATAGAGCGCAACAGCAATCAATCTGTGTGAGTGTTGTTTATTTTCTCGCATTTATTAAGTAAAGTATAGTGTTCAACTTGGGTATGTCAATTGCACCCTCAAACTATAACCGCTCTTGCTCACTACGCTCACTCAGATCTTTGTTTTTACATCTGAGGTTCATTTTATTAATTACCAGTATTGGGTAATAAATTAATAATGCACTATTTCCTTATTTAAGCTATTCCTCTTGTACTTGCGCTAGCGGCTACTATATACCTGTTCGCCTGTCTGATTTTATAATCTATTCTAATAACATTTATTAACATATTATTTGTTGAAACGCTATTTAGGAACATCTGCCCGTCCGTTCGAGAATATAAAGACTTGATTACACGTATGTTTTTTTTTTTTCAAAAATTCAGCAAAAACTATAAGACTAAGTTTATCAAAATCAGTTAAACGATATCAGACTGACAAAATAGTAACGGACCAAATTAAAATAAATGTAATTTTCTTCACAACCATAACATCGTTCTTTCAATATTGGTTGCGTTTATATAGGTTTAAGATTACCCGGTGTACTTCGTATCACCTATCCTAACGGACGAACGTCAAATGTTTGACATGAAAGTATAGATAGAACAGTTTATATGGGAAAATGAAATTGTTGTTTTTTTATTATCTTCCTCACAATTTTTCCATATATTCTTATCGTTTAAACCTTCCCTGGACTACGATTAAAATTTCAAAACCAAAATTGGCTCAGCCGTTCTCGAGTTTTAGCGAGACAAACAACCGCAATTAATTTTTATATACTTGTATATAGAGATTACATATAAACATCTGATTATTGAAAAACCGGGCCTTGTGATGTCAAAACGTTATCTCTAATAGATTATGAAATCTATTGACTTGAGGATGATTACGGAATTAGGGATCCATTGAAATACTCTAGAAAATCCATCATTTTATTGGTACGCGGCGCCTACTACTTATTATTCCGGACGCGCCGACTGCGGAATTCATGAAAGGAATCCATGAGTTTATTGGTCTGAGAACAAAATCACATTTCTTTTAAACTTTTACAAAATTATTTCTTTTTCCTTAAACTTCCAAGTACTCTGAACCTAGTCTTTACATTACTGAAATGATTTTTTATCGCTATATTTTTTATATTATTGTGACGGAACAAGCTCTATACCCACCTGGTGTTAAGCGGACTAACCTCAGCCTATAACAGATGCATTTCGTCACAAGTCACGAATTGTACTGTGCCCGTCACCTTGAGGCATAGTTGTTAAGTCTCATGTTTTTTTTTATGCCCGATAGGTCAGTCTTTGACCACTATCTCACCTGATGGTAAGTGATGATGTGGTCGAAGATGTTGTTCAGGCTAACTTTTCTTTTCTTTATATAATTACTGGCTCTCAAGGAAAGCTGCCAGAACACACCGTTAGTTGCTTGGTGACAGATTTTCTACTTGAGGGTGGTAGCTAGCCAGGCGGGCATTCGAAAAATACCCTACCACCATGCTATAACGACTGCCATCCTACAACAACTGGGACCGAAGGGTTAACGTGCCCTCCGAAGCACGGAAGCACTCAGTAGTAATGTCACCAGCGGTCACCCATCCAACTCATGACCGAGGTGGACGTTGCTTAACAATGCTGATCGGTTCAGAATGGCTAAGCAAACTTCGCTACGAGCGCTTCAAAAATCATGCCTGTAGTTTCACTGGTTCTCAAGGACTGCTGCCGGAACACACCGTTAGGTTCTTGGCGATAGATTTTCTACTTGATGGTGGTCGCTAGCCAGGCGGGCATTCGCAAAATTCCCTTCCACCATGCGGTGAAGCTGAAACCCGCGGCGGGATACGAACCATGGACCTGCTGCGTGGCAGTCCATAGCCAATGCCACTGAGCCATCACTGCTTCATATTTTCCATCCTTGTGTGTGCATACCAATGATATAAAAATATCGTCTTGTAACGCATATACAGGAACCTATCCAAGATGTTTCCCCGTGGGGTGCCGGGTTAGAATGGCACCTCCCCATATCATCCCGTAGGTGTCGTAAGAGGCGACTAAGGGAAAAATACTGGAAGGTCGGCAGTAGCGCCTTCTTAAGAACTACTGATACTGCGATCCCCAAGACGCCTGCCAAGCGTGGAGATTATGGCAAATACCCCCTTAATATGGGAGGTTGTGTTCAGCAGTGGACGATCCGGCTGTTACAGATCCAAGATGAAAGTATCACAGAGAAAATAACTTTGAAAGTATAATATATTAAAATGTGTAAGAGATAAAATAGAATCTATGAACCCCTAATTTAGCATATAGAAAGGCCTCCATAGCACATGGATTGTTTAAAACAACTAGAAATTTCATTAGCAACTAGTTTAGCATAGGCTATTTATTACAATAGTTAACAGACTTAAAGATTGTCAAGTTGGGGATGCAACTTACGTGATAACTATCTATATAATGCAATTCAAATTATCGCATGTTATCTATACAGTATCTTAACTCGGCTCTGTATTCGAAATAACTACCTTCCACCGCGCGGTACGTAAACATGCGTTAAAATGCTGCCCGCCTCCAGCATTTTAATTACATTTGCCTACTTTGTGTTTCCATTTAGTTTTGTGATTGTAAATATACTTGTTTTGTATAAACAAATAAAAGACTGTAAATTTAATAGGTAGTATTCAATAAAAAGCGTGTAGTTTTTTTATTGGTAGATTTAATTAAAAAACCATTTTTATTTTGAATAACAAATCAGTCTTATAAATTCAGTCCAGTCCAGTAGTTTTGGCGTGAAAGCGTAACAGACAGACAGAGTTACTTTCGCATTTATAATATAAGTACTGATAAAATACCACGTCTTTATTTTGAATTATACAAAGTAACAAAACAAAACACAGATGCCCCGAGGTTTAAACACAAGCGTACCTACCGTATTGTGATTCATGAACCGCCTATTTCTACCTATTTCACTCGTGTCATTCCTTTACTCTATTCACTTATTTTATTATTAATCCAGTTAGCTGTTTTTCGGGAGATAAAAGGAAATTCACTTATCCATTAAAAAGACACGCATAATGTAGGTAACCTACCTAATAGTAAGTAAATTTATTTTATAGTCTTACCTCTCAGAGTTTCCAGGTAATCTAAAGAAGTTCTTCTTTAGATTACCTTAATTCTAAGCGTTATTGAGGAATTCATGCAACCAAAAACAGAACAATATATCCTTTTCGTCATATTAAATACGTACATGAACTTATTTTTTGTAGTCTGCGGGCTGAGATCGAGGCGCGTAGGTATAACTCGCGTTTCGTCCGTTTCTATGAAGTTGAAGTACTGGGGTGCGTTCTTATTTGTCGTCCGACGACGTCCGACGACGCCCCGAACGTTTTTATATGCCCGGAGCGATCGTCCGATGATCTTCCGGAGCGTTCTTATATATCGCTAGACGACGCACCGGTCGCCCCACGAAATCGGTGGATAAATATCGCCCTGACGTTTCATTTGACAGTTGGGACTTGATTTTTCTTTGTTTTATAGGTTACTTTTTGTTTACGTAGACTTCTGTTTACAAAATTGTATTATTATTATTGTTACATTTTGTATGTTTGTTATAGTTGTGTGTCGTGGAAAAGTATATAATTGTAAATACATTTCTTCCGAGTCAGTGAAACATTTTAAGTAGTGTTCTTGATACAGATATGATACAGAGCCGTTCTTAAAAGGCGGATGACGAGCGTCGCTCTGCTTGGAGCGACCATCCGTCGTCGGACGACATATAAGAACGCACCCCTGTATAGATAACATTACCGTGGTTATGTAAACAGCGCAGTAATCTTAATATGTGATGATGACTATAACAAGAATAAATAAATTAAATTCATGACATTCATTTCACTCAGGAGTCTTGATATGTGGTAAAAAATTATTTATCATAAAGAGACATCTTCAATTAAAAAAAAAAACTATGATAGATATATAATATCAACAAATATTTTAAGAAAACATTAAATTATTATTTTAGATTTTTTTTTAATAAATATATCTAGTGACAATTCTGCCAAAATTTTCCTGTTATGCCGACGTGACTTCACAAACGACACGCAGCCAATCTGGAAGAATTTTCGATGCCTGTTGCTTCTACACGAAGAATCCTCAATAGGTCTTCATTCTTCGAGGACAATATCAAAAAACATAGTTTCAATCACATATTAAAAAATCTGTGTCCTTTTTAATGACTTTGACATGAATTTTGTGAACCATTTTTTGTATTTTTGGATATTAAACATTCGTAGACATTTCTAAAGATGAATATACTCTTATCTAGACTGCGCCAGTTAAAATAAAGAGTTAATTGTCAATAAAACATCAAAGCTGCAAAGTTCGGTAGTCAAATAAAGGTTGGTCAGTAAAATTTAACGAGATGTCGTCGATTGAATCGGTCGATGGTCGGTGGTCGGCTCGGTAAAGTGTGGGGTATTACTGCCAAACAAAAGTGCGAAGTAAGTTCGATAATTTCCAATAAACTGAACGTTTTACGGTGTTATCGTGCTCTAACATGTGTACGGACGATTAAAGTCTACTCGTATCTACTCGTAGCAATGTTTTGATCGTTTTGAAGGTATTGTACGACTAATGAAATTGCGGTTGCGGTCAGACATTGAAGCTAATATAATATATTTTAATTATGTAAGTTTTCTAATAACTACTATATAATTTTATATTGTATAATAATTCCATTTGCAAGCAATTTATTTCCAATTTGGAAAACACGTGCACTGTTTAAAATTTTTGGCCTAAAATGGAATAAACATTTGACACTTTGCCTTCAAATCATCGCACGATTAAAATGTTACGAATGATCGCCTACCACCTTCAGTTAAAAAATCTGTCCCCAAGCACCGATAAGTATGTTCCAGCAGTTCTTGATATCTCGGCCTGTAAGCATTTTCATATTAGGCTTAAAAAGAACAACGATTTAGATCAAATTATAAGTTAAAAAGGCTTAATAAAATAATCTCCATATGGAGTATTTAAAACATATTAATATATGCATTGTGATAAATTTACTCTAAGTTTGGATTCTTGACAAAATGTATGATTTGCTGACTAAAGCTTTAGCATGTTTCGTCATTTATAATTAATCCATGTTAATAAAGGTATAATTTATCCAAAGTAGATAGAAAATGTACACTGTACACCGACTTTAGTTTAATTAACTATGCCTACCAATTAAATTATTATAAAAATTACTATAAAAATATACTACAATACAAATACTATAAAAATATAATACAATTCAAATGTAACATACAAAATATACATTTTCCACAAGTGTAAATATATTAAAAAAGTTTCCGGAAAACAAATAAAATTCCAGTGTCTGACTGTGGTTAGGTAAGAACTATAAAATAAACATGCTGCGATAAAACCAGTTAAGAAAAATAATACGCATATTATACAATGTGCAAATACGTATGAATGTTTATTGGTAAAACGGATCGATAACGACGCACACATTTTATGTATTTCCTGGATTAGTATAAATAATACTTATACCCCAATTTACCAAGTTCTAGGAGGAGTGCGCGATTTAACCAAATTCCATGCAGTCAAAGCCGTAAACGATAGCTGTTTGTTCATAGTTATATAGTTTATTAAAGTTTACTATAACATTTGTGTCCAATTAGTAAGGTCTAGTAAAACAAAACACTGTATTACTACATAAAATAAATTATAGCTCTATTACATGGGCCCAAACATTTCTGGCAAAACGTGGGCGTACAGATAGGTACTTACCTACCCCTCCGAGAAATACAAGCCTCATGGTATTTTTTTCTGAAGAACGTGCTCATTTTTTTGGCTAAGGACTAACCTATCAGCAATAAATAAAGCTGAATCTAAGTAACTTTTTTCGATCAATCATGCTCACCGAAAGTTATGTAATTAAAACACTCTTCATGACATGTATTATTGTGGGACAGAATTTAGATTAACCCGCTTTCCATCCGGTCTTGTCTGCCCTAGGAAGCGTTCCCCCACAGAGTGTTTCTTGTAAGCCCGCGGAGATGCTTTAGATATAATATGTATACGAGTACGTACTTCACACACATATGCAGTGTTGGATTTTCGTACAGTATATCACACCTCCACCACATTTTCTTAGTTCACTGCCTTGCTTGTTATCAGCAGCAGTAGACCTGTCAAAAATTCAACAACATGAAATGTAATAATAGATTCAGGTGCTACTTTGCGGAAATACATATTTAATAATAACAAATATTTTCATAATATTTTAATATAACATTAAATTAATAATTTAAGAAAAAATATCTCGTGACAATGCCGCCTAATTTTCCTGCTAAGCCGACGTGACGTCACTTACACCACACAGCCAAACCGGAAGAATTTTCGACGCTTTTCAGGAGGTCTTGTCTCTTCATGCGCACGGTCGAGAAATTTATAGTAAAAAAATATTCGTACAAAATATTATTTATTTGCGCAGTGTGCCGGTGTCCCCACTTGACTTTATTTTGGTTTCGATCGCTATTTTAGGTTCTATTAATCTAGTTATTATACTAAAGTACAAGTGGAAAGTGTTCAGACCATAACACAATTTTATTATCTTTGATATCCGTGACCGTCTTCAATTCCGCCCTATTACTAAGCAATATTAGTTTAGCCAACCCCTACAGCTGCTTACGCACACACAAAGGTAATGATTATGACAGGGGATCTTATCAGCGCAAAATTCATAAAGTTATTTACCGAAACATCTATCAGGATAAGTGTTAAAATAACCGAGCATAAACACATCTACACCACCAAAGGGTCCTAAAAGGCCCAGATAATAAGTCAATAGCCGACTTTCCAATAAATTTTGTGCACCAGATAATTGTAAGAAATCTTGTTTTTGCAACATAAATTCGTACCTAGGTACTTACATTATCTGAAGATTGTCAGAATTTTTAAGCCCTGCCATTGAACATTAGAGTATTAAATGGATAACAATTAAAAAATAATACAAAAATGACTGCTACTACACCACGCAAGAGTTCCTAAATGATATAAATTATAGCTTTCCAAAAATATAATCGGACTTATTATTAATTTTGAATTGCATGATTTATATATTTAGAAAATATGTATACCTATGTTCTTTTCATTATTTTACTGACGTTGACATTGAATTACAATAATTATATTTTCTGATAGATTTATAATAGTAATTATTATTAATTTATAATCATAACTAATAATATCTTAACTTACTGATGATCCCGAATTTTATGTGAAATCGCATGCCAGAAATGGTTAATATGTTAGACTTTGTATTTATTTTGTCATCATTGTATCATGTTACCACAATACAGTATTGTATCATATCATAAAACAATTAGCAAAAGAAAGTGATATTCACTTCTAGCATACATTCTGTGTACCTATATTTTCAAGTGAAAACTGACGTCTATGCGAGAAATTCACAATTTTATCACGAATTTCACTCATGTAACTAGTTTCAGTAACTATTCTATAAGATCCTTCGATCATAAATACGAGTATTTTATGATCGAAGATAAGATCGTAACATTTGCGAGTTATTGCTCGTATTATCTTTAGGAGTTATTGGATACCAATGAGCAAGATTTCATAATTTACCCCTGAAACAGTAATTATTACATTTACCCGTAACAAATGTATACAATTATATAAGTACTAGCAGCCCACACCGGCTTCGCACGGGTATTTAACAAAAAAATTAAATATTCAATCGGCTATGTTCATCAGGTATAAGTTGTATGATTACTATAAACACTACAAATAGGTTGATTGATATTATATGTTGTATGATATAGTGTAGGATTCTAATTGCGAAATATTTTTTCCAATCAGTCCAGTAGTTTTTAAGTTTATTCGTTACATACAAAAATTTAAATCTTTCCTCTTTATAACGGTAATGTAGATTTAAAAAATACAATACATTTTGTGAAAACTCTTGTCCGAATACGTGATCAAGTACAATAATCAGACGATCTAGCAACAAAACTAACATAATAATAAAATTATGAATTTACTGCTAAAGCTTTCAGCGTTCACCTTAAAGAGAAATGCTGCATTATTTTTAATATAACAGGGTCATTAAAAGTTATGTGACGATACGGCTCTTGAGTAACCAAGTTTGCATATTTTGTTAGGAGTTTCTATGATGTCACCCAGAATATGTAGTAGGGTCTTACCTATTATTTTATATGAATCAAGAGGATTTAAAATGTATATTAAGCAACTAATACACATTGGCTTTTTATAGGAAACGATTAGGACCCGCGTTATATTTAGGTTTAAAGAACTTTATTTTCTCATAAGAACAAATGTTCACTTAGAATGAGATTCACTTAAATATAATTAAAAATGAGTCCTCTGGCTTGGTAGGCATTACATATTATGTAACAAGCTATTTACATAGTGCTTAAGTTTACTGCGATATGCGTTAATACTCTCACATTCTTTCACTTCCGGAAAGGTTCCGACCAGATTCGGACTGTTTCGAGGTCCTTCGACTGGAAGTCACGATTGCGCGAAGCGACGAGCACGGTACCGCGTTATATTTACCTCTTTCTGGTAAATATAACGCGGGTCCTAGTCGTTTCTTAATAACTTAATATGGACAAAACTCGCGATAGTTTTTGAATTCAAAAAGTACCACTTATAAAGTGAAGACACACTACGAGTAGAGCTATATTATAAGATTTTATTGATTCGTAGACACAATACGAGTACGTACTAGCTTCTTTGTTGCTTGGAAAAAAATCAAGGCAACGAAGATATTATAAGGTATATCTATCATGAAGAAAGATCATTCAAACATATAATGGGGTACCTTTTAATGAAACAGCAATCTCTTCCAGGTAAAAAAAAAAGTTATTTTTGCTGTATCATAATAACGGATATATATATATAAGCACCAACTTAGTATAATCATGGTAAAACCTCTCAGGTTTAAAGTTTCTCAAATACATATTGACCGATAAAATGAAGTAGCTTGAATTCCAAAATGAAGGAAAAATTATCAATTTATTGATTCAAGTATATTATAATAATAATAATAATAAAATCATTTATTTCGACCATCAAAGATCATACAGGTACAATATCAAATCATAGAGGTTATTATCATAAACTTAATACAAAAACAGTTACAATTAGGCATGTCAGATTTAACAAGATAGCAAAAACAATTATTTTTTTTGATTAATGTTAGCAAACAAGTAAAATAAAAGGAATAATACTAATAATAATGGCAGTAACAATATTATAAAATAATCACATTAAATTATACATATTTTTACAGATATTTTTTGTATTGGTATGGAAACTTCGATGTGCGAATCTTAATTGCGTTTGGCTGTATACATGTATAATAGAGTAAGACTTTGACTAAAATATGGGGTCCATTCCATATTTTAGTCAAAGTCTTACTCTATTCAATGAGTTAGGTAAAGCGTTTTGAGAATGCTTGCTTGACCAACTGCCGTAGCTAAATCTAATGAGGCGCTCGATGTCGCGTCAGCTAACTGCCTCTGAGACATGTCTTATTCAATGTTAATCATATTTACCATCGACCATATCATGGAATACTAAAAGCTAAAACAGTGCAATCTCAATCCTAAAGATAGCCTAGCCTCTCTACAATTTACAATGAAATAATTCGTGGCGCGGAATAGTAAGAATAAATACACTTCACCAACGCCATTAATGTATCATTTAGAACCTGAAAGCAGATTCCTTGCAGCTGATATCACTCAAGCACGGTCAGTTCGGTAGGCATAATGAAATTCATCTTCTACATCGCTGCCTAAATGTATACAATTCAAATTAATGGCTCGTACTCCCGGAACGACGAGTTATTTTTGTTGCGCATTACAACTGTTTGTTGTTTTTATTCCTCTGTGTTGAGTTTTTATTTTTTTTCTTTGCTGTTGTGATAGACCACTAATGGGTTTTATGAAAACGATATCAATGTACATTCCTTTTTGCGATTGAGTAATTTGATTTGATGCGATAACATTAGAAGGAATTAGCGTTGCGTCGAACATTCCACGATTAGGTTGAAAACAGTTTTTGTTGGAATGTGGATGAAAACAGTAAAATACGTGTTAGTTTTACATATATATGTTCACTTTTGGTAACTACTGAAGTTGGTTTTAATTTTTAAGGTTGTTGATAAGGTGGATTGCCATTAAGTCTTTTTCCTACGAAATAGCGAAACATCTCAGAAGATAAAAAGTCCCATAAGTGCGATTCGGACTTGATCTCATTATAAATATACAACTCTTACAAAATATATAATTACAAAATAATTGGTCTTGTGTCTAGGTGTCCCTCGCACCAATGCTACTTACATAAACTTAGATTTTTTGTTGTTTATATTCATATTCATTTATTTCATAACGATATAGTTACATGTCAAAACAGTATATTATACTTAATAGATCTAGTAGTGAACTAAGTATGTACATATCTAATTGTTTAATAATTGATACAATAATAACGCATATTATGGTTTATTATTCTTGAATTCAATTGTCTATATAAATTATGTCAATTTCGGTTATTGTTAAAAATGTCATTAAAAATATAATACTTTAAAATAATCATACATTTACACGGTGAAATATCAATTAATTAAATATGTCACAAAAAATTAAATACTATGTATACGTCTGTTGTATTTACATGCTCATAAATAGAAAATCCAAAGTTTTCATCCTAGGAGGAAGTATTCCTCCTAGTTTTCATTACTTTAGTCTTTGAAAAAGTACCAAAAATGGTACTCTCTTATAAAAATGGCCTACACTTGTCAAATTTGACAGCCCCTGATTTATTATATATTTGAAATATATAATAATGTATACCTTTTCAATGAACTAAACGCTGACGCCCTTCGTGCTAGAGGTACTTTTTATTCTGTGGCTAGAGTAAGAAAACAATTCTTTTTGGCAGGCTTTTGAAGACCGGAGAGCTAAAGGTCAACTCACAAAAATAATTGATTGAATTTCTGATTCAATGTTCGGTTTTAGGTCAACATTCAACATAAAATATTTTAGTTTGTGTTTTGTTAATTCTTCACTTACGAGCTATAAGCCTGTGACATATGGTTGGATAGACAGATGATAATATTCCTAAATAGCAACGGAAAATAGTGGAGAGAAATAAGACTACTGTAGTAGGTAAAGACATAAAGATAAACAAACGCTATAATAATACTTCAATTTGTCTTCAAGGACTTGAAACTAATGCAAACGATTAAGTGGAGCATATATTTGATATCAGCTGAAGTTTTATAGATGTTAAGCATCGGTTCAGTAAAAAAGAATGAGAATACTAACAAGCGATAAAGTTGAAGTGGAATATGCACTACAACTTGAAACTTATGTTGCAGGCTCACCCGCTTTGTGAATATGTATGTTGCTTATGCAGGCTAGTAAACAATGTCAGCAAGGTTCTTTACACGACTAAACTTATTTTTTCCGGGTAGAATGTATAATGGGCCATAGTAATAAACCTAAAAGTTGTATAAATTGCAGATAGAATCAAAGTCAAAAAATATATAATCATATCTGGCTAGCTGGACTCACAAATAAATTTGGCGGTCTGGTAAATTGAGATTAAGGTCAGCAATAAAAAAAAACGGTCAAATGCGTGTCGAGCCACGCACAATGTGGGGTTCCGTAGAAGCCCGTTGCCATAATATATAACGATGCTGTAGTTCTTTATTCTCCTCTATTTTCTTCCTGCTAAATCTAAGAAATAAGAGTACGATTGCCGCCAAGTTATTATTTCAATTGTGATTCGAAAATTAAGCAAAATTAGTTTGTGAATTCTATAGGTAGATAATCGAATGAAAACGTAATGAGAGCGCGATTCAGAATCCGTTGGTACATTGTAAGAATTTGAATGTCATTTAATTTATTTGCTGTAGCATAAATAGTTATTGTATTATAAAATACATAGTTGATATATATATGAAAAAAAAAATAAGTATACACCGATATATGCAAGTAAGCTTATAAATGGGCTATTATACTATATAATAACTAGTCTGGCCATAAATATTGTAACATAAAAACGTTTCAGCTTTAGAATGATTTAGAATTTGGAACGCGTTTATTACTTTACAATTTTCTTTCGATTTCGCGCCATTTCATATGTTATTTCGTGTTCATTATCAAATAACAATATGAAATGACTTCGAGGTGTTAAAGAAAATAGGATAGCAGTATTCGCTTCGTACAAAGTAGGTATTGAGCCGTCGCGTCAGTCATATTCCAGACACTCCAAAACCTTGGTATCAGCCGTATGTTCGTATATCGTCGTAATATCAACAGACACAACAACACCTGATCTTTTGTCCTGATCTTTTATGGTCTTTGACAGAGGAACTGTCAAAGACCATAAAAGATCAGGGCAGCCGCGTGTCTTAGAACTACAAATTAATGCTGTTAAAACCAGAATTGTTTGAAATCCCATTAGGAAGTAAAAATATTATGATAACTCAACAGTAATCATATTGCGATTAATGAAGATTCCCGCTATAAAAATGTCACGTATTATAAAACAAGACCTGTAACTAGGTCCTTATCGTCGATATACAGTACATACCCTAAATAAAATTTAAAATTAAATAGAGTGCCTTCCGTTGCGATACGCAAGTGAAGAGCACAGAAATATTCTCTTTACCGATGAAAAAAATTACAATACAAAAAATATACAAAAAAAGCACTACAATAAGCAAATTGATGATATGTGAAATGATGTGAGCGATGACCTTGATACCGACAGGTACAGTCTGCAAACACTTCTAGTGTACGGTGAGGATGAGGTCCAAAAAGTACTTTATACCTATATAAGTCGAATCTTTGTACTGTCATATCTATATCTATACTAATATTATAAAGAGGAAAGATTTTTATTTTTGTATGCAACGAATAAACTTAAAATCTACTGGACTGTTTTGGATTTAATTTAGCATGGAATAGTTTGAGATCCAGAAAGGACATAGGATAGTTTTTATCCAACTACGCAAAAAGAGGTTAATGGATTTGTGCGATAACCGCAATACGCGCGGGTATGACATAGAGCATAGTTATTGTTTTAAGATTTTTATTTTAGATTTAGTTTTCAATGCTAGTCTTTACCCCTTACAAACAACCAACTACTTCATCTTAGTCACTTTAAAAGATATATTCTATAGATTTTATATTTGGTACAAAATTATCCAACATCCAAGTTTAACGACTATTACTGCTAAACTAATAAAGTTATCTCAACAACTATACTTTTCCTTTAAAGTTTATGAAATGCACTATCAGCTTGAATTTTTTCAGATTTTTCAAGCCCGAAGTTTATCTTTTAGAGGGGGGGGGACGCCCTGCTGGAACAAAAAATTGCACTTTAAAGTTTAATATTTCGTAAATGGAGCATTAAATCGAAAAACAGTGTTAGCAATCCCTAAGTCATTTTAAAATACCTATTCAACCATACCACACACGAAGAGATAGATGACGAAAATTAATTTCATCCACACATCACATGTATGGGAGGTACCATAAAAAAAACAATTTTTCAAAATTTTATTTTACCACTTTGCCGGCGTAATTGATTTACATATCCATACGATATTACAGCATCCTAGTACTAACGGTCTCTTAGCAAAACATCGGACAGACGGACAGACAGACGGACATGACGAAACTATAAGGGTTCCTTGTCAGGACTACGGAACCCTAAAAAAGCATGTTACTCGAAGAACTATGTTTTGAAGCGCTTGTAGCAAAGTTTGCTTAGCCATTCTGAATCTATCAGCAAAGTTAAGCAACGTCCGCCTCGGTCATGACTTGGATGGGTGACCGCTGGTGACATTACTACTGAGCGCTTCCGTGCTTCGGAGGGCACGTTAAACCGTCGGTCCCGGTTGTTGTCTTAGGATAGCAGTCGTTACAGCATGGTGGTAGGGCACTTTGCAAATGCCCGCCTGGCTAGCTACCACCCTCAAGTTGAAAATCTGTCGCCAAGCACCTAACGGTGTGTTCCGGCAGCTGTCCTTGAGAGCCAGTAACTATAGGTTAGTCTGAACAACATCCTCGACCACATCATCACTTACCATCAGGTGAGATAGTGGTCAAAGGGTAACCTATCAGGCATAAAAAAAAACAAAACTAAAAAAGGTTTGTTTAATTTAGTTCTGATTATATGAGATCATAACTTCCCTTGCAGATACATAATGATCACTCTCAGCCTCCTAAGGGGAAAGATATATTGGAATCTGTCTCGGACAATGACACTCGCAGGAAGGCTCGCTCTCAAATTTTTCACCTTTACGACTCAGGGAGCTTACAAGTTTATCCTTTTTCTTGGTCATTACATTAGTTATGAAAGAGCTTGACGACAAATGGTTCAAAATGTCATTGAAATTGTTAGTAACAGTCTGGAGTATGAAAGCAAAAGATGGCTATTACGAGTACATATTTCAATTATACAGTATAATATTGATAGGTACTAGATATATCATTTTAAGTAGTATACGCTTCGTGCCGCACAACTATATGTTGCCTATTAATATAAATTTTTATACTACTATAAGAAATCCAAGCACAGTTTAATTTTTCGTGACAGGAAACAGGATTATTATCTGATAAAAATCGGTTGGAAACATTATAAGCTTACTTAAGCATGAAATGTTTTACAAGCATGCGTGATTATAAAATAATTGTCACGCATCAAGTGTGAGTTTTATTTCATAGGGAAAAATTTGAATTTTATTGAAGTATCCTTGTGCAAAATATAATTCAAATGAACCTTATAAACAACAAATATTTTCACTCAGTGTAAATACATCTTTTCTTAAGAACAATCTCTGTTCTAGCAAAAATGATAATATTTATTCTGAAATAGTTACTATTCGTGTAATACGCTCAGGACTTAAGGACAGTATTTATTATATTCTTTATGAAGGACTTTCGGGCATAATGATTTTTCCTACCTGGTAATCCCGGATATGAATGCCATATTGTTCTTTGCGAAGACATTTGGTAGTTAGGAGGATACACTGACAATTATATAAGAACAGAGACAATGGTCGCAATTTTGCTATGCACTAAACGTATAATCATAATAAACTAACTAAAATGGAGTAAAATACAAAAGTTCCTATTTTGATTTCAATTCAGTCAATGAATATAATCCTAAACTTTAAATTAGGTGTATCTAGGCAACTAGAGGTAGTTTTACGTAGATTTAGTCATCATCTTGACATACAATTGAATAGAAACATAACAATTTTAAGATTTATTTTATCATCCCATGTGCGTCATTTTTTCATCACGTAAACAGTATCTAAACATACAGGTTGACTTGACCGTAATGCCCCATATAAAGGCTGGGTCAGACCGGATGCGTATGCGTGACTACGACGTAACAACGTCGTAGTCACCCGCGTAGTTACGGCGTAACCCAATGTCTCACCGGGTTACGCATACATTTACGCTTACGCAATCGAGCTGAAAACGCAACGCAGGCCCCGTGCCCGGCAGCAGCAGCCATATTACTGTTTTTGACGCTGTTGTGCACGATGCCTCACGCTAAATAAGTACATACCTTGTATTTCAAGTGTAGCTCCAATTTTCTTCCATAATAAACTTTTATACGATACATTTTTGTAGCCTTTACTTTTTGGATTGTATATACATTTATATTTACGCACAATTTCAATAAGTTTTTTTTTATCGCTATTCATTACTAATCAAAACAAAACAAAAACCACTGCATTGCGTAGGGCTACGCATTACGTCGACGCGCACGTCTACGTTACGCAAGCAGTGCGTCCTCTCTCATACGTTTCCATACATTACAACTCAGTGGTACGTGCGCGTCTACGTACGTCTACGCATACGCATCTGGTCTGCTCCAGCCTTAAAACCCTCGAGCTTTCTTTTTGTCATGAAACCCAAGGTCGGTAAGTATTTTTTTTAAATTTATAGCACAACACTCAGGTCGTGCATGTTCAAGCAAGTAGTTTACACGCAATTGAAAAATTGTCTTCAAATGATATCTAAACAGGAATTTCATTGCAATCTCGCTACATGTTACTTAAATACCTACTCAAGTAATGTTTTTAAAAGTTAGGACTGGAATATTCTTAAGAGTTAAAAGTCATAGGTATGTTATGCTAAATACTTAAACAAAAAGGTTTCAGACATCCAGGCAATTTCATCATAATACTTTTACATTTCTAAGTTTTCTTCTAATAATAGAAACATGAGTTATAGCCTACTAAATCTATTAGTTAACCACAATAACAGCGGTAAGTTTGCTTTTTGGAACATGTTAAATATAGTAATGGGCTTAAGTATTTTCTGAAGTGCTCGAATTTAACCTTGGCGGTGTTCTCTATTCGATAATATAACGCAAAACTTTAACCTTTATATATATGTATATATATGTTGTGAAAAAAAATGCATTCGCTATCGAATTAAAAAAAAAATATAATACATTCACGTGTGTCGATTTGTTTATATTTATTAGCAGTAGTTTTAGCTCATATCTGATTTTTCGCTGGCTTGGGTTACCATTATTTATATGAAAAGGTCGCTTTTTTGCTCAACCCAAATTCCTGTCCAACTGAAATATGCTGAACTTACAGTTATTATGTTTATACAGGACCACGGTACCGGATAAAAGAAAACCAACATAATAATGAATGGTGTAAATTATACATCGCATAAACAGCAACTTGTTGGGTAAAAAAACATGAGTATTCACTAAATAACTGATTCTATTCAGTGAAATAAATAAAATTTCAAAATTGGTGCGTAATGTACAAAACTGAGGTGACAAAATTTATGCGTGCAAATAGATAATTACTAGGTAGTGATAATACGAGTAGAACTAGTAATACGTATTCCGTGAAATACGTACAAAGTGATCCCCGCAGTAGCATACAAGCTACAAATTTTTTTTTCAGTAGGCGAATGGTTTGTTGCCATGGTAGTGAAGCTTGCCTAGCCAATCCCGTACAGTCTACGGTGATAAATTAATCAAGTCTACGTCGTAGACTATGGTTCTGGAACACCATCATATTTTGCAAACATCTGACGCATCTTGTTAGTAAAAACCGCCACTTGTGGTCACCGAATTAAATTAGCAGTTATGCTATAACTCATGTCGCGCTCCTTCTGAAACTTTATTTTGACTCTGTACATCCGTGTTATAGTGCGCCTCCAAAATATCATAAATAAAAAATCGGCCAAGTGCGAGTCGGACTCGCGCACGAAGCGTTTCATACCATTAGCTATACAACAATAGACTTCATATTTTAACCTTTTTTTGTTTTAACGTGCGCGAGTCCAACTCGCACTTGGCCAACATTTTGTATTTGTTGTTATAGCGGCAACAGAAATACATCATCTGTGTAAATGTCACCTGTCTAGCTATCACCGTTCTTGAGATACAGCCTGGTGACAGACGGATGGACGGACGGACGGACGGACAGTGAAGTCTCAGTAGTAGGGTCCCGTTTTTACCCTTTAGGTACGGAACCCTAAAAACATTCAAATTGAATACAATGGATAAAAATCATTTAAATTATATGAAGGGGCGTCACTTCTTGTTCATTAGCGCGTGAGGTAAGGAACAATTCCTTACCTCACGCGCTAACAATATTTTCATCTGCACGCATACCTAAGTAAGTGGGTATATAGCGCTATCATTGTCTCAAATCGTTGTGTTGTATTATGCGCCTTACAGAAGTTTCGGATATATTCTATCCCGTTTGACAAACGGATTTTGCGTCATACTCGTATGCCAAAGGAGTTTCATTTTGCTGTGTGAGGTGTGTACACGATACAGAATGTCTAACACATTAATTACCAACAGTAACAATTTATCATCCCGGTAATTACCAAAACAACAGTAAAATTTGTAGTAAAATAGCAGCAGCTAGCAACGTTTTTTACGAGAATGTTTACAATATCTCGCGAAACATCCGTGTTACTCTACGATTTATCGGAAAATAATTTGACATGCTTCAATCCGCGCTCGTGCATTTGTTTGTAAAATATAATATTTATAGCTAGTTGTCTGAGTTACGTTGTGTTATTTTGGCTATTATATTTTATCCGGAATATTTAGATATGACCTTGCGCATCTTTTATTAACGGATTTGTTAAGGAAATCTGTAAATTTATTTTTAAGCAAGTTTTTTGTTTTAGAAAATATAAATGTGAAATTATTAAGTAATTTTTTTCATTCAGCAATACTTTCAGTTATGACAATAGTATTTAGAGTTAAGACAGCGGTGCTAGGTTTTATATAAGAAAGAAGAACACCTGCATTAGTTGTGTTTTTATAATAATTAAAATCCTAAGAAATGTAACAGTGCTCACAGAGCGAAAATAATGAATCAATATACTAATAAGCTTAAGTATTTTTATAAAGTACACAGAAACAACAAAATATAAAATATAATTTAGAGTCAATCGAATAATACGCCCCTTAGCGTTCCAGGTGCAAAAGTGCCCATAACGCTCGCTGCGTTGCCGCGCTGGATAGCAATGGCCATCATAGTATTTTGATATAAACAAAAGTAAAAATACGTGTATCTATTACAGAAAAGGTGCATGTTTAAAACATTTTATCATTGAAAAATCTAATATTTTGTTTATTATGTTTAACTTCAGCATCTGACAAAATGAGGATCATTTTGTCACGATCATCGATGATTTACAGCCTAAAAGTGCCTTGAAGAAGTCATATATTAACTACTTAAATAAAAAGGTTAAAGACAATCAGGCAATTTCATCATAGAATTTTTACATTTCTACGTCTTTCTAGTAGAATTAGAAAGAAAACATGAGTAAAAAACACGCTGTATGAAATATGTTAGCTTTGATCTTCACAATTTCTTACAGATATACAAACAAAAAAATTACCCTGTAATACAATTAATAGTTAAATCAACATGGAAACTATTATTTAAATACAATGGAAGAACTATTATTTAAGAACAATGAGAATGTGTACGCTCATTCTCATTGTTCTTATAACGGGAGCCTAACTTCCTAATATTTTAGAAACGTGGCACTTTAGAGTACCATATTCTAATTTTTTAAAGTGTCTTCTAACCGTACTATTTTCATCATGAGCAGCAAACATTTGAAAATATCAATATGGCGGCGGGTGGATATGCCATCTGCAGCTTCCATACAAACATGTTCGAACCCTTTTTAATTGTTCATTAATATTTCTAACTGGAATATCGCATTTCTAACTAAAAACGCTCGCAAACTAGGGATTGTCATAACATAATTATCATCCTCGGGTACTAGACCCGAACGGTAGCGCTATACTTCCAACTAGAGAATTCCCAAGACGGATTGGTGTCGGTTAAGCTGCCCGCCATAAAACGAAGCCTACGATTTCCGTGTCGAACGATTGACGTCCTTGTATTATCTTGTCTGTGTTGTTATCGAATATATATATATAAGTATATATAAGTAATACGTTTTATGTCATCCTTCGTGTTGTCAGAAAAATATCTTTTGCCGACCCCACATGAGTGGTGTGAATATCATGAATCGTACGCGAACCAAAAGGACGCGGATATTTAAGGGAAGTGCTACTAGCGCTTTCCATTCAAACGTGCTATCGTCATACATATTTCAATACCAAGTTTGCAAAGTCACTGAAATTTTACATGCACCTTGAGCATAATTACTTCTGCTTTACCAATTTCCCGTAAAGTCATGTATTTACAGAGCTAACCGGAAAAATCTAATCTTGTATGGGAATATTTCGTTTCATATATAGAGATTAAATCAATCTTAAAACTGGCAAACCAGAAGAAAACATATTCGGCTGAAGAACATGAAAAATATCCGAATTTGAACACTTGGCAGTTAAAATATGACGAATTTCTACGTTTGTCAATACAACGTCATGAAAACACTTCTCTTAAATGAATGTCGGTCTCTTCCTACTTAAAATTTGGAACCATATAATTAAATCGCGTAGGAATGCGTCTAATTATGATTTTTGTGCGGGTAAATTGTCTTGCAAGTCAACGCTTGTAACACAATTTACCCTCGCAAATCCTTATTTCTACTATTTTGGAATGATATGCTGTTAGGTGTGAAGTATAACCGTATTTTACAAGTAGATGAGATTGTGGTTAAAAGCTAGGAAATTATACATATATTATCAGGTATATTTTCACGGTTCTGGCATGAAAAATACGGTTTTGGTGTATAAATCTGCGAGCATGTGGAAAAGTGAGTTACACAACATAATTTTGTATTTTAGGTAATGTTTGTAAATAAGAATAAACTTATATTGAATATTGCCTTCAGTGTGTTTTTTACTAGTAGTTTTTTTTAATGTTATTGTGACGGAACAAGCTCGAGGCCCACCTGATGTTAAGCGGTCTAACCTCTGCCTATAACAGATGCATTTCGTCACAAGTCACGAATTGCACTGCGCCCGACACCTTGAGACATAATCATTAAGTCTCATGTGCCTGTAATTTCACTGGCTCTCAAGGACTACTGCCGGAACACACCGTGAGGTGCTTGGCAACAGATTTTCTACTTGAGGGTGGTTGCTAGCCAAAATGCCCTTCCACCATGCGGTGAAGCTCAAGCCCGCGGCGGGATCCGAACCATGGTCCTGCTGCACGGCAGTCCATAGCAAATGCCACTGAGCCATCAATGGTTCAAAACTGGCTAGGTATTAGACTAGTAGGTATCTGGAGGTCAAAAGTCGTATGTTTCACAATAGATCAATGTTTTTAGGACTCGTGCATTAGTATCCCCCACTGCAGGTAGACATTAGAAACATCGCTACGCTCGTGGTTCAATTTTGGATTACTTCGCTACTTCGGTATTTAAATTGACACTCGTTCCAAAAAACAACTTTGCTCACTTGTTGGACATGTTAATAGAAAAATCGAAAAATATCACCATCATTTACGCAAGTTTGAATGTATGCAAAAACTTGGCCAAGTGAGAGTTGGACTTACTCACTGAGTGCCAATCATACCAAAATAGTATGTACCTTAATATATTGCCATATAATAAATATTTCCACACACTTTCTCGTAACGGGCCTTTAAATGCACCGATTTTGACTGTGGATAAATTGAGCTGAATCGGTGTTTTCGTCAGGGCCATCTCTATTAGCGAAATCAGCGCGCCATTGATAAGTAAATAATTTTTTAACGAAATTTTCGTATTTGTTCCTCGCTAGTGTGTTGAAAAACGTCGTATGACACTCGTGTGGGACGTTGATCATTACTCACTCAGCTCCCTCATCGCTATATCGCCTCGTGTGTAATGATTAACATAGCACACTTGTATCATAACATAATGCACTGTTTCCGTGTTTAAATACAATTCGATATCCTTATAGCGATAGTCCGACCCGTACTTGGCCAATTGAGTAGTGATATCAAGTTTGACACTTATTACCATTTTTAGGATAGAGCAAACAAAATTGAATAAACATTATTTATATTATATTATTAAAACTCACGCACATTTTTATTAATTGATTCAAACAGGTTATTCACGTGATATTTGACACTTACGTGTTGCCGATATAAGGATCGACAATTGTTTCGGCTTCATAAGGAAGCCATCTTCAGGATCTGGAGTGCGGATCGATCGCTGTCGCGGCCCGTTTCACACTGCGGGCGGCGGCCCGTAGCGCTCGGGACGACAGCGGTGGCTGTTGCGGGGTGCGGGGTGGTGACTGCTGCATGTTGGGACACGCCTGCAAGATGTTATCTTCATCGCTGCTGCTGCTGCTCTCTTCTGATAAAATCCTCGCAGTCCGACAGGCGAAACTCACTGTGTCTTCGACTTTCTTTTTAACATTTTGTACCGTTCCATGTAGACACGTCTTCCAGCTTTGTGATAACGCCCACCCACTATCTCTATTAAAATTCGGACGCCGACTTATTTCGATGGCTTCCCGGACCTTGCGAGGAATATATAACTTTTCTCTCGCTAGTACTCGGGTCTTGTCAAATCGAATGTAGTGGGCCGTGCTGGAGGCCAGGGCGTGTTCTGCTACCGCTGAGCTGTTACTATCAGCATTTTTCATGGAACGGATATGTTCACTCAGTCTGGTAGACACGTTTCTTCCAGTTTCACCAATGTAACAGTCACCACACTCACAAGGAATCATATAGACGCCCGGGGTTTCCAATGGATCTTTGTCCTTTGGTGATCTGAGTAACTGCCTAATTTTTGAGGGTGGCCGGAAAATCGTTTTAATGCCGTAGCTACGGCGCAACAAGTGTCCGATTTTATCTGTCACTCCTTTTACGAAAGGTAGGTAAGTTACTGCTCTCTCCACATTTGTTACGCGGCTTCTAGCGGAGGTATTAGCTATACGACAACATTGCTTCCATCTATACCCATTACATTCGAGCACTGATCGTACATGGTCGAGCTCCGCGTCCACATATTGAGGATCACACAATTTCAGTGCTCTATTGATGAGAGTTCGAGGCACTGCAGCAAGATGTGAAGGGTGGTGATGTGACTCAGCTCTTAAATATCTATCTGTGTGAGTTGGTTTGCGGTAAACTGTGTGTGACAGACGACCATTTTGTTCTCGCTTCACCAACACGTCCAAAAAGGGCAAAGAGTTGTCGGTTTCCTGTTCCACCGTGAAAGATATTTTTTTTATGAAGCCGAAACAATTGTCGATCCTTATATCGGCAACACGTAAGTGTCAAATATCACGTGAATAACCTGTTTGAATCAATTGATTATTTATATTCATGTACCCTTTCTGCCTATAAATCTATGTCTTTGTTATCTTTATTGTAAAATAGTCTATCGTAATTATTTTGCTTAAAACCGAATTTTGTTTTGTATGTTGTGTTATGTGATAGCGAGATCTTTCTTCTTTTTTTTGGACATAATGAGATTCAAAGTGTAAACGGTATACCGGAGCAAACTTTTCGGGGTCATCCAAGAGGTACCCTTTTGCAGTTGTTTAAATATTTTGTACAATACCTACAATATATATACGTTCTCAAGCACTATTGCGGAAATTCACAGGACAATATTTTGTGTGGTTATTCAATATAATTAATATCTGTGAAAATAATGAAGGAATGCGTTGTGGCATTTATAAGTTTGTATGTCATTCTCTTTTGTCTATAATAAAAATAGGTTATCATGAAGCTTATAGATATAATTATTGACAATATATTTTTATTTATTCAAAGTGTTATTTTGAAATGCTTACTTAAAATATTTTTGAAATATTTCTTATTATTAAATATGGATTTCAGCAAAGTAACTCCTGAATCTATTAATTACTTAATTGTATATGCTTAATAGTTTTGTGTAAATCTTTACCTGATAGGCTAAAGTTTTCATTTAGAAAATCATTAAACAAAACCATCCTACCCATCATGACTGCAAGAGTCTTTGGAAAACGTAAGTAGTGACACGAGAAGTCAGAGTTTTACTCTTTCCGACAACACCTGCTTGTTTATCAAAATGCAAAGAACCTTTAACTTGGCTGTTTGATCCGATATCCGGAGCAAGGAGCTAGACGAGATGTTGTTTCAAAATCCTCTGAGAGCGCTTCGGTATTGTGGCAAGCCTCTCGCAGATGTTTTTCATTATGAAACGGGTAACAGCTTTTGTAGTGAATAACTTGAGTCCTTTAAAAACAGTCTAGATATTGGATTAACTAGGAAAGTTTTGTTAAGTTAAATTTATGTAAGTGCCATTTTTGTTATTTTAGCATTTACTATCAACGTCCGCCGCGGTCAGAAGTTGGATGGGTAACCGCTAGTGACATTACTACAGAGCGCTTCCGTGCTTCGGAGGGCACGCTAAGCCATCGGTCCCGGTTGTTGTCTTACGATAACTGTCGTTACAGCGTGGTGATAGGGCACTTTGCAAATGCCCGCCTGGCTAGCTACCACCCTCAAGTAGAAAATATGTCGCCAAGCACATAGCGATGTGTTCCGGCAGCTGTACAAAAAAAAAACTATTTAGCATATACAATTAAGTAATTAATAGATTCAGGAGTTACTTTGCTGAAATCCATATTTAATAATAAGAAATATTTCAAAAATATTTTAAGTAAACATTTCAAAATAACACTTAGAATAAATAAAAATATATTGTCAATAATTATATCTATAAGCTTCATGATAACCTATTTATATTATAGACAAAAGAGAAGGACATACAAATTTATAAATACCACAACGCATTCCTTCATTATTTTCACAGATATTAATTATATTGAATAACCACACAAAATATTGTCCTGTGAATTTCCGCAATAGTGCTTGAGAACGTATATATATTGTAGGTATTGTACAAAATATTTAAACAACTGCAAAAGGGTACCTCTTGGATGACCCCGAAAAGTTTGCCCCGGTATACCGTTTACACTATGAATCTCATTATGTCCAAAAAAAAGAAGAAAGATCTCGATATCACATAACACAACATACAAAACAAAATTCGGTTTTAAGTAAAATAATTACGATAGACTATTTTCCAATAAAGATAACAAAGACATAGATTTATAGGCAGAAAGGGTACATGAATATAAATAATGTTTATTCAATTTTGTTTGCTCTATCCTAAAAATGGTAATAAGTGTCAAACTTGATATCACTACTCAATTGGCCAAGTACGGGTCGGACTATCGCTATAAGGACATCGAATTGTATTTAAACACGGAAACAGTGCATTATGTTATTATACAAGTGTTCAAATTATTTTTCAGTTAAAATTAAACACACAAAGTCCGCCTTATATAACTTTTATCTTTTTGTTTCAGACTATGGCCATCATTTGGTTTGCAAGAGTAAACGATGCACCATGATCGAAGACTAGAGAATATGCACATTATCAAACATTTCATAGCAGCGGAGTATCAACAAAGACAATGGGAGCCAGTGAATAAGACAGCGCCCGTCACGTCTGCAGAAGATGCTGTCAACGTGTCTACTTTTAATGCCAGTCTATATCCGTTCAATGATGACGAATACATATTCGACAGGACAGATGTCAGAGCTATTTTCATTACTCTGTACACGATCGTCTTTTGTTGCTGTTTTTTTGGTAAGTCTAATTGAAAATACTTAGTTGCGTTTTGGCGGGAAAAAAGAAGTGTGACTTTTCTGTAATAACGTTTACGTTAATTTTGGGTTATAAGCGTGTTAGCGTTAGGGTGTTAGCGATAAACTCTTTCTTCGAGAAGCGACCATTCAGGAAGTGGACGTGGATACGCCCCGATGGTTCAACAAAAAATGAGATCGAGTTTATCATGACGAACAGGAAGCAAATATTCAATGATGTCTCTGTGATCAATAAGGTGAAAACCGGTAGCGATCACCGTATCGTTAGAGGCACATTGAATATCAATGTAAAGCTTGAGACGTCTCGTCTGATAAACTCCACGCTCCGTCCTAGCGCTGCCAAAATTCAAAACCCCGAAAGCTTTCAACTTGAACTACATAACCGCTTCAAGTGCCTAGCTGAAGGCGAAACAGTGGACGAGATTAACAACGGGTTGGTGGAAACTGTCCAAGTGGTGGGGTCTCAGTTTTGTAAGACCCCCCGCCGAAATAAACCGAAGAAACTCTCAGAGGAAACCATAAAGTTGATGGAAGACCGGAATGAGATGAGACTGCAATCTTCAGCTGATATGTCGAATTACGGCAAGCTCAATAGACGAATTTCAAAGGCACTGCGACACAATTTGCGCGCCTTCAATACTAATCGTATAAAGGTCGCAATCGAGTGTAACCAAGGCTCCAAAGTGTTCGCAAAACATTCGTCTATAGGGCAAATGGCAGAATCATCTCATCAAAACCGGAGATTCTGAGAGAGCTTGAAAGATTTTATGGACAGCTATACAAGAACTATACACGAGAACCCGTTGTCAGTGCGGCTCAGGACAAGAGAGACCCGACACTATACCGAAGACATCCCGGACATCAGCCTATACGAGATCAGAATGGCTCTTAAACAGCTTAAGAACTACAAGGCGCCAGGTGATGACGGAATCACGACAGAACTTCTGAGAGCGGGTGGAAAACCGGTACTATCAGTCCTCCAGAAGTTATTTAATTCCGTCATCCTTGAAGGAGCAGAAGTTTAGTGGTACAGTTCTTCAAAAAAGGTGACAAGACCTTGTTGAAGATCTACAGGCCCATTTCACTTCTGAGCCATGTTTATAAGCTGTTCTCGAGAGTCATTACGAATCGTCTTGCTCGTAGATTTGATGACTTCCAGCCTCCCGAACAAGCCAGGTTCCGAAAAGGCTTTAGCACCATGGACCACATCCATACGCTCCGCCAGATTATACAGAAGTCTGAGGAGTATAATCGGCCATTATGTTTAGCGTTTGTGGACTATAAAAAAGCCCTCGATTCGATCGAAACCTGGGCCGTACTGCAGTCTCTTCAGCGATGCCAAATTGACTATAGGTACATCGAGGCGATGAAGTGTTTGCATAGGAACGCCACCATGTCAATTCGATTACAGGACAAGAGCACGGAACCAATCCAACTGCAACGAGGCGTGGGACAGGGAGACGTTATTTCTCCGAAACTGTTCACAAATGCGTTGGAGGACGTTTTTAAGCTCTTGGACTGGAGAGAATTCGGCATCAATATCTATGGCGAATACATCACTCACCTCCGTTTCGCCGATGACATAGTCATAATGGCAGAGCCGCTTGAGGAACTCAGTACAACGCTCAGCGACCTCAGTAGAGTTTCCCAGCAGGTGGGTCTTAAATTGAACATGGACAAGACGAAAATTATGTCTAATGTCCATGTTGCACCCGTACCAGTAGTTGTTGGGAACGATACGCTCGAAGTTGTTGACCATTACATATACCTGGGACAGACTCCAGTTAGGTAGGTTCAACTTCGACAAAGAGGTCGCCCGAAGAATCCAACTCGGATGGGCAGCGTTCGGGAAGCTTCACGACATCTTTTCGTCCAACATCCCGCAGAGCCTAAAGACCAAAGTCTTCTACCAGTGTGTGTTGCCAGTGATGACTTATGGCACTGAAACGTGGTCCTTAACTGTGGCCCTTATGGATAAGCTCAGAGTCGCTCAAAAAGCTATGGAGAGAGCTATGCTCGGAGTTTCTTTGCGCGATAAAATCCGGAACGTGGATATTCGCCAAAGAACCAAAGTCACCGACATAGCTCTCAGAATTTGCAAGTTGAAGTGGCAATGGGCGGTCCACATTGCTCGACGAACCGATAACCGATGGGGAAGAAAGGTTCTCGAGTGGTTACCACACTACACCGGAAGACGTAAAGTTGGTAGGCCCCCTACTAGGTGGACTGACGATATTGTTAAAGTCGCGGGTAGCCAATGGCTACAAGTGGCTAATAGCCGTTCTTTGTGGCGATCTATGGGGGAGGCCTTTGTTCAGCAGTGGACGTCTTCCGGCTGATGATGATGATGATGAACAGCGTGTCAGAAATAAAAGGAAAACCATGTATTTTATTTAACATCTGATGTGAAATTTTGTTTAGATAAATGAAAAGCTGACATTGTCGTAAGGACATACAACTGACATTATCATAAGTAGCTATTACTAATACATGTACCCACTTGAAAATCATTTCCCTATTATAATTTAAGTGCATGATAAAATGATAAAGAGATACGTAATTAGTAGGTACCTGGTTGTATCCAATAGATCGAGCCGTATCCTGAGCCGAAAGATGCGTAAATTATTTTTCATCCCACCATCTCGGAAAAAGTATTTTTAATCTTCAATATCTGAGTGGAAAAGCCGTTTTTATTCTCTAGAGGATAAAGTAAATTGAATTTAGAACATCGTGTGCACTAAGTTTGTGAATTAAAAAAAAACATTAAACCTATTTACTGCTACCTCTATGGTGCCGAATATATCATACAACTTTTTTTTAATTTGTTAAAAACTCAGACTCGGAACCTTCTTGATGTTCTTTTTTCAATTTGCTTTGTACGCGGTTCTTTATGCGGCATTTTTTCACGTCATTCCTCGCTGAGGTGGAATGAAAAGTTACGTGTTGCACTCGAGTGCAAAGATTTTACACCTCGTGCTCTTTTGATTCCCTCGCTAACGCTCAGGATTCTAATTTTGAATCACTCGCTGCGCTCGTGGTTCAATTTTAGAATCCTTCGCTTGCTCGGTCATCAAAATTGAACACGCGGTTAAAAAGCAACTTTGCACTCTTGTATAACAAATAACTATTGTCCATCGCAATGCGGCTGCTGCTGATTATAAAGAAATAATTCAACATTTCACATCAAATGTTAAAACTCATGGTCCTCCTTTTATTTCTGATACTATGTTATCGAACAAAAAATTATCCATATGATAAAATCTTTCGATCCATATGATAAAACTACAGGTGATTCTTTTTTCTCGTGTAACTGGTTCAATTCCCGGTTCAACCACGTAATTATTTAAATATCTTTTTTTTTTTTTTTTTTTTTTTTTTTTATGCATGATAGGTTAGCCTTTGACCACTATCTCACCTGACGTTAAGTGATGATGTGGTCGAAGATGTTGTATAGGCTAACCTAGAATTACTGGCTCTCGAGGGCAGCTGCCGGAACACACCGTTAGGTGCTTGGCGACAGATTTTCAACTTGAGGGTGGTAGCTAGCCAGGCGGGCATTCGCAAAGTGCCCTACCACCATGCTGTAACGACTGCCATCCTAAGACAACAACCGGGACCGACGGCTTAACGTGCCCTCCGAAGCACGGAAGCGCTCAGTAGTAATGTCACCAGCGGTCACCCATCCAACTCATGACCGCGGCGGACGTTGCTTAACTTTGCTGATCGATTCAGAATGGCTAAGCAAACTTCGCTACGAGCGCTTCAAAATCTATGAATGCAGTTTAAATTATTGTTTAAATTCTAATAATGTCTTCTTTCAGTAAAATGTTCCATTTACAATATTAAAGGTACTTTCTCTCAATGTGGCTTCGCCGTGGGATTCGCCTGTATATATTATAGACACAATTATCTTAATTCATTTCTCCAAAGAAGTAGGCTATATTATAATTTAGGAAGTGGCGCCAGCGTTGTCAGAGATAAGTTTTTTATAAAATGGCGACTTTTTTGGTTTCTACCAGGCACAGTTTCTGGCTCATGTATGCTACTGAAAAAATATATTTTTTCTTAAAGCCTATCATTTTGATACCACAGACGATGGGTTTGGAAGAAAACATTATTTTTCTCAATATGGCGTCAAAACCCTATCCGTTTAAATTGTTTTTTTATGTACCCAATATCACTTGCGTTATTAAGACGAATCTAACAATATCTCATACTTCAAAATCGGTTGAATCGTTTAAAAGTTATGGTGGAATAAAGAAACTCACAAACATACATACATGAACCCTGAAAACATAACAGTCCTCTTTTTGGGTAAACATGTAAAAAAGGTATCTGTCAGAATCATTTCATTGAAAATATGACATCATAAAATTAGGGCCTGTTTCGGAATGTTCGAGTAAGTTCCGGTTTTACTACCCGGAACATATTTAATAAACAAAACACTATCTTTGTGTTTCACAGTTTAGCCTATCCATCGGTTGAAGCTTGAAACGCGCTGCATGTCAACTGTCATTTTTATCATTCGGTTATTTTATTTGTTGCATAGCAACTCGAAACTTTATTAGGACAATCAGAAACGGGCCCTTAGAGTCATTACTCTAAGGGCCCGTTTCTGATTGTCCGGCGGTTAATACAAGGTCATTACCTTGTATTAACCGCCAGCCTTTTCATTAATATTAAAAAATATTTTATTCCTTGACGCTGTAGGCTTCGGCATCCAACTAGGGATCATTGAAAGGGACGAAAGCGAGTGCCGCGGATTAGATCACAAGAAATTCATGAGATAATAAGAACATTTCGCGGACTGTTATTTGCAAGCTTGTTCGGAAAAGTTAGTATTTATTACACAGAGGAATTCACATTCCAGTCAAAATTACTTTTACGAACTATCGAAGCTTCCGAAGTCATTATTGATTTTATATCATGAAGATTACATAAATAGCTTAAGTAAACAATAGACAGAGTCGAACATTTCAAATACTTATTAACTAGCTCTGCGGTCATTACAAAAAAAAAGTTATAAACATAAGTACTACACGTTTATTACCAGTTATAATTTTGAAATTAATAATCGATAGTGAGAATGGTAAAGTAAAATTTTGAAGCAGTGATAGCTCAGTGGCTTTGGGTATGGACTGCCGCGCAGCAGGTCCATGGTTCGAATCCCGCCGCGGGCTTGAGCTTCACCGCATGGTGGAAGGGCATTTTTGCGAATGCCCGCCTGGCTAGCGACCACCCTCAAGTAGAAAATCTGTCGCCAAGCACCTAACGGTGTGTTCCGGCAGCTGTCCTTGAGAGCCAGTCATTCTAGGTTAAGCCTGTTAACACCTTCGACCACATCATCACTTACCATCAGGTGAGATTGTGGTCAAAGGCTTACCTATCGGCAATAAAAAAAAAAAAAGGAAAATAGTAAATAATAAATAAAAAGGTAAATGGAGTCAAAATATTGAGCATTGCATGGTATGGGCATAGGTAGGGCATGTACCCAAAGGGTAAAAACGGGACTCTATTACTGAGACTTCGCTATCCGTCCGTACGTCCGTCCGTCCATCCATCTGTCACTAGGCTGTATCTCAAGAACGGTGATAGCTAGACAGTTCAAATTTTTCACAGATGATGTATTTCTGTTGCCGCTATAACAGCAAATACAAAAAGTTGGCCAAGTGCGAGTCGGACTCGCGTACATAAAACAAAAATTTTTTTTAGCAAAAATGGAACCGACTTCAACACCCAAAAGTGTGAAATAACTGGTTGAAGTCAGTACCATGATAGTTCAAAAGTACCTATTATCACAATCCTTTGCGCATGGTACTTGGGTATGGTATTTGGGTGTTGAAGTCGGTTCCATTTTTTGCAAAGAAAAATTTTTACACTTTTAAGTGACCCATGATACTTACGGGATCGATTATCTTTCATTTTTAACAACTATATTATCAAGATAGGTAAATATTTTTCAGGTATTTTTGTGTAACTCAAAAACGGCTTGACCGATTTAGATGAAACTTAAAATGGGACCAAACAACAAGCCTTCACATTCACCTTTCAAACAAAAAAAGATTTTTCAGAATCGGTTCACTCAGTCCAGAGTTCTGAGGTAACAAACATAAAAAAATACAGATGAATTGAGAACCTCCTACTTTTTTGGAAGTCGGTTAAAAAGATTAAATATGAAGTCTAATGTTGTATTGCTAATGGTACGGAACCCTACATGCGCGAGTCCGACTCGCACTTGGCCGATTTTTTAAAATAATGTAATTGTAGCCATCCCATTACTAAACAATACACAACTGACCAGTTTGTTTCTTTGAAACAGCTGTCCCATTTGTGTATTTTATCCAGAAGATTATAGACTCAATCGGGGGTGCTAAAAGTGAATAGATAAAAACCGCCAAAACTAGCGACAAACCTTATGAATTCATGAGTTTTTCTATACCTTCTCCGGTTTCTCGTCTCGCATTCCAAAAATATTCGAGATAATGCCTTCAGTGAGCGTGTCGAGTGCCGACGCTTTTCGATAACTCCCGTTCATAAATATCAGATTAATGGCTATGATCATCGGCTACAGTAAACAGTAGCCTGCTCCGGACGTGGAAGGTAATTACCGGTATACAATTTTTTTGTTCCGAAACCAACGTCTATAAAAACAAACAACCGTTTTCCTTGAAAATCATCACGTAAATAATTTTAAATTCAGCTGCTGACGTAAAAGCAATTTTTGTTGCAATCTACGATTTTTTTTCGGTTATGTTTCAAGCTAGTAGGATGCACAAAGTTGAAGTGACTATTATTGAAATAGCCATCCAATTATAAAGACCTTTTTAAGGTCTTTCAGGACACATGGTAAAATTCTAAGAGAAGAGTCTACAATGAGATTAAAATAAGAACAGGACGGGTTCTCGGCTAACTTCACTCATATAATTGTACGATCAGCAGATCAAGTAGCGCCATTTATTAATACGTAGTTTTTATTAAATGACGCTAAATTGTAAATTTTAATATATTCATAATTAAAATTTATGAATATATGATTTGGTTTGATGACATCGCGGGCGTCAGGGTCTTATTTCTCCGTCAGTGTTCCTACTACGCGATACGTTTCCGAGTGCTTGTTGATCTTCTCGATTAATTTGTTTTTGTTAATTTATATATTTGTTTTTGTTACCCGTTACGATGATTACGATGAGTCTGACTCAAACTTTAAAATTACTGTCTCATCAGTACTAATATTATAAATGCGAAAGTAACTCTGTCTGTCTGTCTGTCTGTTACGCTTTCACGCCAAAACTACTGGACCGATTTGAATGAAATTTGGTATGGAGATAGTTTGAGACCCAGGAAAAAAACATAGGATAGTTTTTATCCGAGTGCGCAAAAAGAGGTTAATGTTTTCGCGCGATAATCGACATACGCGCGGGCGGAGCCGCGCCCGGAAAGCTAGTCTGTTATAAAGAGATGATGACATTGATTCTTTTTTGAGACTGTGACTCAGGGATGGTTGCAGGAAGACACTGCTAGGTGCTTAGCGATAGATTTTCTACTAGAGGTTGGTAGCCATCAAAACGCGCATTCGCAAATGCTCTCCGTGTAGTTCAAGACTGCGGCGAGGTATCACTGGGTCATCACTTCTTTAGCCTAAATCCACACGGATGAATCTGACAGAAACAAGTCAAATATATAAAATATAATTTGGTACCGAATACCTCATATTTTTATTAATATTTTTAGTAAGATGATAATCACTGATTTTCGCTCTTGAAAGGTCTCTTAAGAGACACAATCGTGTTCTCCAAACAAAAAAACTCTTCAGCTTACTGAGCGCTTACTTTCCTTTGATGGAATTCTTTTGTATGTCCCAGTTCAAATTGAAAAGTTGATTCTTCCGCATCTTTTCAAAGATTTTTTAACGAACCAATTCCAGTTATTACAGTCAAGTATCTTTATAATTTATTTCCATTATTTTTGACTTGCTATTTTTTTTGTTGAGTTTCGGACTTAAGAATTTAAGGATATTTTTATTGCCGATAGCGTTTGACCATCATCTCACCTTATGGTATAATACAGTCGATGGTAGTAAACATCCTAAACCGGGCACTGCCTCTTAAGGTTTGACAACAGATTCTACTTGAGGGCAGGAGCTAGCCAGGCGGGCATACGCAATATAAGAGTATATTGCGTATGCCCGCCTGGCTAGCCCACCATGCAAAGAAAAGTGCCATCCTACAACAACAACTGGGACTGACAGCTCAACGTGACCTCCGAAGCACGACGAACACAACGTTTAATAGCAAAGGCCACGTGAAGTGCTTCAAAACTATCCATACCCTCTTGTTCGATTCATAAAAGGCAACTTAATGGAAGGAAAAATTGACCAGCACCAATCACGTCGATATGAGTGCACAACAGTTCTCCTTGTTCTATGGAGGCCTTAATCTACCGATATTTAGCTGGTAGGTATTAAGCCAACGAAATCAATAGAAACCATAAAAACAAATAAAAAAAAATTGAAAATTGTGTCCCGGTATTGTCATATCTGTTCTTAGTTAAAACTCTTTGGTAAATATGTCTTATATATTCTATCGGCCCCACATGAAAGGGTTAAGGATTTGAGAAGTTGATTATATTATATTTTATTGTAAAGATTTCATATAGATATTATTACTAAAATTGTAGTGAACCATAATTATCTCAGGTAGGCATTACTTGTAAGAAATTACGGCGAACATAAGATTACACAAGTCGTGATGTTTGTAGTATTATAAATCTTTGGATCTACTTATGCAATACTAATAATTACTTCACTTGTTCCATTTATCAGTAGAATAATGATCAGTATTGGATTGAATTCCTATCGTAAACTTCACTAATACACTGTAACAAACTGTTTAATTTATTTGTACTCATAACTTCCGTTGCGATCGAAATAAAATTTAAAATAAAAATTAACAAATCAGCCTAATATATGGATATTTGTAAATCAAGTCTAAGAATAATGAGCAGATTTATTGTTTTATTATGCGCTACGAGTAATATAACGAATATCCAACAAATGAACACCATTGCTAAAATATTGGTATTAATTAAACTTAGGCCCGTTTCTTAAATTAACAAAGATCATATAGATATATAATACTATATACTATTTCTCTTTTCTGTGATTAAGATAGTTACAAATATTCTATAATATAATATATTATATTATAGAATATTTGTAACTGAATTCTGATTGATCTTTTCTGAAGTATGCATCTAAAAATCGTTGATTTTTTTTGTTGTTGTAAATACTGTATCGATTTCTAACACTGAAAAGTACGATATAACTTGTGGAAGACGAGGTCATAATAATGTAAGATCAGTGTTTTGAATCTGCATAGTACTTATTGTAACTTAGTATATTCATTATTAATTTGTTGAGAATTTTACTTTAAAAAGCATATAATACCAAACCCAGGTATACCTTGAGTGGAATATCATAGTGGTAGATAGATTATGAGTGTTTTAAAGCTAAAATAAACAAACATACATACAGGCAAAGTGATGAAACCCGCTCTAAATACAACTATCTAGTTTAGCTACTCGAAATACTCTTGAATATTTTTATCCTACACCCTACTCCTTCTTGCATCAACGGAATTTCCGTACCCCGGAAATTGTTTCATTCTGCCACCGCAATATTTTACCGAACTTAGTTTTGTATATCAGAATTACAATGGTTTAGCTAAATTATATATTGTTTACATATTTTTCACTCCATTCAAATTAGAACCTAGCCCGCGTAGATTGACAAAAAATTATTCTCAAGTTTAGCTACTCGAAATACTCTTGAATATTTTTATCCTACACCCTACTCCTTCTTGCATCAACGGAATTTCCGTACCCCGGAAATTGTTTCATTCTGCCACCGCAATATTTTACCGAACTAAGTTTTGTATATCAGAATTACAATGGCTTAGCTAAATTATATATTGTTTACATATTTTTAATTTCATTCAAATTAGAACCTAGCCCGCGTAGATTGACAAAAAATTGTTCTCAATTAGGCATATAAGCATTATTTATTGAGAAATTACTCGTAGTGTTAGATTTATGAAATTAATAAACATTCTTTATTTCATTGAATATGTAACGCCATCTGTTAGAAAACCAAAGAGTTAACATCGCTGCAACAGAACTAAACTCAATACTCAAATACATCGTAGTTATTCTACTAAATACTTGATGTCACATCCCTATTTTTTTTTAATGCCTGATAGGTTAGCCTTTGACCACTATCTCACCTGATGGTAAGTGATGATGTGGTCGAAGATGTTGTACAGGCTAAACTAGGATAGGATATTTCTTCCCTTGGGCGTCGTAAGATGCGACTAAGGGAAAATTGCGTCAAATGAGCAGCATGCCAGTCATCACGTGGATGTGAGTGAGTGTTATGGGCATTAGACGCAGGCTGTAAACCATCATAGTGCCCTGCCAGGCTATTATACAATATTATGTTCCTGTCTTATATGTTGTTAGCGTAAACATAATATTCGTAATAATATGTTCTTGTGTTTCCCTATACGTTGACCCTGAAACTGTGCCCGGTGAATGGCAATAGGCTCGCCTCCTATTACATGAGACCACAACCATATAGGCGAAACGTGGGTGTTTACATACCTTAGCCTACCCCGGAGAATACAAGCATAACTAATATGTATGTTTGTATAATTATTATCTACGATGCGCAAGGATTAATACTTCTTTTTATATTACGATGCAAGAACTACGTCAACATTAATCGGGATCAAAATTTCCCTAAACCCAAAACTACCCCATTACCATCATGATTGCCCACGAGTTTGGCTGATTTTCATTCGTATCATTTCAGATAATGACATTTATACCGAAAGGACTTCAAACATTTCTCAAACATTTTTCAAGTCTATATGCAAAACAAGAGAATCCACTTTTGTGTAGAACAAGAAAAATCAACAAACTGACTTATAAATTACATACTAAAATCATTATCATGCTCTATCATACTGCTCATATAGGTAAAGAGAGAGGTGAAGGACTAGATAATATAATCCATCTCTAACCATTGCGTAGTCAGGAGCTTATCGGAAAACCCTTGAATTCGTAGAAATTATCACTGTGCGCATCAAGGTTAATTGGCGGTTTCCACATAACGTACGAGTCTATGTGATTTTTGGGTATTTGTCATTTAGCTGCAGGGATATCTGAATAACTATTTATAATAATCTTTCGACTAAGTAGACACACACCGACTCAATTCGGTTTAGGCCTGTATTACAATTCATGCCAACATACGTTAAGTCAAGTGATGTTATGCGTTATTTTGGAATTCCGAAGAGCTGAGTTCGTTCCTTGGGTTGTATATAGTTTTTCAAATTCTAATTATTTAGAAGAATTCCAGAGCCTGAAGTTTCATAGATATAAATATGTTCACCCCCCTATTATATAAAGCGCAAACATAAATATGGGGAAGCGTGGATGGGTTTCATTTCTATTTATGTACAACTAGATTTACAATTAGATAATAGTGAACTAAAGACGAAGTTGCCTGGACGAATGCGGAGTTGGAATGCGCTCAGTTGCCCCCTCACGTTTGTACCGAGCGTCGATAGTTTAGCCCACCTCAATAGTATAACCCTCTACCAATCTGAATTTCAAAGTAAAAAAATTGCACCAAGCCATAATTAACTATATTACTAACACTAAAAGTATTACAAAATTACGAGAGTAAATATTAAAGTCATGTGCGGGATTAATAGATGAAGTATAAGTGTCGCTCCATCCCTATACGATGATTAAAGAATGAGAGGACAAATAATTAGAGTTATGAGTCATATGTCATGTTAGCTTAAAAACGTTCAGAGCATGCACTGCTATAGGGGTGGATAGCGCAGGTTCGAATCTCGCTCATGACTATAATTGTTCCTCACGTAATTTTGTAATTTTGTATTGTAATCCGTAGAGATTGCGTTATTTTAAAGATAAAATGTAGGATATAACTTGTTGCAGTCAGTACCATTCTTTTTAGTGAGGCTTACAAGATCAATCACTCACATAATATACAGTTCGCCAGCAAGAGATGCAATTATCGTTAAATCATCCAGGTTTGCTAATATATTTTTCATTGACTATTACTTAAAAACTACTCTAATACAAAATGTCCGGCTATATTTTATAAAATTATATTTTGATAAAATTTATCTATGTCTAACTTGGTATCTATATTCTATTGCCAACAAAAATCATTTTAAATAATTGGCACAGTACATAATCGATGTAAAATATATTTACTGACATTAATATGTCTCATAGTCACGAAAACTTTCAAAGATATAGATTTAATATAGATTTGACTGAAATTAATAATTATTATTTTAATTTTTTGTTTAAAAATAAATGATTTTGTTTAGGTTCAAAATGGGACGCCAAAGTTTGTGGCAAAAATAAACCAGAACGAGGTGGTTCTTTATTGATTTGGCTAAACGCTGTTTCTACTATGCCTTTAAATTATATAATATGATATACGGACTGTCACAGCTGCATTTGACCCTGATGTCTGAAAAGAAATACTTTCCTTATATGATCGAATTTGTTCTGCCTACTTCTAAATAACTACATGGTATAAAACAGTCACTTCCCGCTGTCTGTCTGTCCCTAGGTTTTATAATAATGTATCATAATATAATAGAAAAACACTGACATTTTTAGAGCTTTCTGATGTAATGTCATAAATAAACACATTTTTTGCGCTTACATTGCAAACGCTGGCTGAACCCTACGAGATAGATCAAAATAATGTACAACAGTACAGTACACCTCAAAAAGGGCTACAAAAAGTCCGCGATTGTATATATATATATATATATTGTTTTAATACAAAAGGTGACAAACAAGCACACGGTCCACCTGATGGTAAGTGGTCACCGCCGCCTATGAACACCCGTAATATCCGCAGCATTACTGGTGCGTTGCCTACCATTGAGTGAAAGGACCCTATTCACGCCTCTTTTGAAGCGGTTTAGGTTGTAGACCTGAGGAAAAACCTCAGGGGGAAGAGCATTCCACAACATACAGGTACGTGGCAGAAACAGACGATTAAATCGGGTAGTGCGAGACTTCCACGTATCTATAATGTGTGGGTGGCCCTTCTGACGATAGCGGCCAGTTCGGTAATAAAAGCGTGAAGGAGGAATGAGGTCAAAAATCTCTTCAGAGCATTCCCCGTTATAGTACCTGTAGAACAGGTATAGCGAGCCAACGTCACGACGTACGCTCAGCGATTCCAACCTGTTGGTCAATTTTGGGTCATCGACAAGTCTGACGGCTCTTCTCTGTAAGGAGTCAAGTGGGTCTAACTGATACTTCGGTGCACTGCTCCAGAGATGAGAGCAGTACTCCATGTGCGGCCTAACCTGCGCTTTGTATAACAAGAGGCGTTGGTTAGGCGTGAAGTACTGCTTGGCTCTATTGAGTACACCGAGTTTTTTAGCAGTTAGTCCTGCTTTGCTCTCCAAATGACTTCTAAACTGGACCTCGCTAGATATGTCGACTCCCAAAATGCCAATGTTGTTCGTCAAGGTAAGGGGAATGCCTTGAATGTAAATAACCCACTACAACCATTTTTTTTCCTTAACTTTTTAAATACATTGTTCTTTTAATATCAATATGGCCCTTTACAACATGTCATATTAATGAATATTTTAGAAAATATTATGGATTATTTATTAACAGCATCGCACCCGTGCCAAGCCGGGGCGGGTCGCTAGTTAGTATATCGAAATCGAAATGCCTACAAACTATCGTATAGAGCATTGTATATCATCAATATACAATATAATAATGCAGAAGGGCTCTTTAATACTGCTCCAACTTTATCTGTCACACATTTTACATATGGAAAGAAATTCGGTTCACTCCCAAACTTCCAAATGTTTCCCTCTCAGCCTGCGTTGCCTTATATGATAGTTTTAAGGCATTTCAATTTAGTATCTTCTGAAAATAACTATTTCTACATCCAGGTGTTAACATAGGGTTATGCGTTTGAGCTATTCATGTGTAAGATCTGGCTGCATATTGTAAACGATTGTGGAGTTAATAAGAATACACTGGGACACTTAACCCCCTCGCTCGAGCATTACGCAATGTGACACTAGACTACCAGGTGTCATGGCGGACCAAGAAATAAAATAACCTAGTATTATATTCTATGCCATATTTTTTGATTCACTTAACTGATTCAAATAAAATAAAAAAGGAAAATATCAATTAATGATTACTAGATTACGATGATTTATGATATGATCTAGTTTTGCTATCTATGACAGGTATGACCTCTCCAAAACCAAGTTACTATAAAAAATTATGCACTCACCATATAAAATGTGTAGTTAGTCAACTTATTTACGATTATTTTATAAATCTATCTTTATCTCTATAAATAAGACTATATCTTTTGCAGAACTGCATCTATAGTTTTTTGTTTTACTCAACATTTCCTAAAAAATAGGATTGAAGTCATTGCAAGCGCACACGTACACAATGTACAACCTCAGCTCATCGTACAAATTCATAATCTGATAAGAACATGCTCCTAAAAAATTTGGAAATAAAAGCCTGTATTATTCATGAGAAATATATTTAATATATGGAATCTTTCAGTAGTTCTCATAAATTTCAACAAATATTATATAAATTCATTAATCACGACTACTTGTATTTACCCCTGTAGACATACATTAGAAGCACGACTATGAAGTAAAATAGCAATTCTAGACATTTCAATTATGATTATTTTACGATGTATACTTTTATTATTTTGATTTTCCTTATTTTTTTAGGAATATATAATATTTTTTGATACCTACTTAAATATTTATTGCTGTTTTGTGTTATGTGAGAACTAAAATTAATAGTATCCAAAATTGTACTCCTAACTTGACCAGTATAACAATCAATGTTATATATATATATATATATACTTACTTAGTGTCATCAACTGCGTTCAAAAATCCATAATCTCCAACTTCAGTCGCTTCGTACACTGACATGTTCTGTAAAGGTCTTGTCATTATTAATTATATCTTTGAATTTTTTTATACGGAAACATAAAAAATATATCATACTAAAAAATATCTCATGTGGAAATTCATTCACATTGTCAATCCTTCAGAACAATTTCTATCATAATAAATGCAATACTTAATCGTTTAATGAATTCGAAGAAAATGTATGTGCACAAAATATTGTTGGTCATGTTTCACAAACGAACACCTAAAAAAGACTTAAGCCGCGTCTGCTGCGACGTGTTTTTAGAAACGTTCAATAGAAACAAATGCACAAAAAATTCCTTAAGAAACTCGTAGTTAATGTTTAATTTATTATTTCTTATTATGTACGTATCAAGATCGCAATAATAAATTTGTTATTAAAAATCCCAAAGATGCTATATTACAGGTGTATTATTATTAATTAATAGGTTATATTATTCTCAATTAGTATCCCGAAAAACCTGAAAAACTACAACCCACATTATTTTATACTAAAAAAGTATGTCATTTTGGATTTTAAAATGTACGTCATATTCGTAATCATCACCACTAAAAAAATATATACAGGTATGAAAATTTATTTATTTAAGAAATAATGTCCACCATCTTGGATATCAATACAACTTTATTTTGCATAATTAGCACCCAGAAAAATCTTCAAACTAATGAAACCCCTTTCATTATATAAAAAAAATGTCGCATTCATGGATGTATGAACCAGTATCACAAATAACCACGAATTTAATATTGTCTCGACGTTTCAAACACTTTGCAGTTATCGTGGTCACGGGGTAACTGTATTTAATATTAGTAATAAAAGTAAAAACGAATTTAGTATTAGTCATCGTATAAAAATACCGCAAACGTGCATTAGACCTCATATATTTTACTCTGGCAATTTATCAGTTTCATTGCCTAACAATTAGGGAAAAGAATAACATAAACAAAGAAATTACCTGTGTATCAATAGACTCATCATTTTGGTCATCATCTCCTCGTCTTTTATTAACGCAGAAAAATTATCGGGACGGAAGCCATATCAAATTGTCACGTAGATAGAGTGAAAGATACACGCTGAAGATTTATTGGAACTTCTGAAACAGAGGTTATTTATCATGAAAATAGCGCAACACTACCATTATATATATATAAATTTGTATAATAAGATACATTATTTTTACGATTTTTAGTTATATCACATGCTTTTGCAAGAACATCCAATCGACAAATTCTTAGAGCGATTAATCGTGTCATCCAATCTGCTTTCGCTGTAAAAATACCTACGCTAGTTATTTACATATGTTTTCACAAACTTAATCGGATGTTGTCCTAGTTAGAGCACAAAACTAAAGATAGTTATGACATTGCCAATAAAACTCACTGATTACTGTAAATATCGATAAAAAATATCGAAAATGTCACAGCGCAGCACTTTTCAAAAATAGCACCAAAATGTGGAGACTAGCTCAATAGCAAATGGGCTCATTTCTAATTTGTATTTTAGTATGAAAACTCAAATTTTACGTCAAATGTAAGAATAGAAGCGCATAAAAAGAGAAATTAGGTATCTAATTATAATAATAAATGACGCTATATCAGACACTCCATTTAAACACGTATCACCAATGCTAGTACGTGACTAGACTAAACATTATTGTTTTTACCGAAAATTTTAACTTATTTATATACATATAGTTTTTACACTTATTATCTGTATGGATGTCCATAGAACTACGTAAAGCATTATTTTACTCACTTTTATGTAAAACTCACCAAAACACTTTTTATTGGATTTTATTTTTCGCGCGCAAACCGTATGAAAGTCTAAAATATGTTTTCATATTCTTTCAGTTCGTTCTTTTTGCAAATAATATACTTTGTTCTCATTGACCCGTCAAAATAAAGCGCGTTTCACACGCTACAATTTGTCCATAGACAATAACAGACAATTTGGTTGTACAATTGAACGAAACATATAAATTAAATTGGTGGGCATGAAACCACACATGTGTGCTAATTTTGACTTTGCGCACCTGTCAACTCCACCACACATGTGTGGTTAAATTGCTGCAACGGTTAAGTAGTCGTCATATATTTTGCAGTAAACTTGCTAAGGAATAAGCCCGTGGGGTGCCAGGCTAGAATATCACCAACCCATCTCTTCCCATGCGTGTCGTAAGAGGAGACTAAGGGTAAAAATACCAGTAGGTGTGCACCTTAGTCTCCTTCTGAGCGTCGCCTTCTGAGGACCTTTTATCTTAAACTACGATCAACAAGACTCCTGCTAAGCGTGAGGATTATGGCAAACCTATCCTTAATTGGGGAGGCTGGATTCAGCAGTAGAAAATTTTGCTGATATAGTTGCAAAAGACAATTTGTAATTCAATTCAAAAATTGAAAAAAATCGAAAAAAATGATATATATATATCACAGGTGTAGTGTTGCAATAATTAGTACCTACTTAGTAACGGAACACGTTGTGAATCTTTTGATGGTCTATTTAAAACATTATATTATGAAGATTACAGCAGATAACATTCACATTCACAAAAGCCATAAGCTTAGATATACATTAAAACGGGATAACGGGCCAGATCAATATTGAGATAACGTTGTATGGAACGAGTTCCGAACACTTGAGTTTTAATAACTGATAAGTGTCATCATCAAGCTCGTAGATATCGTCCGTAATTAACCAAAAATAACAATGACTCATAGGCTTCCTTTATATTCGTAATATCTACATTATAATATTTTTTTGCTTGGGACGCGATAGTTTTTAAAATGATTTTTAGAAATTCAATGTAAATAGTTTATATTAAATTATTTTTACTTGGTAAATAATGGCTATCATTGTCAAATAAGAAATGTCAATCCATTGAGGCAATCTGAGAAAGTCAAAATAGCTCTTCAAATAACAAAAAAGGTTAGACAGTGTTCATAACTATGCTGAGACCAGTAGCAGTCAGTACAAAATTTGTACAGACAGCGACCTTGAGGATTGTCCTATTAAAATTTAATAAGTATCTGTTCTGCCTGTGCATGCAAGAACAATTGTAAAATAACTTGTAAGTCTTTTGGCAAATAAAGATTATTTATTATTTATGTCCCAAATTTTCGAAAAAGTTTTATACAACAGTCTCGAATACCATTTGTCCCAAATCAACTTCTTATACGAACATCAGTACGGTTTCCGACCAAAATCGAGTACCCTATCAGCAACTATAGACTTAATGACAAAAATTAAAAATAATTTGGATAATAAATGTTTCTATTTAGGCATTTTTACTAATAAACATATTGGAAGACAAAGGCATAACGGGAACAGCCCTCAAGACTTTTAAATCATATTTCACCAACAGACAACAAGTAGTAAAAATGGGGAATTGCGAAAGTGGTCGGCAACGGATAATTTGCGGCATTCGGCAGGGATCGATACTAGGAAGTTTGTTATTTTTAATTTATATAAATAGTATAAGCAAAATAGATATTTCGGGACATGTACATCTATATGCTGACGACACCTGCCTATTTTATTTTGGTCGCAACTTACTTAAACTGGTGAATAAAGCACAAACCGATTTGTGCAAATTTAGCATCTGGTGTCAAAGCAACTTAAAAAACCTCTTATATGATATTTGCAGCTAAAAATAAAAAAATACCACAGCATCCACCATTAACCATAAATAACACTGTAATTCATAGATCCCATCAGGAAAGATGTTTAGGCCTTAAGCTGGTTGACAAACTGAATTGGCTCATATTGACGAAGTCAGGTCGAAAATTTCATCAGTGACCAGAGCTTTGCGCAGGGTAACTGGATGCATACCTAACGAAGTCCGTGTGACTATTTATAACTCATAAGTTAAATCACATTAGCAATATCTCGTCAAAATATGGGGCTGTACTGCACAAACAGACATAAATGTCCTCCAGATATCACAAAACAACTGATCAAAACCCTTTTTAAATACCACTACTTAACTAATACTAATATTCTTTACCAAACTACAAAAATATTTAATATAAAGCAACTTTACCATTACAATACATGTATATTAATAAAAAAAAAACTATCACAAAAAATACGCAGCTTAATTGAGAGCCAGTAATTCTAGGTAAGCCTGAACAATATCTTCGACCACATTGTCACTTACCATCAGGTGTGATAGTGGTCAAAGGCTAACCTAACAGACATATAAAAACGAAACACTCAAATGTGAAGCCTATAGGTTCTTCAATACCTACCTTACTCGATAGGAAAGAAATAATATGTATATATTACAGATAGGTAGTAGAGGTACCTTTAAAAGAAAAAAATAATAATAAGGACACCTAATGTTAGATATTTTCAATTTCCAACTTCAATAAAAAAACAATCGATCTTTTAAATCTCAACGGATATCTAAATAAGACATTTGTTCCGTAGCCTTTATTGTGAAACAAATGGGAGACTATCTGTGTCCTACAAATCTAGATCGGATGCATATGGGTTTTCTATTCAAATGGAAGGTGAATTGGCGATGTGTCACATGCAACTAAAATACCATTATGCTCTCAGCTGCGACGACGGGACTGATTGTTGTGTCGACTTTGTGTTGCGGACTTGAAAATGTGCACGAACGAGTACTATACCTATATCGATACATCTACATTGGTCTATTCCATCGTTTATATAAGTATTCAACGCACACAAACATTTCACGATATATTGGTATAATAGCTTTTTACTTGGTACAGTGAAAATATTTACATTAGAATTTAGATGAAATATTGTGTCTAAGAGGCGTATTTCATTGTTTTGTTACGTAGGAACAAAGGCATTACGAGTCAAAAGAGCATACCAATGTCATAGGGTAACAATAACCCGTATGTATTGAGTATGAAACAAAGTCTAAAATGAATTAGGAGTCTGTTTGTTTATAACAAGCAATCTAGTTTATTAGCATTTCTATTACAAAATGAAAGTTTATTGTTTCAGTAACGAAAAAGTTAAAATTTACCACAAGTTCTTTAATGGGAGTTTTTTTTATCTTTTTTGAGGGTTCCCTACCCAAAGGGTAAAAATGGGACCCTATCACTGAGATTTCGCTGTCCTTCCGCATATCCGTTTTTTACCAGGCTGTCTCAAGAACGGTGATAGCTAGACAGTTGAAATTTACGTAGATGATGTATTTCTGTTGCCGCTATAACAACAAATACAAAAAGTTGGCCAAGTGCGAGTCGTTAATACAAAAAAAACGTTAAAATATAAAGTCTAATGCTGTTAGTACGGAACCCTTATTTTAACATACCTATTAGAACTTTTCAATTGAACTGGTATTTCCTTAGTACCTACTGAAAGCACGAGGTGAAAAATCTTTGCACTCGAGTGCAACACGTAACTTTTCATTCCACCTCAGCGAGGAAATGACTCTCGCGTGATTGTTGAGGGAGAAAGCTCATTTGCGCATTATTAACAGTTTCAGTCAATTCTGTTGGCGTCAAACAAACTTCCTCGTCGCTAGAATCACTCATTTTATTTTTCACTTGTTTTCAAGTTTCTTGTTTTTAATATAAGGTTTAACAATGACGTGAAAAAATGCCTCGTAAAGAACCGCGTACAAAGCAAATTGAAAAAAGAACACCAAGAAGGTTCCGAGTCTTGAGTTTTTAACAAATTAAAAAAAAGTTGTATGATATATTCGGCACCATAGAGGTAGCAGTAAATAGCTTTAATGTTTTTTTAATTCACAAACTTAGTGCACACGATGTTCGAAATTCAATTTACTTTATCTAGAGAATAAAAACGGCTTTTCCACTCAGATATTGAAGATTAAAAATACTCTTTCCGAGATGGTGGGATGAAAACACATTTTTTAAAGTCGAATATGGTTGAATGGTTTTTTCTCCGAGACTTCCCTACAACATTAGTACGTGGCGACTAGGCAATGCATAGGTATTTTTTTTATTACAAATAAACAAATTTTTTACTACTGTCTCTCTAATAAAAGTCAACAAGACGGTTTAAGCTGTTTTAATGTTTTTTTTTTATAATTCACCTGACTTAAATATTGTCGGAGATATACCTATCATCTAAAAGGTCAGCAATCCATATAATAATAATGTTTTAATGTTGGCGGATAAGCACGTCGTTGGCCGCTATTTCTTTGCATATTTATTATGATCCGAAATTTTGAAGATCCCGTTGCGTAGTTTCCTTAGTTCTTGATAACAGCTGCCATGACTTGGATGGGTGACCGCCTCGCCAATGGCATTAATATACTGAGCGCGCAACATTTATTTTTATTTTTCATATTGTTGTGAAGTAACAAGCACGAGGCCCAGCAAGTGTTAAGCGGTAACCATTGTTTATAAAAGTTGCAGTTCGTCACAAGTGGCAAACTGCACTGTGTCCATAAATCACCCTGAGTTGACATAAAATTAATCTGTTACTATGAGTTTGACATAAAATTAATCTTAATTATCTATTGACGTTATGTGCTGTTTGTGTGTTCTTGTTTTATATGAGTTTGACTTAAAATGAATCCTAATTATCTATTGACATTATGTGCCCACTCCTTGTGTTATCGTTTTGTTTTGTATGAGTGTATTTTGCTAACAAATTTTAAAATACCCTGCTGAGCAGGTTTGACCTAAGTATTTTTATTTACGTAAACTAAAATGTTATATTGATTATTATGATATTTGTACGCCACACCAGGCAAGAACATGAGGCCATCGTTGTTTGTTACTAATATTGACATACCTAATATCTTGTATGCTTCTGTGAATGTATACTAACCATGTTCTGACAAATAAATGATTCTGATTCTGATTCTGAGTCATAATAATTCTTAAGTCTCATGTGCCTGTTAATTCACCGGCACCCATAATACCCTTCAAACCAGAACGCAGTAAAATGAACATTACTGTTTACGCGGTAGAAATATGTATGGCCGCATTATATCCCTGTACAACCTCGTACAAAGAGTCAGAGTGTTGTCTTAGGATGTCAGTTGTTGTAGCAGGTGGTAGGACATTTTATAAATGCCCGCCTAGCCAGCTACCACTCTCAAGGAGAAAAACTGTCACCAAGCTCCTACTGGTGTATTACAGCAGCTGTCCATGAGAGCCAGTAATTCTATAAGTATAGCTTTTGGCTTGAACAACATCATCGACCATATAATACCATTAAGTGAGATGGTGGTCAAATGATCGTCTATCAGCTTTAAATAATTAGTAAACTTTTTTAATAAGTCTGCTTTTTTATATACGAAAAACCAGGGCAAAGCCTTTGACAGTATATATTTGATAATCCTGCATGTTTATTGGACAATTTATACCTTCAACAAGTTGTGGTGTATGACCATAGATACATTAATTGCTTTCTCGTTTCTGTGTGTATGACAGTTAGATTCGTAACTGTTATAAAATATTAAATAATACCTGCGGGCCTAAACTAACTAAAATCCTCTAACCGAGTACATCGTCTGATGTACTCGGTTAGAGGATTTTAGTTACACACATACCTGTTAATCGATGTTCGATGTTTTATTTATATCGATGCTCTCAGACTTCTACACAAGTGAGCTAAGCTCTTTGTTTAGTTGAAAGGCTAACTTTAAATCCAGCGCTAGCGAAGTGTAGCCTAGAATAGAAAAAGGTTTAAGGTAGTGTGGAAATTCAGATTGATATTGTAAATTATGAACCAATAATTTGTAAATAACGTCTATCATACTATTATTATCTTTGCGATAGTTCGCATGGGTGTTTATGTGTGCGTGTTAATATATAATTACCTCCAAAAAGGCAGTTCCGATTTTATAGAGATATGGTACAGGTTCTTGGGTTTTGGAAATTGGATTCTTTTTATACTGAGGCACTGAGTGCTCCCCATATTATCTCGATATAATTTATTTCCTAGGGTGGATACTAGTTAACTGTGTTGTGACAGCCGTCACAGAGGCCATGTCTACGACTCACAATTTTTTGGATTAGCCTAATGTTTATTTTCAGTAATTCTACGAATTTTTACGAGAAAAGAGCGATGGTTAAAGTTTATTGATGAAAGGTAAAAATATTACATTTGGTCCTCAAGCAAAGCCGCTAGAACGCACCTTCAGGAACTAGGAAATATATTTTTTACTGGCTACCCAGGCAATCATTCGCAAAATGTCCAAACTGATATTACGTGATAGAATAATGTCTTGTAATGATCCGACAAGATTAATTTTCACAGACTGCTCACAATAAATCACTGGCCTAACATATAAGTAATAATGAAACTAAAATATTTTTCAAAACAAAAAATAGAACTTACTACAAGTACTGAAAAGTATCTATGTAATAACTTGAGAAAGTCGGCACCATGCTGATATAAAACACCGACTTCACATAAACATGATCCGACTGCCACAACTTATTTCATACTTTTCAGGGTTGAAAGTACTCGTAGGTTCCGTTTTTTGTTTTTAGTGATAAAGATTGCTTACGAGATCAATCACTCGCTTAAAATAGTGATCTTCGTCGACAAAAGGTACCTATCATTAAATAATCCAAGTTACCAGATACATTTCCAGTTATAATTAACTACAACTTTTAAATTGGTTGAGTAGTTTATAAACTCCTCAACCAATTTTCTTTAAATTTACACGGAATTATTTTAAAAAATTCCTTTCCAATAAAAGAAGAATTATCAAAATCGGACTACACTATCAAAAGTTATGCGTTGTCATACATAAAAAATAAAATATACGGGATGACTTGAGAATCTTTTCCTTTTTTGGAAGTCAAAATTTTTCTTTTACTAAGGTGTTAAACTATTTATTAAATTTTTAAACTAATGTACCTACCCTTGACAACGAAAATCGGTTGTTCGCCTAATACTGTACTTCTTTATAAGTGTTTAAACTAGTCCCCTTTAAGTACTTGTAAGAATCAAATACACTATATTTGTAAGTGGTTTTGTATGAAACGCATTATACCTGTAAATTGACACTATACAAGTCCTAGTCTCCTGTAAATTGTAGCTTGTAATTTATAGCTTCATGAATCGGCGCCGTATTGTAAATACAAATAGTAAACGAAGTGGGTAATATCTTCCCGTGTAAATAATAAAGTCCTCTATATCTCATTGTGTATTTCATTTTGGAATCTTTTATATCTGACGTTATTTACAGTCATAAATTATCTGCCGCTATTTCGTGGGCAATAATACCTTTTATATTATGTCAAAAGTTTTACTACAATTTCCAAATCTTTTTCAGGAAATTTGCTCGTGATACTCGTGGTAACACTGTCAAGACGACTTCGCTCCATAACAAACTTCTTTTTGGCGAACCTAGCGGTGGCAGATTTATGTGTTGGAGTGTTTTGCGTCTTTCAAAACCTGACTATATATCTAATACCGAGGTAAGTGAATTTGAATGGTGAGTCGCACGATTACCGAAAGGGACGCGTAAAATAATCTTTTAATTCAAATTACGAGTTGTATCATATCAATGAATTGAATATAGTATAGACGCTATTTTATCTTAGCTGAGGTTTTTCTAATAATTGAGCATAAAATTGAAGTCAAGCCAATATTTGTATAAGGCACTTTTACAAAAAAATATTCGAGTCCCGCTTGACACAAAAATATTGTGTTCTAAAATTGTTTACATAAGATTTTCGCTTTAGGATGTGATGGTAATTAAAATCATTAAATCGGAGTTACTGTATTTTAAAACCTGAAATAATAAATTATTGTGGTACATATATACCACGCTTTAAATTAGAAGCATTATAATTTGACACTGACATAAATATAAACCTACATACAATAATTATGTATCGTCGCAGCAAATATTATAATAGGAATACAATGGCATCGTTAACAATGTGTCACTTCGACGTCACCAAATAAATATGGGGGCAAAAGTGTGCTTATTGCTTATTTACATTTATATAATTTATTCTTAAAGAGCTCTTTGATGACATCTGGCTAATAGAAACATGCAATTAAATTTTCCATCGATTATCAATTCAGAGATTACTTTGCATTGCGAAAACGAGGAGCTATTACATTGTTTACTATAGCTATCTGTTTTATTTTCGTTGTTTTATATTAAATATATTAAATAATATTTTTTAGGATACTTTTAAAAGTATTTGTTATTATTACTCGTAAACTTTTCTGAGTCGCCTTCAGAGAGCAAATAAAACAACGAAAATAAAACAGATAGCTATAGTAAACAATGTAATAGCTCCTCGTTTTCGCAATGCGAAATCCTAAAAAATATTAAAAATATTATTTAATATTTTTTAGGATACTTTTAAAAGTATTTGTTATTATTAAATATGGATTTCCGCAAAGTAACGCCTGAATCTATCCATTAGTTTACGAGTAGCTGAGCCCTCGTAAAATTGACACGGGCGTCGTCGGGATCAGACCGTACCTATATATTATTTCGTGAACTACATTTCCACGATACTTCTTAAGTACGTAGGATACTATTGTCACATACATAACGCGTTACCTACTCGTTATAATTAAAGTGTTTATAAATATTTATAATACTTAGTAATTAAACAACTTCACACGGTTTAAAGTTGTTTAATTACTATGTGTAATAATCGCGAAAACCTAAGTAAGACAACATAAATTATAATACTTGCTTAAAATTTAGGTAGTGTTTACAAACCCAAAATATTTACTAAGTTTTAAGCCAAAATTATTAAGTTACAATGTAAAACTAACAAATCTGAAATATATTGAAAGGCAATTAGGCATAAGTTAAATTATTATTGTTGAGTATTGTAGACTGAGATTTATTAATATCGATGGTGAAATATGGCGTTGTTTACCAATAATACGTGATGGGCACACGAGACTAGTACCGTGTCATTTGATGATTGATACTGTTAATAATGAAACATATTGTACGTACACATTTCATTATTGTTACGTGATTTATCATAGCACGTTTAGATATCATGTACAGGCGCCTGTAATAAGAAGTATACACTCAGTAATTTTCAAAATAATGCGATGTTGCTAAGTTTAATAATGATTGAAGTTAATATGAGCATGAATAAAAATGGTCAAATTATTCTTTGATTTTAAAATACTTCTGGGTACATTAAGGGCCCGTTTCAGAATGTCCTAATAAAGTTTCGGGTTGCTATGCAACACATAAAATAACTGAATCATAAAAATGACAGTTGACGTGCAGCGCGTTTCAAGCTTTAACCGATGGATAGGCTAAATCGATGACTGTGAAACGCAAAGATAGTGTTTTATTTATTAAATATGTTCTGGGTAGTAAAACCGGAACTTACTCGAACATTCTGAAACAGGCCCTAAGAGAAACAAAAGTTATTGGCACAATTTTGAAAATTACGATGTGTATACTTCTTACTGCAGGCGACTATACCTATATACAATGTTACTGCTAATTAACTGACGATACGTGACAGGTGTGATGGGCATCGGTAATAAAAACTTAATAACAAGCACGAGTACCACCAGATGTTATGTAGACTAACCTCTGCTTACAACAGCATCAGATGAATTTCGATACAAGTGACGAATTACACTGCGCCCGTCACCCTGAGACATCTAGTTGTTAAGTCTCAAGTACCTGTAATTTTACTGGCTATTAAAGACTGCTGTCGAAACACACTGTAAGGTGCTTGGCGAGAGAATTTCAACTTGAGGATAGTAGCTAATCAGGCGAGCATTAGCAGTATGCTCTTCTACCATGAGGTGAAGGTCAACCCGGTGCGGTGGTGGGGTGGGTGGCTATGATATGACCTATTCTTTAATATTATTTAATATGTGATTCTTAACACCGTATAGTATTCCACCAATCATTGGATCATCACACTCGTAAAAAAAACTCATACTAAAAATTCAAGTGGCAAACGCCATTTGAATGTTTAAAAAAAAATGCATCTATTTCAGATATTAATCTGAATATATATTGTATTGTAAAAAATATATTGTAGTAATACACGTTAAATTAGCATTTGCAAATGAAATTTTCAGTCTTTGAATTACATGTGATGTCATAATATTATAATACTTATTTATAGTTAGTCATATTTTAAAATACAATAATTATAAGAACAAAAACAAAAAAAAACTGAAACATTTAGGTGCTGCCTCATCTTAATTTATATTATGGCTTAGATCCAGAGATTTTAATATTTTTATTTATTTTATTCTTAGATTTTATTATTTTTCTCTAGTTTAGTGATACCGAAAATCATTTATTAAATTTTTTTAAATTACAAGCTTTCTAAGCATATGAAAAGCAAATCAATAAGATTTTATTTTTTACTGTCGATGTTAGCCTTTAACTGATTTCATCAGCTAGTCTGCTATAGCCCTTACAAAATATAAAAAAATGCAACTATAAACAATGCATTTGAGGCTTTCCATAGTAATATATTGTATCTTTTCAGCTGGGTGTTTGGTGACTTTTTGTGCAAGATGTACCAGTTTGTACATTCCCTAAGTTATACGGCGTCAATATTCATACTGGTTGTGATCTGCACTGAGAGATACTTCGCAATAATACATCCAATTACATGCAAACAAATCCTCACGTCTACGAGACTCAGGGTAAGTAATGTAAACCAAATATATTGTAGTTAATACATTTGGGAACACTTTTTAGCATTTTCTACATTACATCACCCCTCCTCAAAAATATTTTTGTACAACATGCTCTATTTGTAATAAAGTGTCACCAGAGTTCAATGTTTTTTTTTATATAAATATATTGTTGATCAATTAACTGGTGCTACTAGTACAGAGATTTCTCCTTTTTATTTCGTCTTGTTTGTAGTACAACTGAATTTGAGCTATAGATGTCGCTTCATCCCCTATGGTTGAGATCAAGAGGACAAATTAGAGCTATGAGTCATATGTCATATTGCCTTAGCGGTCAAGGCATACCCCGGCTATAGAGATCGAGGTCGCAGTTTCGATTCCCGCACATGACTAATTTTTACTCTCACACTAAGACATATAGCTGTTAAGTCTCATGTGCCTGTAATTTCTCTGGCTCTCAAGGACTGCTGCCAAAACACACCGTTAGGTGCTTGGCGACAGATTTTCTACTTGAGGGTGGTCGCTAGCCAGGCGGGCATTCGCAAAATGCCCTTCCACCATACGGTGAAGCTCAAGGGATTCGAACCATGGACCTTAAAATTATTATTTTATTATTAAATATATTGTTGTTTCATTAAACATATAGTTGTACACTATATAAAGTGATATGTAGCTATTTAATCGTAATTAAGTCAGTTCAATATTCCCCAAACTAATGGTACTAAACCTTTATGAAACATAATGTTGTCTTAGGTTTTCGCGATTGTTACACATAGTAATTAAACAACTTTAAACGGTTTAAATCGCGTATATTTGTCATTATTTTTGTCCCGACGTTTCAAACACTTTGCAGTGATCGTGGTCACGGGGTGACTAATTGGTTTTATTTGTCACATGTTATTAAGAAATTAGTTGGTCTACCGTCAGAATTTTTTAAATATTAATCATAACGTTCCCTATTCACGCAGTATTCGCTCACGGTGTCCAGAGGTCTTGCAGATTTGTGTCGACCATGAGATTTAATTAATTTAATAACAGGATCCCAAGCAGGTGGTACTTGCCAACCATCATCTCTATTGAAGTTTGGATACTTTTTGATTTCAATAGCCTCGCGTAACATTCTTGGCATAAACCGGGTCTCTCTGGCAAGGATTTGTGGGTTGTCGAACCGAATGTAGTGGTTGGGTTTGTCCTGGGCATGTTCACAAACCGCAGACTTGGTCGTGCGTCTATTCTTCATGTCAGCAATGTGTTCTTTTACCCGGATACCAACGCTCCTCTTTGTTTGCCCAATGTATGACAGCCCACATTCACAATCAAGTTTGTAAACACCTGCATCTTGTAGGGGAATACAGAGTCTAGTATAAGGAAATTTAGCGATTTTATTTAAAATTCTAAAGCATTGCCGTATGAATAGTTCATAATTCAACATTTTGAGATGTTAAAGATATTAAAATGTCATAACTATATTTTATTGGTTAAATAAATGGAGCTATTCAGTGGTCTTAACAGTATTTTGTATTTGTCGTCACTAAGTTATTAATCGAATGAATACAGGTTCATTATTCTTTTTGAACATGATCTTAGTTGATTTATCAAAGTAGTAATAGTGAAAAAATAGAAGAAGGTATACATAGTTGATATATCTATGAAAGAGTAAGTAACATTATAAAAGTTGAGCCAGTCAGCGAAACATAATATTGTAACAATAAGTTCATGAAATTAGTTATTATACGAGTAGATCACGTTTCATCTTGTATGTTTATCTTACTACTGGTCTTGTCTCATTAATAGTGCGTCATATAAGATGAAATATATCCAAAAGTGAGCCCCTCACAACGTATTAAAAGTTATTGGCGTCAATTCCTTTACATTGATGACCTCGTCACATTGACTACGTTAGTTTCAGTGTTTTTACGGTTTTGGAACGTTTTGTAGGGTATTTAACTACTACTTAAGGTACCTAGCGTCCCGCATTGGCATACATTTTGTTGTCGATTTCGAAGCGGTTACAGAGATAAAAGAATATTGTAACTACCTACTTATATATATCGTTACTGAAGAAACGAGAACGAGCTGTTTATTTTTAAAAGCAATAATGACCTATAGCTTTCATTCAATCAATCACTTAATCAATGAAACCGTTTTGCTGTTCGAAGAAAAATACTCTTCCAAGAAAAAATCGTCATAAATCCCGTGTTTCTGCAAAGTCATGAATTAGCATGGTTGTAACATTCGCGTAAAAATTAATTTAGCCGCTAGCCATCTGTTGCTCGGATTAAAATAATGTTTATTTAAACTGTCTACGATATTACGTTTGATTGTAAACTTTGCTTGCAGCTGGTGATTCTCGGCGTGTGGATTACGAGTGCGGCGTACAGCGCGCCAAAGTTTATTTGGGTGGAGACAATTACTAATGACCTCGGCGACGGGCACATGGAGACCATCTGCATATCTCACCGCCGGAAATACAACTCGGAACTGTTCGACATGGTGAACTTTGGGTTGCTCTACGTGACCCCGCTGTGCGTTATGACGGTCAGTAAAATTCCATTGAACACCTAAGTCATGCGTATTTCCGTAAACGCAAAAAATACTGTTTACCGTTCTAAATATAAATACATCCTACGTATTCACGCCTGTAAAAAAATAACTCACGGAAATTAAAAATAACGGCACTAAAGCGAAATTATCATGTTGCGCGTTTATAGTTTATAGGGATCGAGTTATCAGGATCTCTTAATGATGCCGTGCCCAAGGTCAGAGCAATTTTTAACGGATTATTGGTCAATATCAATAACAATTGGAACAGTCAGTTGACCTTTTTACCATATTTGATGATTGACGAACAATAAAAGTAGGTATTTCACCTGCAAAAGATAATTAAGTACTTATATTCAGGTATGGGTATGTGAGGTCAAGTACTTGCAAAACATAAAGTATTATGTCGGAAAAATATGCATCATTTAAAATAAAAATCCAGTAGATTGAAGACTTAAACTACCTAAGATCAATTTGAAGATACGATTTGACGTCAAACTACTGTTCTATCCGCCTTGTAAAAAACATAATTAGAATTTGCGAAAGCCGAATTTTACTATGTAGTGTTTCACTAGGCTCGTCACGCACACAGATGTAATATATTGTTGCTACATTATGTTTCATCTGTGTTGGAATGTTTTCCGTAGAAGTTGGATAATAAATAATTTGGTGGGTTGGTAAATTGTTTTATTGAAGCACTGAATGGTTTTGATGTTGTTTTCTTTATATGAAAACTATACAGATTTTAGTTTATTTTGCTAATGTCTTTAAATAAATATGTAATGAAGTGTAACTCTCATACAGTTATCGATTTGATTTCGGACTCATCAAGTTCACAATAAACAAAAAACACACTATCTTTCAAATTCAACTGGCTTGGTCAATTTAGTTGATGCTTAAAAATTATCGCATTCGATTGATCACGTCAAGGTAATGTTTTGTACCGTACTGTATACACTTTTTAAACCATGTCCGCCATATTTCTAACCATCTTTGTTGTTCCCGTTTTCATGCAAATAAATTACTTTACTTTGGTAAGGTTAGCGTTCTGCTGTTTTTGAGCTTGATGTCTTTACATATTTATTCGTAGGCAAATATTATTATGAAATATTGCATACATCACCTACTGTCTACTTGTATACTTACTGGTTGTTTTGATACTCACGTAATTTATTCATTCGTTCAATGGTAATAGTTTCATTCATATTTACATCTGTAGTAACGTAAACATTCTTACACAGATACCTACTGCACCCGCAGACATTCTTAGCAAGAATGTTTTGTGTCGATACCGACACGCATCTGTGGGCGTAAATCGGTGTTTGCGCGGTTTGTGATTGAATAAAAATTTTGTATAATTAAAAGTTCATCGAATTTAACCATGAATATAATACATACATAGTGATCATTGAATCGCAGTCACAGTGTCTGATTCCGCTTGCCGGTAGTGAATACTGTTTTTACCGTGTCTGCCAAGCTACACGCTGTATTACTATCACCAGCAAGTTTATCATCCTTTCCCATAAATAGAAACTACGCTGTACACTGATAGATATAAACGTGTGTCGAAGAAACAGGGCAGCTGTAGAAATATTTTCAAGGTGCTGGCGAACAGGTATGCTGCGAAAATCACTCTCATTAAATAGGCATTTCAGGTAACGAGGCTACCAGCAAGTCTTGTACTCTTTTTTTGTAGTTTCTCCACATATTATGACTTACAATAAATAAATAGATAAAACAATTTTGAATTAACCAGACTGTGTTGCCAGGTGATATCTAATTATAGGCCTCATCTGCAGGAGTGCCATGATGTGTACTACCGCAGCAGTAATTTTGCCTTAATTCTGTATCCTAGTATTATTTAGACCTGAAGAATAATGCAGACGAGTGAAGTTTCTGGGTGAACAAGACATGATACGATACATATTTTTATGAACGCCGTGCCGCAGGCTCCTGGTTCGATTCCCACCGCTGACTTGATCTTCACCGCGTGGTGAAAAATCACTTTCCGAATGCTCTCGTGGCTGTCTACCACGATATACTAGCTATTTTTAGAACATCTGTCGCCAAGCACCTAACAGTGTCTTCCGGCAGTAGTAATCCATGAGAGCCAGTAATTAATTATAAAATTGCAGACATATGAGACTTAATTTTGTATGTCTCTGGGTGATGCGCATAGTGCATTTCGTCACATGTGACAAAATGTGTCTGTTATAGACATAGATTACCGCTGGGCCTCGTGAGGGTACCATTACAATCCCATAAAAAAACAGTAAGATATAATGTCTTGTGTTGAGTTGTTGTGTCTAAATGTGTTGAAGCAGTGATGGCTCAGTGGCATTGGCTATGGACTGCTGCGCAACAGGTCCATGGTTCGAATCGTGGCTTGACCTTCACCGCATGATGGAAGGGCATTTTGCGAATGCCCGCCTGGCTAGCTACCACCCTCAGGTAGAAAATCTGTCGCCAAGCCCGGTGCACTATCGTTGAAACGGTAATACAAATAAGCGACAATCTTGCTACAATGATAGTCTAATATCTAACGTAGAACAACAAATACTTAAGGGCAAGTGCAGGTCGAATTGTGACAACACAGAATGTCTACAATACGATTTTTGGACATTCTGTGTTGGTACGAAAGCCTCGGTGCGGAAGTTCAACTCGCTTTTAGCTAGTTTTTTCACACGTCGTAAAACAGGTGAGCATTTTATGTCAAAAATTCTCGGCACCATTACGCGACTCGGCCAGCAATACACCTTATCTATAATACCTGGTCTATCGTGTATACCTGTGGATCGATGTATGAATATCAATAACTAAACTACCTTCTTAAATTTACAAATTCATGTCACAAAAAGCAATGAAAATCATGTCCCGCCCGGGGCAAAACATTTTGTACTCCAATAATTTGTAAATTTATGATTTTCGCTTAGTACGCGGTAGTGCTTGTAACCATAATATTTAGAAATACCTTCTTAAAATTGTACCGCGTTAGAAGAAACTTGATCGTATTGGAGTTTTTGTCAAAGGAAGCATGATTTTCATTGCTTTTTGTGACATGAATATTAAAATATGAAACCCTGAAATACTCTTAGCATAATCAAATCTGCTTCTGCCTACGTGTCTTTCGTCTACACCGTAGACGTATTCCGTAGACTCTACGGAATGCGTTACGTTACTCGTATCAATAAATGAAATTATAACTGGCAGAATATATTGTGCTTTGTGAAAACCCAAAAATAAATTATGTAATAAGCAAAACAGAGGCACAAACATACCTTCATATATATACGTAGTAAATATATATAAGTACATAGTCATTTAGTAGGACATATCTATAGACAACTTTTGCAGTAATGACTACTATGGGTGACCGTTAGTGGCATTACTACTAAGTACTTAGTGATATCATGCGTCGCTCATCTTAGTTGTTGTTGTAGGACGGCAGTCGTTATAGCAAGGTAGTAGAGCATTGCTCGAATGTCCGCCTGACTAGCCACCACCCTCAAGTAGAAAATTCATCGGCAAGAACCTAACAGTATTTTTACGGCAGCTGTCTTTGACAGCCAGTAATTCCAGAATATTCTGAACAATATCTTTAACTACATCAGCTATCAATAAATTCATATAAAATTAAAGTAAATAAACATGATTCGTATCTTGCCACGAGTATGAGTAGTAGTACTTAATCCTACAGTAGCAGTCTTTGCGAGCCAGCTTATATTTTAGACAAAGCCGGAATAACTCCTTCGACCAAATCATAACCTACCAACAGGTGAGATAGGCATGCCTCTATCCAATATGGTCAAAGGCTAGATTATCAGCAATTGAAAGAATAAATAAATATGTTATTGTATTCTTATACCTAAGCACAAGACAAACAAGAAGGATAACCAACCCTAAAATCTGATGTTTGGAAACCCTATTTTAAGTTGACCTTCAACAACGGTGGAGGTTTTTAGAACGGTATTTATTTTTCATGTATGTTAACTGATATCTAGGGAAGTTGATATTAAATAAAGGGTATAATAACTGGTATGGCCCAAAAAAAAATATATATAAAAGGATTACTAGTAATTCATAATTGATATGTTAAAAGTACGTATACAAAAAAAAATAATGCAATTAAAACTCAAATCGCACCAATATTGGAGTCGGTTCTACAATGTATCCTCAAAATTTTAAATTATCTAAGTTAAATTTAGATGCGTTATAAGGGATTTTTTTCTTCTATGTAAGTCAAGAAGTAAATATCTACTCGTAGATTCCGAAAAACAGGGAGTCGTAGTACCTTAATCATATAATGTAATCACTGTAAAACAATGGAAATAAAATTATTTCATTTTACATTTACGCTTGTGGGTAATTTCCGAACGTTGGTTATCTAAAATGCATTTTGATGGGCAAAAAGAAATAAAAACCATTCAAAACTCTTTGGATTTACAACAAAAACTAATACGTAGATTCAAAATTACGATCCTAAGACAAAATTATAGTGAATGACTTGAAAAGTTCCACCATATCTTCATCTCCTTAAATATGTCTTCTGTGCCAGTAAAATCATGCGGCCCGCATCTCCCTTCTAAATTAGCCAAAGTAATTTGAAAATTAAGTAAGTATTCAATATCGATCATGGAAAATGTTCTGGGTTCAGTTTTATAGCTAGCCGCCTACCTGACGCCTGGCCTTTAGATTACTCTTGTGAGTAGTACGAGTATACACGCCATTTCTTCCTAAATGAAATCTAGGCAGGCAAAAAGCCTTTCTGTCCATCTGCTGTTCTACACAATGTCGATGAAAGTAGGAGCATGCTGGGTGTTCAGCGCATTCTTTCACTTTGTTGCCTTTGAGGCATCCAACAGTTGAAACAATCATAGCTGGTAATAATATAAAAAGTGCTGTATATTGCCTCAGCATATGTACAAAAAAAAAACAGAATTGAGAAATAGAAACAAGAAGCCATATTAGCCCAGCACCCCACAGTTTTTAATTTACCATAATAAGTGTTACTTGATTCATGTACTATAACATAAAAAAATGCTATTTGTATTTTATTCTGTATATAGAAATTTCTGTTTTGATGCTCGTATATTATTTTATAATTTCAATGTTTGTATGTTCTACGAACTTTTACACTCTTGGGCTACGTACAAATATTCGTAGGTCTTGGGCCTTTATGGCTTTCTCGTCAATCTTAAACCATTTTATATTACCGCAAAAAGCTTACCGTTGCCTTTTCAAGAAAGTTCCTAAATTTACATCAATTTGTCCCTCTGACTGGAACAAAGAGACCCTTTTATGAACTATGACAGGCGTGAAATAATAGCATTTGGGGGCGGCTATCAGTGGCTAAGTTGACATATAATCTGTCGGGTAACTAGGAGCTAAATTGGCAAGAAATAATTACTTTTGATATCTCATTAATGTTTATCTTGTATATGATCACTATAAATCAGAGACAGTTTCTCGATGGTTGAAAGGTATGCATTAATGATAATCAAACCTGAAACGGACTGGACCGGAACGTCGTTTTCACGGAGCCGTTTACCGGCGCCCGCAACTTTTGACAAAAGTATCCTTAAGGGTATCCAACTAGGGCCATTTAAAAGTATTAATCATAAGCTATCATCAAAACATCACCAGAATTGATGGCCTGGCAAATGACCACGAAATACTTATAACGCTGCTCTTACTTAAAAATTATAAATTAGTACTCTGTGTTGTATACATTCCCCCAAAATATGTCGCCGATCAATACCTTAATGTACTTAATGTTTTGGAAAACGCAGTTTGTGAATATTACACTTTTGACACTTTAATAAGTAACCTTCATGGCAGTATTATTATCACAATAAAATCGACAAGCCTTCGGTGTTAGAAGAGTTGCAACTGAACGTGCCGTCAAATTACATGCGCGGCGTTGGCGCCGAACACGACCTTCGCTGAAGGCATCGTCTGTTTGATGCACGGGCGGTGCATACACTCCGTGCGTGCCCATAATGCCTCTACAGCTAGGTTTATAACACTTTTTAACGACTTGCTTGCTCAAAAACCGGATTTGAATATATTTATGATAAGATAGGTATATTTCAAGAGAATGTTATCGTCTATCTTAGTTTTGCCTTGCAAGGTCTTGGACTTAGTCTGTAAGTTACATTGTGCTATTTGAATAACTAAATAAAAATGGTTTTATCAGTTTTTGATGATAGCTGTGATACGTAAAAAGGGATTTATCTTGAGTAGCTCCTATTATTTCAAGACTACTATTTATTTTAAAAAGTGATAGATACCTCGAGATTCATTCCCAATGACAGTTGTCAAATTAAAAAGCGATTTATCCCAAAAACTTTGATCATAGACTATGAGTAGGTAATCTTATTCGAAAACTTCAATTCAGACGGCAGCTTTTAAAATCTGTGTAATGGACTGTAAGTATACCTATATACGATTATATACCTATAGATACAGGTTATCTATGAACAGATCAGATGCAATGTAATTAAACATCATGGAAAGGGATAATAATATAAAACATATGTTATATTATTGTATCTATATCTAATTTATATCTAATTTGCATGGTGGTAGGGCACATTGCGAATGCCCGTCTGGCTAGCTACCACCCTCAAGTTGAAAATCTATCGCCAAACACCTAACGGTGTGTTACGGCAGCTGTCCTTGAGAGCCAGTAATTCTAGGTTAGCCTGTACAACATCTTCGACCACATCATTACTTACCATCAGGTGAGATGGTGGTCAAAGGCTAAACTATCAAGAATAAAAAAAAATAAAAAAATTATTAAATTTAAGGAATAATAATAATTGGTTGTATTAATAATGATTTGGTTCCAACCAACCAAATCATATCAGATTCTTTGTACAGTGAAAGGAAACGAACGGATGTGTGTCTTTTAAAAGCATTGGAAGTATCCAATACATTTAAAACAGAAAAAGACTAAACAAATTAAAAATGATTTAAAATTGGGACGTGTCTTTATATAACCAGACAGATAACATGTTTGGGAAATAGTTTTTTTTATCCGGTGGTATGACTTTGTTAACAAAATACTACAAACTATATATAGCACTACAGCTACTACACCGAAAGCATTAATCTTCAAGTCAAAGATAACCTACCAGTCATTGCAGATTGACAGGAAATCCAAATGCTCCAGTCCGATACCAGTACGAAATTGGAAAAAGTTAATTTTAAGAAGCATTTTTTTTCATAATTTTGGTTTACCTGTTTAGACCTTGCTTTTTAGGGTTCCGTAGTCCTGACAAGGAACCCTTATAGTTTCGTCATGTCCGTCTGTCTGTCCGTCTGTCCGAGGCTTTGCTAAGAGACTGTTAGTGCTAGAAAACTGAAATTTTGTACGGGTACGTAAATCAATCACGCCGACAAAGTGGTAAAATAAAATTTTGAAAAATATTTTTTTTTAGGATAGCTCCCATACATGTGAAGTGGGGATGAAATTTTTTTTGTCGTCTAACCCGTCATGTATAGTATCGTTGCATAGGTATATTAAAATTATTTAGTGGTTGCTAAGACGGTTTTTCGATTAAATGCTCCATTTACGAAATATTAAACTTTAAAGTGCAAAATTTTTGTTCCAGCAGGGCGTCACCTCCCCCCCCCCCTCTAAAAGCTAAACTACTGGCTTGAAAAATCTGAAAAAATTCATGATGATAGTGCGAATCATGAACTTTGAAGGAAAAGTATAGCAGTTTAGATAACTTTATTGGTTTAGCAGTAATAGTCGTTAAACTTGGGTGTTGGATAATTTTGTACCAAATATAAAATCCTAAGAATAAATCCTTTTAGGTGACTAATATGAAGTACTTGGTTGTTTTCCAAGGCTAAATACTCGCATTGAAAATGTAATCTTAAATAAAAAATATTTAGAAGTAGAAGTATTTAGACCTCATACTCGCCGTACCGTACACAAGAAGTATTTTCTGGTGCCACGAACACAAGACTGGAAGCCATATAATATGTTTAACTGGCCTTAATTTGTACACTTGTGGGATGGCTTTTGTGGGTTGAGGACTACGCTAGACGAGGGCCAGAATGTAGCTTTGTGACGCCTTGGTGTGTCTTAACACGCCCCACCAAATGTTCACTGACGCAGGATTACGACCACGTTGTACCTGTCCAACCACTTGAGCAGCTTCTTTAGAAATGGGAGCGTACAGTATATCATTTTGCTGATTGTAGGCTTCTTCAATCGTTTTTTCATCGGTGAAAATTAAATTTTACTGCCCGTCACCTGCGTATCGCGACGGAGGGCATTTGGGTCGTGTATATCGACCATAAAGACCAAACTTCAGGTCTTGTTTTATAATACGCGAAATTTCCGCGAAATTGTTAGTTGAAAAATAGAAACGTTTTTATATTACAGTATATATGGCCAGACTAGTTATATATTATATAGTATGATAACCCTCTTATAAGCTTACTTGCATTGCAACTAGAAATAAAAGCGAGTTCAAGAACTACGAATAAACACTTATATATCTAGACACAGACAAAACAGCAATATATTATATGAATAGGGCTTATTTATATGGTGAAATAACTTGTACTCTCAACCTATGCCTTACTCACAAAAAATTTTTTACTTAATTTGTGGTCCATGAAGTTGCTCTCACAATAATTACTATAAATAAGAATACTAATCATGTCCATGGTTCGAATCCTGCCGCGGGCTTGAGCTTCACCGCATGGTGTAAGGGCATTTTGCGAATGCCCACCTAGCTAGCAACCACCTTCAAGTAGAAAATCTGTTGCCAAGCACATAACGGTGTGTTCCGGCAGCAGTCCTTGAGAACCAGTATAATTACAGGCACATGAAACTTAACAGCTATGTCTCAAAGTGACGGGCGCATTATATTCTTCGTGAAACACGTGAAGGAGAATAAAGAACTACAAAATCATTCTATATTATGATAACGGGCTACTACGGAACCCTACATTGTGCGTGGCCCGACACGCATTTGACCGTTTATTTGTAATATAATGTGATAAAATTAACCAGTCTCCCGTTTGTTGGAAGCTAGTGCGCCTTTTCAAGTTAAATAGGTGTAGTATGTCAAGTACGTTCTACCAGTTATTCCATTTGCTGCATAATAATATAGTCCTTCCAACCTGAACACATGTGTTTGCTTCGACGCAGAATATCTGATGTCGGAGTGGTACCCACTTGCCATTGACATTTCGACATCATTCCTTTAAAATTCATCAAATACCATCAGGTGAGATTGTGGTCAAAGGCTAAACCTATCAGGCATAATAATAAAATAATAATAATAATAAAATACCTAGTCAAATAATCCTTCAAGATGCCATCTTTGCGTTCCATAGGTTTCTTTAAGTGTTCTGTGCTTGTCTGTTCATGCTACAGGTAGACTCCACAACAAATTAGATGTTAGGTAAAGTTGGTTGTTATCAAACCGACGACGCCGACTGAAAAACTTGGAGTTTAATAATAAAGGTGTGGTCAAACGCAAACCTATAATGAATAAAAATAATAATAATAATAATTAAATTGGCCAACAAGACCATGTACAAACCAATTTGTCGGCATATATACATAATTTAATTCAAATCATAATATCCGTTGTCGAGATCTGGGATAATTATTCATTAACAAGAATTGCGCAATTAAAGTTAATAATGTCTTTCCTTATTTTTCGTACTTCTAGTAGATACTGTTCGATTTTACACCCAATATAAACACAATACCTAACTATCGACTTATGCTCTGATATTAAATTTCCCGCTGTGCCCAAAATAATAGTAAGCAGGTTATGTAGTTATATAAATGCTCTTCATATTTTAAGCATTACCGTGAAGCTCTGCAAACATTTTATACCGATACCTACGCTAAAAAGATAATGAAATTCTTGAATGTTTTAATATGCGTGCAATGAAATCCAATGTGATATGTAATCTCAAATATTACAGGAGTACACAGAGCATAATCTTGTAGCAGTAATATGAACATCAGATTAACTCAAATATCAATATAATAGGATCATCTTATCTCATTCCTCTGCTATCTCACCGATAAAAAACACAACGTTCGCTGTTGTAGTGGAATCAATAAATTTAAAGCTAGTTCGAAACAAAAGCTTAATAATATCGATAACACTTAATTAATACATAAAAAATGGACAAACTTTTAACTAAAGCATAATAACTGAAAGTAGGTGTGCCAATGGGCGGTCTTATCGCTGAGAGCGATCTCTTCCAGACAACCATTTACAAAGTGATATTAATAAATAGATATGGAGGTCTATCAATAAAAATATTGATAAAAATTACATAATACATAATGATTTCCAACACACGAAATAATCGTACAATAAATAAATAAAAACGTATATTACCTTAATAAAAAATGTTCAAAATCATTTAGCAAACCAAAATACACCTAAATATAAATAAATATAAACATATATATATATAACATAGTAAAATTATGAGAAATGAAGCATGTGATTAAACACTTATCTATCTTCCTTGTGACATTCTCATGTAAATGACTTGCATTTATTATGAACGCCGTTTTGAAGTTTTTCTTCTCAACAGAAAATAATGGCACGTACTCGTAAGATATTTACTTTTTTTTTGCTAGGAATCCCACGGCAATGAAGTTTATTTCTACGAATTATATTTACTTACTACCTTTACATTTCTCAAGTGAGTTCTTCTATTTAGATAAGGCAACTTTTCCGGAAACACGATATATTTTACAACGCTGCAGGGGTGTGTTTGTATTATAAAAAGTTCTATAATGAAATCAATTCTGACTTCAATATTTGTAGGAAAAATTATTGGAATTTGCATAATTTGTAGTACTAATCGTAGAATATCAGCGATGAATATTTACAATTGACGGATTTTTCAAACGTTTCCATTGTTTTGAATTTGCTGTTATAGACAGATAATGTGTATGTTATGTAACCGTGCGTGACGACACCTACCGGTCTCAACGGACGACCAACGCTAGTCGTTTACGACTAACACTATGTTGAGTTGAGGCCGTTTTGTGACAAGGGACTGCGAGAACTTGTCTAAATTTTATATTGTTTTTAAATTGGTTTATTTTATTATGTTTTTGTCAGTTTTTTGTCATAAATAAAGAGTATTTCCATTTCTATTCTATTTATATTTCTGAATAGATTGGAATAGCATATGTCTATAACAGCAAATTCAAAACAAATCAAATCTTTGATGAGATGTTTCACTTTTACCAACTCCGAAGAGGCAGTGATAGCGTTCAATCAGCACTTAGAAAACATGCTTTCAGATCTGTGGTCCTCCTGTTTTAAAAAATGGTTCGATTGCATGAAAAAATGTTAAAAATGTAAAGGAGAGTATTAGTAGAGAATAGCAATAAAAATAATATTTTGTTTATAACATGTTGTTTTTTTAAGTTACGCAAAGTTTTTATCGTGACCTACGTAATACTAAAGTAACAGTCAATTAACTCAAAAATATATTTCCATATCAGGATGTTATAATATTAAATGCAACTATTGTCGAAGCTGAACAGTATTTTAGGCGAGTCACTATGATCTTATAAGCAGTATGCATCACTTTATAGATAGAAAAAAATATTTAAAAAAACAACCGTCTAAACCATTATTTTCATATGTAATCAGTATTTTACGATATTTTTTTTTATTTGGCGTGCACTTTGTTTTGTTTCTGATGAGCACTTAAGTATTATCTTTTTTAAAATGGTCGTGCTTTGTCCTTTGTGTTGTTAAAGTACCGACCCCGCAAGTGTGGGAGAAGAGTAGAAAGATGAAGCTGATGATGTACAAAATAAATAATTGATCAATCTTTCCCTAATAAATAGCTAATTACTTTTTATTTTCCCAGGTCTTGTACACACGGATCGCAGTGGGACTTTGGCAAAGTTCCCACGCCCTGCAGAACTTGGGTAGAGTACAGTGCTGTGCATCACAACAGTGTCCTCGTCCTGAAAAACCAGCACCACTGCAGTACGACCCTCAGAGAACTTTCATTGGCACAACAGAGGATAAGGTAAACTTGTAATTCTGATATGACAATTTTTGCTTTTTTTGCCAGCTAAGCAAATCTTACAAAATTACCACGTAAGGCACATTTTGAACCTCGAGTCAGAACGATGAGTTTGAAACTAATTGTTGTGACATTTACTTCGTTTAGCAACCTCCTGATAAGCTATCATCCACAAGTAGAAAATCTATCGCAAAACACCTGTGTTATTCAGAATTGGTAATTGAGAGCCGAGCCAGTTCCCATCGTGAGTTATACCTGTTTACAATCTTCGATGACATAATCTATTCTAAAGGCAAAAGTAGTAAGCGTTAAAACTGATAAGAAGTGTCTTTGAAGTTCTTGAAGTTCACTGATATGACACAGTCCACAACATAAGCATACCATTTTATTATCGGTATATGAATAATTGCTTTATCACCACAAATAAGTAGTTGAGAATGTAGCGATTTTGATCTTACTCATAACACTTGTTGAAAATGATAGGCTTTTGATTGGAACTCTTTATACAATTTGTATAAAAGTATGTTTTTCTATTTCCGTTAAGGAAGCCTTTGACCTGATTTTTTACCTTATAGTAATGCGGTTGAAGGTAAACAGTACCAACCTAGAAAGGGACCTGGTTTATAAGGACATCTGCCGGATCCCACCGTGCTTGGTAACGTTTAAAATACAACATTACACACAAATAAAAATTGTTTATTGTTCCAATAAACACAAAAAGGATAAAAATATTTAAACACCTAAGTCCTAAGATAATACACAGTATAATTAATAACTTCCATTAGCAGCAGTACTCGGTGAACCTGTGTTACGTCGCGTCGGCTAAGTGTATTCCCACAATAATGTAGATAGATTAATTGGACTTTTCATGTTTAAATTAAAACACTAACGACATGATTTTACCATAGCGGCAATTCATACTATAATTTAGCGTATCAGTCTCGGTGAGGTGTGTACTTTTTGAATCACACATACATTGTCTTCTAATTTTGTTCTTCAATTTCTAAAACCTCTATATATTTTCTACTTGAGGATTGTAGCTAGCCAGGCGGGCATTAGCGGGCGGGAGCGCTCATTGTCTAGCAATCACTCAAAGCGGACGTTGCTTTACCCAGTTGATCGGTTAAGAGCGACAAGGTGAATTCCGCAACGACCGCTTCAAAAATAGATGTGAACACCTTAAATAGGATTTGGCTCTCGGGGTTGCTGCCAAACACGAAGTTACGAGCTTTGTGTTTGACACAATAGCTATGTGATATTTAGCAGCGTCGCTAACAACTTGGGAATGGAAGTAATGGACGTTATTTGGCAATGGCAACAACATTTTTCTTAAATAGTTTGTTATCTTACTGCCACCTGGTACGAAGTGTAGCATGTCAAAGTCACGGCCCTGTAATGATATATTGAGGTAGAAAATTGTACAATGGTAGCTTGTCTGACAAAACCTCAAAGCAATATCAAAGGTTTCGTTGTGACAGGACTGGTAATTTTATTAATATAAAAAATAAATTTAATATATGTTTATAAGTGCTTACCATATCAGAACTATCTAGAGATTTAAGTATATAAATAACTGACGTGAATAAGTCAGTAAGTACCGGCTATAGTTTCGACTACTACGGCACCCGTGTGGTGCCTGGCTAGAATGTCACCCTCCCATGTCTGCCCGTTCGTTGGTATCATAAGAGGTGACTAGGGGTAAAAAATTCGTAAAAATTTGTACGTGAGATTGTGGTCAAAGGCTTACCTATAATAACAGCAATAAAAAAAAAACAAACTAACAGGTGAGCACCAGTACTTTTTGCAGAACTGCTAACTTACACTGAATACTGCGATTACCCAAGATTATGGCAAACCTCGCGGTAATGTGGAAAGCTTTGTTCAGCAGTGGACAATCCGACTGATACTGCATAGTTACAACCACATCCATTGTGAGTGCGAAGCAAGACGTTAACGCGTGCGTCCTAAGTTCTCCTGACAAAGACCACTGAGTGGGGTCAGAACTATAGTCTGATATATCTGACTCATTCACGTGAGCTACCCCGTGTTATTTTATAAAATAAACTACGTTAGTTCTGATAATAAAAACGTCGAGCGATATTTACTGAGCGTAATTATTTTTTACCATACAGTTATTTCTTTGGAAAACTATAGGTATGGTAATATTTATTTTGTGCTCCTTAGTAATAATACACAAATACAACATTAAGTGCTCTATTTTATTTTGTCATTAATATTTATTTATTGTCAATTTTTGTAGTACAAACTTTCTTGTTTAAATTAAACCACCAACGACAAGCTTACCTTGGCGGTAATTCATACCATAAATTAGAGTACCATTCTCGCTAAGGTATGTTCTATTTGATTTATTTTTTTGCAGAATATGTGTTAATATTGCGGATTGCCCGGCTATAGGATATATAGATGGCGCGGATTGAATCTAGCAAATTTTAATAATTTAACTCTAGTTTTAGTTTTATAAAATTATTTATAAATTCACAAAATGGAATCGAACTGTTTTAACGAGTATTTTATTCACTTTTCGCTATTACTAAGTTTTAATGGAAATTATTCCTCAACAATATTGATATGTACATTTTACATTTACAATTTGTTCCTGGAAAGTACTTCCATTTATTCGTTGTATAAATAAGATCGTTTGTGTAAGCGACTTGCGGTGAGTTAAGTAGGTACTTATTATTCTATCATGTTGGTGTTCCGTTCACTGTTGCACGATCTTTCTATTTATCAATTCTTGTTTCTGATAAGATTCCACCCAGCAGCGTCGCCAGCTGTAGATTTGGTTATATTCTATAAAATACAGCATTATTCTTAAATATGTTGTCATTTTAGGCAGCAATTGTATAAAAAGCGGATGCGTTATTACTTTTAATAAAATATCGTAATAACACTTTATTATTAGGAGTCGAAAAGTGTTGCACCCCCGACCAAAAATGTGTATCAAGTTATTTTTGCTTTGGAAAGTCTATAAACTTTAGCACTTCATTTCTGTGCGAGTAAATTACACTTTAATGTCTTTTGTATTGTGGATACAATACGCGATAAAATAATGACTTGTGGATTATAATTCTCAAAGAATATGAATAAGTAGATAAACCTACCTAAATGTGTTTTCATGAATGAACAAAAGAAACATGTTTTCACTACGAGATTGTAACGATTGAATCAGAAGGTGCTGGTTACAGTAATTACACGCAAATAATTCCCAGTGCCGTTTTTCAGTCTCTACCAAGTTTTCGAATATTTTAAAGTTGCTAAGTTTGCCTAAAATTCAAATTTTTACTTAGGTCTTAAACAGATGATTTGTACAGATCTATGACTTTGTATCGGCATCAAAATAATTTTAATTAAAGTGTTTTACGAGTATAAATTAATGTCATAAATTTCCTACAGCGGACTGGCGCAAAGTAATCTATCATGTGTTAGCTATAGGTTACTCTAAAATATTCATTAAATAAAACATTTCGCACAAAATTAACAAAACATACAAAAACAAAAATTCTGTGTAATAATTAATGTAGCTCAAGATTTGAATACGATTAATATAATTTTAAATACATATACACCTTCTACTTATATATGAATCCTTCCTACTCATATAACAAGCTAAGCCTGTGATATTAGCCACTACTCCAGAAGACATGGTTCTCTGCAGCAGTCCATACCACGACACCGCACCACAGCTTTTAAGGTTGGATTCAGTTACGCGGCGACCAAGCGTTCGAACAACCTGCCACCTCCCATTAGGAAATTAAAAAATATAGGTACTTTTAGGTCCAAACTTAATAAACTAAATTTTTTAATTGATGAGCAGATAAAGTATGTATAAAGTATACATAAATATTGACTTTTCTTTCTTATAAAAGTGACCCTTTAAAATTGTCTTCAAATATTATAATATATATATTCATTCCTTAACTATTAGAACTCCTTTTCCCTTATTTATGTATGACACAATAATTTAATAACGTCACTTATCTACAATTCTGCCAATACTTGGTCGTCCCACGTTATGGATGCGGCTGCTGCTAGTAACTCTGAACTCTATCTATAATCTAACAGAAAAAAAACCACCATCATCATCAGTCATAGTTTCCAAATTATTTGGATTTACGCCAATAACACTATCCCATTATTGTAGTAGATATTAATATATTTTTTTCCATTTTTGTAGTGGCCCAAACCCCCTTAATTAAATAAGTGAATTTAATCTGGGCATTGTTTACCAAAGCTATTTATATTTAGGTAAATACTTCCTTTGTAATAACGTAAGCTGTAATCATTATTGAGACATGGTATGTTGAATTATTGTTTGAATAGTATGTACTTTTAGGTTTTAAGTTGTTGAAGAGATTTATGTATATATGTATATATATATATATACAGATATATATTGTTAATATATATATTATTTGTTGGCCACCTGCAAGGATGTATCTGAAAACTAGCGCCGGATGTCTCAGACGTTCGGCATTTTGCTGAGATATTACCTTTTTGGCAGCACCTGAATTTGGTTTTACATATTTGAACTGTATAATTTGAAGTTTTTGTGTGCCACATAAATGTATTTTCTTTCTTCTTCTTATCTTTCTTACTGTACTGTATTAGCCCTATTGTTCGCTGCTTAACACAGCCTCTCCCATTGAGGAAGGGTATGCATTAATCCACACGCTTGGCAGGCGTCTTAAGATTTGCAGTTTAAGATATAAGTTCCTCAGAAGGCGTTTTTGTCCGCTTACCGGTATTTTACATTTAGTTGTCTCTTACGACACCCACGGGTATCATTGGGGTTTGACATTCTATTCCGGCAACCCACGGGAAATTATATAATTAGGTAAATTTTAAATGCACATAAAACATACATTTGTTATTTTTTCTATTATCGCCGCAAAGTGAAAAGTTCACTTCATATAGCAAGAAAAAAATGAGCCACGTGCCGAATTCGATTCCTATTGTCGTATATGGTTGTTTAAGCTCGAAATCCACAGAAATGGTTAAATTTTTTCATTTTGTCGTATTTGTAAGCTGTAATAGGTTTATTATACTTTTGTAAGCTAAAATACCTATATATTATGCAACCGTTCATGTTTAAACAATGTTATTTTATTGAAAATTAATAATTTCATACATATTTTTTTATTATTATAGCTAAGGTAGGCTAGCCTTTGACCACTATCTCACCTGATGGTAAGTGACGATGTGATCAAAGACGTTGTTCAGGCTAACCTAGAATTATTGTCTCTCAAGGACAGCTGCCGGAACACACCGTTAGGTGCTTAGTAGCAGATTTTCTATTTTAGGGTGGTAGCTAGCCAGACGGGCATTCGATAAATGCCCTACCACCATGATGTAACGACTGCGCTCCTAAGACAACAACCGGGACCGACGGCTTAACGTGCCTTCCAAAGCATGGAAGCGCTCAGTAGTATAATGTCACTGGCGTTCACCCATCCAACTCATGACCGCGGCGGACGTTGATCGGTTAACAGCGGTTAAGCAAACTACGCTACAAGCGCTTCGAAAACATACAATACATAAATATTTTTATAAAATATTATTTATAAACTGAAAGTAAATAAAAGAAATATAGACGAATTGAGAACCTTCTCCTTCTTTGGAAGTCGGTTAAAAACAACGTCATTAATCTTAAATAAGTATTCAAATAGTAACTAAACAACTTTAAACGGTTTTAATCGCGTATATTTGTCATTATTTTTGTCCCGACGTATTCAAAGATTCCTCTTTCACTTGACGGCGAAAATTCCTCGTGTCACGCGTGACATATCTCACTACACGCATGCTATACCAGAAGGTAGGTATTACCTTACTGTGGAAAAACTGACTTTACCCAGTAATATTGGGAAATTGGGCTAGCCTCATGCCAATTTCCAAATTTTCCAAAATTGCAGTAACACCTACTCATGTCTAAAACCAATAGTTACGATTTTTAGGCTTGATGGGCTGTGTAGATTATAGCAAGTGAAATTACTGGGCAAATAAGATATAAAAAATAACGTCTTGAAGTGACCAACGCAGTGCAGTGTCAAGCAGAACGAAAACAATAGCTCGGCAAGTGCATGCGTGACGCTGCCCAATAGGCGAGCGATGTATGTTTATCATTTCAGAAAATATAAGATTTCAAAAATATGTTTAGAGAGTGAGTCACGAAGAAGGTTGTCTAAAATTATATTTATTTTTATTAGGGTCTATAAAATAAACGGCCTTAAACAAACGTTGTTTCTGGCTTAATGCTGTGTTCCAACATAAGGTCTATAACATAAATTAGATGAGATCTCTGTGCAAAAGAGTGTTGTTTTAAACCTGCCCTGGCCATGGATTATTAACAAACAAGTTTGAATTTCAAATAGGTTCTCAGCATAAATTTAAACACGCTTGACATTCGAGAATACTATAGACAGTATGAATAGATTATCAGGACAAAGAATACGTACCTACATAGTTAGGCAAGAGATTTTTAGAGGAGCCCAAATTAAATGTTTATTTTGATAATGTGATTGGTTATTTTGTAACAATAATTTCGAATACCTCCATTTATATTACAATCCCGCAAGTTTTTATTTCTTACAATAAGTGGTAACGATCGCACTATGCTCTCAATTGCCTTGGACGTTAGTAACCTTGTACATTTTACCTTCTACCAACAATGAACCGACATACCGCTGCATTCAGTATTGGAAAACTTGTTGGTAAAACTGAACATACGTTGGACGTAGTATTGAACAAATGACATGAAAATGTCAGCAAATCTTGTAGGTTTAGGCTAAAACTGTTATAAGTATTTTAAAATAAGTGTTTTTAAACTCTCTTAACCATATCTAAGAAAATAGTATTATCTTAAACTGCAAGATACTTTGATTATTTTGAATAGCATTTTTTTATGCCATTGCAGTGTAACAAGCTCGAGGTTCACCTGTTAAGCATTAACCTCGGTCAAAACAGATGCAGTTGGTTACAAGTGGCGAACTGCTCTGCGCCCATCATCCTGAGTCAGAGTAGGCTAAGTTTCAAGTGCTTGTCATTTCACCGGTGCCCGTATGGGCCTTTAAACCAAAACAAAGCAATGCGAACATTGCTGCTTGGCGGCAGAAATAGGTATGGTGGCAGTCATTCCCCGGACGAACTCACACATTGAGTTCTATTACTACTAAAAAGCTATTAATAACTACTAATTCAAGGAGTACCCAAGTTTATTCATCATTGTTTTTTTCCTTGATGTAAATAAAAAAAGACAGCATTACTGATACCTCCATTCTTCGCTAGGTTTGCAAATTATATTATGAAAAAATATTATCCTTTTGTTGTTTTTTTAATGACAAGTATTGATTTAATATGGTGGAGCCCAGTAGACCATTTGTAACACAGGTTGGGGAACATTACTGAAGATCGTTATAAAACGCCCATCATCAACAATCTTGCATAAAACGTATAAAAAAATACGTAATACTTAACGATTTGATATATTATATCATAATCTTTATTATTTTTAATTACCATTTTATTGAATAGGACGGAGTATAATATTTTTTTATTTTTTGCTGATAGGTAAGCCTTTGATCACAATCTCACCGGCTGGTAAATGATGATGTGGTCGAAAGTGTTAACAGACTTAACCTAGAATTATTAGCACTCAAGGAAAGCTGTCGGACCACACAGTAAGGTGCTTGGTGACAGATATTCTTAAGCGTGGTCGCTAGCCAGGCGGGCATTCGCAAAATGCCACCATGCTTGTACCTTCTTAGATTAACACTACGTATCTTTTCAATATCAATTTCGGTATACCATTCTTTGTATTATTATACTTACAATGCCAATAAAAATTAGAACCAACGTTACTCCAACTTCAATATAATTTTTAGCATGTTTAGATCTATTATTTCTTGCATGGAGACAACTCAAATTATATAGTACGAGTATATATCTCTCATTTTAGTCTCGCTTTATGATCTATAATCAAATTTAAGGATTTTCGGATTTATTGCAATGGTTTCCTAGGTATAGTTTTATAATTATTTTAATGTTTCACCTTATACTTTTTTTCTAAAGAAAAACTGACATAATATTCATAAGCCCCGCAAAGTAGAGCGCGCTCGGCATCTCGAAACGCTGATGACACATTGCATTTATAATCTCATTTGGCTAGACACATAACTGGCTACTCTAGCTCATAAACAAATTTAAGCTCGGGATATACTGTCCTGGCGCCTATCTCCCGTAAAATATGGTTTGTTTTATTTGATTTTTTTGTTGTACAGAAAGCACAACAGCCGATTGTCCCCAAGGTGAAGCCGCCTCGCAACACCGAGCCGCGTAACTGCCATCACCTGAGCCATTTGTCTCGCAACGTACTGCGCGCACGTCGCGGTGTCGTACGAATGCTCATCGTGGTTGTACTCACCTTCGCCATCTGCAACTTACCGTTCCACGCGCGCAAGATGTGGCAGTACTGGTCCAGTGGTTACGAGGGATCAAGTGACTTCAGCACTCTCCTTACGCCTCTCACCTTTCTTATCACGTACTTTAACTCAGGGATTAATCCTCTACTATACGCTTTCCTATCTAAAAATTTCAGAAAAGGAATGAAAGAGCTACTATTCTGTACGAACTGTCACGGGAAGAGAAAAAGTGACAATTTAATTGTTCTCAATCCGGTGGGAGGTGTGGGGTTACGGCGGAGCTCGACTCGCTCAACTCGCGCCAACTGCAGCACGGTCACAATGGCTCAGAATGGAGACTCATGAAATTTGCGTCGCCGTCGATTTCTTTATAAAGTAGAGAACATCGACATTTCCTGATTGACGGAGAGCACTGACGAAGTGACCGACAGCAGTGGCTTCTACACTGTCTCGACCATATCCAAGAAGGACTTGTACGATTAGGCCACAAGAAGTCGGTGCTCACCTTAGATTTGATGAAGATAAACGTTTTGCAACGAACTTTTGATTGAACTGGTTTTGTGAATCATGGTAGTTTCGGGTATAATGTAAATGTGAACCGAGTGATCTCACGAGCTTAGAGTTACTGTGATTTGACTGTTGTGCGAATTTCGAGAGACACCAGCTACATATCTTTCAGCTACTATAATGAGTGTTACATGTAACATAGAGAAATATATTAGTACTTTTCCCTATGCATTTAATAAGCAAAATGTAAATATTTATAAAATGTTAATATTGTATATTATGTATCTTTTTTTTTCTAACTCTAACTATCTCAAGTAATGCTTGGAAATTAAGTTATATGCGTTTACATTGAAATTAAATAAGTAGTTTTTTCAGCTAGATGTTTTAACTTATAACATGCATTTTAAATTTCTGAATACTTAATTTAATTGGCAGTGAATAAAAGATATGCAATTAAAGTAACAAATCGGTATTGCTATGTATGTCCCATAATACTTAAATATTTATTTTATACGGTTGCATGTAAATGCTCTATTAGTAGCCGTTACCAGTTAAGACTTGTACTTTTTTCAGAAACATGCATATTTATTCCAGGTGGTTAAATATATTATTCAGGTTAACCTAGAATAACTTAGTAACACACCGTAAGGTGCTTGGCGAAAGATTTTTTACTTGAAGGTGGTAGCTAGCCAAGCATCCTGAGTTACACTCACTGAGTATAAACTTGTAAGAACAGCTGTGTCTTTTAGTTACGTTCATTATCCGTACGAAAATAAACCAATATTATATTTCTCACCTTCAAAGCTATATGTACATATAGCTTGAAATCACTTATAAACCTTTTTACTGACTAAAGACCACATTTTTTTTAATACGCAGGTTACACTAAAAGTTTTGCGTAACTTAAAAAAACAACATGTTATATACAAAATATTTTGTTTATTGCTTTTAAAAATACTCTCCTTTATATATTAAATTTATTTTAGATTATTTTCATGGGATCTAAAGGCCAATTTTCTACGTGCTGATTGAACGCTATCACTGCCTCTTCGGAGTTGGTAAAAGTGAAAACTCTCATCAAATCTTTGATTTTGGGGAAAATACAGAAATAACAGGGTGCTAGGTCGGGGTTATAAATGTATCGTGGTGCAGGGTGGTCGACGAGTTGTACTTTTTCGGAAGCTAAAAATGACTGTGTTTTGTTGGATGTAGAAGCGTTGTCATGATGTAGGAGAACCTGGCTTTTTGGTCGTCTTTCGCGAACTTTTTCTAACACCCAGGGAAAACAAATGCTTACCACTCGGCATTAACACTCTTTTGATCTTCAAGTGGAATTGTGAAAATGGGACCCATAGCTGAGAAAAAAAACGAGAACAATTTTTACCAACGCTTATCGCCTGCCTCACTTTTGTTGGCCTGTTCTCATTTTCAAACACCCATTCACAAGATTGCTGTTTTTTATCGGTTTGGTCTCCTGTGACAATGTCATAAACAGCATTAGAATGTCTGTGGTCGTACTTCAGTAGCATTTGTGAGCACCATTCTACGCGTGCCCGCTTCTGCTCCACTATCAGTTCATGAGGGATCCAACGACAACAAAATTTCCGAACTTAATTCTTCATGTAAAATTTTCAGAATTTGGCTCATACCAATCCCCTTCTTCTTCTTGTTAGTCGGCATCTTCATTACTGAAGGTTGTGTCTAGTCTGATTTGACAAATTGATGCACTATGCTCTTCCAAGTGGCTTTGTTCTCGGCGGTCTTAATGGCTCTGGTGATTGGCAGCCCCGTAATCATCTTGACTAGGTCTGATCACCGGGTAGGTAAACGACCGCTTGGTCTTTTCCCCTCGACCTGGCAAATTTCCATTAGCTTTTCTAGGTTGTCAGGGTTTCTACGACCGATGTGTCTAAAAGTATTTGAGTATCCGCTGGAAGCAGATAGCCGACAGCCTTGTGGTTATTTTGAGCTCCGTTAGAATGGATACGTTGGTTCGGCGCGCAGTCCATGGTATTCGCAACATCCGCCTCCAACACAACATTTCAAAGGCGTCGATTTTTGTCTTATCGTCCAGGATTCGGCACCGTAAAGGAAGATTGAGAAGACCAACGTACGCACCAGCTTCACTTTGGTTTTACGGGATGTATTGCGGTCTTTCCATATCCTAGTGACTTCAGTCATCGCCGCTTTGGACATTTGAATTCTCCTGGCGATCTCCTTCGTGCTGCCACCCTCGTTATTGGGAAGAGAGCAAAGGTAAACTGATCAACAAATTCTAGGTCCCTGAGTTCATTGGAGCGAATTAGTGTATCAGGTCTGTCTATCACCAACACCTTGGTCTTTGTCTTGTTGATGCTTAAGCCAACTAATTCACTCTCTTTCTCTACTCTAGACAGAAGTTCAGCCAGTTCCTGCTCAGACGATGCAAATAGTGTAGTGTCGTCAGCATATCTAAGGTTGCTGATTTTCCTGCCGCCAACAGAAATTCCACCCTCCCAACCATCCAGCGCTCGTCTATACTCGAGTACGAGTATACTCCCCATAGATGTTGAAAAGAATCAGTCCCCAATAGCCCTCGAATTGTCTCATAGGTAATCCGCGGGTTTTCTTCAATTAGCCGCTTAACAGTAGCCACATTATTGGTTGAAGACCGCCCTTCACGAAATTCATCATGTAAAGAAACGGTGCATCTCACGGTGCTCAAACAAGGTGCTTCTTTCCCAAGAGCATTTTGAAGACGAGCGGCATAGTCTTGCGGAGAGAGAGAACTTTTAAAATCATAAAAATCGCTCTAAAATCTTTTCGACTTGATTCTATTTTCGTTGCGTACTTAGAATTTTGATGTGTGAAATAAAACGATTGACAAATGATTTCCCGCCAACTTTTTTTATTACTAAAAAGGTTGGAAGTCGTTTCAAAAAATATAACATTCGAAATTCAAATAGTTCCGATTACCTTGAAGTGCAAAACTTTTAGTGTGCCCTATGTATAAATCCTGCACGCGTATATTTAATTAGTAAAATATTAAACATTTTACACATAAATATATCGTGGTCCTATAGTGATTCAGATCTCGCCTTGATTTTTTATATTAATCTTATATTTATTTAATTAAATACAAAAACAGCGACTGAAAAAAAATATAACACGAAGGCTATATTAAAATTATGTTTATCTTCTTGGTTCTATTAGATGTACGAACGTTATAGCATGTTTTAAATTACGAAAAATACTTATTTAATCATTATTAATGTGTATACAGGTAATATTGGTACTATACAGAGATTCTACAATTTAAAAAACTCTAAGTGTTGTTAAATCATCGTATCATCGAGATAGGTAATAATTACCTATATGTAAAAATTGTTCTTGTTGTTATATTACCTACTTGTAAATAAAGAAATTATTATTTGAAGATATACGTCTTTATTAATAGTAAGGGAACTTTTAAGTATTTACTTATGATTACTTTCACTTGAGAATCTTCTTTATTAATGCCGTGATTCCTATTATCTATTTATAGTAATATGTTTTCTTTGACAACAACAATATATTACAATAAGTATTACCAGAAGGTTTGCAGCAGTGCTTTCCTAAGAACTTATATCTAACACTGCGATCACTAAGATGCCTGTCAGGCGTGTGGGATTAGCCATAGGTAATCCCCCTCTATGGCGGACTCATTTCAACGGTGCATGTTATGTCTGTCGATGTGATGTGAAATTACGGCATTGTCTGTACGACCACGTGACGCCCGAAGTCCACCTGGACAGGTCAGTTGAGTAGCCCCGTCACTTATAATTTCGGTAGCAGAGGATAAGGAGAGTGTTGGTACCGCCATGGCCGTGGAAGGTAAGAAGAGCGCATGCGCACCGTAATACTTGCATACAGCACCGTATATCTTAAATATTATCACTTACGATGAGTTCATTTCCTTCGGTTGACTGAACTGATGCTGGAATTAATTATTAACGTGGTGTGGTGGACTTTAAAGACCGCTACTAGCACTTTGCATTGTAAGTTATTTTTTCAATAAACGTGGCGGAACTTGTTCGACGCCCACCTGATGTTCGGTGGACCAACCTCTGCCTATAACAGATGCATTTCGTCATCGTAATCAGTTGTAAAGTCTCATGTGCCTGTAATTTTACTGGCTCTCAAGGACTTCTGCCAGAACACACCGTTAGGTGCTTGGCAACAGATTTTCTAGTCGAGGGTGTAGCTAACCAGGCAAGCAATCCCAAAATGCCCTTCCACCATGCGGTGAAGCTCAGGCCGGTGGTGTGGGTTGAACCAGGGACCTGCGGCATGGCGCGCGGCGATCCATATATTTCATGGATCGACAAAAGATAGACGTGACAGTTTTCATGTCTATCTTTATGTCATTTTCGTCACTTTCACTCACAAATGTCTATCTGTGAGTAAGAAGTTGTAAGAAGCATCGATTTATTCCATCCAACTTTATTTTTAACTTCCCAGAACTAGTTGCAGATATGATTTGAGCCCGCAAACAGATGACTTAAACATTTCCATTCTAATTAAATAAGTTACAGAGGTTTGAAAAAAGAATTTCCACTTTTTCCAAAGTCATGCTTTAGTCATTTGTAACTCTCCCGTCTTGTGATAGTCCGCAGATAGGTTTAGATTTTGGTTTTATTCTTTAAATAAGTTTGAATCATGTTACAAATTGAGGATCAGCAAACCGAACGTGTAGATAGAAATTGTTTTTGTTGCAAGGTTGTTTACATACTCGAATATTCCTCGAACTTTTGGCAAGATAGAAAATACTTAACTTTGTTCCATAATACTTCTTTATCAAGATTCTAGGAAATAACCAATGAGATTCTAGGTAAATGGAGCGTACCTACTGTAAACAAAATTTATATCATTAATATTTATAATAACAGCTACTCTTGTTTCTTCCCATGTTAAGTTCGTAACCTACTCCAAGTTGGATTTTGAAAATCAAAGTTCATCGGTGCCTATATTCGATTGGAAACATTATATGTGGATGTATCTTAACTCGTTGAAGTCGGTACCATGTCAGTTCACAATACTTTGATCTTGATGACTTTGACAAGTTAATTCCTAAAACACTGCAGTAGTATAAGCACCATACATATATTTCCAGGTCAGGGCGCCCCACGCCCGGAGCTCGTTTAGACTCAGTGTCCCGTCATGGCATTCTGGTTCATGGTTCACAAGTATCAGAGACATATATATATATATAGTACTAGCTTTCCGGGCGCGGCTCCGCCCGCGCGTATGTCGGTTATCGCGCGAAAACATTAACCTCTTTTTGCCCAGTCGGATAAAAACTATCCTATGTTTTTTCCCGGGTCTCAAACTATCTCCATACCAAATTTCATTCAAATCGGTCTAGTAGTTTTGGCGTGAAAGCGTAACAGACAGACAGACAGACAGAGTTACTTTCGCATTTATAATATTAGTACTGATAGTACTGATAACAGCGTTTTATTGTATCCGGTTAGTTGGGAATTATTGCAATAGTGATAAATAAACTACGGAAGAGAATCATAAATTATAAAATAAACGCAACCAAGACCCGAAATATTATTATAATTATCTCAACACGGAGTAAAAATTTGTCCAGCATTGACAGAACGCGCGTTCTTCAGAGCATGCTCCAGGCCGTATCAGTGGACAATCCTGACACTAAACTGTGTGAACAAGTTGATACAAAACTTCAAAAGGCGCGGCGTATCTAGGACACGTTATTAGTAAAGGTGGGATTAAACCTAAATCTGAAATATCGCCAATTAAAAATTATCATTTGCCTTAAACACCGCACCGAAATCAAACGAAACAGGCTATTAATTCTTGATTTCGCCAAATTAACAACGCCCATGAAGTTCTCACTGATAAGATGCAAAGAAATGAAAGACTGTCAAAGCCTGGCTATTACCGGTAGCTACGCAGATGCTATGGTTACTACGGTATAATCTTCGGTCGTGAGCCCGCGCGCGCTCTTAATTTTACAATGTTGCTTCTTATGATTTACCAATATAACTAATTTATATATAGCCAATATAAATCACAAACAACAAAAATGAAATGTATTAATACTTAGGTGTAAACTACAAAGTTATGCTTGGAATCTTGATCGAAACTAAGTTGAAAGTTTCAATACAATATAAGATACTACTAGTTAGTACTGTTTATGTATCTCGATTTTACAAGAGAGCTATATCACGTTAATGTTATCCATATAATATTTCCGTGGCTATATCTTATCACGGATGCATCGTCCCTTACTATTTTGAACAGCCGAAATTTTATGTGAAAATTGAGGTAGGTGATGCACGGACAGCACTAAGGTATTTTTTTCACGTATCGACTTAATTCCGATAGTGACCTTAGTCACATGTAAATACGGCTAGACTATCAGAATTAAGTAATTGTGAAATCAACATATGGTGAAAATAACACTTGAAAACCGTTTGATGAAGAAACTCGACTCAACTGCAGCTTTTTAGACGAGTATTTAAACATAATTGAAGGTAAATCATATAATTGAAAGTAAATATAAATCATGAAGGTTTCGAAAGGGTTAATGTTCCTTCGTATAAAACATTTCCCATCGAGTAATGTAGATTCATTGGCGGACCATTTCATTAATAACGTCATTTGGGTTTGATGTTCCAGCTAATCTATTGAGGATACCACGCCATTTTACACCAATATTTTAAACACGTAAATACCATTTTAATGTTTTATTTTTCCAATAACGCTTGCTCTGCGGGTTACATTATATTTTAGCTTCGTAAATTTGTAATGCCATTTCAAGTAGAAATAAATTTGTATTATTAATTATTGACCTAGATCGAACGTGCTTCTGTTGGCTATTTATTTGTACAATATTTTGTTAAAATTCTGGTCCTACGTAGATAAACTTTAAAAAAATACCCTATCTATCTAATACACAATGTTATCCAAATCTTTAGAGCTGTTTCCAAGATACACGAAATATCCTTAATTAAATTATATTACACAAGACTTGCCAGTTTCTAGTGATTAAATTAGGAGTGCCATTTTAAGTAGAAATAAATTTGTATTATTTATTATTGACCTACAGCGAACGTGCTTCTGTTGGCAATTTATTTGTACAATATTTTGTTAAAATTCTGGACATACGTGGATAAACTTTAAAAAAATACCCTATCTATCTAATACACAATGTTATCCAAATTTTTAGAGCTGTTTCCGAGATACACGAAATACACTTAATTAAATTATATTACACAAGACTTCCAAGTTTCTAGTGATTAAATTAAGAGTGCCATTTCAAGTAGAAATAAATTTGTATTATTAATTATTGACCTAGATCGAACGTGCTTCTGTTGGCTATTTATTTGTACAATATTTTGTTAAAATTCTGGTCCTACGTAGATAAACTTTAAATAAATACCCTATCTATCTAATACACAATGTTATCCAAATTTTTAGAGCTGTTTCCGAGATACACGAAATACACTTAATTAAAAATTAAATTATATTACACAAGACTTGCCAGTTTCTAGTGATTAAATTAAAAGTGCGCCCAACACCAGGAAAAAAACATTTTTCACTCCCGCTTGTTCCATCACACGAAAGTCGAAAATTGCACATTTTAGTTGATGATTGAAGTTTAGGGTACAGTTTTAGTGATGTTTTATATAATTGTTTAAAATATAAAAAAATAGTATAATGTTACCGCTTATTCGAGTAAAACATTAGTCTAGCTATTATTTTCATAAAAAATAAAGTGGGGTTGTCGCTGATAATTCTGAGCATTCGAATTAAAACAGTTTTTTTAGCGCAGTTTCTGTTAATTTGTTTTAACTATGCTATGAAGTTTTTTTAACTTCTATTCGATTACTGTGCTCTCATAATCCATTTCGAGGCAAAATTTTTACTTATGCTGACGATTCAGCACTACTATTTGAGGGAGACTCCTGGGAAGAAGTACGTAGTTATGCTGAACAAGGTCTTCGAGACGTCTTACATGGCTTCAACTTAACATGCTGACACTGAATTTCCATAAGAGTAAATTTGTGTCATTTAGTATTTTACAAAAATACAATTCACCAGATAGTTTCAAAATTCAGGCACATACTTGCAACTCCTTCCCAAACAAGACCTGTAATTGTAGATATATTGATAGAGTTAGCTCCATTAAATATCTTGGTGTCACTATCGATGAGCAGCTCAATTGGAGCTCTCATATTGACTTAGTATCGTCACGCATCAGAAAATTCATATGGGTTTTAAAAAATCTAAGGGAAGTGGCTACATTTGCGTTACTTAAAACAGTTTACTTAGCTTTATGCCAATCCATTATCACGTATTGTGTTTCTGTTTGGGGAGGTGCTTGCAAGACTACTCTAATAAAACTAGAAAGAGCACAGCGTTCAGTGTTAAGAGTTATGACTTGTAAACCATTTCGTTTTTCCACCAAACTTCTTTATAGTGAATGCAAAGTTTTAACAGTTCGGCAACTATTCATACAATATATTGTTCTCGCACAATATAAAAAAATGAAATTTAACCCAAATTATAGTACTGAGACTCGTGCTTGCAAGAATGTCTGCAAAACACGCAAATTCAGATCGGTGTTCGCTAGAAGGCACTCATACTTTCTCGGTGCTTATATTTATAATACTATACACAAGGTATTAGGTATATACTCTATGAACAGTTATTCCTGTAAAATATCAATGAAGGAATGGCTACTTACCTTGGATTATATAGCCACTGAATCGGTATTGGTAGTTTTATCATAAATGTCATACAATGCTCCTTTTTCTCCTATAACAAGCGCGTACTATACTACTATATAATATACACATTCATACATAACTCACCCCTACATACAGGCTCATTCCCACTCATCTGTACACACGCACACGCAGATACACACCCTCAAATATACCATAAAATCATTATATTAAGTTATTATGTCATCAAATTGAACTGTACATTTTATACATAAGTCCGGCGGAGGGCATTGGTATGCCAAAACACAGGTCTCCTAGTTTGGGTACCAATGTTTTCTTATAAATGAGAAAGTATTATGTCATGGAATTATATGATTGTCAATGAAATTTAAGATGTTTGTGGAAATACAATAAATTATGATTAGTGTTGTTTTTAGGGTTCCATGAAACTGATCAAAAAAAGAGCTCATACAGAAGTCACTTATGGGCCTGTATATCCATCTGTGTCAACCTCACAGATTTTTTAGCGTGGCAATAGTAATTCTTTTAAATGAAGTACATGATATTACAAATATATCGTAGAATTACAAAAAATTAACAACCCTCTAGATATAAAAGGACTTGTGTTTTTAATTTTCTAGGAAGATATTAAAAATAAATACGGCACTAGGTACTTGCACACGACAATTTCATTGCACTGGCGAATACTATGTATGTATAAAACTACGAGCTTTCGATATTTGGCGACACTGCGCAGATATCACTGGCCAATCTCAGCAACATGCATTATTGCAGAAGACCAAGAGCATCTAGTCTGGTGTTCCGCGACAAACAAATTTAAAAGTGTAATACTCCTAAATTCCCGTAGAGCACCCGACATCCGCACGTGTTCTACAAGATATTTTTTTTACTTCCTAAACACCTGTATTCTAAGAGGTGTTCCAGGAGCAAGTGCCGAAATTGTTTAGTTTCCGTTTTCCTAGATAAATATTCTTTTAAATATCTTTACGACATGATAAGGCAATATAACATTACGAAAACCTGGCATAAAGTGATTGTTGCCCTAGAATTTTGCTGTTTGATAAAGTTTTATATGTACAGTACATATAAAACAGTAAGTTTAGATAGACTTGAACCTGCAGCAATTTGTATTATGTTTATGGGCAAAGGAACATTGATGTTGGCCGCAAAATTTACATGTCTGAGGTTACACAGGAAGGGATTGTAACAAGAACATAGAATAGCTGAACCCTTTGAATAGGGAACAGGAATGTTTTTGTACCAAACCTACATCATACCATAATAATATTGTAATTTTCTACCATACCACTGACTTCATTCGAGTGGCATCTGGATAACAATTTAATTTTGTGCTCCATATGGAAGAACGCTACGCATTTATTTAATATTATGTTATATTATATTATACTAGCAACCCGCCCCGGCTTCGCACGGTTTGCAATGCTGATACTATAAATATATTACAAAATGTGTTTACATACAACGTTCACAGCTTTTATTTATGAATAAAAAAAATGTTTTGTTTAGAGGTCACTCTTGAAAGAGCGAGCTAATTTAATAATTAGCTATGTGAAAAACACTCTATGCGCAACGTAAAATCTAATGCTGTAAAGAACCATATTGATCTATTTAAAATGACCAATGTATTTAAGGTACTTAAGTGGATAAGGATTAATGCTGTATTACCTAAAATCGCTCGTAAATAAGCCATTATTCCTCGTAAAAAGTTAAGGATAAAAAATGGTTATTATTAATATCTATAATAGTGTTATGAAATTCAACCCACTTTACCCATAGTTGCAGTTTATCTGCGATCAAGTATGCAAGTCAAAGCAAGCAGGTGGAATGATTGTAAAAGATAGTTAAGAGAGGATCTCCATTCGTTTTCGTCGGAATACTCGTATACTTATCTATATATCTGTATAACTTCTCTATAACATATTGTTTAATCCTTCTACCCCTCTTAATATAAAGGCATGTTTTAAGTTTCTACACTATCTATTCTCTTTCTTTTAGGTCATCACATAACATTCTCCTTCACTCACTAAAGCTCATAATACAGTGTTTTTTAAATCGTCCTTTTCTGCTCAGTTTGTCAAGTTGTGCGCCTGTGGAACGCACACCCTGTCACAATCAAACGTGCCCAATCACTCAATGTTTTTAGATCGCAGGTCACCAATTTCTACTTCTCCATCCATCATTAATTCCGTTCGCTGATGGCTGTTTTTCTCTCTTGTCATATTATTATGTTTATATTATGATTATTGTGTATGAAAGTATATGTTATACTATATATCATATATTGAGTTGATATTTATTTAAGTAATTTGTGTAGTTTATTCATAACCTGCAATTTATTTTGATATTACGTACTTGTGTATGTTATAAGAGACTTACACCATCTTCCCAGCTCAATAAAACTATTTTCTGTCCATCCAAAGGTTGTCTGGTAGATATCGCATTTAGCGACAAGACCGCCTTGGTATCTAACTATTGTTATTGTTTCTTTGTAATTTCCTGTTTTTGGTGTCAATAAAGAGTTATCGTATCGAATAGGTGTATAGGTAATAGGAAGTGATTAAAGCCGAGGCTATAAATACTGTAATAAATTGCCTCAAGGAAGTTGTTATTTTGTATGAAACTATACAAAGACCAGAATGTGTTTTATTCTTATATAATATCATTACTATACATGACATACTTATTCATTATTACCTTCTATTCATTAACTTAGACATGACTTTACATTTTCTCAAAGTGAACATTCGGAATACATTGATCGTATACCTACGAAAGCGCACGCATTTATCTTAAGGGTCGGGCGACCCAAGGCACGCAGCGCGCTATAAATCTTTACGTAAACACAAAATTTAATACAGCTGGTAAATCTTCCGTGGAGATTTCTGCAACTATTGCCTAGAAATTTACCTTCGATAGTTTGTTAGCCAGTGAACAGCTTTGCAATCGTTAAAGTCTGAAGTTTATAACCACATTCTCTTGTAACGTCGTTTTCAAACGGTTATGTTGCTGTCCTACTTGATACCTATTAAGAAATAAATAGATATTGTATGTTTGACGTAAGCAGCTGCATGTCTACCTAGTAAAAGATATCCTTATTTGCAACATTTAATATAAAGTAACAAATAAGAAATAACACGATTTTTTAAGTTTTGAACAGATGTCATGTTTTCATTTTATGACTAAGATTACGCGTTTAAGCACAACAGTCAGTTTGTTTAAACTTCAAATTAATTAATAGTTGAGATAACTTTTGGTTATATAATTCGTATTATTAGTAGTAATTTATGTCAACTGGAGAAGGATTTTATATTGTAACATCTTAAATACTGACTGAAATAATTTACAAGAATTTTATAATTCACTGTGACAAGGCAAACATCAATGTCCATGGAAAAACGTATATAGGATTCTTTGGAACTGAATAATAAAACAAAAATCAAGTCTGATCTCTGATCCTTAGTTTAATGGAAAGAAATTGATTTTTTGGAATACATCACTGTCTATTCCGGAAAAGATTTTTTCGATTCCAATTATTCTGTTACATTTAAAAGAAACAGACTTTTCTTCGATTTTTACCTATCCAACTATGCCGCATGAATAAAAATTTACAAAGATATAATACTTCGATTAAATTATTAACTGTGCTCATATCATTTCCCCATAAATATTTCTTGAGTAAGGCACGCAAAATGAATTGAATACGTATAGTTATAAATGGTTATATATATATATATATATATATATATATATTATGGTTATAAAATATCTATTCTAGCATTCTTTATATTCTTTTCTATTGCCGGCTACTAAAATACTTATTTAGAATAGGCATCAGTGTAACGAACGTTGTAGAAAAATATTTTCATAATGCTTGTGATTTTGTCTCTATTGGGACATTTCAAAGTACCTTTAGCGCATCTATTTGTCACCATTACTGTTTGATTGTTTCAGAAATCCGTAGATCTGGTGAATAAACAAGGAACAACCAAATATTCTCCAAATTTATTGGACTTAAAATATGGTACAACAATAAATTTTGGTGCCCACATCACGGACGTAATTTAAAAATCTAAAAACATTTTGCATACAGAAAAATTAACGACAAAAAATTATAATACCGGTTAAGTGCGAATCGTAGTCCTTATAACACACACTAAATTTGAGATATGTTTTTAATATCGAAACAATAATTATTTTTTGTTACGAACAGGAAATTTAGCGTGACTCCGTCTCGCTTTTAACCAGTTTTTTATATATGTTTTTGGTTTAATTTACAGCTTGTAGTATTGTAATAACAACAATTGGTTTTGTAAATTACTTTTCATAAAAGAGCACAAACTTTTCAAAATAAAAGAACATATTTTTCGTCATGGGCTCCCATAATTATCCAATTATTCCTTGATTTCATAATTATTTTTAAGTATGTCTGACAAAACGAAACCTTTTTAGTAGATCTAGAATGATTTACTATAAATCCCCACTCATGACAGGTGGCTCGGGGATCGAAGAATAATATGGCAGTTCTTCAAAAGGTACATCTAATATCTTCATTTAGCTGCCTCTTACGACGACGTTTAAAAGAATAGCCCCGAGTTTCTTGCCTGTTCTTCTCGCAGTGGTACTATAAATTTTTCCTGAAGGTGGCAGTACAAAATTTTTCAATATTAAAATTTGGTTTTGACCTTCATAGGAGCCTCGTAGACGCGTAAATTGAATAAATGATTTGACTTTGATTTTGATTCCCACCGGAAGGTAGAGGGAGATGCAAATCTAGTTATGTATGAAATCGTGAACTCAAGATCAATTTTGTTGCCGAAATCTAGTTTACATGTAAAATAGTTTAGATGTTAAAAATGCATTCAACCCGGTAGATAAAGGCAACTTTTTGCCGGAAGGGAAAGATAAAAATCCGATATTATACCCTTTTCTTTGGAAATGCTGCGGCGAACAGTCAAAATAAACGTACAAAATAACGGTATATTATTTTTAACACCTTGCTCGTAAAGTGAGCTTTATTCTATCGTTCTTAGGGTCATAAACCGAACTATAACACCCTCGTGCATGATAATATTATACACTAGTGCGTAATAGAACTATCCCTACAAAGTTAAGTTAGTACCTAACTGCAAATTATATGCGAGTAAACAGAGCATTTTCAATTTAACCGGGTAATACAGATTTGTAACAACAAAGAGGTTTAAGGCTAAGTATAATGTAATCAAACACCATAAATTTGCCGCGCGCAAAAATAAAACGTGCGCGCTATTTTTTTTGGTATCTTCTAGGCAAACGTGCTACATCCATAATCACTTTCCATCAGGTGAGATAGCGGCCAAATGCTTGCCTATCTTGAGTAAAAAATCAAATAAATTATTACAATATTTCACTTCAGTACAGCGAGGTAAATGCTTTTGGCAAGATAAACAGCTTCTTGCACTGTTTCAGCCGGATCGTCCACTGCTGAACACAGCCTCCCCCAAATTAAGGGAGGAATTGCCAAAATCCCCACGCCTGGCAGGCATCTTGGGGATCGAAGTTTAAGATATTGTATTATTAAAAATATGTAGCATAATTATAATTTTACAAAACTACAATTTATACAATACAATACAATACAATACACTTTATTGTACACCAATAGAAAAATACAAATAACTAGAAAAACTTAAAACTAAAGTACAAAGGGCGGACTTATCGCTTAAAGCGATCTCTTCCAGTCAACCGTTGGATGGAGATCGTTTAAGGAGTCAGAGAGGTTGGCGAACACAATAAATTTATCACATATTATATCTACTTAAATAAATCAAATGCGTAAACTCAGTACATAAATACTAATTAGGTACTATAACAGATAGAATATTAGTAAGCTGTAAGTTATACAATACATAAACATACACAATACTATAAAACTAAATACATATACTATTTAGTACTAAATACTACATACCGTTAAACATTACGGATACAGACTAAAATTCAATGAGATGGTAAAGTAGATAAATAATGGTCTTTAATTTGATTTTTAAATACAGCAATAGACTGAGCTTGTCTAATACTTACCGGAAGCTTATTCCAAAGTCGCGCAGCCTGAACACTAAAAGAATTGCCATAGAAGTCACTTCGATGGCTTGGCAAATTCAGCGTAAGGTTTTCAGATGATCTAAGGTCACACGAGTGGGAGCAATGCAGGAATTTAAAACGTTCCTTCAAATAGAGGGGGGTAAAGGGATTAAATAAAATGTTGTAAAGAAGAGACAGTATGTGAGTATCCCGGCGAAGGCGAAAAGGCAGCCACTTGAGTCTTGTACGAAATTAAGATACGTGATCATATTTTCGAAGACCGAAAATAAATCTTATACAGTAATTCTGGAGACGCTCAAGCTTATTTAGCTATTCCTCCGTAAGATCGAGATAGCAAGCCTCGGCATAATCAAGAATGGGCAAAAGTAGAGATTGTGCGAGCGTAACTTTAGTGGCAGTAGGAAGAAAATTACGTAGCCTTCCAAGAGAGCTACCGGAAGCAAAGATTTTACGGCTTATAGATGCTAAATGAGGTTTCCATGAGAGATTATTGTCAAGCACAACCCCAAGATTCTTAACTTCCTGATTGTATGGAACGAAAACCCCTTCAAATAAAATTTTGGGAAGTGTTGATAAATCCACCTTAGGTAACATTCTGGAACTTCCTATTATAATTGCCCGTGTCTTTGTGGGATTGACTTTTAGGCCAAAACGCTTGCACCAAGCAGCTATACGACATAAATCACAGTTAGTGTTAAGAACAGCTTCGGTTAGCTTGTCAACTGGAGCCTATGAATAAATTTGGAGATCGTCTGCATAAAGGTGATAAGAAGAAATTAAAGAATTAGAAATGGAGTTGATAAATATAGCAAATAGAAGAGGAGATAGCACACCGCCTTGAGGAACACCAGCAATTGCGTTACACCACGAGGAGCAAGAATCCTCAATGCGAACTCGTTGCCGGCGTCCATACAGGTAGCTGTGAAACCAGTCAGTCACCGAAGGAGATATGTTAAAAGAGCCAAGCGTCGCTAAAAGAATATCATAGTCAACGTTATTGAATGCATTACTGAAATCTAGAAGTATAAGGATTGTAAGCTTTAAGTTTCCATACCTAGTCTAATATCATCTGTGATTTTCAGGAGGGTTGTTACAGTGCTATGACCAGGACGGAAACCGGACTGAAAGTTATTCAAAAGGTTGTTTTTAGAAAGATAAATGCTTATTTGATTATGGACCAAACGCTCAATGACTTTAGACAAGAAAGGTAAAATAGAAATAGGCCGATATTCGGAAAAAGAGACAGGATTTGATTTTCTGGGCAAAGGAATGATTTGTGTTTCTTTCCACGATGCAGGAAAAACACCGTTAGTGATGGAGAAATTAATAATGTGACAAATTATATGGATAATCTCATTTAAAATGAGTACAATCATCTTGCGACTGATGTTGTCGCAACCCATTGCATTAGACTGAATTGAAGAGATGGCTCCACTAACATCACTTGCGGTGAGTTCACCGCAAGTGATGTTCACGCAATTTTAGTCAGTTGACTAAAATGAAAAGCAGAATAATCTGGAGTTGGATGACTAGAAAGAAAATTTAAAGTGGTGATTTTATCAATAGGGTCCATGTTGCATGAAGATGAAAAATGTGTATTGAGAGAATCAATATCCAGATCATTTGGTATTTTATCTTGGCGTGACTTTCCAACTCCCAACGATTTCAGAACTTTCCATACTTTCGCTGGATCATCGTTTTCTACAGATGTGTGGATATGGCGGCGAAATGCATCCCTACACACTCTATTGCAGCGATTCCTTATACCTGTATATGTTTCTTTATTGGAATCACATGGATTCCGTTTCAATTTGGTTTTGGCTACAACCTTTTTGTGCATAATGGTTTTAATTTCATTGGTTAACCATGGAGCCGGTACATGCTTCATCTTTACCGCTTTTATAGGTGCATGTGTGTATTAGCATGCAATTAAATATATTGACTTTATCATCGATACTTGTGGCATTCTTCACTTGAGCCCAATCAAGATCCCGTGCATCATTACGAAGTTTATCCAGGTCTAAACCACTAAAGTTACGTTGCAGAAGAATTTTTGGTTTAGGTTTTGGAGGACGAATTTTATAACTGAGATAAATTAGGTCGGTGTAAGAAAACGCATTTGCATTACATTGGCCATGCTTAGCAATATGGTGCAAAGAAGACACAATCATGAGGTCGAGAAGAGAGGGAGTGCAATTAAGAAAATTATGTGTGGCTTTAAGGGGGAGAATATGCATATTGTTGGCGTTGACGATGGATTTTAGAGCTAAGGTCCTAGAATCATTTTTAGTAGACAAGTATTAAAGTCTCCCATAATTATGGTGTGACTGTATAAAGGAGAAAAAATTTCATCGACGCTTTCAAATGAGGAAAAGTAATCAACTTGGGAAGAATGGCTGTAATAGATTCCAAGAAGAATCTTGGTATGAGAAAGTACAACTTCAATCAGCAGATGTTAATGTATCATAGACGTGACAAAATATTAAATATAATATGTTATTTAGTTATATAAAAAAACATAATAATCTACTTAAATGTTTTCCTTGTAAAGTACAATGTGTATATTCATTCAATTTTTCTATCAACAATATATTTTTAACAACACTGCCATCTCAAGCAATAACAACGTGTAAATGTAACAAGTACCTACTGAAAATGCAAATTTTTAATGTAGTTTTGAAGCCGTGAATTTTGCAGGCTGTTGTAATTCATAACCATAGAGATATAAAATACTATTTAGAGTGGCAGCCATGTCAGTTTCCTTAGAAAACGAGCGTAGCCAGTTCAACACATGTAAATTATACGTGACATTATATCTTTATTGTTCACTACAAACAATCCGATTCCCTGATTAGTCCCATTTTTACCCAATTGAAACGATTAATAAGCCAATTTATAACAGTTGAAAATACACCTTATCTAAATAGTGGTAAGTTTGAATTTCTTGTGAACTTTGTCAAGCTATCGCAAGTTGCCAGTTGACAATATCTGTACAGTAATTGTGCAGTCTCGGCTCAGTCAAGTATGATTTCAATTTTAAAATCGTTCCTTGGTAAAATTTGAGATAAGACAATTGAAAAATAGTTCACAAATAACTGCACAAAAAATGGTTACGAGAATATATTTATTGGGTTAGCTAGTCAAATTTGATCTTATTTTATTTATTTATTCGGTACAAAAAGTGGTATCCTAGCCAGTGATGTAGTACATTTTATCGATAAACTTTTCCTTCGACCTAAAACGATTTATAGGTTATGCGTTGATGTGCTGTGCGTTTGTGCTATAATAAGTTTTCATGCGGTTTTATATAATCATTTGAATATGTAGTAATGACAGGCATCTAAGCATCTTGACTGAACCATATAGCTCACTAGTATTTCTATACCAAAAGCTTAAAAGACCGCTGAAAACAGAAGCATGTGGAAGAGCATAGTACATCGAGCGATTAACACTACTTCAGACCTAGACATGACCTTCAGCAATGATGATGCTGAATAAGAAAAAGACGATAAAAATAAAATAAAGCTATTACTGCGAAGCACAGCTTAATTTCACAGCTTAATAATATGTTATAGGCTTGCTTATTTGTAGTAAAATTATTACAAACACATGAAATTCGCGTAAAGGGTGGTATTAGAGATAGGCACAGATAGGGGTTCATAAAAATAAAAGGCAAGGTCAAGGTCGAAGTCGTGGTATATATAACAAGAGGTAAATTGCAGATGAATTTGTGAGAATTGCCAAGATAGAGAGCAGTTAGCAAAAATACATAGGCTCAATAACTTATAAGATGTTTGGCAGGATGCGATTCCATGTAATAAGGTACGATTAGTTAAGTTAGTATGATTGAGATATATTGAGTTAGTAATTAACTACCTATCTTACTAGATTTTCTACGAAAAGGGAATCATAAGGTAAACTCAAAAGATACAACATTTATAGGAACACATTGAGCACTTTAATAAACATAATACATTAGGTTCACATGGATTAATTCTGTATATGTTTATAGTTACCGTTCGCAACGATATAATCAAATGGGCAAACTATTTAGGAAGAACAAAGCCAACAAACTTAAACCCCTACACAACACGTGAACAGCAGTTATGTTACACTAAATAAATAAATAAATAATAGGTTATAAATAAACTCTTCTCTATACATATTATATAACTTATCCAAAAGTTGTTCCCAGGTGTTCTATATTTCCCCTATTCCCCTATATATAATAAATTTGTGGGTGTGTGTGCGTGTGTGAGGGTGTATGTGTGAGGGTGTGTGTGTATTTGTGATCGTCCAGTAGACAGATGAACTAATATCTTATGTTTCAGCACCAATTTTGCCTTGGCCAGTTCTCACCGGACATAACTCATTAAAACTAAACAATCTCCTTCGTTTGATGGTCTATCTACGTGACATTGCCGAAATTGTGGTGGTGCCTAAAGGAGCCACAAAACAAGAGTTTAAGTTGAAATCCTAACCTTTAAAATTTGCCTGTTCTTGTAAATATTTGAATAATTTGTTAATTTAATTGATGTTAACCTTCTGATCTACACGTCTATTTTTACGTCCTGATAAAAGTTCTATATGCACTAAAAGCAGCATAACAGATGGTTATTGTTCTGTAAGTCTAACAAGAAAGCTCCAAATCAGATATTGGAATGAGGTGACATTTAGTGACTAACAATAATAATTTATCGACAACATTTTGTCGATAGAAAAAATCATCAATCACTATATGTCAGATTGCACCGACTTTGTTCATCAGCGAAATATAAAACATTTAGGAACAATTATTTATTATGTTTTCCGGTGATAGGATATTCCTATTTTGTTTACATTTGTGATATCGCTATTGAATCTGCAATTTATAACAGCACAACGCGGCATTTTCATATACATTTACGGAGATGCATGCGGTGCGTTAACCGCGGGTCGACTGTCAGTAGCATTATAGTCCGTTGACGTAAATACTCCTGTTTAGGACTATGTTAGGCTCGCGGGCCACGCCCCCTTCACCTTTCTATTGCTTTCTCTTTTCTGTGTTCATAACCCTTAAACCACTTAATATCAAAATAATAAAAAAGTTCCGATAAAAAATAATAAGATTAACGACCGTCGGCACCTGCGGTTTAGTCACCTGTCACACCCTCGTAGTTTCAGTTAGATTTATGCTAATGAAAGGATAGAGTTTCCAGTTTTCTGTGTATGTTTTCTGTTACAAAATCCTAATGTAGGTGCGTCTAATGTGGTTGGTCCTACTTTATTTTTATCTCTCGTTGTAACTTTCAGGACGAATAGGCAGAAATATTATGCAGAGGCAACAACGAAAAAGCCTTTCTTCATTTACCTACACGATGTTACCTATGCTATTTCTTGAAAAACAGTTTTATAAAAAGTTTTGTAATCATGTGGAGGCAACCGCGATTGCAGCGTTGAGAAAAACTTTTGTCCTAAGAAGTTTTGCATAAAGCTCGACTTTGTATATATTGTTCTCAAACACATTGTATACTTACGACGTAAGTGGTCCTCTTGAGTATGTTCTCAAAACAAATATTATTATTTTCTTGTTTAACATCTTTGTTTCGCTTTATGCACGTGAAATTTTCACATGTACCCGGGCGATTTACTGAATTATGTAGACAATTCAGATGATTTTGTACTTGATTCCGTTTTGTGTTCAATTTTCAATTCATCTCCGCCACTAGTGAGCAAATAAACTTATCATAGTCGGCCTCGGTTAGTGTTTTCGTAGTTGCGATAGCGGCCACGCAGATGCTATGAAATCTGATATTGCTACTATGTCGACATGTTTATGTAGATACCAATTTTGCTGCGCAGGCTTTAAGGTTAACGTATAAAGAGTATTTGAGATGCAGGGGTGAGCATTTCTTTGGCTCCCGGGCACAGTTTCAGATTCCAGAATGGAGTAATATCCTGAATTTATTTTTGTTAGTAAAATCAGCTTAGCTGAACACAGTACTTTAAGATTCAAAAGTGGCACTTTCACACATATTCCAAAGAGACAGTACTATATTATGCTGTCAGTTAACCACATACCTATGTCTACTGAAACAATTAATTTCAGGATCTTACGGCGGCGGCCGAAGTTCGTGGAATAACGATGAAAAGGTATGTATGTTCAAAGCATAGAGAAAAGTACTAGTAAGAGTGACAAACACCATACATGAAAGCGTACGCCGTTAACTAAATACCAGCTTCGGCGAAAGATGTCGCTAAGTGTATCAAATCACATAAAATAAAGAAATTACATTTGTAATGGCCGTCCTAAATCTCATTTAGGCTAATCGCACTCGTGCTGGATCGAAACAAAATGGCTAGATGGCGTTATTTTCCATTTATTTTTTATGTGTTTTAAAAATATTAATTTGCGCGACGTTGCTGCTCATACAATACCAAGCTGGCAACGCCGCTTATCATAATATCATCATATCAGTCAAAAGTTTGTTTGTGCATTGAACTGAATCAGTGTTGCCAGACATGCGATAATTATCCTAGATCAACGATATATTTGAGTATCATGCGATAAAAAATAATAAGTACGTATCGCACGATAGTTTCTCAAACGTCTACGATATTTTTTTCAAATACTGTAATGAATTCAGATCTTTGTGACGGAACGCAATTTTTTGTAATATTTTTATATATTCTATGGAAGTCCATGGTCCAGCCAGTCGAGTGGAATGCGATATGATTATTTTCCAAAATACTTAATATGATAAGTAATAGGTCCTAACTAAATTTAGGATCTCCTTAAAAAGATTAACGATATCTGTTAAGGTGCCACACCGTTAATTTTAGCTGTATAATCTATTGTCTTATTAGACTATGTTGAGAAACGTGTAGAGTAAATTTGGACTTGCAATGAAAACACGATAATTTTGCATTAAATCTCGGATAATTTTTAACTCACGGATCTGGCAACACTAAACTCAATTGAGAATTGTTGTTGTTTGGTTCATTTGGTTGCATTCGTCGTTTTTTAGGCTATTTTCTTTCGATTTCTCTCATTTACGTCTCTTGCTCGCCTACCGGACTTCACCTAACTTTGTGACCTGTGCTTGTTATATGGATTTCGATTAAAGCTTACGTTTCGGACTGTTAAATTTGTTGGTAAACATGTCGTATACGAAGTGCGTTTATCACAATTGTGTTGATATAAGCCGGAACATATCAATGTTTCGGTTTCCTGTACACGATCAAAACCGTTTAATACTTTGGATTCACAATTCAGGTATGTGGACATAATAAACCCTCAACGAAAAGTTGTGTGAAGAAGATTTTACAGTTAGTGAAGTATAACACATTCTTTGAAAATTTATTTGAGTTCATGTATTATCTTTTTGTAGGAAATACCTACCTGGATTCTTTAACAAATGAAGAATTGAGACGACGGTATATTTGTGCTGCACATTTTATGCCATCCAGTATCCATAAAGGAAGTATACGTAGCAGTTTAATTGGCCCGGCTGTCCCAGTCCATTTTCAATGTACTGAAGTCGGAGAAAGAACATCAAATCAAAATCATACAATTGCTGATGCAGATATGGAAAATGGTAAGGTTCATATCAAAGAATGTACATAATTTGTTAGGGCTTAGCTTGAAAGCAAGTAATTGATCAACGGTGATATATGTCTGTCATTTACTCAATGTGAATCATCATGTAATAAGTTGACCTTATCATTTATAATATATATATATATTTATATTTTTTTTGTGATTATATAATAATTTAGTTGCTTGTATTTGATTTTCAAAATATCATCTCTCTACTCTTATCCCACTGATGTGAGGTCAATAATGGTTTAAATAAATGGTATGCATTAAATAATATGCACAACAATCAACCAATAGTATATATGTAGCCTATAATGTTGTATGAAACAGTCATATTAAAATAATAATATTATTCTCTAATATAATCCCTGACGATATACCCATAAAGTTGGCCATTGCCCAAATTATAGATTGAGAAACAAATTGAATTTTCCAGATGTACTATCTTCACCGGAGGTTTTAAAAGTGAAGACATCAACAAAATTTTATAAAAAGCAAACACATGCAGCTCCAAGAGAAGAGAAGGTATCAACACCATCATCTCCAACTTCATTGTTCATGGGATATGGAAGTTACACCTACACAGCGATTGTCTAGAAGATGTCTCTTTGAAGGGCCTGAAAGGAGATTGTCAAGAAAATGTCTCTTTGAAAGAAATATTGATGACACTCCAAAAACCATGTGGATAAAAAATGCTGCCACTAATTTGTTAAAAAAAATGCATCTCAGAGGGCTTGCATTAGCAGACTGCGAAAGAAATCTAAAACATTGCAAAAAAAACTGTAAAAGATGTAAATTTCAGAAATGAGGTGTCGAAAACCTTAGCACTGATGCAGCTTCTAAAAAAGAATGATAAGAAAAAATGGACCCAGGAAGAAAAAAACTTGTGCTTGTCTTTGTTCTATAAATCACCAACAACATATTACTTTTTGAGACTACAAGGTGTAGTGCTGGCGGCTCCATCAACAATCAGAATGTGGCTGACAAAATCAAATTGTGTGCCCGGCTTGTGTCCTGATGTATTCAGAAAACTACAGCAGAGATTTGAAAATGCCCTCTTGAAAGAAAAGGCATGTGTTGTTTCTTTTGACGAAATGACAATAATGTCAAATTTACAATATTCTAAAAGATATGATTGTATTGAGGGGTTTGAAGATTTAGGTGCAAGCCATCGGTGTAATAAAGTAGCAAAATATGCACTAGTGATTCTTATAAGAGCATTATATGGAAAGTGAAAGTTACCAGTAGCATACTTTTTGTCCAGCTCCAATGTAAAGTCTGAAATGTTGCAATTGCTATTAAAAGCAGTAATAAATAAACTTTTTGACCATGGACTCCTGCCCAAAGCTGTAGTTTGTGATCAAGCAACAACATCCCAAAATGTATTTAAAAAATTAGGAGTAACAACTCATGCCCCCTTTTTTTTTGCAATGGCAGAAAATTATTTGCGCTGTTTGATGTTCCCCATTTGATAAAGAATATACGGAATAACTTCCTACAAAATGACTACATGTATGATAGAAAGCAAATGTCATTTCAAGATATTATTAAAACATGAATTAGATAAAAGCTCAAATATAAGTAGGTCTCTGGTAAAACTAACAGACCGCCATATTAATCCCAACTCCTTCCAAAAAATGACAGTCAGCCTTGCAACTCAAATATTTAGTAATTCTGTGGCTGCTGCTTTAAAAACTGCAAAATCAACTGGACAATTAAAAAGTGAGACAGCTGATGCCACTGTAAATTTCATCAAAATTGTCAATAATATGTTTGATGCATTAAATAGTAGACAAAAATTTTACGCCAATCCATACAAGCATGCTTTGTCCAAAAAATCTGCATTATCAATACAAGCAATAGACGCTAAAATGTATTTGAAAAGTTACATAAAATATCTTTCAAAACTAACAAATCTGGAATAAGAAATATATTTTTAACTCGCCCACCTTGCTTCAATGGAGTGGTACAGTCATGTGAAGCAGTTTTACAATTATTTCAAGAAGAATCTTCGGATTCATTCACAACTTATTTAATTACTGGTAAATTAAATCAAGATGTTATAGAAAAATTGTTTGCACGATTTAGACAGAAAGGTGGCTGCAATAAAAACCCAACAGCAAAATTATTAAGAACCATATTTAGAAGCAACTTGGTTAACTCATTAATAAAACTTCCTGATACAAAAAATTGTGAAGATGAGAATGACCAATATATCCAAATAGATGTTAGAGAATGTGTGTCTCCTACACAAACATGTGTTGGAGATACAGGTTCTAGGCTAAGCAATCTAGATTGATTCAGCATTTGTGCATCCTCAACAGATGATGCAAAATCCTTTACTGCCAGAGACATGGCAGTGGCATCCACTTCTGCTCACAGTACAAATAAAAATGCAACATTAGAAGAATGTTCTTTGACATATTTTGCTGAATATCTAGTAAAATCATGCCTTTCAAAATATAACTGCACTACTTGCTCTAAAAAAATATTAAAAGGCCTGGATCTTGAAGACGAAAAACAATTGTTAATTTTAAATAAATCATATTCATGTCGCAAGTCAATAAAATTAAAAAAGCCTAGTAATGAATTTTTAAAACTAGTTCACATGGCTATTACTTGCTTTAACGCCCACTTCGACATTATTGTCCATCGCAATAAAATAAAATTAAGTATTTTTAACGCAATATTAGACTTTTTGAGGTGCGAAGCCCCGGAGTTGTTGAATTTGAGTTGCAAAGAGCATTTGTATTTTATAATTGATCATATGATTTTGGTGAAGATAAACTTTTATTGCAAAAATAAAAAGGTTAACAATGTGGAATATGGGAAAGTACATCCAAAATTAAGAATTTTACAAAATAAATAATTCTATATCAAGATTGTTGTTTAACTATACCTTATTTTAATTATGTGTATTATGTAATATATATTTTAAGATGAAAACGGACAAGCCACTCTTCACCTGGTAAGCACCTGCTTTGCCTCAGACAGTTGCAGTTTCTCCCAGAATATTAATTAAAAAGATCTGTATGCCACGGCAATACACTCGTTACCCTGAGATATTAGTAGTTATGTTCTTATTGACCCAGTATTTTCACTTACTACTAGCCCTTCAAGCCTAACCGACTGGGGCCTTATTGTCCAAATGGGTTTTGTTTTATATTAATAGCATATAGAATAGCCTTCGATTTGATCTCTATCTCATCTGATGGTAAGTGATAATGTGGTCGAATAGATTGTCGAAGCTATCTTAAAATTACTAGATCTCAGGGAAACGACCGTTAGTTGCTTGGCGACAATTTTTTTACCACCATTATGAAACTGTTACTCGTTCAGGGAATAGTAATTTAAGAACGATATATACTAACGATATATACTCATGCACTTTTAAAATAAGCGCTATCTAGGATGACATTTTGGCGATATTTTGAATTTTACCTTACATGCGTCGCAGCGCCATCTATCAATAAACTTATGAATCGTGGTAAATTATCCACATAAATCAAATTTATTAGAGCAGCATTTTAAAACAATATTTCATATTAAAAAAAAACAAGACATCTTTTGGGCCTGTTTACCATCGATGAAATTCAAAGTTATCGGCTTTAAGTGTCGAAGCCAAAATTTCCAGGCTACGAGTCAGCGCCATCTGGATATAATACAAGATTTTGAGCTTTTTCCGGAGTACGTTGCAATTGCTACTCTTACTAGTACTTTTCTCTATGGTTCAAAGTAAGCATTACCTACAGTTACTCTCGTGTAAATATTTGTTCAAACTTAAATCTAATTCAAAGTGAGTTTGTCTGTGTATGTTTTATTTAGTACCTATTATAGTCGGCGATAAAAAATACTACGTACTCCCAATCAACATCTCGAGGTTGTCGATGATAATTTTATGTGTTTTATTAGTATAAACTTAAGGAAAATTTCACTATTTATCCATATACAGATGTAGGTAAGTCCTAGTATAGTTACTTACGTAGATAACAGTTTGCTAAGTAGGCAAATGCCTCGTATTATATTTTTATACTAAACAGGATATTTTTGATTAATTTTATACAATGTCCGCTTTAACTTATTATTTTTTTTTATTGAAAATAAATAATAGTTACAAAATCAGTTCTGATCAAATTTTTACTTATCATTTTTATTTATTGACGCCCGACGCAATAAGAGGGGTGTTATAAGTTTTAACGCTATGTGTGTTTGTATGTCTGTCTTTGTATATGTATGTCCATCTATAGTACCGTAGCTCATAAACGGGTAAACCAATATCAATGTGTTTATTTATTTATTTGAATGTTGTTTTCTTAACACGTCGCCCTAGTACTTGAATGGCTAACAGACCATTTTTTACCAAAATGACTTTTTTATTCCCATTCATAGACAAGTTGATTACGCGTTGTTCAATATATATTATTTGGTTTTATTTCTAATATAACGTTCAGAACTAGCGAAAATAAAATACCCTATCTCCGATTCTTATATTGTGTTGAGTGCTTGTTTGCCCGAACGCCATATTTTGCTCAACCGAACGCATCCAAACATTAATTTTCGTTCTTGTATGCCCAACCACCATCAACCGACCAATCACAACTGTTTTTTTTTTTTAATTTTTTTTTATTGCTGATAGGTAAGCCTTTGACCACAATCTCACGTGATGGTAAGTGTGTTCATCTGAATGGGACGCGGCGCCATCTTATTTGTTATGATTTAAGTCTAGCAGCGATATTGTATCAAATATAATATTATTTATAGTTAAAATGATAAAATATTTTTAATAAACTGCTCTGATTTGACAAAATTTACTATAAAAGAAAGTTACATGCACAGTGCATTGGATTTAGAAAGTTACATGTACATTTCGTTGAAATAATTAATACGAGCCCGTGACCCATTGAAGTAACGGCATTAGGCGCGACGTTACAATGCGACCACTATGGGTAATCGGGCTCGGTAAACAACGGTTTAACATAATATTTTTCCTGACTACTTATTATACTACAGTCCGGCCGCCGAGATAATGCGTTTGATAATACGTATATTGCTGTAAATCGCGGTGTAAGAGTCAGACAAACGTATCTACATTTTCTCAATTTTACAGAAAAGCAAAAATACTGTGCAAATTCAGCTCTTAAAACTTTACCAACTTAACTTACTAGGTTTTCTACGAAAAGGGAATCATAAGGCAAACTTAAAAGATACACCATTTATAGGAACACATTGAACACTTTATTAAACATAATACATTAGGTTTACATTAATTAATTCTGTATAAGTTTATAGTTACCATTCACAACGATATAATCAAATGGGCCAACTATTTATGAAGAACAAAGTCAACAAACCTAGACCCATACACAACATGTGAACAGCAGTTATGTTACACTATATATATATCAATAATAGAACACTTAACTTAATCAGCGATAGGTCACGATGCGGCAGTCACTTGTGAAGAATAAAGAGGGCTCGGTAAGGTGAGACATTGATTTTATAAAAATGACTGGCGCCAAGTGTCTGTCGCCTCTTCATGAAACTTCGCGCCATGTTTATCACAACCAATAAGAGGCCTAATAGCTCCCGCCAAAACGTAACAGCCAATCCGAAATTAGACAGGATGGTTCGACATTGGCTAGTCCAGAATTACTACAGATAAAACAAGATTTCAGTGTGGCGGTTATTAAAAATGTCATTTAAATCAATAAGTTTTAGGATATTCTATAATTACATAATCAATTCTAAGTTTTACAAAGATTATAGAAATATATAAACATCTCGACTGTATATAATTCTAACACCTGCGTAGATTAGCTTGTGAAATAAAATTATGTATAACATATTTTATTCCTTTTATATTTTGGATAATACTGACTGTCTAAAATATTTTAATAAATATTTTGTCTGGCATTTAAAAAATATATCAGTGACTGTAAATTTTTGATCATCTTATTATAAATCTATGTTTTTACGTTTATACCATGATAGAAATAAAGATAGCGATGCCAGGTTATAGACCAGCAAATAAAATTAAGATTGCTTTATTGAAATGCGTGAGATTGTGTGAGACAAAGAAAGAAATTTATGTTCATTGAACTGATTTTGAAAAAACTTAACATGTAAATAATCTATGTCTTGGATAGCACATAGAATACTTTTCATAATTATCATTATCACTTTACATCATTTTCTACGCGGCCCGCAGCAAAGTCATATAATGTAATATGAGTTTGGCATCAATCGTCACTTATAGAAGATATTTTAAATGAGTCATAACAGCAACCCAAGACATTGCCTTATTGGTAAAAGCATAAATCACAACGATGGGTCCACTTATTCCAGAACATTCGGAGTACAAACGTGCTTTTCATCAATGTTTGAGATAGAATGTATCCTTCATTTCCAGAAAATATCACCGTCATAGATTTTAAGGGTTTTCTACCCCCTTATTTAACATTTGATAGGGATAGGGATGGGGTTAGACTAGGGTGGCACTACGAGGAATATGTGTCAGTACTGAATTCGTTTAATATATCGTTCAAAGTTCTTCTTTAAATTCCAATGGCAGTTGCAACTATTTCTTATATCTTAACCTCTTTTAAACTCTCTTTTAATGTTAAAATAATTATTTAATCTATCATCATTTTAATTTTTATACGCTGATCTCTGTTATAATTTTTTTTATAATAATTGTACATAATTTTGCGTGATTGGCAACTTAAAGGTTTCTCGTTTTTTTAGCATAGATGCCATAGTACAATTTTATATAATTTAAAGTTTAGGGCTTTATAAACTCTGTATGTACAGGGTTATTGGTGAAATGCTAACCAACCTGTAAGGGTTGACTTCTGCTAGCCCTAACAAACATTTTGAGATGTTATTTTTTTGTTTTTTGTGACATTCTAGCCCGGCACCGCATGGACAACTATATGATAAAATATATTATTACTTGTTTTCAAAATATAGTGTACATGTAGGAAGTTTATTCTCACACTGCTTGATTATATACATATATATTTTTTTTATTAACGTGAATATCTTGTCCATAGTCTGTCCAAATATTAAACCTCCTGAATCAGGTAGCTTTACCTCAGGCGTTCTCAGTTTCTTAAGGTACTTAAAAATTCATGCATGTATTATAATATTTACTTTTTGTTCGTGTACTCATTCACCAGGTACTAATTATTCAGAAAAAAAAATCATAGCCAATTCCAGGAAAAGATCTCATATTTACAAAAGATACTAAAGTAAGTGGAACTAATCAAAACTTTTTTCTAAAATATCTTGAATATAAAAATAATAATATGAATGTCACATCGTGATTACCCCGACAACCAGCGGGGTGATCACGTATCTTCTGTAGCAATGAAATGCTGATTGCAACAATCAAAAATGACAGTTTTGACAGATCTTGTATCAATGAAAAAAACAGATAGGTAACAGACCTTCTTGTGCCCAAACGTTAGTCGCCGACCGTTTTTTTCTTTTATACCTGAGACGATAACTGGCATATACATTGATCGATTTAAAATTTCGTAATATCCATCTTCTTCTCTTTTCTTCTCTTTATATAAAGCTCGATTACCACACACTGACTGACTCACTGACTGACTCACTGACTGACTCATTGACATAATTGTTCTCCCAGAAGGAGCAGAGTAGGGTTAAAATGAAGTATGGCGGAAATGTAGGGGGGGTTTAGGTGAGTATGGGAAAAATCGAAAATCATAAAAATGACGCCTGCCAAGTAAAGATGGATGACGTATCTCGAAAACGGTAAGAGATAGATAGGGGGTGTTTGAACAAATGTCATAGGGAATCTGGAGAGCAGTCAAATGACATGTGTCAAAAGTGCTCCTCTCATTCTTCATACTGCATTTGGAGTAATTTCCTTACATTTTCGACTGTTTTTGGAGGTTTTATGGGATTTTCGACTAATTTTGGAGTAACTGTCATACAAGAAGGTATAGCGAGCCCGAAGGGCGAGCTTCTGGTGAGGCCGAAGGCCGAACATTCGGCCCGCGAGGCCGAAGGCCGAGCGTATGGCACGCGAGCCCGAAGGGCGAGCGTTTGGCGAGGCCGCAGGCCGAGCCGTATTAGTGTCTTGCGAGGCCGAAGGCCGAGCTCCGAATTCACATGCTCCTCTCATTCTTCATACTGAATTTGGAGTATTTTACCATACATAACCGACTGTATTTAGAGTTTGTGTGGGATTTTCGACTGAATTTGGAGTTACTGTCCCCCATCATTGTATCGCGAGCCCGAAGGGCGAGCTTTTGGTGAGGCCGAAGGCCGAACTTTCGGCCCGCGAGGCCGAAGGCCGAGCGTATGGCGCGCGAGCCCGAAGGGCGAGCGCTTGGCGAGGCCGCAGGCTGAGCTGTGTGAGTGTCTTGCGAGGCCGAAGGCCGAGCTTCGAATTAACATGCTCCTCTCATTCTTCATACTGTATTTGGAGTATTTTACCATACATTACCGACTGTTTTAGGAGTTTTTGTGGGAGTTTTAACTACATTTGGAGTATCTGTCCGAGGCCGAAGGCCGAGCTCCGACTTGAGGGTATTTTCCACATCTTCGACTGGTCTCTATGGTAACTGCCCGCGGTAACCAAAGCACCTACAGGTGGGGTTCCTTCACCGAAGTGACTCAGAACCTTGGTACGATTCTGACCGTACCTCTTTTTTATGGCAGTAGGGTGAATCTGGTTTGGTGGCTACAGTTTGGTTCTCTACTGTATTAAGAGTTTGTATGGGACGTTAAATCTTTTGGAATTTTGAAATATTTTTTTATTTGTATAAGGTGCTTTTATGACAGTTCGTACTGACTCAAGATAGATGCGGGCCGCTCGCGGCCCGCACACCACTTACCATCTAGTTCTACTATAGAGTTGTAATAACATAGTATATATACAGGTTGAACTCCCATGGTCAGTATTTCCTTTGATTTCATATTATTATTATTCTAAAATCTAATTTAATGTTTGAAATCTAAGTAGATCAAAATTTAAGTTAATATTGGCATTTATTTTAAAATACAAGTAATAATTTCTTCTTCCTGAACACAATTTAGCCCAAAATATATCTACCTCCACACAGCTTCAATTCTAGTGTCTAATGGCCAATCTACACTTTGGATACTGCAACACGTTTCATACGCTTGATATATCCTGTAAAATAAAACCAAATGTAATAAAGCGACTATGATATTTTTAGTATGTTAATGTTTTGCAAAAACGCATGCTCTGCGGATAACATAAAAAAAATACTAGAGGCAAAAATGAAGTCATGAGCGGGAAAAAATAAGTTTCTCCTCTCTCCGAATACTAAAAATAATAATAATAATAAGAAATTACTACTTGTATTTTAAAATCTATGCCAGTATAAACTTAAGTTTTATTTATTTATTTATTTCTTAGGAAGACCAACAATATAACAAATATCTTATATATAACTAATAACAACAGATAACCAATTATAAGTCCTCACGGATAGCTATCTTATAAATGACATTCAAATAATGAACACTAGGTTACAGCTTAGTCTTTTTATGTTTAGACTGCTGCATATGATAAAATTCAAACATTTAGTTGAAGAACTCTCTGCTACAACCGCCTAGCCGATGCAATGCTTGTACAAAATAAGTCTAGGCCAACTCTCTTGTTTATCTCATAAAAATTTCTGCTCACACGTAACAGGTAAGAATTTTGCCTTTATTTGTTTTATTTAGATTTTAGAATAATAATAATATGAAAGAAAAGGAAATACTGACCATGGGAGTACAGCCTGTATATATACTATATATTTACAAAATCTTTAGTAGAATGGATAGTACGAAATTTTTATTCGATCAATGTATATGCCAGTTATCGTCTCAGGTATAAAAGAAAAAAAACGGTCGGCGACTAACGTTCCGACGCATTAAGGTCTGTTACCTATCTGTCTTACAAAATTTGTCAAAACTGACAGTTTTATTGTTGCAATCAACAGTTCATAGCTACAAAAGATACATGATAGCCCTGCAGATGTTTATGCACCCCCACGAATTATTTAACATTCACGGAATGCTAAGTAATTCGTTTCCATTGAAAAAAGAACCCTGCCAATTTCAAATGTCTCATATTAAATACATTTTATAACTGTTTATGACATGTATTAACTGTTTCAGTTATTCTTTAGTTTCATTAATACCAATCACGGAAAAAATATAGTTGGAGTTGGCATAAGACCAAAAAGCTCAGTGACAATCCATCCAAATTTCTTAAGTTTCCAGGATGCTTTATTAACTAGCTTCGTCTTTGCTTCTTTAGACCTGCATTTTTGATATTTTATATTAAAAACAATATAAAACCGGAGAATACTATTAAGCATTGAGAAATAATCACAATACTGTTTTTTCACTCACGTGACCGGAATACTGTGCTATCATTAATTTTAGAGGGTTTTGATGGAAACTGACGGTATTTTTGCGGAATTTGCAAAGTAAATCTGATTGCAAATGCTAATTTTGCATTCTTTTAGCGGATTTTGGTCGGAAATTTAAGTTACATTCGATAAATAAAACAGAAGAACGTCATCTTCTTGTGCTATAAACATGCATTTGTTGTTAGAACATTTGAGCGGGTTTTTAAAAGTATTCTTATTTATAATAATAATTGTAAGACCAACTTCGTTGACCACAAATTATGTACACATTTTCTTGTGAGTTGGACATAGGTTAAAAGCACAAAAGTTATTTAACCATTTAAATAAGCCCTATTCATAGATTGCCTGTGGCTAAATAGGTATATAAGTTTTTATTAAAGTTTATTTGTATATCTTGAACTCGCTTTTATTTCTAAATATTTAACTTTTTCTCAGCTAACATATTAGCCACAGTTCAGGAATTCCTTGAATATCAGAGTTATGTTACCTTGAATAACAGGTGGCCATGACTGAAACTAAGTTCTAGAAGTTGTATTTTGTTTGTAAGAATTGTATGTCATTTTATTTATTTTCTGTAGCAATAAATAATAATTCTGTTCTATTCTAAAACACTTGATAAATGTATGAATGAAAGCTTTACAATTAAAGAAAGAAGATCGATCAAACTACCTTCTGCCTTGTTACGCAGGTGAAGGGCACAGAAATATACTCTTTGCCGATGAAATAATTTTCACGTTTGAAGAGCGCTACAATCAGCAAAATGGTATAGTATACGCTCACAGTTCTAAAGAAGTTGTTCAAGTTTTTGGAAAAGTACAACGTGGTCATTATTCTGCGTCAGTCATGGTTTGGTGCGGCGTGTCTTATCAAGGCGTCACAAAGCTACATCTTTGTGAAAATGGAGTGAAAACTTCAGCCAAAGTGTATCAAGAGACAGTCTTGGATCGTGTTGTGAAATCTATTAGCAAAACGCTTTTAAAAATGTACCATGGACTTTCCATCAGGACTCTGCACCTGGTCACAAGGCACGAACTACCCAAGCCTGGCTTGAAACCAACATTCCGGACTTTATAAGAGCTACAGACTGGCCTTCATGTAGCCCAGACCTCAAACCTTTACACTACAAATTATGGTCAGTTTCAGAGACTTGGTTTCTTCTAAACGACTCGGCGATATTAAGTCTCTTAAAAAATATCTGGAGCAAGCAGTGGCGAAATTTCTCAAGGAAACTGTGCGTTAACCCATAGATTCGTGGCCAAATAGATGCCTTTATAAAAGGTAAAGGAGACCATTTCGAATAGAATATTATTTTTATTTTATGCTGAGAATTTAATAAATATGTATATAGAAGTTTTAGTCTATTAATAAACCTTCTGTGGAATTTTTTATTAAAATACATCATAACTTCATAAAAAAAATGAATTTTCAACTTATGGCCGGACTGGGTTAGCAGAAATTCATATTATATGGCTTCCAGTCTTAATATTTACAAGAGTAGGGTAGGGTTGAGCTTATTTACAAGGGTGCAACATCACGAGTGATCACAGACGCTACCTTCGAACAAATTCACCTAAAACAACTCGCCCACCCGTGAAATATGTTTATACAATTGAAACGAGCATTATAGGATTCTTTCATACGACACAGTAGTGATCGATGGCCAGCCTTGGTACGGCAGGTGACAACAGCAAACACTTCTTGTGTACGGCGAGGATGAGGTCTGAAAAGTACTGTATACCGAAGTTCATCGATCAGCTCTGTACAGTCATAAGTATCTTTTATGTATGACATAGGTCATACAGAAGCAAAAACCACGACGCATCCGCCTCCGTCTCGTCGTCGAATTGATTATTCTTTTATTTATTTTTATTTTAGATTGAGTTTTCAATGAAAGTCTCTACCCTTTATAAACAACACAACTTCTTCATCTTAGTCACTTTATAGGATATATTCTAAATATTTTATGTTTGGTACAAAATTATCCCATAACCAATAAATAAATATAAACTAATAAAGCTATCTCAACCGCTATACTTTTCCTTTAAATTTCATGAACTGCACTGTCATCATGATTATTTCCAGATTTTTCAAGCCAGCAGTTTAGATTTTAGAAGGGGGGGGGATGCCCTGTTGGAACAAAAATTTGCACTTTTAAGTTTAATACTCGTATTTCGTAAATGGAGCATTAAATCGAAAAACAGTTTTAGCAACCCCGCAATAGTTTTAAAAGCCCTATTCAACGAAACCACACACGATTGTGTAGACGACAAAAAAAAAATTAACATGTATGGGAGCTACCGTAAAAAAAAATTTTTTCAAAATTTTATTTTACCACTTTGTTGGCCATTACCCATACAAAATTACAGCTTCCTAGTACAAACGGCCAGTTCTCTTAGCAAAACCTCGGACAGACGGGGACAGACAGACGGACATGACGAAACTATAAGGGGTATAACGGGTTCCTTGTCAGGACTACGGAACCCTAAAAACTAGATTAAAAAAAAGTGAATCGTATTTTTCATACATACATTTAAGTACATATTATATTTTTTACGAAGGTTTTTTTCATACAATTTATTCAATCCGAATTAGACGTATTTATTTTGTTACTTATGTTAAGAGAATACCTACAAGTAATTGAAATATGTAATATATTTATGAGGGGATAATAAAGCACTTGATCAAGTCGCTTTTCAAATATTTAATCCAAATTTTTCCAGCTAGTAGGGAGTTATGATGATAAACAGACACGTCAAACTTTTTTCGTCGTGAGTGAAAACTAGGTAATTGACTCAATGTTGCTAGTTGTTATATCTGTCCACTTAATCTATGAATTTCACTCCGTGAATATGGCTGCCTATGCGGTTTTGAAGCATTGTCTTTCGCGATTACAAATCGACAAAATAATAATGTATTCGGGCGTGTTTAATACCAAAATCTGAACTTATTTGTGAAAAGTGATTCCATCGCTTTTATTTGCTCTTCCCGACTGGTTTTTGCAGTATCTAAGGATGCAGGATGGCATTTTGCATACACAATTTTCGTCGAAAAGCGCGTGTGATCTCTATGAGTGCCCAGCTGCGTGTGGGTAAGGATATGCCGGCTGGCTTGTCTTACCTATTCGACTTTGCCCGTTTGAGATGTCGCGTCGAGTATATAGAGGTCAATGGATATACGTTACTTTAATTTATTTCTTTTTGTGTCCTACAGGAATAACAGTTAATTAATCAATATCAATAAAGATATCCAAATGCAGAATTCAAAAGTAGCCCATAAAAGGCAGGTATTTAGAAGAAATAAGTAAGTTCTGTGAGACAAGATATCTCCACTGTCTTTTGACCGTGAGAGTTTCATCCTATCCAACGACACATGTTTTTATTTATCGAAATACAAAGCTTACGTTCGCACTGTCTGATCCGTACCCGGGGTAAAGGGTATGCGAGACGTGGTTTCTAAATCCTTTGAAAGCCTCGGCACGGATACAATCCTCTCGCAAACGTATTTTCATATTGACACGGTATACCGTTTTGTTGTAAATAATATACACGGTATACAGTTTGGTCTTTTAAAAACAGGATCTAGATTTTTTTCGGGTAACCGTTGCTGCCGATATATATATAGATAATATAGATAAACGCTGGTATTTGTTTTTAGGGTTCTCTACAATAATATATATAAAACGATATACTATAGTGATATAATAATAATATATATATATATATCTACAATAATATAATTTATTACTAAGCCACTGCTATATGTCCATCCGTCCGTACATCTGAATCGTAATAGTTTGCGTTTGTAATGTTCGCTGTAATCATTGAAAAATAAAATACAAGGGATCTCCATTTATTTTTTATTGTAATGAGGAATATGCATTTACGCATACACACCTGCCGGGGAGCAGGTGGTTATGGTGAACTCAGGGTCAGGACCCCATTACCGACTAAAAACCTCATGGTAGGAGGAACTTAATTTTTTTAACGTTTTAATGTCTCTGCTCTGTTGTCAAAACGATATGATGTACAGGGTTAGTGGAAAAATTCTAACAACCTCTTAGGGTTGATTTCTGCTAGTCCTAACAAACATTTTGAGATGACTTTTTTTTAGATTTGAAGTAAGTAGTATAATTTTGTAAGACTTGGTAGTATTGTATAAAAAAATATACAACAAAATTTTTATAAACAAAATTATAACATTAACAGCAAATATAAAAAAATGTTTTACCTCAAAATGGAACCGACTTCAACACTCAAGTATAAAATAATAGTTGAAGTCGGTACCATGATAGTTCAAAAGTATTAATTACACAGTATTGTGGGTAGGAAATTTTTTTTTTTCATAATTTTTAGTAATCCTTACTATTTACAGGATCGATTGTCATTCATATCAAGATAGGAAACTCACGCACTCAGTTATTGGAATGTTACTCAAAAACGGCTTGATCGATTTTGATAAAATTGAAATGCGACCACACGGGAAGTATCGGCTTTAAAATAAGAATCATCAAAATCGGTTGACCCAGTAGAAAGTTCTAAGGTAACAGACAAGTGCTGGGTAGACTCCTGCTTAGGATCTAATAATTCAGAAACAATATAACTGATAAAAACTTTCGTAAGTAGTACATATACTTAAACAATTTTGAAACCGATTTCACTTACTCTAATGAGCCGAATATCAGACCGTGAATATCAATGTAGCTTCAACATGAAGTACGTGCGCCCACGGCGGCGTATTTCCATTTCCGTGTTCATTAGAAGGCAGTACTGCCTCGAAACACGCACGGGTTTGTCGCTCTAACTGCCTTTAAAAAATCGTGTGCAATTCAAGGCACGTGTCCTCCAATCGCGCACGGATTTGCAAGGCCATCTCTTCTTCCAACCGTATTTCCATTTCCGTGTTCATTAGAAGGCAGTACTGCCTCGAAACACGCACGGGTTTGTCGCGCTAACTGTCTTTAAAAATCGTGTGCAATTCAAGGCACGTGTCCTCCAATCGCGCACGGATTTGCAAGGCCATCTTTTCTTACAAACACGTGTTCAAGGCGATGCATGGAACTTAGCCACGAAGTTCGCGCGTAAACAACTTCACTCGCGTCTCGCCCGCCATTCGGCACTTACTCGTAGCATTCGTTTGTTTTTTTTTTTCCACTGTGCAGCTAATCTAATATATAAACTATTTGGTTACGGAACTATTAAAAGATAAATTGGTAATAATGTGACCATTAAACAAACAAACTTTAACTTGTGATGGTGATAAATGAATATAAAATAGACTGTAGATACACATTAGAACATTTTGAGGTTATGTTTATAGAGTGTGCTTTATATTAATATGGAATTATTGAAGAATATACTTAGTGGTATTGTGAACAATTTTGAAGTCGTAAAATATGAAGGAGATAATGATAATTACCAATGTAAAATTCGATGCTCTTTATCTTGTGAACACCTTCATTACCACAAAAGGTGTGGTTATTTCATTGAAAAATTTTCGGAGGCAACGCAAACAAATTGGATTATGTTAAGACGATATTCTCAGCAGATACGATATGATTTTAGAAAAGTATTTGTTTGTCATCTTTCGGAAAGGAACAAAACCAAAGATAAAAAGAAAGGTGTGACTAGAAACTATAATTGTAAAGCAAATATTAGGATAAAATTTATGAAAGTAACAAAGAGTACGTTAAAAAATTCGCAACTAATGAAACAGGGACTGAATGTTCTAATAGATATAAACTATAATCATTCCCACCGAGTCAATGTCGCTCAAGCATTGAGCCTACTGCGTTGTTCCGAAGACACGATAAAACAATTTGAATCGTATTTTGAAGGTGGAATGACAGCAGCAGCAGCAAAATTGTATCATGAAATAGCTATCATTGAAGGATGTGAGAAAAATGCTTACATTACTTTATCTAATGCACAAAAAAATCCATGCGACCGCCAAGTTATTCATCTGTATGAACAATGGCGCCGCCGAACCTACGGTACGCGAGACATCGGTGATATAGTTGAAGTTTTAAAACGAAAGAAGATTGAGTTGTCTTAAATAAATGTAGAGATATATTAAAGGAAGAACCAGCTGTGTGTGTTGTAATAACGCCTATTATGCAAAGAGTGTTCATGGCTGGTTTGGCAGATGAAATGGTGTTTATGGATACCAGTGGATCTTGTGATCAAACAAATGCCTGTGTTACATTTATATTTGCTGCAACGAAAATTGGAGCTTTACCTATTGCTGTCATTTTGCACACAAGTCAATCTCAGGAAAATTATATACATTGTTTTCAATCTGCAAAAGATTATTTAGAGGAGATTTGCCAAAAGGATTTTCAACCAAAAATCATAATGACTGATGACAGCAGCGCAGAAAGGAATGCCTTACGCACAGTATTTCCCAACAGCAGATTACTTCTTTGCATATTTCATGTAAATCAAGCTCTTTGGCGTTGGTTGTGGCAAAGCGAACATGATGTTATTAAAGAAGATCGGCAATCAGTTATGAAAGAATTCCGTACCGTAATGTATGCCTATACAATGCAAGAAGCCGAAATTAGAATGTCTGATTTATTAAATGAGGAGAAATTTAAGAGAAATAAAAAGCTTGAAAAACATTTAACAAGTTTATGGAGTCGGCGTGAAGAGTGGTGTTTAGCATATCGCTCTGGTATTCTTACACGAGGGAATAATACAAACAATTACTGTGAATCCTCAATAAGAATTTTTAAAGATGTAGTGCTGCAGCGCTGTAAAGTGTTTAATATGTGCGCGTTAGTTGACTTTATTGCGAATACCTTTGAATCTTACCACAATAAAAGGTTGATTCAGTTTGCCAATGGGCGGACAAGAAATCTTACGTTAGCGTATGAAAAATTTTGTCAAGCAACAAGCAGCATTAAGGATATTGTACATATGGATGAAAATACCTACTTAGTGAAAGAGAAGACTGATCTGTATGTTGTTGACTGTGAGATGGCAACATGTGACTGTCCGTATGGTGCTGGGGGCCGATTTTGTAAACATCTCTGCGCCGTAGAAAGAAAACATGGGACTGTACTTACCACGTCGCTACAGTTAAGTGACTGTGATCGTCATCAAGTCGCAAAATTCGCTCTGGGTGACCAATTTTCACCGTCATTCTTTGAAAATATTACGGCTGAATCAAGCACTAATAATGAAGACAGCCAACCTGAGTCTATTACTCCAGATGATGTTCCAGACACTTTTGAACTACCAATAAATCGAGCGGAAAACAGTGTGAGTACCAATAATGAAAACTTTGACAATGCTGTTCGTAATATTAAAGATCAGCGGGAAAGAATCACTGAAATCTTGGCAAAGGATTCCAATGCTGCATATACAAACATTCTTACAAAGTTTGGATCTGACTTGTCGAAACTACAAACTCCATCGAGTATTATATCATTTATACTTGAAAAAAATGTCCGCCGAAAATCTCGAAAAATTCGTGTACAACCAACATCGATCAGTCGCCGCAAAGAAAGAGGTCTACCATGCAGTGGAAGAAATTCAGTCAGGACGACCAGCCAACTCAGAAACTGTTAAAAGAAAACGTGTCCATAATATTGCATCTAATATTGATGACAATGAGCCTCCTGCCAAAAAACATTGAGTACGTAATAGCATTAATTACTACGTTATATTTGTTTATGTACCTTGTGTTTTGGTCTTAATAAAAAGTTAAAATGTAAAACACAAAGTCATTTCTTGAACACAAAAATACCTTCAAACACACACGGATTTGTGGCGCATACTTAATCCTTGCAAATCCGTGCGCGATGGAGGACACGTGCCTTGAATTGCACACGATTTTTTAAAGGCAGTTAGCGCGACAAACCCGTGCGTGTTTCGAGGCAGTACTGCCTTCTAATGAACACGGAAATGGAAATACGGTTGGAAGAAGAGATGGCCTTGCAAATCCGTGCGCGATTGGAGGACACGTGCCTTGAATTGCACACGATTTTTTTAAAGGCAGTTAGCGCGACAAACCCGTGCGTGTTTCGAGGCAGTACTGCCTTCTAATGAACACGGAAATGGAAATACGCCCCCCGGCGGGGTCCGCGCATGCGTCGGGAGCGGAACCGGCCATGAGCAAACTACACGTCTACTTTGAAGAACAAAAGTAGTTAAATACTTTTTGCAGTCACTTTTTTTCAGAAAACCATCGTACATTTCTATTCCTTCTATATTTTTTCTGTCGATTCCTCTGTACCATCCATTACGGGCACCAAAGTAGCTGCTACTTTAAAATCGAACTTGTCCATGTGGAAGTCAGTTACAATTTCACAAGAATACGACTGAATTTTCTTATATAATATTTCTATCTTATGTATATGATTATCGAATACGTACCCCGATAAATTTAAACTCAGCAATTTCTGATTTCTTAAAATTAGTTTTGCTTCTTTTTTATCCCTATTTAGTTCATTCCTATTTAGTGTAAAATAAATAAAAAATTGAGAAAGCTTGGTAAAAAACTGAATATATATGTGGAGTATGTGAAAAGAAGCTGAAAAATTATATATTAGTCAATAATAGTTAATTGAAGCTGAAAAATTATATATTAGTCAATATATAATTTTTCAGCTTCAATTAAATGTCTTTTTACATACTCCACATATATATTTAGTTTTTTACCAAACTTTCTCAAATTTTATTTATTTTATCATAAATGTCGCTCAAAGATTCCATAAATGTTTAAAAGACACACTAAATTGAAAGCGCTTGAATACAGAAAACGCTTAAGTACTTATACAGAACCCAAACGTACCGATTACGCATAGGAAAATAAAATGTCTTGACCGATCCACCTACCTAAATGACCCACATATCTAATTTTTTTTTGCATTGAATGTCTGATGTTTCTGTTTGTTTTTATTATTACGTGTGTTAATTCACGCACTGGCATCTTCTTCTTACATCACCTTAGTGCTTAGTGGCTGCAGCTCTCAAGGCCGGAAGCTCCAACAGCATCGCCGTCGTCACGCCAGGTGTTTCGTCGTCCAGATAATCGTTCACGCATCCTTCTTATAAAAGACGCCTGCATTTCTACAGCACCCAATTTTCATGGCATCTCATATATTGCCGATACATAAGAAAGGCAATCGCGACGAATATCAGTACCGAAATTGTTGATAGCAAAATATTATTTCGAGATGGTAACGATGATCTGAACTGTCTGCCGAGTTTTGACCATTAGATGTTTGTGCAATTATCACTTCCTTTTCTTCGATTTTAGAGTACCTAAGTTTTGCCCGTTTTTATGAAAGAAAACTGATAAACAATCTCAATTAAATTTCAAAGTTTAAAATCAAGCACTGTTCACTGTAATTTACACACCAACTTTCATTATTTCATATTCAAACGGCTAAAGTTTTCAGAACGTTACTACCGCGTCAGCACAACCCCGGTATGAGGTGCCATGGCATGGTCGCCATGCGGTGAGGCGAGGTGTGGTGAAACAAAACAACCTATCGGTTTGAGAGCTTCTTTATTACAACTCAAAGAAATGTAAATCTAATACACTTGTACTGATGCTAACTTATACACACTACAGTCCAGGTGGAGGACTCTGCTCATTGCCATGCCTGCCTAGGCAATCTGGAATCTTAACATGCACGTATATGGAAATTGATAACAAAAATATATAACTTATACCCTATTGTTCAGTAGAAAAATAGATTGTTATACAAGGGTCAACCGGAAACAATTGCCATAAGAGGTATTTAGATCTATGTTATTCATAGTCCGAGTAGGAATTGATGACTTTCACTCGTGTTAAACACTACTTTCATATTATAATAACATGAGTAGTAATTGTGAAGATGGAACAATTTGTGACTATGAGATAAAATTTTGATTTGGAATATTTATGAGTAGGAATTAATGACTTTCAACCGCATTAAACACTCTTCTATTCATTACGAATATAATAAAAGTAAAAAATAGTCTTTAATTTTTTTTATAATAATAATAGTACAAGTAGTATCTACTTAAAATTTCTATATTAAAACAGTTTTAAAATATTAGTAAAATTAATATAAATACCCGCCGTAAAATTTTATGATAATTTCAAATTTTAAATCTGGAACACACTGTCACCGCCACGGGTCATCTTGCTTAAAAGGTAAGTTTTTTTAATCACAATGACTCTATAGCTCATTATTATCTATAGCTCAATATTGACAAAAATTTTCAAATAACATACATTAACTTGCGAATGTCACATTAATTCTGTTATAAACTAGTTATTTTAGCTTTAACGTAGTTGTAAATATTTGTTTAATTACAACAATACAGCAGCGTACGTTTCAAGAAAAAACTTAGACATCTTATTTCGTTGACAACAATGGTACTCGTGCTATAGATTTTTTTGCCAGTGTGTAGTTAATTATAACCCCAACCTCTAACACATTCCTGCTCTAGAGAACGAAGCTGACGAGTTTTACCCGCCCTCAGGTAGTGATCACAGGACGATTGATGAGGATTCAGATGGCACAGGACAGGTCAGCTTGAAGAGCATTGGTGGCGCAGGCTGCACGCCATAATCACGTCCCTTATTTATGAGGATACGACTAAGAAGAAGGTAGGGATCAGCGTCTTCCACCCGCTACTAGGTTCAAACAAACACTACTTTCCGAGTACCTATATGAGAAATGAAAAAGTAGTTTGATGGTGACAACTCTTTTTAAAGTTTGACATGAACGAACACCGTGCAAAGTTTTTAATGTTTGATATTGCCACTAAAATATCCGTATGTCGTGATTCCCTACGGTCTTATGTAACTGTTAAAGGACTTCGATTTGGAGGGTCGGCGATCGCTGCTATTTATTTTTTAAATGTTCAAACTATTTTGAAGCACTTAGGTGTTGCTTGCTTAGGTGTTCACACCCAACGGATTAGGCCGGCAGCTATATCCTTGAGCGCCAGTAACTGCAGGTTAGCGAGAACATTTTTGCCCAAACCATCGCTTACCATCAGGTGAGATTAGTGGTCAAAGGCTAGCCAATCAGTACTAATATTATAAATGCGAAAGTAACTCTGTCTGTCTGTTACGCTTTCACGCCAAAACTACTGCACCGATTTGATTGAAATTTGGTATGGAAATAGTTTGAGACCCGGGAAAAACATAGGATAGTTTTTATCCAACTGCGCAAAAAGAGGTTAATGTTTTTGCGCGATAACCGACATACGCGCGGGCGGAGCCGCACCCGGAAAGCTAGTTAGCTATAAAAATATATATGTAACCTGCTGATTAGTAGTTCTGGCACACTCACAATTTACAATACCGACCGAAATATCAATATTTTCCTTTATTCCTATCATATAATTATAAGGTTTAATATTAGGTATACTCAAAAAAAAAGTTTTAAAACCTCTTCAACTTCGACTCTAGTCTCGTATTAATGAATGTATCTCAGAGTTGAGATCTTTCTTAAGATGCAGTTTTGGCTTTTAATGTATGGAACATCTGTCAAAAATGCATGTTAAATCGATCCCAACTTAGAGACGCATTTACTAATATGAGTCTTCATTTTAAAAATCTATATAAATTTGAAAGTGATCCTTGAACAATCTACAATATTACAATTACTCCGTCGCCCACGCGGTCGTAGCGCGGTGGCTACGCGGTTTCAACGCAGCGACCAAATCATACCCGACGCTGCACCTTGACCGCGCCGCGCCCGATCTGCGCTCAAAACCGCGGAGCTTGCATTTGATTCATTCATCATCAAACCACCTAAGTGGTTGGACAGGGTATTGGGCTGACGCTTATGTCCGACTGACGCTTACGCCCCTAAGCAGACCTAGGGGCAGAGACCCCTTCGTTAGCTCGAGGGGTCTCTACCCCTCAGTATCTGTACTTCGCATAGGATACTCATGTACCGCTCTATGCGAAGTATGTAATGCACATGGTTGTGCTTTGATTTGGCATAAAATTTGTTGCAAAGAAAAATTCTTCTTCTTTTACTTACAACAAATTCTTCTTCTTGTATATTCTACTTCTTCTTCTTGAATATTCTTCTTCAAGAGGAAGAAGTACCGCGGCTGTGGCGTTCCTCTGAACGGAGCCTTACTGTAGTGAAACGCCTTCGATTTCAGGCGACACTGCTGCCGATGTACTCGTAGGTACTTACACTGTCACGGTCATATTATGTGCACTGGTTGTAACAAAATGGAAAACAAAATGTGTGTTTATTTTATGTATATTACATTATAATGTATGACATTGTTTAATATACAGAAAATTATTTAAATCATGTGTGTCATAAAGTCAGGTACAATAAATTACACGAGCTAGTGTATTTTATTGAAATAGCTAAAATCAAAAATTAATAATTTTCCGCCTTAGGTTTTTTTTTTTATATCTGAAAGTTAGCCTTTGATAACTTTCTTACCTGATGGTATGTGATGACGTGGTCGAAGAGGTTGTTCACGCTAACTTAGAATTACTGGCTCTCAAGGATAGTTTCCGAAACATACCGTTAGGTGTTTGGCGACAAATTTCCTACTTGAGGCGGACATTCGCAAAATGCCCTTCATACCCTTCAAACCTCAGTAATATAAAATAACTCATATATAGTTAAATGCTTACAAATAGCAAACAAAGAAGGTGACAAAATGCATCGGTTATATTCACAGGTTTTATTAAGTTTTATAGCTTTTCCGTAACCTATCATGCCCATTCAATAATGTAGATATTTATTACTCATTAGATTCTCGTTTTGACTTCGCAATCTCGAGTTTGTAAATTTGTTTATTGAAACTAGCGGTGGCAGATTTATGTGTTAGTGTTTGCGTCTTCCAAAACCTGGCGACATATTTTGTACGGAGCTAAGTTAATTTAAACGGTGACTCCAATGAGCAATCGGCTGATCAAACAGAATTATTTTCGAATCCACTACTTAAAAGATTTTCTTTTCGATTATATTTATTTTTAAATTTATCTGAGGTTTTTGTAATACTTCAGCATTAATAATTAATTAAGCGTATAAGGCACTTCCGATATTGAATTTTTCATATCTCATAATTAATTATTATGACTGATTAACGTACACTACGACTAGATAAAGCTTCATCAATTTTTAAGGTTAGTTTCTAAAGTCTGCATACTTGTCTTTCGGCATATATCTATGCCAGTTTATCGTTTAAAAAAAAACATTAAAAACGTTTCTTAAAAACTTTTCAATCATTCTGAAAGTACATATTTTTTCGAAAATGTTTGGCTGACAAGATATACATGAAAACTTTCAGCGCATTTGAACACGTAGTATTTAGAACATGATAAAACTACATTATGTGTAGCATACATATTGCGTATGGAATGTGCACTTCCCTTAAGCGTTAAAAGCTTTACAGTCTAAATCTACATCATCAATCTAACCAAACCTAACCTAAGCCGAATGGCAATAAATACCTACATACATATAATAGTGGCCGTCGCATCAGTAACATTATATATATGTGGTATTATAATCTATATAGTCGTCGTAAACAGTGTGTGACTACAACGTCAGCAAATATGGGGTAATTCGATGCCTACTACTTAAACATTTGTGTAATTCATCCGAAACGAGCTCTTTGTTTACATCTGGCTAATAGAATCAGGCTTCCAATTTTTGCATTGACTAATTTGCAAAAGCGAAGAGCTATTATAGTGTAAAATGTATCTGTTTTAGTTTTGTTTCATTTGCATTCTGAGGGCGTAAAAGTAATTGTTTACGAGGAACTGAGCCCTCGTGAAATTGACACGGTTGTCGTCGGAATCAGACTAGGCTTATGTTTTGTTTCGCGAAGTATATATTTCCATCATAATAGGTACGCATATCAATGTATCTTATAATATATATATGTTGGAATTGCACCTCCCCTTTTTTTCTCGTGTGGGTGTCGTAAAAGTCGACTAAGGGAAAAATACTGGAAGGTGGGCAGCAGCGCCTTCTTTAGAACTATGTCATCTTGCACTGCGATCCCCACGCCGCCTGCCAAGCGTGGGAATTATGGCAAATATCCCCTACATAGGGGAGGCTGTGTTCAGCAGTGGACGATCCGGCTGATACAGAGAGGTACGCATGCTCGGAGTTCGTAGTTTACTATTATAGCAACATAATGCGCATGAAGTGTTTATGACCTGATTTTTTTCAGAAGGTTTAGATGATATATAGGTTGAATACACTCGGTATATAAAAAAATTATAAAGCTACGTTTGTAAAGAAAGCGCTATAAAAACACTTCTCTCAACAATCTAACTAGCACTTTCGTGAAATGAATATTAAAATAAAGAGCCTCAAATCCGAGTAACATAATCAAATCTAAAACATACATCAGTTTATGCCTACCTGTCTTTCGTCTGCGGAATACGTCGCTCGTATTTGTGTATTACCTAATAGATTAAATAAAATAACATAATTTTATATCGTTATTATGTAAGAACATGTCTTTATATAACTTTTGCAGAGCTTTGGCATGCTTAGGTTACTTGTTAGCCTAAAAACTTAGAGCCTATCGTTTGGTGACAGCCTTTGTCATTTCTATCTTGTCTTTTTACTAGGTACTCTACATTATTTAGCCCTTTGAAACAATGATTCTACTGGGTGTAACAATACAGAATTAACTGCAGGGTCCGTAGTCTGAATCCTATCTGAGCTTCATAGAGCATAGCAGTTGGGCGTTTTGCTTGGAAGCTTGCTTACCACTCAAATGTACGAGTGTATAGAAAATTTGTCACCTGAGTTCTGATACCTGCCCTTGAGACGCAGATTCCATTCTATGTTTAGATTCGACAATATCTCCGACAACATCATCACTTACCAACGGGTGAGATAGGCGGAAATTTCTCCAATATAGTCAAAAGCTAGCCTATCTGAACTAAAAAAGTACTAACCATACACTTGGACATATAAGACTTTTTAATCTCTTTAATATAATAACTGACTGGCTATATTGTTCAAATCGCAGCAATACTTGCAAAATAGCTCTGCGATATTGCTACAATATTTTATTTCAACCGTTACAATTGTCTAGCCGACTAGATTTGTAGTGATATTAATCGGTTTTGCTATATTGCAACATTGCCGGTAGTATAATTATATGTTTTCCTTGCTTCTGATGTATAGGTGCAACACGTTTTGCTCTTGTCTCCCCCCACCACTTCTCACTACTGCCCACGTGTGGACTCAGGCCAGTATCCTCTTATTAAATTCTTGGTCCAATTTTATTCAATAAATACTCTATCACTTTTGGACATCCTCGTAAAATTTGAGACAAATTCATATCAAGAATTCCTCCATTGTTTTTCATCTATTTCAATATGGCCACATCCACACACTTCTTCTCATTTTTGGTTTGTTTTAAGTATAAACACACCACTTTAAATACAGTATACAATAATTTATGTCAAACTGCTGTGCCTACCTCTGTTGATACGTAATGACACTATACGTGTGCAAACGCATTTGCTCAGCAATGCAGGTTGATGGAATATACTCGGCAATGTATTGCGCAATTACGTTGCAGCAAGGTTGTCGAAATATTTCTAAGCTATAGTTCTTGGCAAGATATCTGATTGATCGAGAGAGCTCGAAGGGCGAGTAAAGCGTCTCCGTTTCCACTTGGGCAAAAGTGCTTTCGTATGGCTGTTCGAGTGTACGCATTTCCGGTTTTTCCCCGCAGTAGATTCGATAATCATATTTTTATGTTGATTGAGTTTTAGTAAATTTTGCAAACCAATGGAGATATGGGGTTGAAAACGTAAAAAAAAAACATATTTCAGTCGCGGGGTCTTCAGTTTATAAAGCCACTAGAAAAATACAATTTTATCACATCTTTTCGAAATTTATTCTTCGTATAGGGATTTAATTTATAATGCGGATATATTCAGTACAAGCTGCAATCACCAAAGATATCAATCACAAGCATTGTATGAACAATATGGTTGGAATCTTTTCGGTAAATATAACGTGGATCCTAGCCGGTTCCTAATAGTTAGTCCTACTTAATATATTAGCACAAGTTGCAGGTCGTTTTTTTCTTTGTTTTCTCAAGCTGTAAATAAATCGACTATTGTAACGGATGGTAGTGGTAAAATTGTTACAATGCCTTTCCATAATTGTTCATGCTTTTTTACAAATTAGCCTCAATTTCTACTCTTTTTTTTAGTTTTCATAATTATATCTAAATTAATAAACGCTTTTCTTATTCATAAGTTCCACTTACTTATTTTCTCATAGAGATAAAAAGTTGTGTCCATCTCGGGAGCCAACATCTATTTTAAGCTCGAGTAACTTTGAATCCAGCGCGGAACGAAGGATTGTAGAATAGAATCATGAGCGTAGCGTGGTGTATGCCACATAGATAAGGCAAATTATCTATAGAGTTCGAGCTCTGGCCGGATATAATGCAAACCGTAAAATGAAGCATCAATATCTCACAATTCTCCGAACGCCCCGTTCAATTTATTTTGTATGGCAACACTGATCTTTCAAACATCATTCCCCGCAACCATTTTATTCTGTGCCGCAAAGTAAAAGCATATCTCACAGCGTTTAAAGAACATATAAAATTAACAGTGACAAACACTTCCAAAAATTTGTTATTAAGTAAGTATTTTTATTTTATATGGATTATGAGATAAAAATACTTCGAAGAAGGATATCGAATTCACTTCATGGATCTATAAATCGTGTTATTTTAATATTTATCAGTGAATTATTATTTCTAATTTTATATCATATCTGCCCAGAGATACATTGATAATCAGCCAGAAAAAACAGGGCAATCAAGGTGACCTCATTTCCAGCATAAAGTTGATAGACCATTTACAATTTTACATCGAAATAACTATATTACTCAGTTTATTAAGTTTCATATCATTTCTTCTTACGGTAAGATAAAATATGAATTAAGTCGTCATTACCAAATTATTTTTATGTTTTTACGGAAATTATCTTGATTATACAGCAATTTCAATTTGAAATCTAATCAATTTAACCCCATTTTACGGTAACCTTTATTAGTTTAGATTACTAAGTAATGTAAGTTTATCTTGTGTTTGATCACGATGAAAAAGAAAATGTTTCTTGGTTTTTTTTATCATTGCTTATAGCTTAGCTTTTGACCATAATCTAAACTGATGGGTAGTGGCTAAGGTGTTAACAACTCAACCTAGAATTACTACATCGCATAGAATGCTGTATGCACTGAATTCCCGATAATATAATATACAAAGATTTGTTATGATGACGTTGAAGTAGCTAACGATGAATTCGGAAAAAACTTTTTTTTTCTGGGTAGTAAATTGTCATATTATATTTGTTTAGAAAATTTTGTACAGAAACATATACGCGTAAATGATTTGCATAATACTTTCTAGATTCACATTTATAAAGTGTCATTAAACTTAAGTTAGTCAATAAACATTAGCGAATCGAACAAACTGGCCCAATTAATAATCATTACTTTTCCCCACTGTGCTCCCTGTACGTACAATAATTATTATTGTGCGGGTCCCCCGTGGGGTACCGGGTTAGAATCGCACCTCCCCATTTCTTCCCGTGTGTCTAAAAGTCGACTAAGGAAAAAGTACTAGAAGGTGGGTAGCAGCGCCTTCTTACGAACTATACAGTCATCTTGCACTGTGATCCCCAAGCCGCCTGCCAAGCGTGGGGATTATGGCAAATACACCCTACATAGGGGAGGCTGTGTTCAGCAGTGGACGATCAGGCTGATACAGTACAGGGTCACAAGTTCACGGTGCACTAAATATTGTTTTTCATTTGACATAAAGATGTTCTTCTCAACTATACAAAACGTTAAACGTGCCAGTAGGCAGACATACTTTAGATTTTCAGTCTTTCCACATGTCTATCTCAGTAGTATAGTAAAGTTCATAGTAAAAGTCAAAGTAAAAATTGTAGTAAAACTAGCATTGAGATATTCTACATTCTACTGCCACGTTTAGCAAATTAATTATAGAGCCATTGCGAATTTGAACGGGACAAAAACTCGGGGCAATGTTTTTTAAAAATAATGTGTTACAATGTACCTGTTGATAGCTTGGCAGATGTAAAATTGTCCAAGCATTTTAGTGGATTAAAGAATTACAAACTGTGGCGTTCTTAATCAAAATATTTTTACGTGTAACTTGAATTTTTCTTCTGAGAAAGGACTTACAGATGTCAACTCGAAGAGGTTGTTAGCATTTTTCCAATAACCCTGTATATTATTTGGGTTAATCATTTGAAAGTTGTTAGCCTCCTAAAGTTTTCATGAAAATGCTTCGAAGTTTTCAGACTTGGAGACTACAAGCCTATAATGAACACATAAATCGATATCATGCTTAGTTCTGGACCAAGAACCTCAACTCATTTCAAATACATGTATGTCAACGTACGACGTTTTTATTAATACTACGAGTATATAACAGTTGACTTTGTTACTGTAATAACATTGCCTTACGTATGCATATGGACTAAAAGTTGGCCTGGAACATAAAGTTATAATAACGTATCATATGTAAAACACCTCAAAAATTATATTGAATTGTACTTACGAAAATGATTGCAAAATATATAAACATATATATTATATAGTGGCAATGACGTCTTGTTTAACCGACTTCCAAAAAAGGTTCTCAATTAGTCTGTATTTTTTTTTTATGATTGTTACCTCAGTACTCATGACTGGGTGAACCGATTTTAAAAATTATTTTTTCTATTGAAACCTGATGCTTGTCGTTTGGTCTCACTTTAAATTTCATAAAAATCGTTCAAGCTATTTTTGAGTTACATTCTAATAACTGAAATATAGTCGTTGACAATGAATGACATTCGATCCCGTAAGTTGCAAGGGTCACTAAAAAGAGTGAAAATTTGTTTTACCAAAAAATCACTGATATGAGAAGTCCAACGTGGATATTGATATATTCAGGCGTTACATTGAGGAAATACACATTTATTAATAATATCCATAATATCTTAAGAAAACATGAAACAATTTTTTTTGTAATATATTTAAGTGGAAATAGTGACAATTCCGCCTACATCAGAAGTATTTCATTTCCCGTTCGTGCGAGTCAAAACCTGTTAATAATGCTTTGTGTAAAATCGAATCATGTCGAAAATGCTTCCGGATAGGCTGAGTGGTGTTTATTATGTCAAATAGGCTAAAAGGAAAAAAAAAATTACCAAAAAATGGAACTGACTTCAACACCCAAAAGTGTGAAATAACTTGTCGAAGTCAGTACCATGCGCACAATATTGTGATAATAGGTACTTTTGAACTCATGTTACCGACTTCAACAAGTTATTTCACACTTTTGGGTGTTGAAGTCTTTTTTTTTATGTGATGGAGTGGCAAACAAGCAGACGGCCCACCTGATGGTAAGTGGTTACCGTCGCCTATAGACATTTGCAACACCAGGGGCGTTACCAATGCGATGCTGACCCTGTAAGACTCTTTTAACACCCTTTTTGAAGGAATCCATATTGTAGCTCTGCGGAAAAACGCTAGCTGGAAGATCATTCCACATTTTGTAAGTATGCGGTAAGAAGGAACGCATAAATCGAGCTGTGTGAGACTTCCAGGGCTCGATTATGTGTGGATGAGCTTTCAAACGGTGACGCGAGGTACGATGATAGAATCGCGAAGCCGGTATAAGATCAAACAGCTCCTGAGAGCGTTCCCCGTTATAGAGCCTGTAGAATACACAGAGCGAACCGATGTCTCTACGGAGGCTCAGTGGCTCAAGGTGGTCAGAGAGCTCGGGGTCGTCGACAATTCGGACCACTCGACGCTGAATAGCATCGAGAGACTGGAGTTGGTACTTTGGTGCGCCATTCTAGAGGTGAGAGCAGTACTCCATGTGAGGGCGAACTTGTGCTTTATAAAGCAAAAGTCGCTGGCTCGACGTAAAGTACCGCTTTGCCTTATTAAGCACACCAAGTTTCCTGGATGCCAACCCAGCCTTACTCGCGGTGTGATAGCGGAACTGGACATCTTTGGAAATGTCGACGCCAAGAACTCCAATACTCTCTGCGATTTCTAGGGGAACACCCTGAAATTGTGGAGCGATGATGAAGGGGGTCTTTTTCACGGTGAAAACGCATGTCTGAGTTTTTTTGTGGTTGAATTGGACAAGGTTCTGCTGTCTCCAATGTGAGACAAGTTCCAATGAACCCTCGACTTCAGACACAAGACCAGTTCTGCTTCTTTCTACTTCGTCGCGAGGGGCACTAACACGGCCAGAATATTGCGCATCGCCCGTACTATCGTCCGCATAGTAATGCATGTTACAAACTTGTAACATATCATTGATATGCAGAATAAATAGCGTAGGCGATAACACTGATCCCTGAGGGACGCCAGCATTAATCGGTATGGGATTGGAGCAAGCTCCATCGACAACGACACGTATGCTCCGTCCAGATAAAAAACTGGCGACCCAGGCGCAGAACCCCTCGGAAAGACCGTAAGATGGTAACTTCGAAAGAAGTGCCCTGTGCCAGACCCGATCGAAAGCCTTAGCAATATCTAAGCTGACAGCTAATGCTTCCCCTCTACTCTCGACTGCGTCAGCCCAACGATGAGTGAGGTAAACCAGAAGATCACCAGCCGATCTGCCACGACGGAAACCGTATTGGCGGTCACTGATCAGTTGGTGATCCTCTAAGTAACCTAGAAGCTGGTCGTTGACTATTCGCTCCATAACCTTGCAGAGAAGTGAGTAGAGAAGTGATTGCTATAGGCCTATAGTTAGATGGGTCTGTACGGTCACCCTTTTTGGCAATAGGGTGTACGAGAGCAAACTTCCACGAAGACGGCACGCATCCTTTGGAGTAGGAGAGCCGGAAAAGGCACGTTAACACCGGAGTCAGCTCAAGAGCACATGACTTGAGGACAATAGCCGGGATGCAATCTGGCCCACTCGACTTTCGCACATCAAAGGAAGAGAGTTCTTTCCGTACCGCTCTCTGCGAGAAACGTACATTTGGCATGGAACTCTCACATCCGTGAATTATCGGAGGTGTCGCGTCCCTATCGTCGAGAGTCGAGTTAGAGGCAAAGAGAGTACCCAAAAGGTCGGCATTCTCTTTGGCACTGTGAGCCAGAGAGTCATCCGAGTTACGTAACGCTGGTAAGGATGTCTGGCAGAAATTACCTTCAGCAGCTTTAGCAAGACACCAGAAAGCACGACTTCCTGAGGGAAAGGTTCAGTTCCATTTATTGGTATTTTTTTTTCCTTTAAGCCTATTTGACATAAAAAATACCACTCTGCCCATCCGGAAGCATTTTCAACATGATTCGATTTTACACAAAGCATTATTAAGAGGTTTTGACTCGCACGAACGGGAAATGCTGAAATACTTCTGATGTAGGCGGAATTGTCACTATTTCCACTTAAATATATTTCAAAAAAATGTTTTTCATGTTTTCTTAAGATATTATGGATATTTTTAATAAATGTGGATTTCCTCAATGTAACGCCTGAATATATCAATATCCACGTTGGACTTCTCATATCAGTGAATTGAACTCCTGACCTCGGTATTCAAACGTGACGTATATGCCACAGGGCCAATGGCCTGTACCTTCAACCAAAGGAAAACTATTTGTTGATACAGTAATTTTAATACAAATAATAATAAATGGACCAAAAGGCGGACTAATTGGAAAAGTATTACTTATAACTTAACTACGTTTTGTTGAGGCTTTTATATCAAAATATACAACGATAAAATTTATAATCTACATTTATTTGTAGATAGTAACAACGACCAAGCCTGAATGTAGGAAATCTTTTAATATAAACATTTCTGACATTCAAGGCTTTTAACCTTATAATATTCTCCTATCGTTTTGGTTGGATTATGAGATTCCTAGTAGGTTGGATCGGTACAATTATTGTGTATCCAACAACAAAAGAAAATCATTTTATAAAGACTTACCTTTGGTTTCCAGCAGACCGTCTTTACAAACCCTTGTGGGGTCAAAGTCAAAGTCACAATCATTTATCCGATTTTGGCGTCCACAACGCTCCTATGAATGCCAATTATATAATTTACAATTGAAATATTCTACTGCCGCGTTCAGCAAAAATTGTATGCAGCCACTTCGAGAAGAACGGACAAGAAACACGGCGCCGTTATTTTTATATATATTAACGGTTTTAGATTTTGTACGTCTATTATAATATTGTTATTATTACATAGGTCATTGGTTTCACAGCATTATTGTCTACTATATAATTATCAATACGCTTCTTGCAATTTAAATATTTTTTACATACAGCTTGAATTTTTCTTCAATGAGAACTGTAATATCTTTAGGAACTTTATTATAATAAAATTACCTAAGAAAGACCTTTCATTTGTCTGTGTTAATTGAAAACCTGGCATCACTAGTTTATTTTTACTCTAGTCTAGTTCTTTCGAGTATACATTATATTTTCAAGTTTTTTATTTATTTATTAAAATATTAATAACATCATGACAGTTTGGTAACCAATGCTTTGCTACACTTAAACATCATAACTTAATAATATAAATATTCGAACTTCAATTACTTATTAACTTAATTATCATCATGAGAAAAAAAATTACAAATAGTAATTACACAAATTTAAACGGTTTAAATCGCGTATATTTATCACTATTTTTTATCCCAAAGTTTCAAACACTTTGCAGTGATCGTGGTCACGAGGTGACCCTGTGCTTGAAATTGTTTAAGTACTATGTGTAATAATCGCGAAAACCTAAGACAACACAATACATATTACATTGTTACTTATTTTAAAAACAATTCTTTTGTATATGTTTCCACAGACCAAGTGCGCCGCTTCTTAAATATAAAGACTTGACAAAGTTAATATGTAGAATTCTTTAAAAAAGTCTTTGAAGTCGACCCTAAAGTCCTCACTGAATTTGAATTTAAGTAAGTATAAGTAATAATAGTAATAAGTATTTAATTTGCGTTTGTATTAAAAATACCCAGTCTGAAGCAGTGATGGCTCAGTGGCGTTGACTATGGACTGCCGCGCAGCAGATCAACGGTTCGAATCCCGCTGCGGGCTTAAGCTTCACCGCACGGTGGAAGGGCATTTTGCGAATTTCCGCCTGGCTATGGACCACCCTCAAGTAGAAAACCTGTCGCCAATCACCTAACAGAAGTTGTGAAATAATGAGAAAGAAGTCCATAGAGCACACAAATATTATTTCATTTTTTTTTGTGTCAATTACTTTACTTTTTTTTAATAACCATAATATGGTTTAACTTGTAAATTACTTAATTCTCTTGTCCTCCATACACTCAAGCCCAAAAAACAGTCGACTAGCCGAGAGTTTTATCGTACCATCTCGGACAATAAATTGATTCTAAGACCTAAAGCTAGTTATTTATCTAAATGCTTGTCTTAAAACAAGTCCTAGCTTTAGGTTAGCTTAGGCTAGCTTGAGATTATTATTTAGTTAAGTCAGATACATACACCTACTTTCACGTATAAGTGCCCTACATCATGACTACCAACTGTAAATATTTAATAGGAAATGAAAAAGGTAAACAGATACGATAACGATTATTTCGTTAATGTTAAGGTTCCATATCCAAAGGGCAAAGGGCCCCATCAATGATAGACCACTGTCTTTTCGTCTGACTGCCTCACGGTCCAGGCATGTCTGGTAAACGAAATGTGTTACATATCTGGAATTTTCACGTTTTATGTAGAATATTTACCCAAATATGAATTATGGACTAAAATAAAATAAAATATTTATTTTCAGGGTTGCTCCATGAAGATACTTTTGTGGTTTTACTATAGTGAAATTAAGGTGAATCGGTTTAGGTCAGTCATAGGTGTGAATATTAGCAGACCAGGTATTCAAAGATGTTAAGGCACAGATATTAAGATTATGATACCGGATTCCTTCCCTTAATACAAATGGGGCGGTCAGGAATTCTTATTTTTAATCTTCCCTTCATCATAATACGGAAGATTTTCGCTTGCTAGTCTCTGCTCTAGTCTGAACCTTCATTTTCTAGTATAATAAGCACCGGAAAAGTTTCCATTTGAATTTCCGAGGTCGATATGTTTTTTGTGATCATCAAAATATGTATATATTCTACTGGGAAAATGCCTCAGATTTGGAATTTTAGCGACAAAAGCAAAACGATCGTAGCGTAACTTGCTTAGTGTTTCTGAACCGATCAACTAAATTAAGCAATGTACAGAGCAATGGCAGAGTCAAAGTAAAAAATCAATGTAGGCGTCTACGAGCTAGTATGAAGGTCAATAACACATTTGAATATTGAAATATTCTAAATTGTACTGTCACGTTCAGCAAAAAAAATTGGAGCCATTGGGGAAAGAACGGGCAAGACACTTTGGGCCAATATTTCAATCGTCTTTTAACAATGTGATACATACTATATAGTAAAATAATTACAATATTTGTTTAAATTACGTAGGTGACAAGAGATACCTTGGCAGAGAGACTTCTCGAGGTGTTACTACTAAGCGCTTTGATGTTTTGGAGGGCATGATAATCCGTCGGTCTTGGTATATGTATTAGAGACGTTGCTGTATGGTGATAGCGCATGCAAATGCCCGCCTGGCAAGCTACCACGCACAACTAAAAATATCACGAAGCACCTAATGGTGTGTTCCATTAGCTGCCCTTGAAAGCCTGTAATTCTAGGTTGACCTGAACCAAAATCTTCGATCACATTATCACTTACCATCAGGTAAGATAAGTATTGGTCAAAGGCTTAGCCTATCCGCTGTAAATACAAAACACTAAACATTAAATGATGATGATACCTTTCAGGAGTATTTTAAGTCAGACTTTCGTTGCGGAGTATATAGAGAAAGGGCTGTTCTATAATCCTTATACTGTGAATTCCTTGTCAGATTTAGTAAGAGCGCCCAATTATTATATACAGAGATTTAGCCTCTCAGAAATAATACGTTTGAGACATTTGAAAGCCTTACTACGTACATCATTAATACCCCTGCTTATAATACATATATTTGTGTCAAAGTCATCATTAATTTTACAAACTGCGTCCATACCGCATGGTGTTAATTCATTGAGGAATTTCATAGGTGAATATTCCTACGTATGTACTTACCTGAATATTGTTGTGTGGTATTTGTTCAGTATTTTGTTAGATAATTTCGTACCAATTAAGGAGAAAAAGTTGTTAAAAGCGTCACAAACTCCGTTACATTCAGTGACGATACACCTATTTACAACTTCGTACATTTCTTCGAATCAGGTCAGGAAACAAACCGTGTTTTTTGTAACATTTTTCATGATGTACATCTTTGTATATTTTTTTATTATTGTGAAATTGTAACTCTTACGAGGTCGACCTAATGCTAAGCGATAACCTCTGCCAATATCATTTCGTCACAAGTAACGAGCTGCACTGCACCCATCACACCGAGACATACCTACAATTGTTAAGGCTCATGTGCATTTAATTTCATAACGTCTGACTGGCCTCTCAAGGACCGCAGCCACACTGTGCTTGGCGATTTTATACGGAAACTTGCAAAATTGCCCTTCCATCATGCGGCGAAGCTCAAGCCAGCGCAGCGGTGGGGATCTAACAATGCACTTGCGGCACAGCAGTCGATATCTACTACCGCTCGGATATCACTGCAAAAATATAAGTGTATACTTATGTACCCTAAAGTCTGGATACTTCCTTGGGTAAGGTACTCTAGGAAGTATTCACATATGTATCAACAACCACCTTTTCGGTCAAAGTATAAAAGTTTAATGTGATATAAGGCGTAGCTATTGTCACGGATAAACTGGACTGTTACGAAAATTGTACCTAATATAATCTGCCGAGGTAGGTAGTGAATGTAATAAATTACTACCATTTAGGCGTAAAAGTACTAGGTAAATATCACCCGCCCTTCCTGTTAATAACAAGGTCATTTACTGGTAGGTATGTAACGAAGTGATAATGACCGGATACATTAACGCGATTAAGTCATTAGTGAGATGACGATGTGTGTCTCTCTCGAAATCGTCACATATTTGAACTTAAGTAGATATCATCGGTTGCGTGTTCAATTGGGGTTACTTACGATACACGTAAAATAAGTTATGTATTCAGTTGTTTTTCTTGTTTTCTGCAATTTCACATGGTGTTATATGTAAAATATAGCGTTAAGTAAACTTCAGTTACACCATATAATGTGAATTTTTTAGACTGCCATTGAAATACTGTAGAACCTAACTGATTAATATGATTATGTGCACTCAGTGCCACGTTCTTTTCTTTGGTAAGCGCAATATAAAGGCCCTAACGGTCAGTTGACGAAGACGGAGTCACTGAGTTCTACACATTCTAGGTACTCTTGCAGGCTACTACGTTTTTCTGTAGAAAATTGTGCCGATATTTTTGTCGATGTCCCTAATACTACATCCCTTATGATTGGATTGAAGGATGTTTTATACTTAAATAAACGGATCGAATGTTTATAATTAGAAATAAACTTTAATATAATACATTATTAAAGCTTTTTTTATTGCACCTAGTTAAAGTATGGTTAAAACCTAATAAAATGAAAATAATTTGTAATTTCATAATATACAGTAGCCAGTCACTAAACAGTAGCCGAAACTTTTACACGTATACATGTATGTATAATGTGTTCCTGTATATAGTTAGCGAAAACATATATTCACATATCTTTGTACGTACCAACTCCGAACGTTGGGATAAGGGCAAGAAAATGATGTTAATTTTTCAAAAGAAATAATCGACTCTGTGTATGATCAATATTTTCTAATGGTTTATTATAGTCGGTTGATGTATAACTACTTGAAATAACTGATGCTTTACCTAGTTCTTTTACACACAGATAGCATTGGGACTTTGGCAACGTTTCCACGCCCTGCAGAATTTGGGTAGATTGAACATGGCTGCGAAATCAGCATTACCACAGTATGATCCCCAGGAAACTTTCATTGGCACAACAGAGGGAGGATAAGGTTAATTTGTAATTATGTTATAGAAATTTTCCCTTCAACGCCAGCTTGTCTATTTAGCATTAAAAAAATCACACTGAAAGGAATATTTTGCACTAAGAGCCAGACCGACGCGACGGGTTCGAAAATTATAATGGTCACATTTTCTTCCTTTATTAGCACCATGGCTAGCTATAATTCTCAAGTAGAAAATCTGTTTATTTTTATGTTATAATCTCAGTCTCTATGGCATGCATTCTGTCTCTATTGATCAGATTTAGGAATTTTTGGAGGACAATCTGTGCATTTTAAATCTGCGTCCTCTGGCTTTACGCAGGGGCTACCGAGACTATCTATGTAGACTAATTTTGTGCTCTAATTTTATTAAAAGGGATGGTGTGTCCATCCTAACCTACCACCTGGTGCGACAGCGCAATTGCATGTCAAAATCACGCCCTTTGTACGATTTCTCAACTTATAAATGTGTGTCGGTATCCTGTTTGATAAAAAGCCTCAAAGCGTTTTCAAAGATTTCTTTATGACAGGACCGGTAATAATAAAATAAGAAATCAAATTAAGAAATAATTTCTACCAACAAAATAGTCTAGTGATGTTTGTTAAGTTTTGAATAAACTATGTAAAGGAAATAAATTATTTGGAAAAATTAGGTAAGTATTTAGTAGTAGTAAACCTATGGTAAGAGTCTATCTCTCTCTTATAAGAATTAAATATTTCGATGTAGTTTATTTATTTATTTTATACTTACATCTGATAGTCTAGCCTGTCACCTTGCTGAAAGGTGAAGGAATATTAATTAACTTAAAGTAATACTACTTAAATTTATTACTAGCGCCATCTATTCATTATGCCGCAAAATGGAAATATCCACCGGTTCTCAAATCGATCTCCATCAAATCCACTACCATTGTGCATGCATTGCTCGCTGAAGTAGTAAATCAATGATCTCATAGAGGTCGCATATTCTAAAACCTCAATTTGTAAATATAGATGTCGCCTAAGGAGACAAAATATTTTTATAATATATCTAGCTAACTAAATAATTTATTAAATCTTAAAATAAATAACGATTATGAATAGGACTATATAACAATAAAAACTATAGGTCCAAAAATAATATCTGTCAGGAATGTCTTGTCATTTAACTGTCAAACCATGAACGTCAAGTATGGCCACGGTGATGTTTCTCACTTCCTATTAGAGGAACGTTGTATTTTTGAAAAGAATTTAAATAACCGTAAATAATTGGAGTAATTATTCTAACGGTTTAGTGGACTCGGGCATTACCATATATGGTAATAAAATGAGACACTAACTTCCGCCCAACTAGGAAAGTTGACGAAGAGAGCAAATCAAAGTCACTTTGCCCCGAGCCACGCCTTAAAGCAGTGAATTAATTTGATAAAATTGTAATTTAACACGGCTCTTTGCATACTAGTATTCTACTGCTCTATTAAATAAATTTGGAAACCCCATTGCACGGGTGAGTGAATATGTGTTTGACCTAATACCATAAAACTAACCTCCAATGTAGGCAGTATAATTTTGTGTATTTTATTCTTGGTATGTACTCTCACTGCTATTTACTGTGTCCATTATGTGTTCTAACCATGCTAATAGCTCTTCTAGCTATAAGCATAAATATCTTGTTTAACCTATCGGTATTTATCTGTGTTTTTCTGTGTTTCTCACTCTTCGGCTCCCAGTTCCCGACGAGGCTGACCTCCGTACGACCCTGAACTGCCGCACCGACCGCTGCCAAAATCACGTCTCTACAGCACCTAGCTGGGACAGCCTACCGGCGCGGCGGGGTTGGAGCTGAGCTACTGCACGGCAGACCTGCTGCTGGGCATCAACTTATTGCTAGTGGACCGGAGATAAGTCCTTGAACAAGGAAGCTTGCTATTGCCGCACCTGTCTGAAATCCACGAACCCTTTTCTCTAATATACTTCTAAATCTGTTCTTCTCTTGTTTCTTTTATGCTCCTCACTACCAACCTTAGGTAGGCAAAGACATTGGCGCCCATTATGGCTGTCATAGTCATTCATTCATAGTCCTTATATGATTCCTCTTTACTGAATACAAATCAAGTTCATTAAATATCTATGCTATCGTACAAAAGTTTGGTATAGGTCAGATGATTACTTAAGTCTCTGTAGAAGATTTCATCTGCTTCCTCTTTCTGTAAGAAGAGAAATTGCTGATCTTACATACCTCATAAAAATAGTAGCAGGTACAGTTGACTGCCCCGAACTTTTGGGTAAAGTTCGATTTAATACCCCGACTAAACTGTTAAGGTTTAATCCACTGATAAATGTTCCGGTATCTGATACTAACTATAGAAAAAAATCATACTTGTTAAGATCGTCCAATAATTTCAATGTACTCAGTAACGTCTGGATATAGATATAGATTTATTCTGTACGAGCATCGGATCGGCTAGACAGTTGTTGGCCAGGGATTTTTTCGGTTAATTATGTAATATTTAGAATTAACTATTAGGGCATAATATTTATAATGGCAAGTACATGGTAAAGCTCTAGGTATAGTTCACACTATTGTCATTGTTTTAACTAATTTGTTTTTATTCGTGAGGACCATTGCTTTAAATACATACTTCTATTAGACATAATGGCTTGGAATACCAACGTATTCCAAGTAAATAAATAAATAAAATAGTAATTTAACACAGGCTCTCTGCATACTAGTATTCTACTGCTCTATTAAATAAATTTGGAAACCCCATTACACGGGTGAGTGAAATGTCTGTGGCTACCTAAGGTTGGTAGTGAGGAGCATAAAAATAATGGCAGAGCCACACTCAAGAAAGTTTGCCACACCAACCTGCCTGAACCTACTATAGTTACTAGTTAAGTTCAATGCTGCTAAAACCCAGGCTTGTCTTTTCCCCGCCAAACGGAGCCCCTTTCAGCTGGCTCCTACTTTCAGGGATGTGTCCGTGCCGATAAGTAACCATCTCGAGCTTCTTGGCATCTCATTAACACCGACTCTCAATTTCGGCTCCTATATAGAGTCTAAAGCCCAGCTGGCCTCAAAAAAGCTTGGTGTTTTGGCTAAGGTGAGACAATACTTCACACCGGGACAGCTGCTTAATCTTTATCAAGCGCAAGTCCGGTCGTGTATGGAGTACTGTTCTCACCTTTGGGATGGTTCTGCCAAATACCCGCTGGAGACACTGGAAGCTATTGAGAGGAGAGCCAAGAGACTCATTAACGACGACCAACTAGTAAGCAAAAGACTCCAGAGTCTCGAGCATCGCCGCAAAGTCGCTAGTTTATCGGTTTTTTATCGGATACATTTCGGTGAGTGTGCAACGGATCTTCACAATTTGATTCCGCCATCCCCATTCTATAACCGGACATCCAGGGATACTCCGAAGCGCCATCGCTATATGGTGGAAATTCCATTTACCCGAACGAAGCGATTTGCTTCTTCGTTCATTATACAAACCGCCAGGGAATGGAATACCCTGCCTGAGTCTGTGTTTCCGGTTAAGTACAATATGGGGGTCTTCAAAACCTGAGTGAACAGGTATCTTCTGGGTAAGCGCGCTCCATCATCGACGGCATCATCACTTAACATCAGGTGAGATAGTGGTCAAGTGCTACCCAGTTCAGGATAAAAAAAAAAGATAATTGGCAATTATTGCAATAGCAAGACATTATCAGAGACACATTGAGCCGAAACGATCTCCGGGCCTGGAGGGCCCTGTCTTGGAAATGTATGTATAGTGCTATACTACTGCAGTTTTATGAATTAAGATACACCCACACATATATGATTTCCAATCGATTATAAGAACCGATACACTTTAATTTCCAAAATTCAACTTAGAGAGTAGGTAACGAAATATACGTAGGAAGAAGGAAAATGAGAGCATTTACCTAGAATCGCATTGGTTGTTACCTAGAATCTTGATAAGGAAGTATTATGGAACAAAGTAGATTACATCTTCTTTCTTGCCATAAGTTCGAGGAATATTCGAGTACGTAAGCAATCTCACTACAAAAATCAATTTTCATTTTCTCGTTTGGTTTGCTGATTACAAGTTTGTAATATGATCCAAACATATGCGCTATGTAAAGAATAAAAGCAAAATCGAAATTTATGTAATGCGGACTACCACTAGACGGGTACTACCACTATTTTTTACAACCCACCATAAAGCTTAGAGAAACCAGGGCCTACGCCAGCACGGGCCACTGGCCTTTCAAGGGGTAGGATGCGGTTCTGTATCCAAATATTATGGTGGACCGCTCTCCTTACGTATCGCGGCCAGGGCGGGGCCACCACTCACCCTATCCTCTGCAGCTGAAGTTGTAGGCTACTCTACTGACCCGTCCAGGGGGACCTCGGGCCACAGACAGTCCCGTCATTTCACATCAAATCAACAGCCATGACGTCCACCGTTGAAATGCTCTTGTCATAGAGCCATAATCCTCACGCTTGACAAGCATCTTGGGGATCACAGTGTAAGATGTTTGTTCTTAGGAAAGCGCTGCTGCCAACCTTCTGGTTAAACTTATTATATTCTTGTTGGCAAAGTAAAAATATTAGGATAAAAAGATAATAGGAATAACGAAGTTAATAATGAAGATTCTCAGATGAAAGTAATCATAAGTAAATATCTAAAAGTTACCTTTTAATAAAAACGTATATTCAATAATTCCTTTATTTACAGTACGTAACATAACAACAAGAACCATTTTTATATGTAGGTAATTTTTACCTGTCTCTGTGATACGATGATTTAACAATTAGTCGTTTTTTCTATTTTAAAATCTCTGTACATAATACAAATACCAACTTTATATTACAGGTTAATACAAACATAAGTATTAAAGACTAATTTTTCGTGTGAACCATGCTAAAATGTACGTCTGCCTTCGTATAATTCTGTGTCTCCCGTGCAAAACGGTTTATCTGGACTTATATCAAAATTGCGTTTTTAACGGTATAGTACGTAGAAAAAAATAGCGAATTTTTTGATCTAACTCATGTGTATATATCTCCTTTAGTTCTAGAGATAGATTGATACAAGTAGAACATTTTCGACACTTTTACGTAAATTTTTCGTGTTTTATGGTATATCAAGACTAATACTATACGAAAAAATCAGCTTTATAATTTTTTTGGTGTAGTAAGAGTTAATTAATGTTATACCGAAATATAATTTAATGTTTTCCATATTTTTTTGTGTATTTTGATTAAACTAGAGTTCACTCAAATAGCACCAACACAATTTCATTCCTCGTTTGGTACAACTCGAGAAAAACCAAGTTAATTTATAGTCACAAGGTGAATATCTTTTTGTGTAAGATGATACGATTAAAATTATATTATTTTACACAGTATTTACGTTTGTGACCGATAATATGTATTACTTATATCAAAAATTCTAAGTCTTACGAGAAAATAGTAACATAAACTTATGTGAAAAATAATATATATCAGTACTTTATGGGCGCTGCGAGGGGATGAGTTGAAGTGGGGACACTAATTCAAATGCACCGGTTGAATTAGTGTCCCCACTTCAACATTTCAACTTTTTTCAACATTCACACCGCGGTGTGCAAAGCGAGTGGCGGTCAGTGACGCGCCGGCATCGAGGAAGTGTGGACTCGTGCGATTTCTATGTGTAATTTTCAAAAATATACATATTTGCATAGGTTGTTTGCTGCGGACATTCGATGAAACCAATAGGTTCCTTCAATCGGTTCATGAAAATAAGCTGAAGTATGGTACAATAATAATTCAAGGAAGAAATAGCAGGACAATACAAGAGGAAAAGCTTGAAGAAATCAAGTCTCACATTACCAGTTTCCCATGCACTGATAGTCACTACGGTCGTTCAAAAACGTCAAAAAAAATCTTGAATAGTGAATTGATATTGCAAAAAATGTATGATTTATATATGGAACAATTCCCTAACCTTGTGAGTAAAACCATTTACAGTAAAGTTTTTAAATGTCTAAACTTGTCATTTAAAAAATCTTCTTTGGATACTTGTTCTAAATGCGATGGAATTAAAATGAAACTAAAATATTGAACTGGTGAAGAAGCTGATCGCTTAGAAAATGAACTCAAAAAACACCAAACTGCTTTTCAGACAGCCTATGACCAAAAGAAATATGATAGAATACGCGCTCCAGAGCAGAGTTGAAAAACATAGAGTAGTTATATCCGAACACCACTGCTCTAAAAGCTTACTAGAATTTAACTATATACATACATATGCACATGTATATGCAGTTTGTTATGACAAGGAAAGAACGTTCAAATATTATGCGTCATATCTGTTGTTAGAAAGAGATAAATAAGCAATTCGTGTTACCACCGAACCGCCACGAGACGTTCCGATCACCATTATTCTAATTGACGATATTTTCTATTTCAACAATAAAAGCAATAATTACGCGTGAAATGAATCAGTTTTCTTATCTCTCACTCTTCTTCTTCTCTCTTCTTGGTCGTGTACTTCATTACTGAAGGTCGTGTCCCTGAAAGGCCTTTATGGCTCTATGAACAATATTTCTCCATTCCCTTCGGTTTTCGGCTTCTCTTAAGGCGGTCGTAACAGAAAGCCCAGTGAGTGCAGTCACTTGGTCCGACCAACGGCTAGGTGATCGACCGCGAGGTCTTTTCCCTTCTACTTTGCCGACCACAATCAGCTTTTCGAGATTATCTGGTTGTCTACGGGCAACGTGACCAAAATACCCCAAAATGCTTTTGTAGCAGATTGTAGAAAGTCTGTCAGTTATGCGTAGTTGCTCGAGGATAGATTTATTGGTTCTCATGGCAGTCCATGGTATGCGGAGCATCCTACGCCAACACCGCATCTCAAAGGCTTCTATCTCTTTTCGCTTTTATCTCTCACAGTGCCTTTATAATTGGTGCAGAGTCTAAAGACACAAGGAGGGCATATTGTCCTCAGATTATTCCTAAAAAACACGATTAACGGCGATGTATTCACCGGACGCTCGGAAGGCAAGACTGGTAGTGACTCAGGTAATTACCCTGAATTCGTCTAGTAAATAAGGAGGGCATACAACTCATCTACAGGTAAAAAAATCTTAGCTCAAGAGACCGAAGATGGCCGAAGATGGCATATGCTGTGATCTACAGCAATGTTTACCAACCCCATTCTTAAGTACAAATGTGGCGTTTTACAAGAGACAGTTGTGGACTTACAATTTAACAATCCATGACCTTAAGACGAATAAAGCATTTTGCTACATGTGGCCAGAATGCACAGGTGGTAAGGGAGCCAATGACATATAGTCATGCTTGTATGATTTTATCATTCACCAATTACCTCTGCTCCACCCCACTGCAAAGAATTTAATCATGTATTCTGATAGCTGCCCGGGACAAAACAAAAACTCAATTGTAACTACCATGTTGATGATGGCTACAAAGTTTTCACCCCAACTACATACAATAGAACACAAGTTTCTTGTTCCTGGGCACACGCACATGGAAGCCGATTGCGACCACGCCCTTATTGAGCGTAACAAAAAGCGAACAAGTATGGATATCCATTTATTTACCAAGGGATTGGTACCAGTTGGTCCGCACAGCTTCAAATAAAGCCACTAAGTTTACTGTCATTGAAATGAATCAACAATTCTATGATTTTAACGATTTTACGAAGCAATATTTACCGTTGAAGAAATCTAACCAAAATAACGATAAATTTGTTTGGGCTAATATCAGACATTTTAAATACACAAACGACTTTCCTCGTTTTTTTTATAAATAAGAAATTGGTGGTGACGGTGATTTCCTTTGTATGGACTACGCAAAACGCGGAAAAATTTACGATCTAATTACAATTGACTCAGTAAAAAAAAACTATTTAACTGGAATTCCCATATCTGCAGAAAAAAAGAAGGATTTGTGCCAATTATTTCCTTTTATCCATGAAAGTGTTCATGCATTCTATCGAGGTCTTTTGTGTAAAGATGACATGAAAGACACCCTCGCTGACAGTTATAGCAGTGAAGAAGAGTAAAAATTTATTACCGAAGGCTGAAATACACTGATTTTCAAATAATTGTAATGAATGATAACTAGTTGTGTCGTAATGTCGAGTCACTCCTTGTCTTGTTCTAATAATTAAGTTGACATAATATAATATAATTTTGTTGTGCGAAGACTGATTATTGTAATTATTTTTTTGTTTCTTGCATTAATGACAAGTAAATTAAGATTAATAATCGTAATTACCAATGATCACTATTGATCTCAAGTACCTATTTGCTAGCAATGTGCCATGTAGTTTTGCTATTAATATTAAGAAACAAAGTTGATTTTGATTATTTTAATTTGTTTTATTTGAATGTTTGTAGTGTACATCAATCTATTTTCACATATTTTTTTATTTATACTCATGATACCACTTTAATTGAATCATCTTACACAAATACATTAACATCAAAATTATGATTTAAGTAATACAACTGCAAAAAATATTGGCTTTCGTTCTTCTATGTGTAAGAATAATAATTCTTTAGTAAATGTTAAACTTTTTGTTTAAGAACCATTGTTGTAGGTGAACAATTTATGGTGAAATTCATGAAATACTATAAACCAAATATCAATTTTCACATAAACGTTTTTTTAATGTTTAATTATATAAATGTACACAAACCATTAGACACATCAATAAGCTTAAATCAAAAATCGTATTTGGTATAACTCATATTTTATTTTATTTTTACAAATTTTCGACGCTACATATCAAAATAAATTATATTTAGGATGAAAGTTCACACTCTTCTGCAATTAAATCCAATATTTCTGTTTAGCTGAGTAATACAGAAAAAGAAATATATTTTTTTTAAACTTAGATTTGCTCTCCTGAAAACTAGAGACTTTTGATTTATATCGTTTTGCACAGGAGGCACAGAATTATTCAGTCGCTGTTGTATCGACTAAAATAATAAGATTAAAATAATAAATCAAGCCGAGATCAGAATCACTAACGGAACACGACTATTTTAATTATACTCGTATATTTGAGTAACATTTTCAACATAACACTATCTAAGTTACACGTGCAGTATTTATATTTTTAATAATAAGGTTTTAGGTATCATATAACACTAAAACGGTTTATAAGTGATTCATACCTTTAACTCTCAAGGTGAGAAATATATGTATTATTCGTTTATTTTCGTAAGGATAAATAACATAACTAAAAGACACAACTGTCCTTACAAAAATTTATAGCCAGTGTAACTCGGGATGGTGAAAGGATCCAACGATACCCCATAGGTACATCAAAATCTGCTTAGGCTATTTTATTATTTCGATTTAGGCATTATATTATACAATTGCATATAAGAGTAGTTAAAAGTTTAAAAGACATCTAGCTAAAAATACTAACTATGTTATTTAAATATACAATAATTATATAACAAAATTTTTACCAATTTATTCAGATAAGAAAAAAAAGCAGACTTAAATACAATATTACATTTTATAAATATTTACATTTGGCTTATTACATGTAACACTCATTATAGTAGCTGAAAGATATGTAGCTGGTGTCTCTCGAAATTCGCACAACAGTCAAATCACAGTAACTCTAAGCTCGTGAGATCACTCAGTTCACATTTACTTTATAATCGAAAACTTTCAAGATTCGCAAAATAGTTCAATCAAAAGTTCGTTACAAAACGTTCATTTTTATCGAATATAAGGTGAGCACCGACTTCTTGTGGCCTAATCGTACAAGTCCTTCTTGGATATGGTCGAGACAGTGTAGAAGCCACTGCTGTCGGTCACTTCGTCAGTGCTCTCCGTCAATCAGGAAATGTCGATGTTCTCTACTTTGTAAAGAAATCGACGGCGACGCAAATTTCATGAGTCTCCATTGGGAGCCATTGTGACCGTGCTGCAGTTAGCGCGAGTTGAGCGAGTCGAGCTCCGCCGTAACCCCACACCTCCTACCGGATTGAGAACGATTAAATTGTCACTTTTTCTCTTCCCGTGACAGTTCGTACAGAATAGAAGCTCTTTCATTCCTTTTCTGAAATTTTTCGATAGGAAAGCGTAGAGTAAAGGATTAATCCCTGAGTTAAAGTACGTGATGAGAAAGGTGAGAGGCGTAAGGAGAGTGCTGAAGTCACTTGATCCCTCGTAACCACTGGACCAGTACTGCCACATCTTGCGCGCGTGGAACGGTAAGTTGCAGATGGCGAAAGTGAGTACAACCACGATGAGCATTCGTACGACACCGCGTCGTGCGCGCAGCACGTTGCGAGACAAATGGCTCAGGTGATGGCAGTTACGAGACTCGGCGTGGCGAGGCGGTTTCACCTTGGGAACAATCGGCTGCTGTGCTTTCTGCGCAACAAAAAAAAACATATATTAAAACCAATCTTATTATGCGGGAGGCAGGCGGAAGGACAGTATATCCCGAAATTATCTGGAACATGCTAGAAGATATGAGGAAGTTGGGGAAACTAATCTTACATTGTGAGTGTAACTGAATATATAAGGTGGATATTAATTCATCAACAATACTGCGGAGGATGGTGTAGAATCGATAACGGAATGTGTTCCACTCATTTTTAATATTGTTAAGTTTGCAATAACGCCTGCTAAGCGAATTACATTACAAAATTACTAATTTACGAGAGAAAAAAATATAGTAATGTGCGGGATTCGAACCCGCTTTCCGCTTCAATTAATTTTGTAATGTAATTCGCTTAGCATGCGTTATTGCAAACTTAACAATATTAAAATTATAAGGTTGCGTCATCATTTACAAGTTGGTAGCAAAATTGGTCTTGTTTGTAGTACAACGCAAGTTGAACTATAGGTGTCACTCCATCCCGATACGATGGTTGAAGAACGAAAGCAAGAATTACAGTTATGAGTCATTGTGTCATGTTAGCTCAATTGGTTAGAGCATACCCCGGCTAAAGGGGTGGATAGACGCGGGTTCGAATCCCGCACATGACTATAATTTTTTCTCTAGTAAATTTGTAATTTTGTAGTGTTCCAGTCATGTTTAATTTTCACATACAAAAAATCTGTATAACTATTTTCTAAGCGCGGCGCGTTGCCTTTTAGTATGATAGCGAGAACCGCGGTTGTCTACCGATGTCAATTAGACTCTATCAAGAGTGCAAAACAGCTGTTTTGCCCTAGTGATAGATGAAGCTGTTTCACGTACCTATTCTGACGAATGCGAAGGCCTTACCGGCCAATCTAGCTAGACTGCCGAATGGTTTGCATAATCGCCAATTGATTAAACTCGTCTAAATGATAAAAAAATTTACTTACCTACATTCTTTTTAATTTCCAGTTTACGTAGGTACGTACTGTATTGTGTTGAAGCTACTTAGGTATGCCGTATTGTGTTAAACTGTTACCGCGTCGCGCGTTCTTTTGTCGCAAGCCGCCATAGACCGACTAGGCAGAATAGGTACATAAAACAGCTGTCTATTGTGCCTAGTATAGCAGTTCATTGACTTCACGTAGCAATCGTGCGTGTGTGTGAATAGAGTAGATATACCGTGTTCGTGGACCGCGGTTGTCCTTGCTATTATTCCCAAAGCCAACGTGCCATTTGTGTATGTGAAAATTACACATGAGTGGAACGTATTGCGTTATCGATTCTACACCATCCCCCGCAGTATTGTTGATGAATTAATATCCACCTTATATAATTTACATAATATAAATGAATCGAAAAGGTGATAATCGTAGCTTAATATTGTAAAGGTACTTAGGGTTAACCTAGGAACGCCGTCTTATTCAATAAAATGTTATTAAATAATACCAGATGGTCTTCGAGTTTATTACACCACAATAGCACATGAATAAATAACAGTACAGAAGGAAAGCTTCACCACTACACGCACAGCTATATGTGTGCAACTCGTCACGTTAAGCCGCGCGGGGGTTACAGTATCAGTTATAAAACCATTTCCGAAATGTATCATTAGTTAGATCTAAGTCGTAGCATCCATCATGATAAATTGAGACATTGTAATTATTCCTATCCTAAAATAAAATGGCACGTTCGTATTGTCGACTTTATCAAATCAATGTTTCGCTAGATCGTAAAAAGTCACTCCATATCAGTTACAGCGCTTTGCTACTATTACCTTAAGAATAAATTTTAACGAATAAGTCATCCTTTGTTCACAATTTCTAGTCATCGTAGATTGTAAACAAGTTTATTCTACAGTAGGAACGGCTCGGCTCTCAACTATAGATGCTGGAACACACCGTTAGGTGTTTTGCGATAGATTTTCTACTTGAGGATGATAGCTTACCAAAGGGTGGCTAAACCAAGAAAAAATTACAAGTTTTGAAACAATGATAGCCAGGCAATAATAGCTATGGACTGTGGTGTAGCAGGTCTATGGTTCGTTTCCCACCGCCGCGCCGGATTGAGATTCACTGCATGGTAGGAGGGCATTTTGCGAATGATCGCCTGGCTAACTGTGGGAGCTAGCCAGGCGAGCATTCACAAAATGCCCTCGAGTTGAAAATCTGTCAACAAGCACCAACAGTGTACCGGCAGCAGTCCTTGAGAGCTAGTAATATTACAGGCACATGAGACTTAACGTCTGTATGTCTTAGGATGACGTGCGCAGTGCAGTTTGTTTGTCACTTGTGACGAAATGTATGAGTTATAGGCAGAGGTTACACCTTAGCATCAGGTGGGTCTCGTGCCAGCTTCGTCACAATAACACAGAAAAAAAACTATAAGTTTCAAACTCGTCATTCTGACTTGAGGTTCAAAATGTTGTATGTAACGGACTTTAGATTGCACATTTGCTTAGCTTGTAATAAAGCAAAAATTTTAATATCAGAATAACCAGTTCACCTTATCCTCTGTTGTGCCAATGAAAGTCCTCTGAGGGTCGTACTGCGGTGGCACTGGTTTTTCAGGACGAGGACACTGTTGTGATGCACAGCACTGCACTCTACCCAAGTTCTGCAGGGCGTGGGAACTTTGCCAAAGTCCCACTGCGATCCGTGTGTACAAGACCTGGGAGAAGAAAAAGTCAGTAGCTATTTATTTCGGACAGATTAATTGATTACTTCTTATATACATCATTAGCATTATCTTCCTACTCTTTTCCCACTATTGCGGGGTCGGTACTTAAACAACACAAAGGACATATAATGAAAATTTGCAAAAGGAAAATACTTAAGTGCTCATTAGGAACAAAATAAGGTAAAAAAAAACCATTAAAATACTGATAACATATAAAAGTAATCTTGTAATATTTTTTCAATCTCTTTCATCGAAAGATTTTTCAGACCTATACCAATATTGCAAATAAAACAGCAAATTTAATGGAAAATCCGTAAGTTGTAAATATTTATTATTTATTTTCTATGAATAATATTTAAATATACGCATGTTCCAATCAACAAATATGTTCAACATTTTGCTTTTCAAATATTGCAGTCAGAATTTTATTCATTTAAGAACTTTTTGTAATACAAATACACCCATACAGAGCGTTCTAAAACTGAAGAACCCACTGGCGATATGTAAGAGAAGTAAATGAAATTCGTAGAAATACATTTCATTGCTGGGATTCCTAGTAAAAAACCCTTTAATATATTACGATTACGAGCGATTATTTTGTTAAGAAGAGAACCTTCAAAGCTGAACGTAATAAATGCAAGACATTTTTAAGAGAATATCAAAAGCAACATTGAAAGTGGTCTGAAAGCACAGGCCTCATTTATCATAATTTTAATATGTTAACAATACACCAAACTATAGATTTTTTTGCATGGCATCATAATAATTTACATCAAGAATACAATTTGAAAGTGGTTGTTCAACAAACAAAATTCAACAACGAATCAGCATTGGGGTAAAATATTATGAATACCTAATACTCCTTGAGCATTAACTTCTAACAATACAATTTTAATAATAATTCACTGGAAGTATATGCTGAGATCCGATCTTAAGATTTAGGAAAGCATTGGGCTGGCTACAAACAGGGCTTTTGTTTCAAACTAGCTTTAATTTAATGAATCCACTACAACGAACGTTGTTTAGTTTATCGACGAGATAGCAGAGGACCGAGATAACATGATCCTATTATAACCATATTGTTTGAGTTAATCTGATGTTCATATTACTGCTACGAGTTAATGCTCGGTGTACTGCTGTTACATTAGAGGTAACACAACAAAATGGATTTCATTATCGATATCGGAGGACGCGGGTTCTATTCCCGTCTTGGGCATAAAATTTTGTACTCCAACACTGTGTAAAATAAAATTAAACATTATATGAAGCTGCGTCCATTTTTTAATCCCAAGATAAATCCTTTATTAGGTATCACAGCTGCCATCAAAAAACTATACAAATTGATAAAATACGGCATCAAATGTAGATTGATACGCATCGAGAAACCAACCTCATCTCGAAGTTTGTACGACATCAAGTGATAGCCTTACGGCAGGAGTCGGTTACCGGTTGAGGATACTTCGGCAAAAATGGCGGGTGAAACGGTTTCGTGACAATGCCGATCCCGTCAAGTCGGATATTTTTAACGCATACTTTTTCAGCCAACGAGAAACTATCCCTAATTTATCGTGATAATACACAAGATAAATCTTAAAAATATCAAAGTAATTATTTTCTGTGAATGGAGCTCTTAGATACCCGATAGATTATATTTCAGCTAAGCCACCGACAACCGCCTCGATTGCCATTATTTCACGCCTGCCAGAGTTCATAAAAGGGTCTCTTAGTTCCAGCCAAAGGGACAATTGATTCATGTAAATTTGGAAACTTTGTTGAAAAGGCAAAGGAAAGCGAAAAGGTCTTATATAAAAAGGTAGATTGACGGGTAGGCCAAGAGTATTAAAATGCATTGAACATACAAACATTGATTCCCATTTAATAAATAAGATAATTGTAAACAGTAAGTTGTTTCATATTATAGAACATGAATCAAGTACTTTAACACTTCTTACCGTAAATTGAACACTGCGGGGTGCCGGACTAACATGGCTTCTTTTTTCTATTGCGCAACTGTTTTTTTTTGTATATAATATACTGCAACATTGACATACAATGCATTATACAATTACTCAGTTGAATGCCTCAATAGAACAAAAGGTAGGAATGCGCTGAACCATCAGCATGCTCCTAATCTCATCGACATTGAGTTGAGCATCATACTACATCACATACTACGCAAGCGACTGGATTCGAACTCATACCTTTTTGCTAGCCTTTGACCACTTTCTCACCTGATGATTGATGATGTGGTCGAATATGTTGTTCAGAATATCTGGAATAACTGGCTGTCAACTCTGACAAACTAAGTTATTGCTCTGAGGCTGTCAAGGACAGCTGCCGGAACACATCACTATGTTCTTGGTGAAAGATTTTTTACTTAAGAATGGTAGCTAGCCAGGCGGGCATTCCAAAAATGCCCTATTACCATGCTACGAGTATAACTACTGCCATGCTAAGACAACAACCAGGATCAGCGGCTTAACGTGCCCTCCGAAGCTTTGTACCGCTGAGTAATAATGCCACTTTTTTAAAGTTGCTTTACTTATTTGGTCGGTTTAGAACTACTAAGCAAGCTACGCTATGAGCGCTTCACTACACTGATACCGGTTCAAAATCAAATTTGATATTTAAATATAAATATATCTGCGATGGCAGTCCATTCTTTATTGCTATTTGCAATCATTGCTTCAAAGGAATAATGTAGTCTAATAGTAAATAGTCTCAAATCATTAATGTGTCTACTTCTTCGGTTAATTTAGCGAGTAGAAATTACTGCGAAAGTTGTAATATACACTCGAGAGCAATAAATCCGGGTCACTTAAAGAATGTTAAAAATCTCGGAAACTAAAAATGATAGGTTAATGCAATAAATTGTATTTAATAGACAATGTAATACTCCTTAAATGAAAGTAAAAAAAATATGAGTCACCATACATTTTATTAACACAAAATTACATAAAGAAAAAAACTGCTGATCTCTCCTTAAAACAAAAATAGGAAACATGAAATTTTTGAACTTTATTACGATTTTCTTGAATTTTAATACTTCGTATTGCCTCCTAGTGCTTCCATTACTGCGTTTACGCGGTTTGGCATGCTGTACACCAAGTTCCTTATACGATTTTGGGGAATATTCTCCCATTCCTCTGTGAGAGCAATTTTGAGCTCACGAAGCGTGATTGGGGGAGGGTTTCGTTGTTTTACGCATCTGCCTAGCTCGTCCCAAGCATGCTCGATCGGGTTGATATCCGGGCTGCGCGCTGGCCACTCCATACGAGTAATGTTCATCTCTTGAAGGTAGTCATTCACAATCCTACCTGTATGAGGTCGGGCATTGTCATGCATAAATATAGCATCCTCACCTAAATTGACCATAAATGGACCAACGTGATCATTGAGGATTTCTTCCACATATCTTACGCTAGTTAAAGAGCCGTTTTCTATGATCACCAGCTCTGTGCGACTTTCAGAAGAAATTCCGGCCCACACAAGTACAGACCCACCACCGTAGGCTACTTTTTCTTCGATGCATGCTTGCTTGAATCTTTCCCCTGGTCTTCGATACACTCTGTGTCTTCCATCGTGCTTGTAGAGCATAAATTTTGATTCGTCGGAGAACATAACTTTTGACCAATCTTCCATACTCCAATTTACGTGGCTCTGGGCATATCTTAGTCTCGAAATACGATGCCCACGCTCCAGTTTAGGGCCGTTTGCAGGTCTAAGGGGTTTTAAGTTAGATTCAGCAACCGACGTCTTACTGTCCATGCACTTGGGTTACTTCCTCCGAGGCGTCGAAACTGATTGGTGAGTTCAGTTCCTGTGAGAAAGCGATTTCGAAGCATGGTGTTCACCAAGTATCGGTCTTCTCGTGCTGTGGTACACCTGGTTCTGCCCGTTCCTGGTCTGCGTAGGTTAGAACCAGTTTCTTCGTAACGTCGGAGAACTCTTTGTACTGTTGACAGCGACACACCGACAGTCCTGGCTGTATCGCGCTGCCTCCGGCCGGTTTCCAGCATTGTAAGTATTCTGGTGCATTCTTCAGGCGTAAGCGACATAATTTCAGCTTGAATAATGAATATAGAGCACTATCAACATGGTTTATGTACCCACATAAATTACAGATTACAAACAAAAGCAAAACCAAATGCTGTAATTTCGTAGTTCCATCTTCGAAAGTGGCCCTTTTTCAAATTTGATTTTTTTATGATATAACTTTACAATAACTAAGAAGTTTTAATACCTTCATTTGAGGAGTATTACATTGTCTATTAAATACAATTTATTGCATTAACCTAGCATTTTTAGTTTCCGAGATTTTTAGGATTCTTTAAGTGACCCGGATTCATTGCTCTCGAGTGTAGATATGTCCCTACTAAATTTCTTATATATGGGTATGTTTGTGCCTCTACTTTGTTTATTAAGTTTTTCACAGAGCATCACATGTTCTGCCAGTTATAATTTTACCTAGTACACTAGTAACGTATTCCGTAGACGAAAGACACGTAGGCAGAAGCAGAATTATGCTGTAGATTTCATTATGCTAAGGGTATTTCAGGCTTTTATGTTTTAATATTCATGCCACAAAAAGCAACGAAAGTCATGCTTCTTTTATCAAGAACTCCAATATCGGTTCAGTTTCTTCTAACACGGTAATTCAATTCAAATGACAAGAATAGACAGATTCTCAAGCCACTGTTGAGAAATTATATAAAACAAAAAGCTTTTGGTTAGGTTGTCGGACAATTTTATGAGAGGCAGATTAGCTTTTGATATTCATACATCAATCAACCGTACAACTATCTGAGTATTTAAATTTGTTATTATAGGTCATTATGAATGACCTGATAATTTAGTGACTAAGCTCACGTATTTTACGTGTGTAAAACTTGCCAAAACCGAGTTGAACTCTCAATCCGAGGGTTCCGCACTTACACAGAAAGTCAAAGAAATAGTACTTTTTTTTCTTAGAGATCCTCTGGATGGCGTCCTTAATTCGACTGGCACTTGGCCTGTGGTAAATTTTTGTTGATTAACGTTAGATATTGGAGTATAATTGTGCCTCGTTTGACACTTATACTAATTGATTTTACTAATAAGAGCAAAATGAAAAAACGTTAACAAAAACATGTTTCTTGTATGGGGACTTCCTTTAATTTTTTACTTTTGAATCATTATTATTTGCTAGGCCATCTGCCACGCTAACACATATTCTGTTAATATTTCTACCTCCTATACCTAATACGATAGTACAAAACCCTTTCTACTATGCTAATACCCTACGTAGATACCTATAGCTGTTGTGTTATTCAAACTGATGATAAGAAGAAATTTCTAAACTTTTAATAACCATTTGTCAATTTCTAGTTCAGAAAGTATAATCACCCATTGAAAACATGAAGCTTTAATCAAAATCAACAAAAGGCAATATTTACTTAGACGTTAAGAGCAGAACATTGAATTACATTCTGTCCCGGGAAAACATTGAAATACTTAATGTCTTCCTGAGATAAAATTAAGTAAGTATACCTACGCATTAATAATCATTAGCTTATATTACCTATTAAAGAACGAAGAAAATGTATAATGCTGCGAAATCCGAATATATAAGGCCTAATTAGCCACAATCTAGGTTCTTGGTGAAATTTGCAAATTATTTTTGTTCGTTTCATACGGCTCCTATCGAAATATAGATACCGTTAACTATACGGCATCAGCTATAATTTTATTACCTAACTTAGAGACAAAATCTCATCCAAAGTTCTCCAAATTAACATTTAATACGTGCCTGTACAGGTCCCCCCAAATTAGGCGAGTAAAGGTTTCGTGGAAACCCCATAGGTAAATTTCATAGTTATTAAAAGATCATATTTAAAAACACAACACTGCAGGACCTTGCAAAATTCAACCTCTTGGCGCCAATTGGTATACCATTTTATTGTATCTCAGCGTTCATTGATTTGCGAATCAATGTATTACATCTTATTACCCCTATTTCCTCTCCATTCAAAGGTTGCCTGGAAGAGATCGCTGTTAGTGATAAGGCCGCCCATTGTACCACTTGACTGTAATCCTTCTTATTTTGTTTTGTATTTAATGTAGTGGTGTGTACAATAAAGAGTTATCTATCTTATAACTAAGTAAATTTAATCTTATATGGTATAAGATTTCAGTATAAAGTTTACAGTACAAATGTATCCCATATGTGAGGCTGTAGGTATGTATTGGAACAAAACAGTGGCACATCAAACTTATCGACATCCTTTCGTACTATTTTAAGCAAATATCCATATGGTAACTGTGTTACGGTTTTTTTTGTGAGGGTCGGAACGATTTGTTTGTTCCATCAAGTGAGGTTCTGAACGCACCCCTTGCACAGAGTATTAATCCGTTTTCTTGTGATTGAGAGGAATATTATCTGTTTTTTTTGCCTCCCCTCTGATGGAAGGTTCGAGAGATCCCGAAACTTATAAATAGGCCTGCAAAGGCCCGTTACACTTCTTTTTCCGCTTGGAACTTTAAGCAGCCCCCAATCGACGCACTGCCTGAAGCGAGGTAAGAAAGGAATCATGAGGCGTCTGTCTGCCCTAGTGGCACGTAATAGCAATTCTTGAAAATTCATTTGATCTTTCAGGGCTGCAAAACGAAGCCTGGCAGTGCTCCTTTCGACGTCCGCCTTCCAGGGGATATAAGAGACCAACCGGCTGAGAAAAAGAAACAATTTAACCGAATACAAGGAGGCGACTTCGTTCCTGGACTCGTGACGCATCCACGTGGCGTCCTCCGAAAGCCTTCGAACCTCCCCAAAAATAAAGGAGTTCTTGGTTAGGGCTGGTAAAATACCCAACCATACCCAAGTCTACCATAGCCCCAACTCCGGTAGACAGCCAGAGCAGTACCTGTGGTCAGCGCTCTGCCTAACATCCCGGACTGCTCGCCTTAACTGAGTCTTCGGTCCAAGGCTGTGAATCTCCACGCTGCACCGGTATTTATGAATTTCCCGGTCTCCTATAACCGGGTGGCGCCCTTTTCTTCTTTTTTTACTTTGGAATTCATCTTTCACCCTTTGCGACTCACGACCTTACCCTGAGATCTATTTAGAATTTTCTGAGCAAGCTGGTTTATATTTTTTTTTACCTACACTTATATACTAAACTATAGAATAATATCTTCCTAATAAACTTAAATTTTGTGGATCTACGTTGCTGGCACACAGAAATTGTAAATTAAGTAGTTAAACCTAAGACATAATAACTTAAGTAAATTGTTGTTCGCTAGTACCAGTGATTGCTATCAAATTTCCATGTTCTAAGTTACTCTTTGTACCTGGTACTAACGGATAACCCGACCTAATTAAGGAAAGTGTTCTAGATGTATCTATTCCTTTTTTAAATGAGTTTTGGTGAAAATTTTAATTTTAAATAAATATATTTAAAAAAAATTTGAACGCTTCAATATTGTTTTTATTGGTGTATCTGTCGACATCCTAAAGTAGGTAGGTAGTGTAGTTAGGTGTCTGGAGGCTTCTCTTCCTCACCTGGAGAGTGGAACCCTCCGTCCTCTCTCCCCTTAATTTTTTAATTTTTTTTATTTCATAACCCCATCTGTACACACAATCGTAACAACTGGCTATGAAAAGGTCTAGACAAGTAGGTAAAACAAATAGCTAAGACATTGTTCATAAAAATAACCTTCAAATTCAAAATCATTTATTCAATTTAGGCGTCTACGACGCTCTGATGAAGGTCAATTACAAATTTTAATATTGAAATATTCTACTTTGACTGCCACATTCAACAAAAAAAATATAGAGCCACTGCGAGAAGAACGGGCAAGAAACTCGGGGCCATTCTTTTAAACGTCTTTTAATAATGTGTTATATACAATATAATACAATTATTACAATATTTGTTTAAATTACGTAGGTCAGGTGATAGCTTGACAGAGGCGGAATTTTCCAAGCATTTTTGTCGTTTATGTAATGACAGACTATGTAGTAGGATTTCTTAATCAAAATGTTTTTAAGATGCAACTTGAATTTTCTACCTGAGAGCATTGTTATATGTTTGGGAATTTTATTATAAAACCGCACACAATTACCTAAAAAGGACCTTTTATTTGTATTTGCTAGTCTAAAACCTGGTACTGCTATTTTATATTTATTCCTAGTGTTGTAATCGTGGTTGTCACTATGTACTTTATATTTTTTTTTTCCGAACATACATCATATTTTGTTCCTGTTCCCTTGAGCCTTATTTATCTATTCGTTTATTGAATATCGTAGATTCTGGATATAGTCGGACTACAGGTACAGTTGCTTGCAATAACAAGTATACATAATAGGTCTTTACCTATGAAATTGCCCTATTGCAGTACTGTCCATTTCAAATCAAAAGATTTTTTATTCAAATTAAAATTTAAAATAATTTATTCAATTTAGGCGTCTACGACGCTCTTATGAAGGTCAATTACAAATTTTAATATTGAAATATTCTACATTGTACTGCCATGTTCAGCAAAAAAAAATTATAGAGCCACTGCGAGAAGAACGGGCAAGAAACTCGGGGCCATTCTTTTAAACATCTTTTAACAATGTGTTATATACAATATAATATGACTATTACAATATTTGTTCAAATCACGTAGGTGACAGGTGATAGCTTGGCAGAGGCGGAACTTTCCAAGCATCTTTGTCGTTTAAGTAATCACAAACTTTGTAGTATGATTTCTTAATCAAAATATTCTTCACATGCAACTTGAATTTTCTTTCTGTGAGCATTGTAATATGTTTGGGCAATTTATTATAAAACCGCAAACAATTGCCTAAGAAGGACCTTTTATTTGTCTTTGCTAATCTAAAACCTGGCACCGCTATTTTATCTTTATTCCTAGTGTTATAATCGTGATTGTCACTGTTGGATTTAAATTTGCTCAGATTTTTACGAACATACATAATATTTTCAAATATATACAGACTCGGTAAAGTTAATATATCAATCTCTTTAAAAAGATCCCTTAGAGATTCCATAGGATCCATTTCATATATGGCTCGAATTGCACGCTTTTGTAAGATTAAGATTGTTTCCATCTCAGCAGCAGCTCCCCACAGCAATACACCATACGACATAATACTGTGGAAGTACGCGAAATAAACTAGCCGTGCAGTAGCTACGTCTGTTAACTGTCTTATCTTACAAACTGCATATGCAGCAGAACTAAGTCTTCCGGCTAGATCATGTATATGTGGATCCCACTGTAAAGTTGAGTCCACTTTGATTAACCCAAGCTTAATGTTTGGTTCAACATAAGGAACATTTGTAAAAGAAAACTTTAAACATTTGGTCTTTTTTGAATTTAAGAGAAGATTATTAGCGGCGAACCATTCAGAGATCATAGATAACACATTATTTACATGAATGATTTCACTATCTTTCCTATCTACTTTAAAAATCAGAGAGGTATCATCTGCGAATAAAACAATATCGCAGAAATCTTTGACCATGCAAGGCAGATCATTAATATACGCTAGGAACAGAAAAGGTCCCAAAATTGATCCCTGCGGTACACTTATTTTTACCAAAGACCCGGAAGAAGTATTACCATTTATTCCAACCATCTGTAGCCTGTCTGACAGATATGACTCTATTAGATTCAAAGCTTTTCCACGAATACCATAGTGTGAAAGCTTACGAATCAGAGTGCAGTGTTCTACACAGTCGAATGCCACAAGATGCGTATTTTGTGATCTTTCCAAGGCATTCGACTACTGACAATTAAAGCTTCAAGTATATGTGACATCAATTGAACACCTGCATCTGTAGTGGATCTGCTCTTAGTAAAACCAAACTGATTGTCATTCAATATATTATGCTCATTAAAATGAGATAAAAGTTGTTTGAGCATAATTTTTTCGAATACTTTACTCAGAACAGGTCAAATAGAAATAGGTCTATAATTGCAAGGATCCGATGCAGCCCCCGATTTCAAAATTGGAGTGATTTTACATAGTTTCATTAAGTCGGGGAAGTTTCCTCTATCGACACAAAGATTGAATATTGTTACTAAGTATGGTGCGATAATGCAAATTATAGACTCTGCCACTTTAACTGACATACTCCACAAGTCTTCAGTACTCTTTATGTTTAAACTTTTGAATGTCTTTATAATTTCAAAGTTTGTCGTGTATCTTAAAGAAAAGTCCGGTGTTTTGCAGGGAAAATTATGTTTTAATAGGGCTTCTGCTACATTGGGACAAGAATCCAATGATTTAGTGACTTCTAGGGGTAAGTTAGAAAAAAAAATTCAAATATATTCGCCACTTGTATTGGATCAGAGATTTGCTTTTTATTAATACTTAAGACATATCTTGAATCTCTAGGTTTATTTTTACCAGTCTCCATATTTATAGTCTTCCAAATGTTTTTATTTTATTTTTAGACTTGCTAATTTGATCTCTAATAAAAAGAGATTTAGCACACAAGCAAACAGACTTAAAAGTTTTTGAATAGTTCCTAACATAATCATGAATCTGATTGCAAGATGTTAAATTTTTCCTGCGATACCTACAGATCAAACAAATAATCTCAACTTTTTCGAATACCTCTAGTTGCCCAATCACCAAACTTCAATTTTCCATTTATTTGTTTCTTTATTTTTGGACAAACTTTTTGAAACTCAATATTTACTAAAGAAAATAAGTTATTGTAGATGTTATTCGGGCCACAGTGAGAAAAACTTGTTATGCCAAGCTTAGCGTCTATATTGGTACCGAGAGTTTCTAGCCTACTGGTTGTTAACGGCCTATGGTCAACTTCATACCTCTCTGTTTCTCTATTTCCATCAAATTTTATCGCAAGGCCCTCATGATCAGACCTAACACCTTTCAATATTAACTTTTCTTTAATTTTACAGTTTGAGTATATATTGTCTATACAGATAGATGAAGTGTCTGTTATCCTAGTGGGCTCACAGAACAGAAATTTCAAATTAAATGACTTAAATAATGAACTAAGATCAGTCTTATTTTTAGAATTCTTTGCATGGTGCACTTGCATGGTGGTAGGGCATTTTGCGAATGCCCGCCTGGCTAGCTACCACCCTCAAGTAGAAAATCTGTCGCCAAGCACCTAACGGTGTGTTCCGGCAGCTGTCCTTGAGAGCCAGTAATTCTAGGTTAGGCTGAACAACATCTTCGACCACATCATCACTTACCATCAGGTGAGATAGTGGTCAAAGGCTAATCTATAAGGCATAAAAAAAAAAAGACTATATTAAAATCACCACATACAAATATGGGTTTTCTGCATTTAGAGATTTTCTGCAGTATACTTTCCATAGTGGATAAAAATTCTGAAAATGTTGAGCATGACCTTGATCTGTTGGTAGTCGATATACACACAACACAAGATGCCTGTCTACCTCGACACGCAACATCGACGACGTTTACGGAGCTATTCGCTTACGTTCTGGAAATTTCGACCTGAAAAATGAACCTCACGGTCGTCCGAAGACTTTGGTCGACAATGGCGAATTAAAGGCGATTGTGAAAGCTGATGATACACGATCTACGGCTGAATTAGCAGCAGCTTTCGACGTCGCGTCAAAACAATATTGGTCCATTTGCGTCAAATTGGCAAGGCAAAAAAGCTTGACAAATGGGGGCACCCGAAAGCTGCTGCTAATTCAGCCGTAGATTGTGTATCATCAGCTTCCACAATCGTCTTTAATTCGCCATTGTCGACCAAAGTCTTCGGACGACCGCAACGAACGAACTCAATGATCGCCAGCGCAAAGTACGCGTCTTGCACTGCTCAACAGGCTCACAAATGAAAGAATTTTGAACCGCATTGTTACCTGCGATGAAAAATGGATTCTGTTTGATAACCGCAAGCGCCCAGCAAGTTGGTTGGATCCTAGTTCAGCACCTAAACGAAAACTTACCCCTAGAAAAGTGATGGTCACTGTTTGGTGGTCTAGCGCAGGTGTGATTCATCACAGTTTCTTACCAAACGGGGTAAGCATTACTGCAGATGTGTACGGTGAAGAACTGAACACAATGATGGAGAAGCTGGCACATCTCCAACCAGCATTGGTCAATCGCTCGTCTACGCTGCTCCTGCAAGACAACGCGCGACCTCATACTGCACAGCAGATGGTCTCCAAGTTGCAAGAACTGGGGTTGGAAGCTCTCCGTCATCCGCCCTACTCACCAGACCTTGCGCCTACAGATTACTACTTTTTCCAGAATTTGGATAACTTCTTGGCGGGAAAAAATTCAATACCCGAGAGGCAGTACAAAATGCCTCTGAAGAATTGGTTGCCTCCCGTCCAGCTGATTTTTTTAAGAGGGGCATCAATAAACTGCCACTGCGTAGGCAAAGATGCATTGATCGCATGGGTGTTTACTTCGATTAATACAAATAAAGAATACATGAAAAAAATACGTTTATTTTTTTTCATACAAAACGGCAATTTCATAGGTAAAGACCTAATATTGTAATTTTCAAAATTGTGGCAAAGATTTCTGTTGCCTTCTATCTACACAGAAGTTTCTTAAGATGGAACAATCATTTCAATTTTTTACTCATGTTTATGTTAACTTCGATTATTAAGAGTTTAGTAAAATTACATTATTTTGAATATAAATTGTTATTGCAGGCGACACTTCTCTTATAAACTGTAAAAGTATTTGGTTAATTGCATAGAAGTTATGGTTAGTTGAACCATTTATTTTCTTAGTGTAGGGTGGGTGTTATCTTCCACTACGAATTAAATTAGAATAAGAGCCTTCACACCTCTTCAGAAGGACACTATTGTTTCTGGCTTCAGGATTTACCTACAAACATTGGAATTACTATTCAGTAGCGTTTGATCTTTCTGTTAGCTTGCGTATTGAGATAAAAACGAACGAGCCCCACTGCAATTGCTGAGCCTCAGTGGACCGCCAAAAATACCATAGTCTTTCTTACTGCCAAAGCTTGCGCTTTGGCAGTAAGAAAGACTAAAATGTTGTAAATCTCATTATTCTCCACCGATGTCATACACAGGGCCCTTACCACCGAAAACGCCAGTTATACTTGAATCGACTAGTATTGCGCGTGATGATCGAAGTAGATCCATCTCTATATTATAACCTACCTACCAAACAAATAATGAATCATCAAAACCAATTCATAAAATGCAGAGTGATAGAGTAACCAACATACAAAATAAAACATACCTACAGATGAATTATGATCAACCACCGTTTTGTGAGGAGGGTAAAAAAGACTTATTCGTCAACTCGCGCGCACTTATAAAGTACAGTCATATAAAAAATCGGCCACGTGCGAGCAGAACTCGAGCACGAAGGGTTCTGTACCATTAGCTATATAACATTAGACTTCTATTTTAACCTTTTTTTGTTTTAACTTGCGCAAGTTCGACTTGCATTTGGCCAAGTTTTGTATTTGTTGTTATAACGGCAACAGAAATATATCATCTGTGAAAATGTCAACTGTCTAGCTATCACCGTTCTTGAGATACAGCCTGGTGACAGACGGACGGACGGAAGGACGGAGACAAGCCTCAGTAATAGGGTCCAGTTTATACCCTCTGGGTACGGAACCCTAAAAGGATCCATCCGTTTAGAAAAAAAAACAAGAAAATATGTTTATTTGACTTGCCATGTTTCACGTAAACATGGCAAGTCAAATAAACATAAACGACAACAGTCACTTAGATGTAAGCAAGTACAGACAAAAATATAAAACTGCTTATTTTCATAATCATTATTAAAATAACAGTAAGACTCCATAATTTAGTTTATTATCTGTTATGTCGATTTCCTAAATAAAAAAAAAACAACAAAATCACAATATTGTGTAAGTGATACGAAAGATTTAGTATCACTTACTTCTTTCTAGATAGTCTCTTAACTTGCTTTAATACACGCGCGATGAGACAACAAGAAAAGGTAAAATCGGAAGGCACCGTTGGCCCATATAAATATTAAACACTTAAATTAGCATCTACTTTATATTTATGATCATTATGTACCTACTTTATAATTATTATAAATAATAATTAATATATAAAAATAATAATATAAAAAATATTAATTATTATTTATAAAATATCCAAAACTTATTATAGCGACAGTCAATGCGACGCGTGAGTGAAATGTTGGTACCTATTTGGCTCAACGAATAATCGTTGCAATTCAACAGAGGAATGCTGCCAACATGATGGGCACGCAGCCAACTGATAGTGGGCTGGAGCAATTGGGCTGCCTATGAGTCTGAAATGACTCACGGGCAGTCTGTAGTGTTGAATGTGTATAGTATTTTGCTAATAAAAGCATACCACCGCTAAAAAAAAAACTTTATAGATAATATTTAGTTTTATGATTTAAGATGATTCAATTTATAGGATAACAGAGAAGCAGTTGTCAAAAATGTTCAGCAGGTACTAACATTTGCAAAATAAATGACATGAAACTTTCATTCTGGTCATCGAACACGTAAATCATGCACCCGGATTTAAGGGCTGTAATAAAGTTAACGTAAGTAATAATCCTCATTTATTACTACCGATAATTTACCATAATCCTAACATACCTAATACGATAATTACATAAGAGCTATAGTTGCGTTGCTATTCATGATATATGTTTACCATCATAGTAACGGAAATAAGTAAAATTGAAATATTCAAATTATTTCAATTTTAATCAAATAAGTACATTATTGTTAATAATTATTTGATTAATATGTTTCTTTGGAGGGGTTAACAGTAACTTAGTGAAATAACTTAAATAACCTCTTTACCTAGATACTTAAAAAGAGACTTGAAGGTACAATTTATGTTATCCAGATAAATTTTACGACGACGTTTTTGACGTTTACACAGACGTGTATTCATTGTCATACATAGAAAGTATATAAAATATGGTATTTCATAAATTTATATTTAACAAATATTTCTATGGTTACAAGCACGGATATTCTATAGTTGCCAGTTATTCGTAGGTTACCAGGCCTGCATTGATAGCTCGTCACTCCAAGACATTAGATCTTACGTCCGGTCGCCCAGTAATTTCACTTGCTACAGTGTTCTCCAAGTACAAACACTACTAGCCTACTGCATTGAAGAAGAATAGCTGCTGTGGCTTGTGGTACGCATCAAGATATCACCTGGCCAAATAATAAAATGTCTAATTCAAACTATTTTGTTGCATGTCATAAATGCACTGTAACTACTAACAAAAGAATTCAAATCTTGCTGGTAGCTTCGTTACCTGTTATGCCTATTTAACGAGAGTGATTTATTCACCTATTGAAAAAAAAAATTCAATAGCTGCCCTTTTCTTAAACCGGTTATTGGATAAATGCTAAGAACTTCTTAGGGTTGTCTTCTGCTAGTCTTCACAAACATTTTGAGATGTTTTTGTTTTTTTTTATGTTTTTTTACTGAATCAAAATCAACGGGGAGCACCTGATGTTATAAGGCTCTTGTGCCTGTAATGTATTATTTATGTCATATTTTTTATTACTCTGCTCGATGTAAGCATTTAAAACTCTCTTCAAAGGGAGTACGGACCGGTCTAGTGTTGCTGTGACCGGCTAGAGCAGACATTAAATCAAAAAAAGTTTATGTTATTTTTTTCAAAACAAATAAAATTTATTATTATTCACTACCAGCAAGCGGCTTTCGACACCATGACTTCGATTCAATGACCGCTACCTATATTGCCCATTATTCAAATGATACAGAAACGTATACTCAATTCAATTCCATTAACATTTCATTACGCAATATTTTGAATTCACAAACCGTGCAAACACCGCCTTACGCCCACAGATGCGTGCCGGCACCGACACAAAACATTTTTGCTAAGAATGTCTGCGGGTGCAGTAGGTATATGTGTATAAGAATGTTTACGTTACTAAAGATGTAAACATGAATGAAACTATAACCATTGAACGAATGAATAAATTATGTAAGTATCAAAATAACCAGTAAGTATACAAACAGACAGTAGGTGATGTTTAGGATATTATAACGTTATCCTACTAATAGGTAAATGTGTAAAAATATGTCAGTCAAGCTTTGAAACATCAGAACGTTAAGTTAACCGTCAAAATCAAAGTTTTTGCTTGAAAAGGATACAATAAAGATTGTTAAAAAACCCGGTGAGCATGGTTCAAAAGTTATGTTGTGTCACGGTAATGTTATCTATACAGTATCTTAAGTCGGCTCTGTCGTTGAAATAAGTACCTACAACCGCGCTGTACGTAAACATGCGATAGGGCTACCCGCCTCCTGTATTTTAATTACATTTGCCTACTTTGTGTTTCCATTTTGCGATTGAAAATATACTTTTTTATATAAATAAATAAAATACTCTGTGAATTGAACAGGAAGTGTTCACTAAAAATGCGTGTTGTTTTCTTGACCAGTAGGTAGATTTAAACAAAAAAACCATGGTTATGTTTGAATAAAAAATCGTTCTTAAAAATTGGCGACCGAAAAATATTTGTGAGACGTACAAAATGCTTTATTATTATATTTTAATGTATTAAAAATCCACAGTCTAATAACTACCTGTAATATTATTATAACTTGCTTATAACTTCTACCTATTTCACTCGTGTCAATAACTTTCCTTCACTCTATTCACTTTTTTTTATTAATTGAGAAATGTTTTTTTCGCGGGATAAAAGGAAATACTTGTCCATTAAAAAGACACACATTATGTACCTTCAACTATATGTAAACTATAAAAAAATTTCACTTACTAGTAAGTAAAATTGTTTTATAGTATTAAGTAAAACTATTTTATAGTATTACTTTTCAGTTTCCAGGTAATCTAAAAAAGTTATCTCTGGATGCGTTTTTGACGAATTCATGTAACTAAAAACAGCACAATAATATCTTACTCGTCATATTTAATATATACTTGAACTTATTTTTGGTGAAAAAATCGCGCGGTTATTGTTAAAAAACAACAAACCATTCGGTCGTCACTGCGGCGTAGTCGCGACACTCGAGACTGTCTGCGGGCCGAGCGCGGGCCGAGATCGAGGCGCGTAGGTATTCGCGTTTCGTCCGTTTCTATGAAGTTAAAACACTGTATAGATAACATTACCATGGTTGTGTGGCACAATTTTAATCGTTATTTTAAGCGTCAGTTCAATTAACCAATCCAGTTGAATTTAGAAGATACCTAACAAATCAGTAACTGTATGAAAGTTACACTTCTTTACATATTTATTCGTAGACATTAGCGGAATAAACTAAAGTCTGTATAGTTTTCACATAAAGAAAACACCATCAAAACCATTCAGATGATTCAATCAAAACAATTTACCTACCCACCAAATAATTTATTATCCAACTTTACAGAAAAACCAACACAGATGAAATATTATGTAGCAACATTAATGTTACATATGTGTGCATGACGAACCAAGTAAAACACAACATAGTGAATTGCGACTTTCGCAATTTTGAAATAAGGTTTTGATAAGGCGATTAGAGCGGTAGTTTGGCGTGAAATCGTATCTTTAAATTGATCTTGTTTAAGTCTAAGGCTACGGACCGTAATTGATGGAAACAGTTTGTCCGATCCCACTTAGCCAAGAGTGACCACGACCTTCAGGAATGAACCCTTCACTTCTCTCTCTATGGTCGTATCTTCAGCAATGAAGGTACGACCGTAGATAGAGAAGTCTTCATTCTACTGGTTATTCATTTTAGATATTGGATAGTTTTCCCACCAGAACCTCTATGTTATGAAAGTACCTCACCTCGCATACCCATGTATGTACCTACTAAAAAAACATAGGTAGTTACTTAAATTTTGTTTTCACGAACCCTATTCTTTGTAGGTTAAATACCTACTTATGTTTTCATCGTTTTGTTCGTCAATAAAACAAAAAAGCTAAAAAGGCCAAAGTATCGAATTTACCAATGATCCGCTAAAAATGGCTCTGACCTCGGGTGCGGCATCATACCGAGATCAAATAACAATACTGCGATTCGCATAAACTATAAACGTCCTACATGATTATATCGCTTTAGTGCCGTTATTTTTAATATTCCATGAGAGCAGTTTTTACAGGCGTACGTAGGATGTATTTATATTTAGAACGGTATACAACATATTTTGCGTTCACGTAAACATGCATGACTTAGGTGTTCAATGGAATTTTACTGACCGTCATAACGCACAGCGGGGTCACGTAGAGCAACCCAAAGTTCACCATGTCGAACAGTTCCGAGTTGTATTTCCGGCGGTGAGATATGCAGATGGTCTCCATGTGCCCGTCGCCGAGGTCATTAGTAATTGTCTCCACCCAAATAAACTTTGGCGCGCTGTACGCCGCACTCGTAATCCACACGCCGAGAATCACCAGCTGCAAGCAAAGTTTACAATCAAACGTAATATCGTAGACAGTTTATAAAAAACATTAATTTTATCTGAGCAACAAATGACTGGCGGCTAGACGCTAATTCATGACTTTGCAGAAAAACTGGATATATTATTATTTCCCCTTCGCGTTGCGAAACCAAATCATTGATAGCTTGTGATTGATTGAATTAAAGCGATACGTCATTATTGCTTATAAAATAAACAGTTTATTCTTGTTCCGTAAACATAATAACATTAGGAGGTAGGTAAGATATTCTTTCAACTCCGTTAATCGCTGCAAATTCCAGCAACAAAATGTATGTCTCTGTGCGACACTCGTTAAAAACATTTATTACTCATACCTAAGTAACTTATTCAAACGCCCAACAAGACGATGAAAAAACCGTAAAAACAGCAAAGTTAACGTTGTCAATGTAACGAAAAGGTCATCAATGTGAAGGACACCAGGGACTTTTTAAGGTGACCATTTTTGGGGATATTTCACCTTATGTGACGCAATATTAAATAGACCAACAGGACGTGTAAAGATGGAGCGTGATCTCTAAGAACTAATTTCAAAAATTATACGACTACCTAAAAAAAGGAGTGTTATGTTTTCAGGATTCATGTATGCATGTATGTATGTTTGTGAGTTTCTTTATTCTACCGTAACTTGTAAACGGCTTAACTGATTTTAATACGTGATATATCATTAGAATTGTCCAGATAGCAAAAGTGACACCAAGTAGGTATACATAATATAATTTAAAATAAAAATCTTCTAAACCCACCGAATGGGGTCTCAAAATGAAGGGCTGTAAAAACGATTCCATAAATATATATTATTTGCAGTCGGGTTTTTTACTTTTATAATTAATTTATACTGGTTATGTTTGACTGACTGGCTGCGTTTAGAAATTAATGTATTTGCTCTGCAAATTAAACCTGTTTGATAGTTCTCCTGGAATAAGATGTTGAATTTATTTTCTTATTTCATAGAGCTTGCTTCAGGCAAAGTAATCATCTAAGGAGTAATTCCATTTTGAACATAATAACATTGAGATGATACGTTTTTAGTTGTATACTTTATATTGAGTTTTATTGTCAAACTGTCTTTTGTGACAGTAACAATTTTCAGGTAGGTATTTAGAATAATCAGGCTAAAATTAATCAACAAAAATAACATAGCATTGTTAATTTCCTCGTTGGGCGAGAAGAATAAAGCGTTGCTTTGAAATATCGAGGTTTTGGGTTCAATGTTCGAGTTTAGGCGACTATTGAGTTTTATCTAAGAGATTATCAGTAGCAGTCTGGAATTTGGAAATATGCCCGTTAGGCAATAGCCTCGCCTCTATTATATGGGACTAAAACTTAGCTCGGGAAACGTGGTGTTTTAGACATCTCTGCTTACCCTTATCAAGTGATATGTTTTTGTTTATAACATGGTACCTTAATATTTAATGAAATAAATAAATAGATATTGAATGCTAAAAGTCCGTGTTGGTTGGTACCAATGCAGATCTTCAGCCTTGAAGCATTAGTATGAAAACATAACTGTGGAAGTTATGACATGAAAGCATTCTATCAAGTGAAATTATTGGGCATGCAATGGCATTCAAGTACCAACCTCTTCGCTGTGGTGTTCGAGTGAGTGAGTTCGAGATATGTGATTCTGCAATTGTAACGGATAAGCGTCACGCTTATACCATCAGGCAGTGACTTGACCGTCTCATTACTTCATCATATGTAGAAAAAGAAAATACTGGAAAGACTACTTCCCATTACTTAAATAAAATAGAAGCGAAGCATCACTCACTAAAACAGAAACTGCTGGGTAGTGGCTGAACTAGAAAATTGGTACACAAAGATGTTTTATCGGACTCGAAATCCTGCTACCTAAGCTGTAAGATACATTATGGCGATGCGTCAAAGCGGCTACCAGTTTATCAACACAAAACATCTACTTCAAAATGCTGTATGATACTCGCACCATTAATGTTTTATGTGACCTGGGCAGTCCGAGTAACAGCTTCTACTTAGCAGAATTTACGCACGAACATTTGACACACAGAAAAATCAGAAATTGCGTGCGTTTGACTGAAAATTTCATTATAATTATTGAATGTCTTTTATCCTTTAAATTCCAGTTTAGCATAAGGTTGACCATTGGAAATATCTTTTTTACGCGTCTTACAACTGATTGAACCAGTAATATATACTCTTCGTTCAACATGCTCTGTTTGCAATAAAGTGTTAATAATGTTTTTAAATTTAAACATATTGGTGATGATTAACTTCCTATCTCGCCTAGAGTAGGGGTAATGTCATGTGGTAACAAATATAAAATGTTCCCAAATGTGCACAAATATATTCAACAAAATATTTTTGGTTTACATTACTTACCCTGAGTCTCGTAGATGTGAGGATTTGTTTGCATGTAATTGGATGTATTATTGCGAAGTATCTCTCAGTGCAGATCACAACCAGTATGAATATTGACGCCGTATAACTTAGTGAATGTACAAACTGGTACATCTTGCACAAAAAGTCACCAAACACCCAGCTGAAAAGATACAATATATTATTATGGGACGCCTCTAATTGTATTGTTTATAGATGTATAATTTTTAAATATTATGTAAGGGCTCTACCAGTTAAATAAATCTTGGATGTATCTATACTACTTTAGCAATAAAATTATAATGTTATTGCTTTTCATAATATGCTAAGTAGCTTGGTACCAGTTCATTTATTACATTTAATGAATTTCGGAATCACTGAACATTCCAACAGAAAACATGAATATGAAACAAAATATAAGAAACAGCACTTAGTCTAAGATTCGGTGGGAGATTGACCTTCACTCATCAGATAACTTGATGAAACATATTTTTTATCAAATATATTTTATTAAAAATTATACCTATGATTACTTGCCTATCGAAAAAGTTCATAGCTGTGTTCACCTCATCGCCTTCACCTTCAGATGAAATTCATTCGGTTTTGAGAAGAGTGAAGGTGATGAAAGAAAATTTATTGAAATTAAACATAACTATGAAAACTTTCCTATGGGCAAGTTATCATAGGCGTGTTTGTTAGTATTTTTGTTAAATGATATACCTATATACAATACGGACTAATGAGTAATTTTAGTTTGACTTAAACTGCTAAATAGAGTAAAGTTAAGAATGTGTCCACATTTATCAGCAAAGGTTGCTAACGTGTTATTTTCTAAGTGTGGAATATCACAGGTGTACAATATGTACAAGGCCGGACCGAGGACGCTTTCCTGTGGTACTTCCGCTTTAATTTGTTTAATTTCTGAGTATGAATTGCCTTGCCTTACTCTGAACATTCTTTGTGTAAGATAAGATTCAATTCTATCATTTTCATTCAAGCAGATTGCTTCGATAGCATATTCCTAAGCTTATGCATGAGCCCATAATGCCACACTTTATCAAATGCTTGTGCTACGTTCAGGAACACTGCAGAGCAAACTTTCTGTAATTCCAATGATTTTTCAATTATGTTGGAAATTCTGTGCACTTGATCTATTGTAGAGTGCTTTTCTCTAAACCCGAATTTGTATTCAGGGAGTCCGTTACTCTATTACAGGTTTTAAGCGTCTCAATAGTAACTTTTTAAATAATTTTGACATGATTGGAAGTAAGGATATTGCACTATATGATGTTGTTTCGTGAGCTGGTTTACCTGGTTTAGGTATCATTATAACTTCAGCAAATTTTCACACATCAGGTACATGTTTAATTCTGAATATAGCGTTAATTAAGGTAGTCAGCTTCACTATGGCTTTTAGGGGAAGATCGTGAAGTCACTTCTCCTGTAATAAGATCGTAACCTGGTGACTTCTTTTTATTTATATGCTTAATTTCGTTAATAACTTCTTTTGGAGTTACTAATTTTATTTCCAATTCATCAGGTGATATTTTGTTTGAAAAATTCTGATTGGAACTCTCTTTAGATGGCTGAAATATTTGTTTTGAGTGTTGTGCAAACGTAGCAGCTGTTTGCTCATTATTTTTGTAAGTAAGTACCATCAGATTTTCTAATGAGTAAATTCTGAGTAACAGGTTTCTGAATATTTCTAGTAGTTTTCCATAACGAGTAATCCGTTGTTCGGTCACTCGTTAGTTCAGATAAATACGTTTTAGCGTTTCGTCTTTGAAGGCTTGAATTTTTCTTCTAATAGTTTTTGTAAGATTGTTCAACCTATTTTTATATTTTGGGTACCGGGTTTGTTGCCATTTTCGTCTTTGTATTCTCTTTTCGGCTATGAGGTCTCTTATTTCCACCGGATAATAATAAACCATTATCTTTTTTCTAAATTTAGGTGTAATTATCCAAGCGCTCCTTTGGATGTATGTTATAAATTTTCTTAGATCCATGTTTAACTGTTGCGGAGTTTTTAATGGAACTTTTAGATATGTAATATCTTCTAAATCTTGTTTAAATTTATTCCAATCCGTTTTCTTGTTTACTAGAGTTTAATTGTTTTCTCTCTGAATTATAACATTCTCACTTAAAGTTAATAGTATGGGTGAGTGGTCCGAACTCATCATAACGCCTTCATCAATACTTATGAAGTTCGGAGACAGATTTTTATATATAAAAAAGTCTATTAAATGTGGTATCTTTTGCGAGTCAGTCGGCCAGTAAGTTGGACCCTGTTGATATGATATCACATTTTGTCTCTCTGATAGCAATCATAAGTTCTCTTCCTTTAAAGCACGTAACAAAAGTGTCAAAAAAAATGTTACGTATCATTCATCAAATGAACCGTTTCTAGTCTCGAGTGACCGTCACGTATTGGTAAGCAACGCCATATGTATCAACATCGATATTAATAAATTTCAGTCAACAATACTTGACAATAATGTTTTACTTATTTCTAATTGTATAACAGATGGTTGAGAAAACATAAACCTTGAATGAAAGCTTCAATATATTTCAGACATGTTAGTTTCACAGTGTTGTAACTGAATATTTGTAAACTAATGGGTTAATAAACTCTACCTAAATTTTAAGTTTTATAATATTTAATAAGTATTATGATAGACATCTAAACTTTCTGAATACAAGCCGGTCATAAACACTTTACACCTATGCGTTATGTATGGTACAAAAGTATCCTACGTACTCCGAAAGGAGTAACCTACATACCATGATAGAAATGTAGTTCACGAAACAATATATGCGTAGTCTGATCCCGACGACGACCGTGTCAATTTTACGAGGGCTCAGCTACTCGTAAACATTTCCCAGCCGCCTTCACAGAGCAAATAAAACAACGAAAATGAGCGAAAATAATACAGTGTAATAGATACTCGTTCTTGCAAAGCAAATGAACCGCTAAATTAATAATCGATGGAAAATTTAATAGCCTGATACCATTAGCCAGATGTAAACAAAGAGATCTTTTCGGATAAATTACACAAATGTATACAATACGCACAGAATTGCCGCTATATTTATAAATATAGTTCATTGTAAACAAAAAAAAAACACTTTGGTTACGATGGTATTATATTATTTGCTGTGACGGTAATTATTGTATGTACGTATATATATATATGTAAGTGCAAAACTGTAAAGCTACTAATATTTAAGAGTTATGACTGTATGTACATAATTCACAATAATTTATGATTTGAGGTGTTAAAATATAATAACTCGTTCTTTAATTTGATATCGAGCACTATCGCATGCAACGGGAATATTAGAAAAAAATATTGCACCATAACCTTCATCTCGAGTGAGATTCGAATTATTTGTTAAAAGTGCCTTAAATGTTGGGCTATTTAATATTTTGCTCAAGAAGCACAAAAATCTCTCCTAACAGATCACCATATTCAGAGATAGCGTATATGCTATCTCTGAATATAATGATATTAAAGATGCTTTATTTATTTCTACAATTATTTTACACAGCGATTTGATTAATCGTGCAACTCACCATTTAAATTCACTTACCTCGGTATAAGATATATAGTCAGGTTTTGAAAGACGCAAAACACTCCCACACATAAATCTGCCACCGCTAGGTTCGCCAAAAAGAAGTTTGTTATGGAGCGAAGTCGTCTTGACAGTGTTACCACGAGTATCACGAGTAAATTTCCTGAAAAAGATTAGGAAATTGAAGCTAAACTTTTGAGTCGCCATTGTGTGGGCTTTATCTTTTATATTATTATAAAAGATACAGCCCACACAATGTCGGCAGATAATTTATGACTGTAAATAACTTAACAAATAATAAGATCGTAGTATTGTTTGTAATGAAATACACGATGAGATTTAAAGGACTTTATTATTTACACGGGAAGATATTACCTACTTAGTTTACTACTAGTAAGAATTTAAAATACGGTTCCGATTCATAAAATTCACACAATTACTTATAGTATAGTACATTATCGGACGAACAACCCATTTTTCATCGAGGGTAGGCATTAGTTTAAAAAGTAAATGAATAAATTAATTTTGAAGCGCTCGTAGCGAAGTTTGCTTAGCCGTTCTGAACCGATCGGCAAAGTTAAGCAACGTCCGCCTCGGTCATGACTTGGATGGGTGACCGCTGGTGACACTACTACTGAGCGCTTCCGTGTTCGGAGGGCACGTTATGCCGTCGGTCCCGGTTGTTGTCTTAGGATGGCAGTCGTTATAGCATGGTGGTAGGGTATTTTGCGAATGCCCGCCTGGCTAGCTGCCACCCTCAAGTTGAAAATCTGTCGCCAAGCACCTAACGGTGTGTTCCGGCAGCTGTCCTTGAGAGCCAGTAATTCTAGGTTAGCCTGAACAACATCTTCGACCACATGATCAATTACCATCAGGTGAGATAGTGGTCAAAGGCTAACCTAGCAGCATAAAAAAAATTAACTATAATAATAATAATAAATAATAAATCTTTATTTGCCAAAAGATTTACAAGTTATTTTACAATTGTTCTTGCATGCACAGTATTAATAATACTTATTATATATTATTCTTACTTCGTTGAAGATAACATAGTGATGATTAACTGCAAAAGATTAAACTGAGGGCCCCAAACTAGGCACAGCCTGTATCTTGGTGACCCAAAGAATGAGTGTACACTTGTGGAACTCACTAAGGTGTAGTTATAGATGGAAGAGATCTCTGTAATCTGTGTGAGGATCTGAAATAACGACTGTATTAAGTTTACTTTCCTTATGTGAGTTAACACAACTATACCGTTAAGCGATTGTTTTCAGGATGATGTAGCGCTCAGTTATCCTTGTTTTAAATTTAATAATGCAGAACTTTACTATCTAGCTATCTATGCAATGTAAAAAAAATTGATAGCATTATGCTTGAATCCGAACAATTCTGTCTCAAATAGACATGGCCGCTGTGACGGCTGTCAGCATCTGCCTGAGAAAATAAATTATATCGTATAAATATTACCACGGGGACCACTCAGTTCCTCAGGAAAAAAAGAATCCAATTTCCAGAACCGAAGGACATGTAAATAGGTACAACGATTTTATGAAATCTCAAAAACACGCACACATAAACACCCTTTCGAACTGTAGCATTGATAATATGAGTATGATAAATAAGTGTTATTTACAAACTTTCATCAATATAATTATATTGTTCATAATTTATAATCTCTGTCATAAATACCTACCACCTTTGTAGTTAATTTAGGTGCAGGGTTCCATTGAAAAGGCGCGGAGATAATTCACACAGTAGGTATAATTCGAAGTACATTATATTGTACATATTGTATTTAAACTGGGTTTAGGAATAATCACATTACCTACGTTCACAAAGCACAAACTAAGTTCTTAGCATGGTCCGTGAGTCGCGCGGGACACGCACGGTCAGCGCACACCAAGAGAAGAGCAGAGCATTTTCTGAGACTACTGAAAAATTAATCTTGTGTTCGAGCATGCGATCGACAGCGCGAGCGCGCCCGAGCAACGCCGTGCTTCGCCCGCGCTCTGTCAGTGTGCCCATAGCATCGAGATATACGTTACACTAGAGAAGACATTGGAGACAAAAGTCTCTGCCGTTTTTGCTAATTTTAAACTTAAGTGCGCTTCAGCGCTTTACGAGATCGGACTGCAGTCTTGAACAAATTATATCGTCTAACCAAATATCCAAACACACAGCGCCACAACGCTTGCAATGTTAATGTTTCCTACAAAAGTTCGCTTACAGCGCTTAAGCTAATTGCATCATCTAAACAAACTATTCAAATTTAAACATGCAGCGCTAGACTACTTTTGAGGTATGGTTTCAATATCAAAGACTATCAGCACACAGAACGGACATGGCTTTTGTACCTACGAAACATTGTGAAGAGTATATTAGTTTAAAAAGAGTAAAGTTAAAAAAATAGGTACCTATTAATGAGGGTCAATAACTACGCTATTCAGTTTTTGAAAGTAAAGGTAGAATTGGTGATTACTAGAAACAAAGTGTTATTAACTTCTTAGATCTAGATTTTATATTATGAGAATATAAAATCTAGATTATTAAAAGTTAGTCGTAATTCGCATACATAAGTTCATAATATGTATTAAAATATAATACATATTATGATAATATAAAATCTAGATTTAAAAAAAAAAATCGTAATTTGCATACATACATTTAATTAGATAATATTAAAATATAATACATATTATGATAATATAAAATCTACATTTAAAAAAATTAATCGTAATTTGCATACATACATTTAAGTAAATAATATTAAAATATAATACATATTATTTTTTTTAATTAAGGATTTTTATTATTTTTGAATTTAAAATATAAATCTCAATTTGGTGTATTTATTAAGTAACTTATTTAAATATAATACCTACGAGTAATTGACATAATATAGTTATGAAGGGTATAATAAATATGCTCCTTGGAGTGTTCCAGCCATTTGGGAGTTATATATGTTGATAAACAGACACGTCAAACTTTTTTCATCGTGAGTAAAAAATTGGTAATTTACTCAATGTTGCTAGTTGTCATATCTGTCCAGTTAATCTATGAATTTCACTCCGCAGCTCCGTCAACATGGCTGCCTATGCTGTGTCGTGAAGCATTGTCTTTCGCGATACCAAATTGACAAAAGAATAATTGGGCGTATTTAATTCCAAATTCTGAACTTACTTGTGAAAAGTGATTCCGTCGCTTTTATTTGTTTTTCCCCGACTGGTTTCTGCAGTATCTAAGGTTGCATGATGGCATTTTAAATACACAATTTTCGTCGAAAAGCGCGTGTGATCTCTATGAGTGCCTAGCTGCGTGTGGGTGAGGACATGCTGGCTGGCTTGTCTTGCTCGTTTGAGATGTTGCGTCCAGTATATAGAGGTCAATGGCCCATAGTGAGAATACTGTCTGGACATGTTTACTACCCGGCGCGGCCAGCGTCACTGAATAATTCGTATCGTGTTTTTGGATATGCGGGCGTAGCAAATTAACTATGTAAAGTTTTAATTTTATTGTATTTTAACTTGTGATAGTCATAAAAACGAATGCCTCCTAATGGTGAATTCTTACACAATGTATGAATCTTACCTAGGGTACATATTTCACTTCTACCCATACTGCACTTCTCATTTTATGACGTCTTATTTTATTTACATATTTTTTCATGTACCTCTTTCTCTGCCAAAAGAGCTATAATTTCTAAGTTCCAATCAACCATATTGAACACGTTTGCCAACGTCGGATTTATTTTTGCTTAGATCGTCTGAAAATCTGGTACTTGTCCATCCAGTATGTAAAACAAAGTTTTTTGACTCCTCCTTCACTGCTGAAGCTGTTAGGCTTTGGAATTCTTTACCTGTTGAAGTTAGACGTGCACCAACTCTAGAAATCTTCAAGCAACGTGTCAAAGCTATCTATCTCCATAAATAGCTGCTATATGTTACGGCTAAGCCTGTGCCGTAGTTTCGTAGTTGATAATATGTATGTATTGTTTATGTAGTGGATATATGTAAGTATATGATAGTATATGTAAGTATATGTGTGTATTTATAATATAAACAAAAATGGTGTTGTGAATTAAATAGAACTAATAATGTACAAAAGTTAATTTAGTTAAGCATAGTTTTATACATTACTCTTAAGTGCACCAAGCCGTCATAATAATTTATTTACTGCTCCTTCCCAGACATGGTTGCCTGGAAGTGATCGCTATAAGCGATAAGCCCGCCAATTGTAACATTAATGTAATTATTTTTTGTAAATTCATCATATATCTGTGTATGTATCTACGAGTATCTATATATATATATATATATATAGATACTCGTACCTATATATATATATATATATATATAAAGATAAACTACTCCTATTATAGAACTTGTGGTATTTTTTAAGTTTTTTTCGTTAATAAGAGCTTATTTTGTAACACAAATACTAATTCACTAGATTGCTGTTTATAAATTAAAGGTATCAACCAGACTCCTAATTCAGACTGTGTTTGCACTAAATATTTACGTGTTATTGTTACCCTATGACAATAGTTTGCTCTTTTGACTCGTAAAGTCTTTGTCCTCACCTAACAAAACAATGAAATACGTCTCTTAGACTCAATATTTTATCTGAATTCTAGATAAATATCTTCACTGAAACAAATAATATGCTATTAAGGACATATACCCGCCAGCCAAAGCGTGAACTTTTATATAAACTCTACTTGTTATTAAAAAAAAATTCCCATGTAAATATAGTGTATTGACCTATCGTTTCTGGCTTAAATCCTTTTTCTTTTGAACTAATAATTAAAAATTGATTATATAGCGTTTAGTATATAGCACTCGTTTTTAGGAGTTTGAGCCAGTTATTCGTAGCTCCAGATTTATTTAAAAAGTATACTACACATGTATAAACAACTTCCCATTATAGAAAGTTCATTATATTTCCCATGTTTGTGGTGCAATATAAATATTAAAAACATGCTTATTTTTCTTGAAAGAGATGCTTAAAGTTGGGTCTTTCTTTCATCTAAAATTACGAGTTTTTGAGCTAGTGTAATTTCAAAACTGTATAATTTAATGAAAATCTGATGCACCACAAACCTAGATATTAGGGTAGTGATTACGTAGGTAAAAAACCATTGAGTTTTATTCGCTATTATTAAAATGAGATTGAAGCTGCGTTTTGTATGGGGGCGTTCGTCTAAAATATACCCTTAAACCAATATTAGTATATCGTGAAACGTTTGTGTGCGTTGAATATATATATATATAAACGACAGAATAGAGCAATTACTGAACAATGCAGATGTATCGTTATAGTACTCGTTCGTGCATATTTCCAAGTTCGCAACACAAAGTCGACGCAACAATCAGTCCCGGCATCGCAGCTGAGAGCATAATGGTCTTTTAGTTGCATGTGACACATTGCCAATTCACCTGCCATTTGAATAGAAAACTCATATGCATCCGATCTAGATTTATAGAACACAGTAGTCTCCCATTTGTATCACAATAAAAGCTATGGAATGGTTCAAATATTTTATTTAGCTATCCTTTGAGATTAAATAGAATTATTGTTTTTTTTTATAGTAGTAAGCGTTGGAAAATATTCATTATTCAATGTCAACATACATATTACATGTGGTCAATCACATTGATGGCATATTTTCTTTTAAAGGTACCTACTATATATCAGTCATATACACATATTATTTCGTTCTTATCGAGTTATATATCGTAAAATACAATATTTTTTGTTTTTAGTCTATCAAGTTTCCTAAACTCTGTCAAGATCATGTTTTGTTTTTAAAGTACAGTAGTCATTTTAATTCAAAAGTTATTATATATCAACTATGGAATTAAATTATTATCATTTTATATATTATTGACAATTTTACATCGATAGGTATTTTTGCATAGTGGTGGGGCATTTGGCGAATTCCCGCCTGGCTAGCTACTTGCACCACCCGCAAGTAGAAAATCTGTCCCCAAGCACCTAAAGGTGTGTTGCGGCAGCTGTCCTTGAGAACCAGTAATTCTAGGTTAGCTAGAACAATATCTTCGACCACATCATCACTTACCATCAGGTGATATCGTGGTCAGAGGCTAGACTATCAGGAATAAAAAAAAAACAATGATGTTTACCCTCTTGCAAGACAAGCTACTGCCATTTTTATGGTATTCTTAATTAGTTATGTTTACCTACATGTTTCACCGGATATTTCGATAGAAAATACGAGGGTAAAAGAACTATCTCAATGTTACTTCACTTTAAGTGTTGCAGCTGAGTGCAGGGTCAAACAAAGACGAAAAAAAGACCTGAAAAAGTTACGATATTCAATAAACTATTTATTCATACATGTGGTATCATGCAATGTATTGTACCAATACTATTTTTTCCAAAACAAAAATATTGTGTTGACGACAAACTAAAAACCTAATCTACACATCGAGGTCAATGATCTAACAATGCAAAATACTATGGAAAATGCTAGTTTAAAATTGACAACGTGAATGCAACCAACATTACGTGCCTATCTTAATTAAGTACCTATCTATAGTTAGGCACTTAAGTTCGATACACTTTCAGATTTTTTTATTTTCTTCAAATGATAATAAAGAATTATATAATTCCAACATTAGTACTACCTACTTTCAATACGTTATGTAACTCTTGAAGTTATTCACGTGCAAACAGAACATATACCGACAACCATGCAATGATTACCTTAATGATCTAACTCTGGATAGCACATATAATTAAGCTGTTTTCTTTGAACAATCTAGCAACGCGTACCTAACTTTAGTGAGCATACTCTTGATGTACCACAAGTATTCCTTGAAATATGTAAGGGTAACTCTTTTATATAATTCCATGTAGCGACTCCTTTACAATTCCTTCTACAACAAAACGCTTCCCCATTATAGAAAAAAAAAAGTTATATAACAATAATAATTTCATTATCAACATTTTTATGTAGTTGCGATACATCGGGTGCAAATGTGGAGTGAAATTCACAATGTGCATAATATAGTCAAGTGCAGAAAATATACTATGAAAAAACATACCCGGTGTAAGTATACTCCTTTATACCTACTAGGTTAAGTACTTTAACTTAAGTACATAGTTAAAAACTAAAATGTGTAAAAACGGGTTCACGCCACTTTTATTTGATGCAAAGGAGTACGTTTCCCGACAAACGATGACTCTGCGACAGACGTTAAAATTGATCAACTTATAATGATCAACTTACTATCTAACACCGAAGTAGTAAATACCAAATAACATTTGGGAGTAGGGTCAAATACGGGCAATAAGTACGGATCAAATTTCGGATCCGAAAGTCTTTTGTGGTAAGGATACGTGCGATCCATCAAACGAAACTTCAAATTTCGTTGTTGATAGTATACTTCAAGGTTTGTCAAACACCGAAGTAGTAAATGGTTAACGACGAAGAAAATGTCAATACACGAACTTCGGATCGCAATGCGGATCCGAAAGTGTTTCGTGTTCGTGGTAAGAAAGGCAGTAGATCTCATGGACTCATACCATGATTGAGAACACTGTGTAATTTTTTTTTATTCAAAGACCTTCTTTTGCTTTCTTTAATCGTCTGAATGGATTGATATTTTATATTTGACAATGATAGTTGTTATTGACCAAGTAGAAAAGTAAGGTTAAATTAATTTGAACTAAATACCATGAATTCTTTAATATTATTTAAAGAATTATCGCGTCTCAAGCAAAAAAAAATATTATAATGTAAATACTATGACTATAAAAGAAGCTTATGAGTCACTGTTATTTTTGCTTAATACCGGACGATATCTACGAGCTTGATGATGACACTCATCAGATATTAAAACTCGAGTGTTCCGAACTGATTCCATACAGCGTTATCTCAATATTGATCTGGGGGCTCGTTATCCCGTTTTAATGTATAACTAAGCCTATGGCTTTTATAAATGTGAGTTTTATCTGCTGTAATCTTTATAATTTAATGTGTTAAATAGACCATCAAAAGATTCACAACGTGTTCAGTTACTAAGTACGTTTTAATTATTGTAACGCAAAACCTGAAATGTACCCGCAATGTTTTTCGATTTTTAAAGTTGAGTACGATTGTAGGGATTATATTTTGAACTATAAAATATTCTGTTGTAATGAATCAGCCGAGATTTTCACTTTTGAATCCAGCCTCGCCAATAAAGGGCAGGCTAAGTTTCATTCCGTTTAGTCCCTACGCTTGGCAGGCGTCTTGTTGATCGTAGTATAAAATAAAAGTTCCTCAGAAGGTGCTGCTGCCCACCTTCTGGGATTAAACCCTTAGTCGCGGTATCCACGGGAAGAGATGGGTGGGTGACATTCTAGCCCGGCACCCCACGGGCGCATTATTCCTTTGCAAGTTTAACGCAAAATATTTGTCGAATAGAATTTACATAAGTACCAAATTGAAGTTATTGTCAATGATAAATAAATTTGGATACCTGGATGTTTTAATGATAAATGCATTTCTTGTTGACGAATAGTATTTTAAGTGAGTGAATGATCTTGTTTGTAACCACTATACACCTAAAACGAGAGTAAAAAGTATTTTAAAAAAAAACTTGCCCCACTTCTAACACTCTACATCTATATAGTACTAGCTTTCTAGGCGCGGCTCCGCCCGCGCGTATGTCGGTTATCGCGCAAAAACATTAACCTCTTTTTGCGCAGTTGGATAAAAACTATCCTATGTTTTTTCCCGGGTCTCAAACTATTTCCATACCAAATTTCATTCAATTCGGTCCAGTAGTTTTGGCGTGAAAGCGTAACAGACAGACAGACAGAGTTACTTTCGCATTTATAATATTAGTACTGAAGTACTGAAGTACTGATAGTACTGATGAAATAACTTGCGGAAGTCGACCATGATTATTTGAGGTTAGTCGCTTTAATTAGCATGGCACCGACTTCAGCACGTTATAGCATACATAAGCCGGTTACTTTGTATTTAAAAATATTTTTTTAAATCTCATCCTATTTTTTTCGTAATTTATTAATTGTGACTGGGCGCGATTTTTTTGTAATGAAATACGGAATTGAGTTAGGGATGTATACTTGTTCTAGTCCAGTTACGCAGGGTTTTCATGCAGTTCTAAAGGTGTAAGCACCTATGTTATCTATAACAAAACGAGTATTAATAGTACACCTTCGGCTTTGCCCTTTGTTTTGTTGTGTAAATCTGTTTATATTATATTCCCTGGGTAACTGATTTATTTATTATTAAAGTACCTATCCAAACAGTAAATTGGGATGAAACATATTGAAGGTTTCAATTTAGGACCATTACATGTATATACGGAATTTCATAAAAATCTGTTCTGTTGTTTAAAAGTCAAAAGTAACACACACACATACCAATATTCGCAATAGATGTAATATAAGTAATTTTTCATGGAAACCGTACTCATACTCATTAGTATTTTATTATTATAGATAGATAGATAAACTCTTTATTGCAACACAAAGCTTAATTTAAAAAGAAATAAAAAACTTACAACTAAAGATACAACATAACTAAGTGAAACAATGGGCGGTCTTATCGCTTGAAGCGATCTCTTCCAGACAACCCAACAATATAGGAGATTTTGATAGTACATGGACGGGGTGTTTAAGCTAATGTTACTAAAACAGTAAAAACAAGAATAGTTAAGGATCTTAATTAAACAAAATAAAAATGAATTATATTTTACACATTCATAGACATATATACCTAAATATATATACCTAAATATACATATAAAACATATAATAATAATAATAATAATAATCATTTTATTGCAGATAACAAAGATCCATTTGAAGACAATTACAAAATTAAATTAAATAGAATGAAATAAGAATTAGAGTAAAGCTTATAATAATTTAGCCCAATATTTTTTTAAATTAAAACAATTGTCATAAATAGTTTTAACTGTCGTATTTACAGACTTAGACAGTGATACTCTAAATCTGGCAATTCGGTGTCTTATCACCGCATCGAGAACCGGCACGCGGGCCTCCGCGAACATAGTGGAAGCACTGCACCATCGCGGAAGGCGAAACATTATGCGGAAAGAGTCATTATACTGCACTTTAAGCGTACGGTAACTTTCCACCTTGTATTTACACCATAATTGTGGAGTGTACAGTGCAGTACAATACGTTTTAAAGAGCAATATTTTCGCATCACGCGAACAACTATTGAACTTTCTACCTAGCATATTGGCTCTAACCGCAAGAGACCGTCTTTCTCTATCAAGGTCATGGTCGTCAACGAAATCACTGGCAATAACATGTCCTAGGTACCTAAACGAAGAAACGTATTTTAGAGGTTTTCCATTTAAGGACAAAGGAAGACCAGCCACATCCCTTTTTGTAGCTCGGAACATCATTGCTACTGACTTTTCGGTGTTGTACTGTAAGTTGTGGGCTGCAGCGTATTTTTCGCACTTACTTAGTAGCACTCTCATTGCACTGATGGAGGGGCTCAACAGAACCATATCGTTGGCGTAACTCAGGTTATTCATACATTTCATTCAGATCGAACAGCCAACACCGGCACCGTTGAGTTCCTCGATCAGAGCATTGATGTACAAATTAAAAAGTAAAGGCGATGTGAGTCCTCCCTGTCTCACTCCACTTGGTAACACGAACTCGTCGGAGAACGCATCGCGCCAGCGAACCACATTCTTTTGACTTTTGTACCACGATTGGAGAAGCATAATGATGTCGATAGGGACGCTAGCGCTTTTAAGTTTCTCCCACAGGATCTGATAGTTAACTCTATCAAATGCACGACTCAAGTCCAGGAAACAAGCATAGACGTTGGTCTGTCTGGAGGTGTAATAGTCGACTATCTGTTTCAAGCTAAATATAGCCATATCCGTCGAACTATGCTTTTGAAAACCAAACTGTGCACTATCTATTACTATGTGTTTGGAAAGGAAGCTTAGTAAAATAGAGTCGATGACCTTTGAACATGCCGTGGAAATCGAGATTGGTCGGTAGTTGGAGCCTAACGAATCACTTGTCGTCTTACTTTTTATAATTGGCAATACCACTGACTTAAGAAGGTCAGGAGGTAGATATGAATGCCTGAAACAAGCGTTAAAAATACCGATAAAAAAGCAATTACCCATGGACCACCGAAACGCAGATGTTCAACAGCTATCCGATCATGACCAACCGCTTTTCCCATAGGCAACCTCATGATGGTATCAAAAACAAGCTTCTCATCAATGTGCGTAAAAGACTCAGATAATGTCTCGCCCCGGTTTTTATTAATGAAGTCATTTTGATTCACAGGACCCGAAACTGCCGTCAGAAACCTGTGTTTAAAGTTTTCAGCTATAGCCTTACTATCGAATACGCCATCAACCGAGGCAGGGGCCCTAGGTTTGGTTTTACTCAGTTTTGAGGACTCCTTCCAGAACTTATGGCAATTTTTATTAGAGCATGCGTTACTGATGTTATCCAGCAAAATTTGGTCAAAATTTTTCTGACACCACTTCAGGCGACTTTTGAAAACGGATCTACTTAGCTTCATCGCATCGAATAGAAGGCCAGTAGAAGGAGCTCCAGCCTCAATCCAAGCAAAGTATTTCACCCTAGCCTCATCATGTGCAGCTTTTACGTGTTGATTCCATCCCGGCACTGGTTTAGGACGCCACACCTTTCTGTTTCTTTTTGCAGCAGCTGCCTCCTGTAGAGACTATAAATTGACTATAAAGGGCGTTTATCAGCTCCGCGTGTGACTCATCTGTACAAGCTTCACACGTGCTCAAGTGTCGCAGCGCCTGCCAGTCGAGCGAACATATGTGTTTACTGCAAAGAAACTTATAAAATTCGATCTCCTTGCCATTCCTTTTACCCCATGCGAATCGGTCAATTTTGTTGGATACGCTACACTTTTCGACCCTACTTACGGATATGTTACCAAAATCGCACTCGATTGCCAGCGGCCTGTGATCTGACCATAACACATCTTCGATAACATATACGTTAGATATACTGGACCAAGCGAGCCGGGTCACAATGCAGTGATCAAGCCAACTCTTTGAGCCAGACACGTCGCTTACATAAGTAAAATTATTATCATTAGTCCTTAAAAATTCATAATCAGCATATATTAAATCATTGTCATTGCAAAATTTTATTAATTCGTTACCAAATAAAGTGTCAATATTTGCATTATAGTCGCCAAACGCTACAACAAAGCTTACATTGTGTTCGTCAATTAAACTATTAATAGTAGATAAATAATTTGTAAAATCTGGCAAATTGTTTATATCATTTTGTGGCATATATACTGAAAAGTACATATGACAATTACCAGCAATTTCTGTCTTTATTGCACATAACCTAGGGTCAGAGCAGTCAATAATAGTAACATTATTAAAGGCTGCAGTTCTGTAAAGGATGGCCACACCCCCGAACGTCCTCCCTATTAAAATTTTATTTTCATTTACTTCCGATACACCATGCGCAGTAAAATTGTCATGTATAGTTGACAAGAAAGGCAGATCGCGGGGGAGGAGCCAATCTTCTTGCAGAAATATTACGTCATAATCATCACATAACAATCTAATAAAATCAACACTTCTCTTAACCGATTTACAGTTGAAACTAACAAACTTCATTATGCCGACAAATACCGTTACTTATTACTAGTATTACTCAACAGAAAAAAAAAATAGGTTATAATTATTATAGATAATAATAATAATTATAGAAAAATTAGGTTCAGTAATGTTGTATGTACATATCCATATATATACAGATATTGAATTTATATGCATAGGTATAAATCTGCAATATGGGAATAACTCTGCGTAACTAGAATAGAGACATTTCACGAAGGCACGTCCCCTCACTTTGAGTATAGTTTCAACGACTTTTGCCAAACCAATCGATCATATTTTACATTTTATTGTTTTACTGTATGTACATACATATGAGCATTTACTGGGTGTATCACGTATATACACTCTATTAGACATAGTGTACAAACGAAGCCTACTTACCCGTACCTTTGTGAATGAACAGGTCTGTATAGGCACTTATGCCCGTTTGGTCCTCTAGTTGATAGTCAATAGAATTGACAAAATTTCAACAGAACACTTACGCAAACTGTGATACAACAAGTTAAAATTAATGAAAACAACGCCAATGTACTGCATTGTGTCAGGAGCTCTGAAAGAACATTATAACAACAAAATGTATTCGTTTATAATAATAAAATGTATTCGTTGTTTACATCAAGCAAAATTCGTTAGCTACAAAGTTATATTTAAATACCCTACATGCGTAAAAAGATACCTCAAGTTCACATCACTCAGATTGAAACCTGTCTGTCACTGTCAATAACATCAGCTTCATTGAAGTGTCGTTACACAGGATCTAGTCTATGAATTACAACTATTACATAGCTAAATTACAAATTTACGAGAGAAAAAATTATAGTCATGTGCGGGATTCGAACCCGCGTCCATTTTGTTATGTAATTCGCCTAGCAGGCGTCATTGCTAACTTAACAATATTAAAAATATTACATAGCTTTTCTACTCAACAATAGATGGCGCTGAGATAAATGTAGAAAATCGCAATAAAATTTAGTATTGAAATATTCATCAGGAATTATAACTTACCATAACCGAAATAGAATATGATGGATTCTACATTTTCAAACATTACTACAAGACCTCGAAGACGATCAATGTCAGATGATTCATTTGATAGTTCGTTTTTGTCAACAATGACAGACTTAAAAGCTTGAAGTTCGCTTGATTTACCTACTGAATGTATTTATCAACAGGAAAAAAATAGATTCTCTTAAGACAGAACTAGTTAGTGCATAGGTTGAAATTGAGCGTCTACTGCAAAGAAACAAATTACTCGAAGAAGAAAATGAGGATAACAAAAATGAAATATTTCAAGTAAAAAAATTGTGTTCAGAACTGCAGTCATTAGATATGTCGATATTTCAAACTCAAAATCCTTTGCCCACACCGGAGAGTTTAGACTCACCGCCAGATGGCGGGACTATACCCGAGTCATCCGAACTAGGAAACTTAATAGATCAATCTACGAGTACCCCACCAGAGGGAGCCACTGCAAGTCTACGACCATCATGTCCTGATAAGCCAAAGTTATTAATCGTTGGTAGTCAACAATGTACTGGCTTCAGTATATTTCTGGCGTCAGTCTATCTAGTGGAGGGCCTACCAAATCTACGTTTTCCGGTGTACCGTGGTACCCACTCGAGAACCTTTCTCTTCCCCATCGGTTATCAGTTCGTCGAGCAATGTGTCCATTGCCACTTCAACTTGCAAATTCTGAAAGTTATGTCGGTAACTTTGGTTCTTTGGCGAATATCTTCGTTCCTGATTTTATCGCGCAAAGAAACTCCGAGCATAACTCTCTCCATGGCTCGTTGAGTGACTCGGAGCTTGCCCATAAGGGCCACAATTAAGGACCACGCCTCGGTGCCATATGTCATCACTGGCAACACACACTGGTTGAAGACTTTGGTCTTCAGGCTCTGCGGGATCTTTGACGAGAAGGTGCCGCTTAACTTCCCGAACGCTGCCCATCCGAGTTATATTCTTCGGGCGACCTCTTTCTCGAAGTTGGACCTACATAACTGGCAGTCTGTCCCGGGTAAATGTAGTGGTCAACAACTTCGAGCGTAGCATTTCCAACAACTACTGTTACGGGTGCAACATGGACATTAGACGAATTTTTTATCTTGTTCACGTTCATTTTAAGGCCCACCTGCTGGGAAACTATACTGAGGACGCTGAGCATTGTACTGAGTTCCTCAAGCGACTCTGCCATTATAGCTATGTCACTATCGGCGAAACGAAGGTGAGTGATGTATTCGCCATAGACGTTGATGCTGAATTCATTCCAGTTCAAGAGCTTAAAAACGTCCTCCAACGCATTCGTGAACAGTTTCGGAGAAATAACGTCTCCCTGTCTCACGCCTCGCTGCAGTTGGATTGGTTCCGTGCTCTTGTCCTGTAGTCAAATCGACATGGCAGCGTTTCTATACAAACACTTCAGCGCTTTGATGTACCTATAGTCAGTTTGGCATCGCTGAAGAGACTGCAGTACAGCCCAGGTTTCGATAGAATCGAAGGCTTTTTTATAGTCCACAAACGCTAAACTTAACGGCTGATTATACTCCTCAGTCTTCTGTATAATCTGGCGGAGCTTGTGGATGTGGTATATGATGCCTGATAAAGTGCGTGATAAAGCCTTTTCACACCCGGCTTGTTTGGGAGGCTGGAAGTCATCAAACCTACGAGCAATACGATTCGTAGTGACTCTCGAGAACATCTTATAAACATGACTCAGAAGTGAAATGGGCCTATAGTTCTTCAACAAGGTCTTGTCACCTTTTTTAAAGAACAGTACCACCACACTTTTACTCCATGCATCTGGCGTTGTACCTTTAAGGATGATAGAATTAAATAACTTCTGGAGGACTGAGATTATTGCCTTTATACGATTTGTATTGCAGGCGCGCAAGTCGTGTCGCAGTGCCTTCAAAATTCGTCTATTGAGCTTGCCGTAGTTCGACATATCAGCTGAAGATTGCAGTCTCATCTCATTTCTGTCTTCCATCAGCTTGATGGTTTCTTCTGTGAATTTCTTTGGTTTATTTCGGCGGGGGGTCTTAAAGGACTGAGACCCCACCGCTTGGACAGCTTCCAACGACCTATTGTTTATCTCGTCTGCTGTTTCCCAATCAGCTAAGCACTGAAAGCGGTTATATAGTTCGAGTTGAAAGCTCTCGGGTTTTGGATTTGGGCAACGCTAGGACGAAGCGTGGAGTTTATCAGACGCGACCTCTCAAGCTTAACATTGATATTCGATGTGCCGCTAACGATACAGTGATCGCTACCGGTTTCCATCTTATAGATCACAGAGACATCATCGAATATTTGCTTCCTGGTCGTCATGATAAACTTGATCTAATTTTTTGTTGAACCATCGGGGCCACTTCCTGGATGGTCGCTTCTCGAAGAAGGAGATCATCGCAAAGAGTCCCTTTTCCATGAAGTCGAGCAGTCGTTGGCCTCACTGGTTCCGCTGCCCTTATCCAAATGGCCCCACTCTCAACTCATCGCCATTTCGAGTGCCTAACTTAGCGTTGAGGTCCCCCATAACAACTGTGAAGTATGTTTCGGAGGAATGTACGGCTTCAGATATCTCCTCATACATAACCTCTACTTCATCGTCTGAGCGTGTCGAGGTCGGTGCGTAAACCTGTATGACCTTCAGCGAATACCGATTGGTGATTCTGAGTATAAGGTACGCTACCCTGCTCGACACACTTTCGATTTTTACAACGTTGTTATAAAGGGGCTTCTGGACGAAAAACCCAACAACACCTTGAGATTTTTGGTGACCTTCCAGGTAGAATAACAAGTTACCAGAGTCAAGAATCATGACCCTGTCTTCGTACTTCCGATAATCCCATGACAATTTCTTCCTCCAGCTCGACAATATTGTGGTCCTCCCAGAGCGTAAGTAGGGTGTGTGTTGCCAAGGCCACGGGTCGTCGTTTAGTTCCAGGGATTCTTAGCATCCCCTGCTCCACCGTTGCCTGGCCTGCTTCGGGGGAAAGGAATAATAGAGCTGCCGGGGACTGGGGGCCGAGTAATTTTTGTGCTTATCATTATAAGGGGGGTTTTGCCATAATCTCCACGTTTGGCAGGCGTCTTGGGGATCGCAGTTATGGTTGTAGAATACTCAGAAGGCGCTGCTGCCCACCTTCAGGTATTTTTCCCTTGGTCGCCTCTTACGACATCCACGGGATGAGCTGGGGGGATGACATTCTAGCCCGGCTCTCCACGAGTTATAAGCAATAATCACTACAATTTAAATATAGATTTAGGCATTCCCCCAGAAAAATAAATATTGTAAATGTTTTTGTATCATTAGATTAATCGTAGCGCATGATAAAACAACAAATCTGCTCATTATTATTAGATTTGATTTACAAATACCCATATATTAGACTGATTTGCGAATTAAGCCTAATTTGATCGCAACGTATGTAATTTATTATCACAAATAAATGAAACAATGAGTTTAAGTCAATTCAAGTGGTCTAGTGAAGCTTTCGATATAAATCCAATCCTTTACTGGTCATTAATCCTCTGATAAGTGAAATAAGTGATATAATTAACAGTATTGGATCAGATAGATCCATGGATTAATAATCTTACAAATATTAAGACGTGTCTTGAGGTCCTATCCACCGCACTTAATATTGGTTTACTAGTTTATAAGATAGAAATTTCTTACAAGTAATGCCTACCTGAGATAATGTGGTTCACTATAATTTTAGAAATAATGTTATATGAAATAAAAACTCGGTGAGTCTGTAGTAACGATACTCAATAACGCGTTGGCGTTGTCACGTCTTCGGCGATTCTGCATTGCATCAAAGAATATTTTCATACAAGCACGCATGATTTAAGTTTGATGCCATTTGGGGCAAAAAGTCCGCTGCATTGCTTAACAGACTTCACTCAAGTACAATATCCAAAATGCTATATCAGATAAATTTGATTATCATAGGTGTGGAAACTCATTCAGAAAACTAAATCACTGTTGATAATAATTTACTAACCTACAACCTACTAATATAAATTGGATCATTTGTCTGAATAAATAAATGTATGTATTATATTTTTTTTATTACAATTAAATATTATAATCAACTTCATCGATCCTTATCCCCGTCATGTGGAGTCGGTAAAATGTATGTCTTCATAAGGAACACAAAATATAAATAATTATAGTTAAAAAAGTGTTAAAAGGATTTGGTTTTATGGTAAGCCGCCTTACTAATGCCAACTTTCTTTCGTAATGTTTTCGTTGACAGCAAACGTCCCGCCAGGTTCCGGATGATCAGGGCGTTAATCAAGTAAGGTGACCTGTTATGGACTCACATCGAACAGACTGGTGGTTTTCTGCTCAATTATTGCTTCCCCTAAATTGCCTTTTAGGAAATGGAACAAGAGGATAAAGACAATTTTGATGCACTCCACGTGGCTATTAAACGATATCGTGAGTTTGTCGGTTCCAGTTGTTACCCCAGGATGGCACTTGCTATTGCATGGTGGTAGAGTATTTTGCCTATGCCCGCCTGGCTAGATCCCTTAAGTAGTAATCTGTCACCAAACACGTAACGGTGTATTCCGGCAGCTGCCCTTAAGAACCAGTTCCAGATTAAGGTTCTTTACTTCGACTGCGTTATCACTTACGATAAGGTGAGATAATGGCCAAAGCCTAACTTATCGGCAATGAAAATCTCCATTCTTAAATTTTAGGATATTTTCATTGCCGAAACCTCAACTAAACAAGTTAAAAATAAATGAAATAAATTATAAAGATAATGGAATGTAATAACTGGAATTGGCTCGTGACAAAATCTTTGAAAAGATGCGGTTGAATCAACTTTCCAATTTAAACTGGGATGTGCAAAAGAATTCCGTTAAAAGAAAGTGAGCGCTTAGGAAGCTGAAGTTTCTTTGTTTGGAGGAAACGATTGTTTATCTTAAGAGGCCTTTAAAGTCAGCGATTGTCATTTAACTTACTAAAAAATTTAATAAAAATACGGGGTATTTGGTTCCAAATTATATTTTATATATGACTTATTTCTGCCAGTATCATGTGAGTGGATTTTAAGGCTGAAGAAGTGTGTCAATCATTAGGACTGCCGCGCATGGGTATCATGGTTTATATCCCGCCGCAGCTTTAATCCACACGGAGAGCATTTGAGAATGCGCGCTGTACTGCATGGCTACCACCCTCAATTACAAAATCTGTCGCCAAGCAACTAAAAGTCTACCTGAGTATACCTGAGTATACCTGAGTATCAATCTCAAAAAAAGAATCAATGTCATCATCACATGCCAACAAGCAAGAATTTTATTTTACATTTTATCAACTAATACATTAACCCGATTCAGGGAGTAACATATACAAACACACTCTTATCAAATCCAAAAGATTTTTGTGGATGGTTCAAATTTATTTACCAAGCACTTAAAAATAATCTTCTCCTAGTATTTCAGCTTATTTCCTGATCTGAGACTTTTAAGGTCTTTCTAAGCTTTCTAATAGATTGCTATTTCAATTAGTTACTCCAGCTATAGCTTCAAACATAAGCGAACAATATTCGAACGTTGCAATAAAAATTACTTTCTTGGCGTCGGGAGCTGAATTTAAGCTTAATTAGTTTGTTTGTTTTTATAGACGTTGGTTTCGGAACAAAACATGTAAACCGAAAAATGTATACCGGTAATTACCTTTCACATCTGGAGGAGGCTACTGTTTACTGTAGGTGATGATCATAGCCATTAATCTGATATTTATGAACGGGAGTTATCGGAAAGCGTCGGCACTCAGCACTGAAGGTATCAAGAATATTTTTATTCTAAGAGACGAGAAACCAAAAATCGTAAGAAAAACTCATGAAGGTTTGATGCCACGTTTTACGGTTCTTATCTGTTTACTTTGAGCACGCCTTGAGTCTAATCTACTGGATAAAATACACAAATAGGACTGCTGTTTTAAATAAAAAAACCGTCAATTGTGTATTGTTTGGGGGTAGTAATGGAACAGTTGCCATTATATTTTTTATTAAAATTATAAACACAAATATTGTATATTTTATAAAGATAAAAATATCTAATAACGTAATATATGCTTTTCAATAAAAAAATTAGGCTGGCTTATGACCATTTTCTCATCTGATGGTTAATGGCCAAAGTTGCCGTTCGGGTTAATCTATAAGTACCTACGGTGCCGGAACTCTCCGATAGTTGCTTGACGACAGATTTCATACTTGAGAGTTGTAGCCAGCCGGTCAGGCATTCGCGAAATGCCCTACCACAATACAATGCTCAATATTTTGATTCACCTAATGCACACAACCGATTTGTAATATCAAAGTTTTAACTGGTACTAAATTTATACTATAATTTTGTTTACAACAAATATATTTTGTAATGTCCGCGAAGCTAGTGAATTGGTTAATTAAAATGTTTGATTTTGTTTATCTGCTATTTATTTATTAGATATTTATATAATCACCACGATTTGAAATTAATTACAATTTCAGAAGCATCAATACTTTGTAAAACTAATGTTGAATTGCATGCGTATTACTCTGTGTAATAAATACTAACTTTTCCGAGCAAGCTTGCAAATAACAGTCCGCGAAATGTTCTTAGTATCTCATGAATTCATCACATCTGTGTTCCCGCTTTCGTCTCTTTCAATAAACCCAGAATGGATAAGTTGCGTCAAGGAGTGTTTTTTTTTATCAATGTGGAAAAGCTGGCCTATAGCTAGAGGCTGAATACAGGGTGACGATATGTTTGAATACTCCTAATCTATGATGTCATATTTTCAATGACAAAACTAGCTAGTATCATTGGTTTCACCCACTAAGACGATGATGAAAAGTTATGATGATTAAATTGAAAAATATCCTGTGTAGGACCTAAACTATCTAATCCCAAATTTCATCTTATTATATTATATATAATTTCAGTATAAAGGAGTAATAAACATACACACTCATTCACAAACAGTCAAATTTATAATATGAATGTGATGAAATAATCTTATATATAAACCTAACCAAGTATCACGTCGTGTCATCGCGTCGTTGGCCACTCAAGCGGTAAGTAGGTATCTACGTGTGGCTTGGGTGCGATCAACAATGCTTACTCTCTATTATAGACATTGACCTATGTGTAACGTATTAGCTCAATGATCAAAGATGAGAAAACCTCTTGTAGAACCATGCGTGTACACGAGTATAGACCTATTCGTTCACGAAGACACGCTCCTCCACATTTCATTATTGATGTAGTCGGTCTCGTTTGTACATTAAGTCTTAGTGTAAGTGTAAATACTAATGAATTAATGATACATACAGTAACACATTACAATGTTACATTTGATTGCTTGTGTAGGCAGAAGTAGTTCTTTAACTATATATACACAAAAAAATATGGAGTGGCATTTCTTCGTGAGGGGAAAGGACTGTACTTCCTCCATTACTGCAAGAAATGGTTTCCAATGTTTTCTTGGGTGCCTGTAGATGTTTACTATTTCTCATATTACTTTGCTAGAGTCTAAAACCAAAACTAATGAATCAAGTTAATTCAGATAGGTATGTCGTATGTAAAAAAATATCTGGATGACTTACAGTCGAATCTTTGAAATCTTGTGGAGCATGTTTGATTCCGAGTATGACATTTATTAGATTTATTTGATAATTTTTTTTTCAGAACCATACAGGAGTTGTAAGAACTGTGCCTGGTAGATGTCAAAAGAGTCGCTCTTTTATCAAAAACAAATCTCTGGCAAACGTAGCGTGGGTGTCACCTCCTTCCCCAATTTATATAGCCTAGTTTTTTGGGGAAATCAAGATGATTGGGTGTATAATAAATATAATATATAAATCAGAAAGTTTTGAATTTAAAAGTATGTAATACGTTTTTTTTTTTTAAATAGAACTATTTCAAGCAAATTATTATTCATAATAAGACTATTAATAGCTTGTTCTTTTCTGTTAAGACAAATGTTATATATTTAGTTTATTATTTAAGTCGTACGTATATTACATTTGCCATAAGATATGTGATATTTATCACTAATTAAATTTTACACAACAGTAGTCGCAGTCGAGTTACATAGTCATGTAAAAAGTTAAGCATGTACAAAAGTATTTTTATTTAGACTTACCAAAAAAACAGCAACAAAAGACGATCGTGTACAAAGTAATGAAAATAGCTCTGACATCTGTCCTGTCGAATATGTATTCGTCATCATTGAACGGATATAGACTGGCATTAAAAGTAGACACGTTGACAGCATCTTCTGCAGATGTGACGGGCGCTGTCTTATTCACTGGCTCCCATTGTCTTTGTTGATACTCCGCTGCTATGAAATGTTTGATAATGTGCATATTTTTTGAAGTATCTTCGATCATGGTGCATCGTTTATTCTTGAATGCAAAATGATCGCCATTTTCTGAAACAATAAAAATAAAAGGTAAATGAGGCGGAATTTATGTGTTTATTTTTAACTGAAAAATAATTTATATATGCGCGATGTAACACCATACAGGACGTTTATGTGTTCTAAAGTATATTTGGTTAACGACAATAGTACAAGTAGGTAGGTACCTACAAAGAGAATATGAAGTGAAATTCCACCTTAAATACATATATACCTTATGTATTATGTATACATTATATCTATAAAATGTACTTAATTATAAAATCCCTCAAACCTAAATCTCATATTGTAGGCAAGTGGCTAATACATCAAATAATTTATACAATTGATTAATATAACTTGAACATGTAATCTATGATGGTTTCTGTCATGTTCGTTTAATTTAGAGGGGCCAATAAGATGTTTTACAAACATACTAGAGGTATTATTATTGAAAAAGTATAACCTATAACCTTATATTACTAGGATATAAGTATAACATAACAGTAGTTCTCATACGAAAATTATAATTTATTTTTACATTTCTATTTAACCTTTTTCATCACGACTACGTTTATCACTCCTATACATAAATAAATAAATATAAAATATACAAGGCAACTTTAAAACCTTTATTTTAGAAGAGGTTAAAATAAAAATACAAAATTTTATGAAAACTCCGCTTTTCACAATTTTTGTCTAGCAATGAATGAACCAGGGAAACACGGTGGCGCAGAAACTGTTTAGGATGTGGATTGCATGTAAATTTCAGTAGGTTATGTTAGATCTAAAAATAAAAGGGATAAAACTCCATATTTATAGGTAATATTATACAATAGGAATCGTATTATGTCATAGCTCCTAACGGTACTGTTTGCTTTTTGTCGAAAAAAATTACAGAAGTGAAAACGGTAATGTTAAGGGCACTAAATGAAGTGAAAGAAGTATTTCCCAATATGCCTTACTTGGATTATATAATATCTACGGCAGCTATTGCCTAGGGTAGCTGCTAATGAAAGATGCTGCCAACAATTTACCAAGTGAATGACACAATTGAAATATGAACGAAAGTGACTTCTAACACTAAAGAGTATGAATTAACTAGTTGGATTCGGCACCATGATGATTAAAATTATTTATAACTAACATTCTCGTGGTTCCTACCCTTACTATTTTATACTTTTTATCGTGAAAAGTTTAATGGATATAGTGAAAAATAAATCAGAAACAGGCATTTTTTTAACATTTAGACATTTCTTGTTATTTTTTTTGTCAAACGTGATTTGGGGCCACGCAGGTTATTTAAAAGTGATCTACACTGCCTATGGGTCTAGTTTGTAGCGTGGGATTGCAAAAGCTTAAAACTATTAACACAAATCAAGTTTTAGTCTAAATTATAAGAAATGAGTAAAACTGATTTAAAGTAAAATTAACTTTAAAATTCTGTTCTGACCCAGCGAAACGTTCATCATTCTGTTACACGCGACGCTGGATAGAAATGTTCATCCAAAACTCTGCAAATGAGATTCAAGAACATTTTCCTGTGCCATATTATATAGTGTAAAAGTTTTTGGGGATAAGGTGCAACAAATTAATGATTATTCTGTAGCTATGGATGAAATAGTTTTTTATTTTTTTTATTCCTGATAGGTTAGCCTTTGACAACTATCTCACGACACGAAGATGTTGTTCAGCCTAACCTAGAATTATAATAATTATTTAATAGTACATTATGCAACAAGTGCGCGAAGTTGTTTATTACAATCGAGACGGGTTTTATAAAAAAAACAGCCAAGTGCGAGTTGGACTCGCGCACGAAGGGTTCCGTACCATTAGCTATACAATATTACACTTCATATTTTAACCTTTTTTGTTACAACGTGCGCGAGTCCGACTCGCACTTGGCCAACTTTTTGAATTTGTTGTTATAGCGGCAACAGAAATACATCATGTAAAAAATTCAACTGTCTAGCTATCACCGTTCTTGAGATACAGCCTGGGACAGACGGACGGCTGGACGGACGGACGGACGGAGAGCCAGGTCTTAGTAATGGGGTTCCGTTTTAACCCTTTGGGTACGGAAACCTAATAAAAGGAGTAGAGATTGTAATAAACAACGCGCAGAGTTTCATACTTTTTCAACACACTTGCGAGGAACGAATACGAAAATTTCGATACGAAAATATTTTCTTGATCTTTTTGATAGCAATAATAATCTGATTAAGAAGGTTTATAATTAAATCTTCTAATGCTCTACTTCAGTAGGTAAAAAACTCTTTAGTTTGTTTTTCTATGAAAAACTAACGAAACAAACTACAATCTCCTTGGTGAGAAGTGTGGAACCGTTCTTTTTTTTCTATTTAAAACACTAGTGCGGTTAAGTAAACAAAAAGCACGAGTGCGTAATAGACTATTATTATGACTTTAAAATCGGTGCATTTAAAGGCCCGTTACATGCGAGCGTGTTGAAGAAATAGTTGTATGTTTCCACTGAATTCACACAAACGGGAGATACGGGACGCGAACCTCGAACATGGCGATGTCAAATCAGGCGACATCTCCTGTTTGAGTCTCAGTAATGTGCGTATGAGCGTCTACTGCGTGCTTCGTCTTCCTGTCTGCCATTTATTAAACGTGTCTTATAAAATGGACATGTAGCTATGTGCGTTATATGCTTGTGTTAAATTTTCTTCACATGATGTTGTCGTGATATTAGCCTCACTTAATTTATTTATATGAATCTATAATATTTCCTAAAATTATGATTTCTTTGAGATTTTATAAAGAATATAATAAGACTTCAGTTACCTGCTAACCCTTAGAGATTGGCTTAGCCGAGGTTATTATATATATATATATATATCTCTCTCTCTCTCTATGTTACCCATAGTACCCATAGTGTTACTCCGCTTCAAATTCTTCAAATTTGTAGGTAAACATAAATTTTCTGAACTAAGCTATCACATATTTCAGGATGTATTTTGTAATATAAAAAATGGCAAGGTAAGCGATTCAAGAAAGCCACACACGACTATTTTTGATATGAAACATGTGTTTTAGAATTAAAAATTTTCAAACACGTTTCGTTCAAAGAACCGAATTACTTTGAGTTCAAATCGCGCCTAAGGTCAACAGATTTTGTATTTTCACAAAATACTAAACCCAATAATTACAACAATTTATTTATCATAAAAATGTTACAGGTATCACTTTTTGAATCCATTGGATCCTGAACTAGGCAATAAAAACTATGTGTCGAATGCCAGTGGCATTTACTTAGATACTTAATTATTAAGTACGCCTTTCTTAGAAGGACTAAAAATAAGCTAAGTTTATACAATAAGAAATGAAATGTATTATAATATTCGAAATTTTAGGCTAGACTGAACAACATCTTCAACCACATCATCACTTACCATCAGGTGAGTAACTGGATAAAGCTTAGCCTATAAGCTATAAAATATAAAAAAAATAAACATATTGCGGACGTAGTCCGGGTAGGAATTGATACACTCGTGTTGAATAATTTACTTTTCATTCTGAACATGTGGAAAGTAATATATTAAAAATTAAAAATTGGTAATAAAAACTATGCGGTCGGGTTGAATGTTGTTAATTTGGGCGGCACCGCCACGGCCGCCATGTTTTGAATTTGAAATCAGTTCCGCAGCAGAACTCGGGCGTGGCGTTCGACTCACATTTTTTTTGTAAGCGCCTTTGTTTGCACGCGGATATATATCGGTTGGTGTCTTCCTGTGACATTCTAGGAACCAGTCGAATACGCCACGACACCGTAAGTGCGGGACTACGAGGATTGAAAAGGGCCCCGCCCATACAGTAAACATTTTTTTGTCCCGAGCGGGAACGAAACCCCGTCCCTAATTTAGTGCCGGGTACCTAATCCACTCTGTCCTAATCTCGACCAGAACCTACTCTACTGATCACTGAATCATGTGTCTATTGTATTATTTTTAACCATCATACGAGACGGTTCGGCCATCAACCAGCTCTTCCAAACACCTGACTTTCTCAATGTTACCCTTCTATATTTAAGGATTATGCCCTACAGTCCTCGGTAACCCATGCTCAGCTTGTACCTCAAATTCAAATTTATTTTTGGCTTAAATTATCATAAAGCATTAAAAAAATTAATTAGACATTATTTGTTAATGAAGGTGTGTGAGGGTGTGTATGTGTTTGTGGTAACATCGAGATGTTAATAGGAATTTAATATTCTTTATAATATTCTACTTAAATCCTAATGTAAGTACTGATTTGTGTTCGTTTACCCTATGTCAGTTCTGGCTCACCCAGCACTTTAGGTACAAAGCTACAGGTACGGCGTATCCTTCCGGACGGATTTATTCTACGGTGCGTGCCGCGTCAGTAGCAGAGCTATGCGTGGCAATACGATAGAAAGAGCGTGCTTTGCAAGCTGAACTGCGCTATATTGTATTGTTGCTAGAGTCGTTTATTTATTGGAATGGCTTTGCGGAGTGAACCTTTTGGTCTTGTTTATTCTGTGCCTATGTGCACTTAAATCTGCAAGTGATTCGTACGTGATGATTAGTTTTAGTAAACAAATGGAATTTATAGGTACATGCTTTTAATATTATGCTTAATTTTCAATGGTACCGATCCGTGAACTTTTGAATTAATTATAAATTAACATAAAGCAGTATAGCCTATTAGTGCCCAACAACCTAATGCCACGCAATGAAACACGACTAAGATTCGATTATTTTAATTCAAAGCTACCTTGCACGAAAATGTTTCTAGTAGTAAGGTATGTACATCCTCATAATATGATTTGATACAGGAAATGGTACAAAACGTAAAACCTTATTCGTAGAAAAAAAGTAAATAGTCTAAGTATCACGCTATCTTTGTCATTTACATCATAAAATTAAAAGCAGGGTAATATTACTTACATAATACTTATGTAAATACCATATATGTATTTGCGAGATGTCTAATTCATTTTCAGACCGTAGACGTGCACCTGAGTTCTCTTCCATTGTGATGCGCATTTTCCGCCACTCATCTGAATATAGAAAGCCTGTAAAATATTCGAATCATCATCATATTATTTATGAAGGCTAGTCTGGTGTTATTATTATTTTATTCTATCGCCTCTGCTTTAATAAAACAATAATGAGTACACTGCAGATCTAAAGTAATCTGCGCGGTACTACAACCGCGATCAATGCAAGTAGTTTGAAACGCCAGGATAAAATAAGATGTTAATTATACGCGATATAAAACTTTTAATGTTCAATGCTGCAATCGCGAAAAATGAAGAAAACATTGGAGCATTTGGACTTCGACTTCCTATGAGTCTATAACAACTTGTAGGTTGTGTTAATGATTTCATTGTGGTAGTTGTAATGTTGTTTATCACTGGTAAAAATAGAATTAAAAAAAAGAAACGTCATTGCAGATCATTTTACGAAATCACAACGAATGGAAAAAAATAACCTCGAGCCGAATCAAAACTGCTACTATAAGTCCCTGGAGTCAGGACATTCCTTCATTACTTAATATTAGGTACTGGAAATCACGCTTACATACATACCTACCTAAAGGTAAAAACTGTAAAATATTATTGCATCATCTCGAGTCCTCTTCTTTAAAATATATCTTACTACCAGACAATATCCAGATTTACAACCAATAAAAAAACAACGATTGAAAATTGGGTACCTACTAGGGTTATTTATAGAGTTCATTTGTAGCCCATGTTTTGTTTGTTTTTTGTTTACAATATTCCAAGGTAACAAAATTAGACTGCTTCATTATACGTTTTCGTTTTGCTACTTTAATCGGTCCTTGAGTCGATTTCATCACCATAATAAGATTTAGCCTTTCGCGTGGGCTGTATTTATGCTATTCTGCTTATGAAAGCAAGTACCTCACTTTAAATTGACTTGCTATAGCAAGTACTAGATTAGATACTGTTTATAGCAGCAGCTGCTAGACTGTGGGCATGTTTTTATTATGGAAGTGTGATTAGACTTACAAGCCACCCGCCTAATGGGAGCTTCACGCCACGCCGGTTGTTATAGTTGCATTCACAGTTTTTCTCCTTCTTGACACTGAGATGTTAGTAGTAATATACCCTCCGAACAGTAATTTTTACAAGCTAAAGTGCCTTTTGCACCTAAACACAGTATTGCTTGCCTACGACTACTTCGAGGCTGAATCTGACATTGCGGTACAACTTACCCACTAAGACAACCAAAATGAAAATATTTAGCTTAGATAGGCAATAATATTGTCCTGGATTTATTTATTAATATATCCGCTTGCCTAGGTGCATTCGAAGAGACTGACATGAGCTTAAGCTGTAGTCTAGACCAGAGCTGCAAAAAGTATCATGTTTTGTGTACAGGCGAAAGGAACCTATCCCATGGGGCGCATAAAACTTGGATCTGCCCTGAGTGCCGTTGCGCAACTAAGAAAGGCGGAGACAACAGCTCGACTCCAGTGTCTGCATTAAAGAAGAATCGTGATCCGAACGTCACACACAGGAAAAAAATTGTTTCACTGCCAACAGATATTAGCTGCAGTAATACGGACCTTGTGCAGGAGATAAGAGATCTGCGTCAAGAGATGGGCAGCGTGAAAGAGCGACTTAGTGTAATCACTGCAGACTATGAAGCTAAGCTAAGCCACTCTGTCACCGTTATAGCCAACTACGAGACACAGCTTAACAATGTTGTGACTATTATTGGGGGCTACCAGTCTGAGGTAGTAAAGTATGCGTCTGAACTGAAACTGGTGCACGGTATGATGCAAAAACACGAAGAAACATACTCGGCAGCTATGAGTGTAATCCCACGTGGCATATCACAAGCGCAACAACCAGCAGCAACCCCAACTTCATCGCCATTAGTGACAAAAACGCAGAAGCTAGTAGCAAAGCAAACCTTGGCACCTGCTCCCCTTCAGATAGAACAGCCTGCTCCTGTTTCAGCTCAGCAGCTATCCTCGGCCCAGCTTACTCAGTCATATTCGTCCATAACCGCAAACTCAGATGCAACAAAGACTAGAAGCCAACAAAAGAGAAAGGCCACGCGCCGGGAAATACTTAATGTGCCATCGAGTCCTTCGTCTTCGGCCCATACCAAAAAATCTGTCAAATCCAAAGTGATTCCAAATCATATAACTACAGTCAACGTGCCAACTAAGGAACAGATATCCGAGTCAGACCCACAAATTACTCAGGAATGGACCTAGGTGACTAGAAAGAGCCGCCATATAACAACATGGTGCGGTACCGCAGATTCTAGTGTTACCACACTAAGAGCTGTAGAATCAAGAAAACATATTCACCTATGGAATATGGAATCGGGTGCCGAGGAAGTGCGCGATTACCTAAAGGTGTTGTGCCCTTCGGGAGTTTGCACGGTGGATGAGCTAACACCCAAGGGAAGCTATAAATCATTTAAACTGGGGATTCCGGTCGCTCATTTTGAGAAGTGTTTATCTGCTGACGTCTGGCCAATAAATGCACGAATAAAGGAGTGGATCAATTTAAGACGACCAATGGAACAACCACATTGGCGTGTTTCTGTTGAAGAGAGAGTCTCTGACTTGCAGCCGTTTCGTGAATATAACGGTTCGGTTGCCAGAGTTGAGCATTCCTCGAAACGACAGCAGCCCTTTCAGAAGCCAGAATTTACTTCCGTTTTCAGAGAATCTTCTCGGGATGAACAATGAACCAGTGATGCATCAAAACTGCAGTAAAAATACTGCCTATCTAAATGTTTTTTATCAAAACGTACGGGGTTTAAAAACCAAACTCGATCGGGGAGGCCAAGTTGACGTCCTTTATTTTGATTATCGTAAAGCATTTGATCGTGTAAATAACGATCAATTGCTGATGAAATTAAGCGCCATTGGTTTTTCTCCAGGACTTCTAAAATTAGTAGCGGATTATCTTCGAGACCGTAGGCAATTTGTTAGGTTGGGCATATACGATTCTTGTGTTTATCATACGCGATCTGGGGTCAGTCAGGGGTCTATTCTCGGACCTCTTCTGTTCATCCTAATGATTAACGATCTTCCTGCTGTCGTTAGGCGTTCTAAGTGTCTTTTGTATGCGGACGATCTGAAATTGGCCATAGAAATAAAGTCCTTGAAAGACTGCCATGACCTCCAGTGCGATGTTGATGCGGTCTACGAGTGGAGTGTAGCTCATGGAATGGAGTTTAATCCATTGAAGTGCCAGACTATGACGTTCACTCGGAGATTGCACCCTGTTAAATTTGAATACGAATTGGGCTCTTTTAAAATCACCAGAACCGATACTGTTAAAGACTTAGGGGTTACTTTTGACCAAAAATTGACTTTTAATGATCACATTTCCGCCGTGGCCAAAGAATCGTACAGAAGACTTGGATTCGTTTTGAGGAACTCTGGAGATTTTAAAGGCGCCCATGTCATCAGGACAATCTTTGGAGCACTTGTTCGTAGTAAGCTTGAGGCTAGCTCATGTGTGTGGCATCCACATGAACAATCGTACACCCTTGTGCTAGAAAAAGTGCAAAAAGCTTTCCTTCGCTATCTCTACAAACGGGTGTATGGTTATTATCCATTTTTGTACCCAACCAACTTTCTCCTGGGCTGCTTGGACTATAACTCACTGGAGGTTCGGCGGGAGCATGGTCAAATGCTTTTCATGTGCAAGGTCCTTCGCGGAAAAATTGATTCACCCAACCTACATAATTCTTTGTTACGGTTGAATGCTCCCGACCCTAATGACCTGCAACCACGTCGTGGCGGGTGTCACAAGCTGTTCTCTCTCCCGCCAGCCCGAACAGTCGCTCACAGAGTTTCTCCCATTCCACGTACTCTGAGAGCACTCAACAACCTCCTGGCCTAGCGCCTGATTGTGATTTGTTTGCGGATGTATGGAAGAGCATTGTAACATTATGTTTGGAATTCTGTGAGAAGAAAGCGCGCAATGTAAATGAAGAATGTGAATTTGATTAATCAATGTGAATTTGATGAGCGAGCAATGTGTATGAAGACTGTGAATGTGACTTAATCTTATGATATTTACTGTATAATTCTAATATTTATAATCCATTGACCAAACATTATTTTTCTTATTATATTTTTTTTTTTTTTGATTGACATAATTGCAATAATGATGTACTGAATATTTATTATTAATAATGTAATTTTGACATTTATTTACTGATTAATTTGATTATTTTGTAATTTCGTGAAATCATGACATGATGATGGTGAGCACTACTTCATTGTATAATTACTTTAAAAATATATATTTATATAATTTTATTAGGTACCTTGTTATGTTCTGATATAATATAATATATAATTTGTAAATAATATTAATAATAATTGATTGTATAATTAGGCTTGTTTGATGACTAATGTAATTGGTGATATAACCGTATTAGTTTAAATAAATAAATAAATAAAATCTATACTTATAATAAAACTGTAACAGGTCCAATTCTGTACATGGCAGATATTTTGAAAAAAAAAAATGTACAGTACTCTGTAGCTGATACTGATGCCGAAACTATATTTTTTTTTATTTTTGTCTGTCTGTCTGTCTGTCTGTCTGTCTGTCTGTCTGTCTGTCTGTCTGTCTGTATCCCGGCCGCGTATCACTCCAAAACTACTGAATGGATTTCAATGAAACTTAGCATGATTGGAGTTCATACTACAAGGTAGGACAATTTAGCTTTTTATCCCGAAATTCAGCATGGTTCCCTTGGGAGAGGGGATGAAAGTCAAAATATACACTTAGTTGTACTTAATTTATTAACGCGTAGTCCGATTTCAGACGTTCTTTTTAGGGTTCCGTACCCAAAGGGTAAAAACGGTCTGTCCCGCTGTCCGTCCGTCCGTCTGTCCGTCCATCCGTCCGTCTGTCTGTCACCAGGCTGTATCTCAAGAACGGTGATAGCTAGACAGTTGAAATTTTCACAGATGATGTATTTCTGTTGCCGCTATAACAACAAATACAAAAAGTTGGCCAAGTGCGAGTCTATACTTATAATAAAACTGTAACAGGTCCAATTCTGTAATAATAATGAATAATAACTATATTTTTTTTTGTTTTTGTCTGTCTGTCTGTATCCCGGCCGCGTATCACTCCAAAACTACTGAATGGATTTCAATGAAACTTAGCATGATTGGAGTTCATACTACAAGGTAGGACAATTTAGCTTTTTATCCCGAAATTCAGCATGGTTCCCTTGGGAGAGGGGATGAAAGTCAAAATATACACTTAGTTGTAATTTATTAACGCGTAGTCCGATTTCAGACGTTCTTTTTAGGGTTCCGTACCCAAAGGGTAAAAACGGTCTGTCCCGCTGTCCGTCCGTCCGTCTGTCCGTCCATCCGTCCGTCTGTCTGTCACCAGGCTGTATCTCAAGAACGGTGATAGCTAGACAGTTGAAATTTTCACAGATGATGTATTTCTGTTGCCGCTATAACAACAAATACAAAAAGTTGGCCAAGTGCGAGTCTATACTTATAATAAAACTGTAACAGGTCCAATTCTGTACATGGCAGATATTTTGAAAAAAAAAATGTACAGTACTCTGTAGCTGATACTAATGCCGAAACTATATTTTTTTTTGTTTTTGTCTGTCTGTCTGTATCCCGGCTGCGTATCACTCCAAAACTACTGAATGGATTTCAATGAAACTTAGCATGATTGGAGTTCATACTACAAGGTAGGATAATTTATGCTTTTTATCTCGAAATTCAGTATGGTGCTCTTGGGAGTGAGGATGAATGTCAAAATATACACTTCGTTGTAATTTATTAACGCGTAGTCCGATTTCATACGTTTTTTTTAGGGTTCCGTACCCAAAGCGTAAAAACGCGACCCTATTACTGAGATTTCGCTGTCCGTCCGTCCGTCTATCACCAGGCTGTATCTCAAGAACGGTGATAGCTAGACAGTTGAAATTTTCACAGATGATATATTAATGTTGCCGCTATAACAAAAAATACAAAAATTTGGCCAAGTGCGAGTCGGACTCGCGCACGTTAAAACAAAAAAACAGACCAAATGCGAATGGGACTCGCGCACGAAGGGTTCCGTACCATTATCTGAAATTTTATTGCATGGGTGCCCCCTTAATTATTTATTCTAATTTAACTAATTATATTTAAAGAAAACATAAAACTAAATATTCTGTGAATAGTTAAAGCGTTTACCAGTCACCGTTATTAGTATCGAGCAAGAAACGGTAAAAAAATCAAGGTTGTTGTATGGGGGTACCTACCTCAAATATTTATTTTATTTTTAGTATTTGTTGTTATAACAGCTATAAAAATACATCATCTGTGAAAATTTCAACAGTCTAGCTATCACCGTTCTTGAGATACAGCCTGGTGACAGATGGATGGACGGACGGACGGACAGCGAAGTCTTAGTAATAGGGTCCCGTTATTACCCTTTGGGTACGGAACCCTAAAAAGGTTAAAATATGACGTCTAATGTTGTATAGCTAATGGTACGGAACCCTTCTTGCGCGAGTCCAACTCGCACTTGGCCGATTTTTTTAATTAGAATAGGGGTGCTTTAAAAATTATCACGTAAATATTTCAAAGTCATCGGATTTGCAGTTCAGAAATTTACAGACATCACAACCTAAATATTACGTTCCAAATAACTTGACACCCCGAACGTACAGGAACCTTTCAACATACGGCTCATCTTAAGCTGGCGTTTGCACTTTATCGTATAGGTATAATATATAGGTCTGTAGTCGGACCTCTCCAAAAGACTGATTTTTCAAACGATAAAATACAGTTTTTTTTATTACGATAAGCACAACTTCCCTACGTATATTTTTTATAACATTCAATGCTCTAATCAGTCTAATCTATACCCATAATAGGTTGCAGAAGGCGGGTAGGGAAGCGCGAGGGGTAAGACGCTTACATTTATCTATTTATACTTATAATAAAACTGTAACAGGTCCAATTCTGTACATTGCAGATATTTTGAAAATATGTTTTGAGAGCAATCTGTAGCTGATACTGAAGCAAAAACTGTTTTTTTTTTCTTGCTGTCTGTCTGTATCCCGGCCTCGCATCACTCCAAAACTACTGAATGGATATAATGAAACTTAGCACGATTCGAGTTTATACTACGAAGAAGGACATACGATACTTTTATCCCGAAATTCAGTACGGTTCTCTTGGGAAAGGGGATGAAAGTCAAAATGTACATTTAGTTGTAATTTATTAACGCGTAGTCCGATTTCTATCATTCTGTTTTTGTTACAATAGTGGTTATTTAATTATTTTCCCGTAAATATTTCAGTCCTCAGTTTTGCAGTTCAGAAATTACAGATATCACAAACTAAATATTTCGTTTTAAATAACTTGGACCGCGGAATGTTGAGAAACCCTTGAACGTACGGCTCATCTTAAGCCCACAGGCAGCCCGGAACCCCACGGGAAGCCCGACACCCCACGGACAGACCGGCATCCCACGGGCAGCTCGGCGCCCCACGGGCAGCACGGCACCCTTATTTAGTTTTGCAAGCTTGCTACGATAAAACTCTAAAATGTGGTACATTTGAAGCAGTGATAGCTCAGTGGCTTTGGCTATGGACTGCCGCGCAGCAGGTCCATGGTTCGAATCCCGCCGCTGGCTTGAGCTTCACCGCATGGTGGAAGGGCATTTTTGCGAAGGCCCGCCTGGCTAGCGACCACCCTCCAGTGGAAAATCTGTCGCCAAGCACCTAACGGTGTGTTCCGGCAGCTGTCCTTGAGAGCCAGTAATTCTAGGTTAAGCCTGTTAACACCTACGACCACATCGTCACTTACCATCAGGTGAGATTGTAGTCAAAGGCTTACCTATCAGCAATAAAAAAAACATTCACCACAATCAGTTTTTTAAACTACATAATTATCTTTCTTTTGACGGATACATTTCGGAGACTGCGCAATGAAAGTGCACAATGTAGTCTTAGGTTTTCGCGATTGTTACACTTTGTAATTAAACAACTTTAAACGGTTTAAATCGCGTATATTTAGCATTATTTTTGTCCCGACGTTTCAAACACTTTGTAGTGATCGTGGTCACGGGATGACTGTCGGGACAAAAATAATGATAAATATACCTACGTGATTTAATCCGTTTAAAGTTGGAAGTGCACAACTTTAGTAGATTGTTATACAAGGGTTGAAAGGAATTGGTAACTTTCACCCGCGGTCAGCTCTCTACTTTTCATATCGAATTTAAAGAAAGTAAATAAAGTAGCTTTTCTAAAAATTATTCATTGATAAAATAACATAGTTACTAAAAATTTATTGACAGGTTTGAACTATTTGTGAAATTTTACGTAAAATTTTGTTTGGAATATTTACGGGCGGCTATAGCCCGAATAGGAATCTCTCTGCTTTTCACTACTAATATTAGGAATAAAGATATAAATATAGTATGTTTTTTTATATTATTTATTTTGATTTTAATAACATGAGCAGTATATTTTTAAAATTAATGCAGCTATAGTCCAAGTAGGAATCGATGACTTACATCCGTGTTGAACACTCTACTTTTCATTTAAAATATGAGGAGGGTAAAAAAATAGTAGTTTTTCTAAATATTTACTAAAAATAATAAACATGAGTAGAAGATACAAAGATACACTAGGAGTTAGAACAATGAAATTTAGGGAAAGTTATAATTTTTTTTTTACCTACACTTTATACCCTATATTTAGTTACTACCCTGCCAAACATAGTTGTTATTAATTGTTTTACAACAACAGAATATTTTACAACGAAAAATCTTACACATATAACTTTGTTTACACCAATGTTTTTCCCGGCCTTAGGTGGGAAGGAGCGTCTCCCACCCGCTACTCAGATCAAACAAACACTACTTTCCGAGAATGAGAAATAAAAAAAAAAATCGATCTACCGTCAAACAAACCGCCGTTTTAAAATCGAAATTCTAAAGAAACGCACAAGGTACTTTGCTTCAACATTTATTGTGCGAACCGGGAAAGAACTCTCTGAGTTACTTAACTACTGTCTTCTGGAAAATACAACCCGGGAGTTTTGAAATCCAAAGTAGAAAGCTCCATTCTGAGCTATGGTTTACTATAAGAGTGCTTCACCGCAGACCACAGTGTTGCTTAATATGAGATAAACAGTGCACAAATGTGAATAATTAGTCTGCAAGTACGGCAATCGCGAACGAAGTCGCGGGTACAGCTAGTAAATAAATAAATAAATAAATTATTACCCGCTGGCCACATATTTGATATTAATTTTAACCACTGACGTAAAAGTGTCGCGTATCATAAATAACGTTAAGTGGCAGTTAAGTGACGACGAATTTGGCAAGTCAGTGAGCGCGCTACGGGCCTCGTAATTAATTGCGTTTTATGACTAGCGTTGTGATATAAGACACCACTTGTGATATGGTTAGGATTGGACTGTGATAGACCTGTCAATTGTGTACGCTAGTGGACCTTATTTTAAAACAAACCTCTTAGAACATCGACACAGAACGAGAGTGGCATGGTGGTTCGTTACAATCGTATGTACTTATTAGTACTAAATTGAGGTGTTTTTTTTACCTGAGCGCACAAAGCAACATCGCATGGCAGTTTACGTGGCATTTTCCGTTACATCGCTACTAAATGTTGGAATAATATTGCACCACCCATAAGAAACCTGTAAAAGTTTCAAGGCTTTAAATTAGAAATTAATCAATTTCTTACGGATTGGTACCATGAAACTCCATGCCATGCCATAGAAGTGCCTTATAAAACGAAACAAATTTCCTAATTAAATTCCTCCACGCACATGTACATACACATACACACACCCTCATACACAATACGAACACGCTCAGCACACGTCATACCAAAAGCTTTATCTTCAAACAAACGCACCTCTACGCACACCGTGAGATGCGTCTACATTTATCTAACCGACCAGTAGGTCGAAGTCTTAGCTATGTTTTCAACATGTATACTTTGTAATAAGCATATATAATACTATATTAATCAAAAACTGTATTTGTTGGCAGAAATGTGTTCTGAAATTACAGCAAAACTAATTATAATTTTATGTTCTCTTAGGTTTTCGTGATTATTATACATTAATTAAACTTAAGTTGGTTTTAATAAACCACGATCACTGCAAAGTGTTTAAAATGTCGTCGGGGCAAAAATAATGATACATATACGCTACTTAAACAGTTTCGAAATAATATTGCTACCGTTCTAGGTGTACCCGTATACCTATATCTTAATATGATTACAACCGCTTGCAAGCACATCGCAAAGGGTTAGCGATGTCATTCCGATAATTAAATGTTTGAAAACGTACTTCTTCCAATCAATGAAGTTTAGTTAGTAGTATGGTCGATGGCCGCGTCAAGCATATTCCTATAGCCAGTGCCAGAGACCAGGGCACTCCGATGAATCCGGAGGACGTATGTTTGATGGGCGCTCGGGATAAGAATTTTGTGCTACAATCATTTGTAAATTTGATCTTTGATTAGCACGCTTACGATAGTTCTTGTAATCATATTTAGAAAAATAGTATTTAATTTTTACAATAGACTGCGTAGGTAACGCCGCAGTCAGGAGCAAGTAGCAGAACAACTTAAGACACTTTTTATCTTGATTAATTCAGTAGACTTCGAGGGAGCTCATAAATAGTCCTAATCCCACTCAAGAGTATAAAAATTACCTAAATTATTTACAACCTGCTATTTGTGGTCATCTTCACCATGACCAACGGTATGAAGTAGTCGAAACTCTAGTTGAAACGATCTGACACATTCACGTAAGTTGGCACCACCTTAATTTAATATGAACACGACAAAAACATATAAATATTGTATGACACACTTATACTCAGTTTGTTTTTTAATTATACAGATAAGTATGTACAAATCGTACAAACGATTGCAGTAGAAGAACAGGTAAGTACTATTCAAACTGAAAAAATGTGCTGTTCACATCGTTTTAATGACGTCTCCGTTGAATGTTACTTCACAGGTAACCTTTTTATTCGACGAAATGAACGATACATTGTAAGATTTTTTTAATGACATTACTTTCGTACTAATATAATGTATAATGATGAATGTAACCAAGTTTTTTGCACTACCTGCTCAATAATGTTATAATATGTGTCAAGCAAATTTAACTTTAAAAAAAGTAAGTCATTACAAAGATGTATGTACTAATTTTCTTTAGGTTAGGTTTGCGGTTTAGATTACGGATCTAGTAGGAATAAATTTTGTACTAGATTTCATGACACCCTACTGGACAGTAATAATCTTGATGGAGGTTTCATGTTTGTGCTGTTTGGGTTTGAAATATTTTTGATGCGTGGGGGCCAGAAGCACACAGCACTTACAGATATTTGGGTTAATAAAAGTATTTGGATGAACCGACGGGCAAGTGGGTAAATAAATGCTTGCTGTAAAAATTGCATTATCTGTATTCTATAGCGTAGTCTAATAGTCTAGGTAAAATTAATATGTATAATAACTAATAAAAGGATAATATCATAAAATATTTATTTATTTATGTACCTACACATATTATAGCTAGATTTAAATACAGTTTTTCAATAATCACACAAAAATAATCCGAGCTTGCTCTGTTTTGATCGCTAATTGCGGAATATTCTACAAAGTTTTAATTAATAATAGATGGAAGTTAATAAAGTTCATAATTTTTGAGTAAATTTCTACTCATGAATAGAAAAATTATCCCCAGCATCAGCCCAGAATTTTCCGAGAAATTCAGTATAAGTAAAGATAAGGTAAAATTATGAAATCAATAGGTACCCCAAATAAACAAATCAAAACCTAAAAACCTTCCAACGTAACCACTTCAAGCGCGTAGGCTAAAACAACAAAAAGGTTACTCACATAAATTTACTCACGTAAAACTTTACTAGTTAATCCAATATCTAGACTGTTTTTAAAGGACCCAAGTTTTTCACAACAAAAGGTGTTTGTTACCCGTTTCATAATGAAAAACATCTGCGACAGGCTTGCCACAATACCAAAGCGTTCTCAGAGGATTTAGAACTACGTCTCGCCTAACCCCTTACTCCGGGTATCGGATCAAAGAGTCCGGAGAGATCAAAGAAGGTAATGGTTCTTTTCATTTTGATAAACAACAACAGGTGTCGTTGAATAGAGTAAAACTCACAAATTGATAGGAGCAATTTAGGTATAGACCGTGGTTTGCAGATAATATCTCGTGTCTTCCTTACGTACGACTTACGTTTGCCAAAGACTTGCTGGTATGGGATGGCTTTGTTTAACGATTTAGTAAAGGAAAGAAAGTTAAAAACTAAATCTGTAAGCATATATGTTGATTATGTCCGTGGGGTGCCAGGCTAGAATGTTACCCCCCCCCCCCCCCTCCATTGCTACCTGTGGGTGTCGTAAGAGGCGACTGAAGGTATTATACCGGAAGGTGGGCAGCAGCGCTTTCCGAGGAACTGATATCTTAAAACTACGATCCTCAAGACGCCTGCCAAGCAAGGGGATAATGGAAAATCCCCCTTTAAAGGGAGAGGCTGTGTTCAATTGTGGACAATTCGGCTGATAAAGTACAGTGCAATTTATATACCCAACTATAGGTATATACTACATTTAAATGTTTCAGATCAGTTGCCAAGATTTGGTGTGATAAGTGTCATCTTAAGTCTGTTTAGAATAATGAATATGGAATATTCTAGAAAAACTGTCTTACTAATTTCTTATTTGGCTCAACGAATAAGCTTTGCAATTCAACGGGGCAATGCTGCCAGCATGCTGGGCACGCTGCCAACTGGGAGTGGGCTGGAGCATTTGGAGTGCCTATGAGTCTGCTATGACTTATAGGTTGTCTAAATGCTTTTGCCTTTATTAAAAAAAATACTATGAACTATAAATATAATTCATAGTATTTTGTTTAATAAAGGCATACTGCCGGTAAAAAAAGCTTACTAATTGACTCTGTTGATGCCTTACTATCTTTTTAAATCTATCACAAAAATCATACCACATGTGAAAGCTTTATGTTAAACCTATTAATATTTGATAAAAAGAAAGGACCTACAAAATGATAAATGCCACAAAGTATCTTCAACTTTTTTACAGTTATTAATCATCTTAACTACTCAAAATGTTGTCTTGAGGATTTTTGCAATAGTGTTTCAGAACGTATTTGTATTATACTTAGATATTTTACAAAATATGTAAAATATCATCTGTAAAGGGGTGCCTCTTGGTTGATCCCGGAAAGTTTACCCGCTGGGATTTAAACTGTATACGGTTTAAACAAATATGCAAAATTAGTTTATCCCACTATTTCTAACACTTGGCAGTGATTGTGGCCACCGGTTGACTGAAATATAGTAAGGAAACTTACTGCTATCCGCGACTTCGTTCGCTTGGATATAATATCGAGTATTTTAGTCGTATTAAGTCACTTAACAATATATTCTGTTACCAACCAACACAGGTCTATATAGGTACACATCTAACCACGTGTTTGGTTTTTCCATATTTTACCAATTTATATAACGTACCTACGTATATTGAGCTGGTTACTCGGGAGCTATATACATATTCAAGAGAGGAATCCTTTTATCATAAATTTACTTAAAAACTTTTACTTTACAAAATACCTGAGGTAATTAGCTGAGTAATATAGTTGCTAAACATATAAAAAATGCGGAGCAAAATATAATCATCATCTTTCTACCCTTATCTTACATGAGTGGGGTTGGTAAAGTATGTTTTTATTTCTCATACTTGGAAATGGGCGGGAATGTGTTAGAGATGGGTTTGTAATCAGTTAAACACTGGCATAAAATATCTATTGTACTTGTAAGCATGGTAACCATGGCTATAAACTTATTTATTAGTCTAAGTTTTTTCGTTGCAACATACTCTGCTCTAATAAAACAACGAATAACAACTAACGTCTGTATTTATGATAAAGCTACAAGAACTAAGTAGGTACTTAGTTAATGACAGAATTAATGTGACTTTCTCAAGTATTATTAAGTATATATTTTATAATATGAACTTTTTAGTCACTAATTCTGTTAATAAGGTAGAGAGCCAATGAAAATAAATAAAATACCTGTCTATATATTAAGCAGGATGGCCCGTGGCGGAGAAGCAGTGTATTCGATATTTAAACATTAAAAAAGACAAAATTATTTAGCGGGAATTTAGAAATTTACTAGGTATTGTAATAAAATACCCCAAAATAGTGTAATAATAGTGTATTTCAAGAAATATCCATATGAATCATCGTTCTGAAAATTACTTCGCACATTAGTATTTTCTTAACTAATTATGTGAGTATAATAGTCTTACTTGGAGCAAATTATCTTAATTCGTTCACTTTCCTAGACAGTAAGAGTAATTTTTCGCTTTACTGACCGTAATTACTGGTGTAGGAACTCCTCTCAAAAAAAAACAACACATAGAACTATTCACTTCTTCCCTCCATCTTTTTTCACCGTCCGCGTCTCTCCCAGCAACAATCTTCAAATCAAGATGGCGTTCATCATGGCATCAAATCATGACAATTTATCAAGAGCAACTAATCCCACACTGACGTTTAACAATCAGATATAAGGCACAAACTGAATTAAATATTTAAACAACTTTTGTTATAGCGTTTATTAATTATTTATTCAACATTTTACTACTGTTTGCTTACAGTATATATGTATATAAAGTAAGTACTTAAAAATATCTAACAGAACTTTTCTGTTAGATATTTAAAAATATCTAACAGAAAAGTTCTTTAATTTAAAAAAAAATTCAAACCTCAATTAATCTTGAATTAATATTTAGAAATACTACTTTTTTTTCTTTTCTTATATTCGGAATAAAAAGGAGAGTGTTTAAGACGAGTGTAATTTTATCAATTCCTACTCGGACTATACCCGCATCTTAGGATACTACTCTGATTTCATCGACTATTGAATGTATCAACGTTTATATTAGGTATTTCATTTAATGTTCAAAATAATAATGCACTATATAAATAATATTATTTAAAAAGTCAAGTTAAGTGCCGTGGCCGATAAGATTGTATAAATTTAAAAAGTAAAAAAAGTAAAATTTTTTGTGTGCTTTTTTATTTTAATTTATATATTTTTTCAAAAGTGACAGCTAATGCAATTTTAGTTGTTTAATTATACATCAAACGCAATTAAAGTTTTGCGTTATATTATTGAATACAGAACACCTGCAAACGTTAAATTCTAGCACTTCCAAAAGTACCTAAGCCCATTTCTATATTTAATATGTTACAAAAATCGGATTTACTGCTGGTTTCGTGGGTAAATAATGGTTTCGGCAGGCTTATTACTCATGTTTCTGCTTTTAGTAAGACGTACAAATGTAAAAATATTATGATGAAAATGCCTTTAACCTTTTTGTATATGTAGTCAGCATAATATTTCATTTTCAAGGCACTTTTAACCAGAGACTGTAAAATATCGCCACGCCTATATGAAGGAGTAAACAGACAATGATCCTCATTTTTGCTGCAGATATTGAAGTCAAACATAATATATTATAAAATAATAGAAATACGTAAATAATTTTCATTTTGTTTAATGAAATACTTATTAGTAAACTGAATGGATATTGGCAACGGATGGCTCTGTGAGCACTGTCACATTTCTTAGTATTACTATTATTGTAATCGCACATATTCTCATGCAGAAGTTCTTCCTCTCTATTACAAAACCTAACACCGCTGTCTTAACTCTAACACTTGTAGTGTCATAATTGAAAATAAAATACTATTTTCGAGCATACATTTATATTTTCTAAGAAAGAAACTTGGTATAGAAAATAAAAAGATTTCCTTAACTATTCCGTTAATAATAGATGCCCAAGGTTATATCTAAACATTCCGGATTATAGTTAATAACCAAAACATCTCAGAAAACTTGCTACAAATATTATATTTTACAAACAAATGCACGAGCGCGGATTGAAGCATGTCAAATTATTTGCCGATAAATCGTAGAGTAACATGGATGTTTCGCGAGATATTGTAAACATTCTTTTGGTAAAAAACGTTGCTAGCTGCTGGCATTTTACTACATATTTTGTAATTGCCTGGATGATTAATTGTTACAGTTGGTAATTAATGTGTTAGACATTTCGTATCGTATACACACCTCACACTGCAAAACGAAGCAGCATATGACGCGAAATCTGTTTGTCAAATGGGATATGTCCTACTTAATAAGGTGTTTGCAACAGATTTTCTACTTGAGGATGGTAACTAACCAGACAGACATTCGCAAAATACACTACCACCTTGCAAAATATCGGAGTTTTCGGAGTCTCTCTCTGAGATGCCTAATAAATGACTGTCATCCGACACCAACAATGATAGACGCGAGTGCGTTTCGACCACAGAAAAGAGAAATTTATATCTCTATGGTTTCGACGAACTAGTAAATGCCACGAGCTGTGAGTGTCGGATATAGTTCATCCATCCGAGTAGTGACCGTAGAAAACGTTGCTTATTTTTTTTGTTACGGAACAAGCTCAAGGCCCACCTGAGGTTAAGCTGACTAACTTCTGCCTATAACAGAAGCATTTCATCGCAAGTCACGAATTGCACTGCACCCGTCACCTAGAGACATAGTTGTTAAATCTCATGTGCCTGTAATTTCACTGGATCTCAAGGACTGTTGCCGGAACACACCGTTAGGTGCTTGGCGACAGATTTTCTACTTGAGGGTGGTCGATATCCAGGCGGGCATTCGCAAAATGCCCTTCCACTATGCGGTGAAGCTCAAGACCGCGGCGGGATTCGAACCATGGACCTGCTGCGCGGCAATCCATAGCCAATGCCACTGAGCTATCACTGCTTCAACGTATGTAATCGGCTAGGTAAGCTCCACTACGAGTGCTTCAAACCTATACCATCACTACATAGTATAAAACAAAGTCACTTCCCTCCCGTTATCTGTCTCTATGCTTAGATCTCTAAAACTACGCGGATTTTGATGCGGTTATTGAATAGGTTAGTGAATAAAGAGGAAGGTTTATAATAAATGCATATGAGAAACACTGATATTTTTTTATTGTATATAAAGATATTCTGTAGTATATTTAGTATCAGCATTGCACCCGTGCGAAGCCGGGGAGGGTCACTAGTTCGCAATATATTCGACTACAAAAAGAGCTTTATTCACTTTTATGCTACTGCGAGGACCATTTAGTACATATTGTACGGACTCCAAATAAGTATAATAAAAAAAGAGCATGATTTAATGACATCATAGTACTTAATATTTTGTTATTTTGCAAGGATATCAAAAAGCCGTTTTACTATAGTTATTATCACTATCTACTAGTGAAAATTCATTTGTACGCATAAATTGTCGTTCGCTTCAGTTTTATACATTACGCACGAATATTATTGTTTATTTCACTGAACACAGAATCAGTTATTTAGTGGATACTCATGTTCTTTTTAGTCAACAAGTTGCTGTTTATGCGATGTATATTTTAGACCATTCATTATTCTGTTGGTTTTCTTTTATCCGGTACCGTGGTCCTGTATAAACATAATAACTGTAAGTTCAGCATATTTCAGTTGGACAGGAATTTGGGTTGAGCAAAAAAGGGCCTTCTTCGTATTAAAAATGTTAACCCAAGCCAGTGAAATATAAAATTTTGAGATATACTACTATTTGTAAATATTAGCAAATCAACACAATCGAATGTTTTGAACGTGCCTGAACTGCTTTCACCACTAGACTTTACTAATTTGTTTTATAATCATATGTTTGTAATGAAACCGGCTGCCTTTTCTTTTAATCTAGAACATTCCTGCTTGGCGGGTGAAGGGTCGTTACTTTGGTATGGTACCACCAAAATCATATCACCTATATCGACAACTCGTTTAGCAGACTTGTTTAAGTCAAGGCAGTTGGTTTTACGACACATGTACAGGTTTTAATTAAACGAAACCTATTTTAAGATTAGTTTGTTAGTTACATAGTTCTTTAGTAACTAAACATTTAAATTAATATTAGGGCAAAGGTACATATATTTACATTGCTTGTAAATAGGTAGCTTTATCTTTAACTATATATATAAATAATTATATATAAAGAGGAAAGATTTGTATTTTTGTATGTAACGAATGAACTTACAAACTACTAGAACGCTTTGAAACATTATTTCACCATTAGAATACTAAATTTTTCTTGATAAAAAAAAGATATAGAATATTTTCAAAAAAATGAGAGATCCATATGACCATATAACTTCGATAATGTAACCCAACGCGTGAAAATAGAAAAAAACCGTTATATCGCGTATGCTGCGGATATGATTGACAATAGATTAAAGTAATGCATTTACTACACTTTTATGGCAAACATCAATATCATAAAAAATGCGTAATACCTTTTGGCTAACTATTACAGTTATGTCACAATAACTACTTTTTTATGTGTTTAAATTTATAATCTGTGAAATTTTGGTAAATACCCGTGCGAAGCCGGGGCGGACTCAAATTTACATTCGTATAACTCTTAAGTTTGCCATTCTAAGAATAGGAGCATTTTTTTTATTTTACATAGTTTTGCGTCAGTTTAGAGTGCACTAAGTGGTACATGATCACTAATTATGCATGGATTTTAGTTGAAACAGAATAAGAACTACCATTATTATCACCTCAGTTTAAGCTTAAATTTAAATTAATGTACAATATAATAACGTTAATCTGATTTTTTTAATATTTCTATATAATTTTAAGTCAAGATGATACCTAAATATACGTAAAACTCCCCCCAATTTACACCAGGTTGTACTTATCAGTACTAATATTATTAATGCGAAAGTAACTCTGTCTGTCTGTTACGCTTTCACGCCAAAACTACTAGACCGATTTGAATGAAATTTGGTATGAAAATAGTTTGAGACCCGGAAAAAACATAGGATAGTTTTTATCTAACTGCGCAAAAAGAGGTTAATGTTTTTGCGCGATAACCGACATACGCGCGGGCGGAGCCGCGCCCGGAAAGCTAGTTTAAAAATTAGGTTATAACTATTTTTAATTAAGTCCCAACTGTATTTTACTTAATTTTTAACCGACTTCCAAAAAAGGAGGAGGTTCTCAATTCGTCTGTATTTTTTAACCGACTTCCAAAAAAGGAGGAGGTCCTCAATTCGCCTGTTTTTTTTTTATGTTTGTTACCTCAGATCTCTTGACTGGGTGAACCAAGTTTGAAAATTTATTTTTTTGTTTGAAAGCTAATGCTTGCCGTTTGGTCCCATTTTAAATTTCAACAAAATCGGTCAAGCCGTTTTTGAGTTACACTAAAAAGATTGAAAAAAATTTTTTAACAAAAAATGGAACCGACTTCAACACCCAAAAGTGCGAAATATGTTGTCGAAGTCGGTACCATGCGCACAATATTGTGATAATAGGTACTTTTGAACCATCATGGTACTGACTTCAACGACAAGTTATTTCTCACTTTTGGGTGTTGAAGTCGGTTCCATTTTTTGTTAAAAAATTTTTACTTAAAATGTGGTGCATAATTGCGTCCATGGTGTATGTTTTTATAGTATTGTTTATCCTCCTAACTATCAGATGCCTTCGCAAAGAACAAAATGATGCTCATATCCTCGGATTACCAGTTAAAAGATCTAATTATGCCCGAAAGACCTTCATAAAGATCATTATATATATTGTCAGTAAGCCCCGAGCGTATGATATGCATTAAATATTTTAGAATATACTTTGAAATTTTTATTAGAACAAACATGTTCATAGTAAGGAAGAAGTGTATTTATATATGAATATATATTTGCACTAAGTAAAAATATCCATATTTATGTTATTTAAGGTTTGATTGAATAATATATTGCATAAATATGTGGACAATACCTTCAAAATTTTCGCTCGAAAATAAAACTCGAACTTATTGCGTGACGCTTATTTGATAATCACGCATGCTTGTAAAAAAGCTGAAGTAAAGTTGGAATGTTCTCAGCCGATTTTTATCAGGAAATAATTCTGTTTCCTGTCACGAAAATTTTTACTACATTTGGATTTCTTATAGGTATACAAAATCATATTAATTGGCAGCATATAGTTGAGCGGCTCGAAGCTTGTACTACTCAGAAATATATATGTATAGTAACTATCATAGTTCTCTTGTATAATTAGAATATGTAATCGTAAAAGCCATCTTTTGTTATCAAACTCCAGTCTGGTACTGAGAATTACAATGAAATTTGATCCATTTGTCGTCGAGCTCTGTCATAACTAATGACCAAGAAAAAGGATAAACTTGTTAGCTTTCTGCCTCGTAAAGGTGAAAAAATTAACGCGAGCCTACCTGCGAATGTTATTTTCATTGACTGATTCCAATATGTTTTTCCCTTAAGGAGGTTGTGAGTGATCACTCTGTCTCTGCATGGGGAAGTTATGATCTTATATAATTAGTACTATAGTGCGCGCGGAACTAGTTGTCCGCGCCTAAGGTATGTAAGCGGTGGGACGGGAGGCGGGGGTGCTTCTCAGTGTACGTATATTACTTAAGTGTGTGTGTGTGTACTCAGCTGCAGCGTTGCGAGTACACACACACACTGAACTGAACACCTATACCTAAATTAATCAATTAGCCTTTTTTATTTCTTTTTTTTTTTTTTTTTTTTATTGCCGTTAGGCTAGCCTTTGACCACTATCTCACCTGATGGTAAGTGATGATGTGGTCGAAGATGTTGTTCAGGCTAGCCTAGAATGACTGGCTCTCAAGGATAGCTGCCGGAACACACCGTTAGGTGCTTGGCGACAGATTTTCAACTTGAGGGTGGTAGCTAGCCAGGCGGGCATTCGCAAAATGCCCTACCACCATGCTATAACGACTGCCATCCTAAGACAACAACCGGGACCGACGGCTTAACGTGCCCTCCGAAGCACGGAAGCGCTCAGTAGTATGTCACCAGCGGTCACCCATCCAAGTCATGACCGAGGCGGCGTTGCTTAACTTTGCTGATCGATTCAGAACGGCCAAGCTAACCTCGCTACGAGCGCTTCAAATCTTTTTTTATATCTATTTCTTTTATTATATCTTATTTCTTCAGGTAACATGTTTTTTTATTGTATTTTTTATTTACTTTCTCTTTAAAATCATTTTATTTATTTTTCGACTTTGATTCCATCTAGAAATTCAAACAAATTTTAGCTTTATTAATATGGCACATATACATTCTACACAGAAAAAATAAGTTTTGTCGTGTTAAAAACTATGCTGACATTGTTTACTAGCCCGCATAAGCAACATACATATTCACAAAGTCGCCGAGTCACCAACATATTGTAAGTTTCGAGTTGCATGTAGATTAATATTTTAAAGTTATAGCAAATATAGCGCATAGTCTACTTCAACTTTATCGCTTGTTAGTATTCTCATTCTTGTCTATTAAAGCTAAAATCAAATATAATTTAGACTCCATTTAATCGTTTGCATAAGTTTCAAGTCTTGGAAATCAAATTTTAATTATACTACATACTACGGGTCGTATGTAGTATGACTATCATGCGAGGTGTCATGTCTAGAAATCTTTAAAAAGGATATATATATATATATATATATATATATTATAGACCAATTTTTTTCGAGGGTATCATTTTATAACCTTCTCACTAATGTAATGAAATATTTGGAATTTCTTTATAGGTTCATTTTAAAACCACAGGTGTACACAGTATGTAAATAAAACATAATAAAATAACAGCTAAGTTTAGATAAGTGGCACTGGCGCAAGGGATACAAAGCTGAAGGAAATAAACAGTTTTTGGTTTATGCATACACACAAAACCATTTTTTTATCTAAACATAATACTTTGTATAAGTGTTATATATTGATAAAGTTCTAAGTGCGAATCGCACTTATGGGACTTATTTGTCTTCTGAGATGTCTCGCTATTTCGTGGAGAAAAAGACTTAAAGGCAAACCACCTTATCAACAACATTAAGAGTTAAAAACAGCTTCGGTAGTTACCAAAAATGTAAAACACATGTACAACTACAACGTGTTTACGTGTTTTCTTCCACATTCCAACCAATACTGTTTTAACCTAATCGTGGAATTTCTTCTAATGTTATCGCATCAAATCAAATTAATCAATCGCACACAGGAATGTACATTGATATCGTATTCTTAAATCCCATTAGCTGTCTATCACAACAGCAAAGAAAAAATTACACAGAGGAATAAAAAAACAAACAGTTGTAATGCGCAACAAAAATAACTCGTCGTTCCGGGAGTACGAGCCATTAATTTGAATTGTATACATTTAGGCAGCGATGTAGAAGATGAATTTTATTATGCTTACCGAACTGACCGTGCTTGAGTGATATCAGCTGCAAGCTATCTGCTTTCAGGTTCTAACTGATACATTAATGGCGTTGGTAAAGTGTATTTATTCTTACTATTCCGCGCCACGAATAACACAACAATTTTAAATAACAGAAAGGCTAGACTAGTTTTAGCATTGATATTACACTGTTTTAGCTTTTGGTAATTGATATGGTTGAAGGTGATTATGCTTAACATTGAATAAGACATGGCATATAACATTGAGCGCCTGGTTAGGTTTGGTTATGGCAGTTGGGCAAGCAAGCATATACAAAACGCTCTACGTAACTCATTGAATATAGAAATAATTAGACTTGAATATGAGTTTCGTAGCCCTACATATGTACAGCCAAGCGTGATTAAGACTCGCACATCAAAAGTTCCATACCAACACAAAAATATCTTTATAAAATCTTATAAAATAATATTATATACATGATATATTTGAATCAATCATTTAGTTCATTTTCCTTCATTCTAGAATTCAAGTTACTTCACTAGCTCGGTCAACCGGTATTTGAGAAATCTTAAGCCTTAATACTAAACACTTTCTTCTAACGGAAAAAACACTTTCTTCTTACCTGGAGGAGATCTTACTTCATGTTAGATATACCTTTTTATATCTACGCGGCCAAGCGACAAGGAACACTACGTACTCGTGTTGTGTCTGCGAATCTTTAAAATCTCACTCTCACATATACTCTGAATAATATAGTACTCTACTCATAGTGTATAAATAAGTAGGTACCTTTTGATATCAAACGCTTTCATTAAATTACGCGTTGCCGTCAATGATCGATTAATGGTTGTGTGTGCTGCATGATCGATTCGAATACTGATATTGACTTTTGTGCCTGTACTTATATCTCCAGCGATTCATATAGAAAATGATTGTGGAAATCAAAAGCATGCATGATGATCTAAACTCCAAGTCCCTGCTTTATGTCTTTTCCGGTAATATGAAATTTCAAAACTGTTTTTTATTTATTAATTGCTGATAAGCTAGCCTTTTACCCCTATCTCACCTGTTTAGGCTAAACTAGAATAACTGGTTCTCAATTATTGCTTCCGTAACACGTCGTTAGGTGCATGGTGACCGATTTTCTACTTGAGGGTCGCAGCTAGGTAGGCAGGCATTCGCAAAATGCCATACCACCATGCAAATACCCTATACCACATGCATTATCATAATCACCGAAAGTTACTTATTCAAATATTAGCTATCATAAATTTAATATCATTAACTTATATAAAACATTATAACTGCTGATAGAAATACTGAAAGGTCCAAACCGACATTAATTTCTGAGAGATTTTGGTACAAACCAGCTCAAATAATACCTTACTGAAAACAGTAGGGTCGTTAACGTGTATTAGTTAGTTAATATAAATTTTATATCCCTTTGAGTCATTTACGGAAATAGGTAAGACCCTACTATTATGGGTGACATCATAGAAACTCCTAACAAAATATGCAAATTTGGTTACTCAAGAGCCGTATTGTCTCATAACTTTTGATGATCCTGTGATATTAAAAATATTGCATCATTTCCTTTTAAGGCAAACGCTAAAATGTTTGGAGGTACATACATAATTTTATTATTATGTTGGTTTTGTTGCTAGATTGTCTAACTATTGTACTTGATTACGTAAAACGTGAGATATATTATTTAAATTTTTTACGGGTAAACTTAATAAAGACGGTTGTCGACGGAAGTTTTTGTGGGAGTAAATTATGGCCTCCAATAACTGTTAAAGATAATACAAGCAATATGATTTTAAACTTGCAAATGGCTACAAAAATCAGCTACACAAATGGTCCTACTTATATAAATTAGTATAGTACCTTAAAATGTAAATAGAATGTTTGCTAGAAGTGGATATTTATTTTTTTACGAATTCCGTTAAGATATTAAGTATTGTACTTATTCATGTTGCAAAAACACCATTCCATATAATTTTCTGGTGCACAAAATGAACTGGAAGGTCGGCTATCGACGTTTCATCTGGGCCACTTATAGAATTGCGTGTAGCTATTCTTTGTCTGATTCCTAGATAACCTGTAGAAGTGTGCTGTAAAGATATCACGCTCTGATCAAAGGTTTTCATTGATGTATAAGCCTTGTGGTTGTGTAGCTAATGTAGTGGAATATATTGAATGTCGTCAGGAAATTAGCGCAATAATAGAAAGTGCGGAATCATGGTATGTGTATGTGCTCGGCTATTTTCATATATTCATCCTGATAGATGTTTCGGTATATAGTTTATTGACTTTTGTGGTAATCAAGATCACCACAAAGTCAAAATATTCACAGTCAAAGTAATTACTCACAATTAACGTGGATGCTATGTATCTAAAATAAAATATTATGATTTGATTTTGGTGCTAAACTTAGGTGCAGTCGTGGTGGTCAAGACATTTTATGTTGTTGAATTTTATTTGACAGGTCTGGCTACTCCGGGTAACAAGCACGGCAATGAGCAAAGAAAATGTCGTGGAGGTGGGATTTACTGTACACAAATCCTACACTGCTTATACGAGTGAAGTACCTACTCGTATATATCTAAAGCACCGCCGCCGGCTTACAAGAAACACTCTAGGAGTAGAACGCTTCGTAGGGCAGACAACACCGGATGGAAAGAGGGTTAATCTAAATTCTGTCCCAGAATGTGACATGTCATGAACAGTGTTTTAATTACAGAACTTTCGGTGAGCATGATTGATCGCAAAAAATTACTTAGATTCAGCTTTATTTATTGATGATAAAAATAGCCCATAGCCAAAAAAAGAGTAAGTTCTTCGAAAAAAGAAAATCCGAAAAATTTAAGTCATTCGAACGTTCATGGGATTCGAACCCGCGTCCATCCCAATTCATTGGTTAAAGACAAAGATAGGAAAAATTTGAGTTATGGACTCATTGTCATGTTAGCTCAGTTGGATAAGAGCATACCCCGGCTAAAGGGGTTAATGGACGTGGGTTCGAATCCCGCATATGACATAAATTTTTCCACTATAGATTGAACTATAGTTGAACTATAGATGTCGCTCCATCCCAATACGATGGTTAAAGAGAACGATAGGAAAAAAATGAGTTATGGACTCATTGTCATGTTAGCTCAATTGGATTAGAGCATACCGCGGCTAAAGGGGTGGAGGGAAGCGGGTTCGAATCCCGCACATGGCTTGAATTATTCCTCTCGTAAATTTGTAATTTTGTAATGTCATCCGCAGAGCATGCGTTATTGCAAACATATATAAAAATATTAAAAAATAAATGTTTGGTCCCATGTTATAGAGCTATATTTCTTCCGAAGTAATATATTTTTTTATTATACTAGGCCACACTAATTGGACACACATGTTTAAGTAAAATTTAATAAGCTATATTACTTTGAACTTATAGCTACCACCCACTGCTTTGCCTGCATGGAATTCAGGTAAATTGCGGTCCCTTCCTGGAACTCGGTAAATTGGGGTAAAAAGTATACCTACTCTTTACTTATCCAGGAAATATAAAAAATGTGAGCAAAAATCCGTTCAGCCAATAAATATTCAGACACATATAAACATTTGCTCTCTATTTATTTTATAATCCTATAATAATGACAATCAGACACTGGAATTTAATTTGTTTTCTGGAAACTTTTTCGTATTTTAAAAATATTTTGGAAAAATGATCTGTGTGATAAATTTAGCAGTATTTTAATAAAAAATATTAAAAATATTATTTTTTATTCTAAAAAAATAAAATTCGTTTTACAATTTTCTGTGCGAGTTTACCTAAAAAGATTTTAACAGAAATAGACTTTGAGACCCAAACTAGGCGGGAGCCTGTGTCTTGGGGCTCTGAGTACGATTATCATTTGTAGGTATTGAAACAAAACACTTGTAAATTGTCTAAATACTAAATCCTCTTGGTTATACAAAACAGAACATAAATTAATTAAAGTAAGTTTGAACAATTGGTTATCTTTAGAACTATGAGAGATATTTAGGTAGTGGGTAGCATTTATTTTTATTACAAAGATTTTAAATGTTTATGAATTACCTAGATGCGAAGGGAATGTGAAAGAGTGTGGGTAGCACATGTGTAGTTGTTTGAATTTGTGTGTATGAAGTGTGATGTGCTATGTATATATATGTATATGAGTGAAGGTGGAATGCTTAGGTACCTCAATTCAATTAAATCAAGTCTTCCGTTTCATCGTAGGACAGGTTTAGAAGCCAGGTTTTAACTGTTTTCTTACAATTAAAAACGTTAGAACCTTTAATGAGACAAACATCACAAACTTTGTTGTATGTATTAGCATGAGCAAAAGCTGGACTTCTACGAGATAATAATGATGTAGCAGTGGGGACTGGAAGTCGGTAGATACGCTTGCTAATAAGAGTATTATAGTCGTGACCATAGAGATATAAATTGCTTTCTCTTTTCTGTGGTCGTGACGGCTGAGCATCGATTTGTGTGCTTGCACTGTTGCTGCTAGTACAAAGAGTTGACGCATTCTCAGAACTTTAAAATCATCATAAATAGAATCAGTAGGGTATCTGAAAGGTTTCTTCAAAATGACTTTTATGAGTGCTCGCTGTGCTCTTTCAGCTGTCATAAAATAAGTTTTTCCGGCGCTTCCCCAGACAGAAATGCAGTATTGCATAATAGATTGGCATAAGGCCATGTATTTTAACACCATTGCTCGTAAAGTGAGCTTTATCATATCGTTCTTAGGGCCATAAACCGAACTATAACACCCTCGTACTAGATATAATAGAATTATTCCTTTACAATAACAGAATTATCCCTACAAAGTTAAGTTAGTACCTAACTGCAAATTATATGCAAGTAAACAGAGTATTTTAAATTTCGCCGGGTTATACAGATTTGTTACAACAAAGAGGTTTATATGTAATCAAACACCAAACTTTTGCCGCGCGCAAAAAAAAAAAACTTGCGCGCCATTTTCCATAATTTGTATGTTGTTGGTATCGCATTTGTGCAATATATTTTTTTTCCTGAAAAGGGTGTTGGAAAAGTGCGTATGAAAGTTATAAAACTTGTGAGCAACTTGCTCATTATACGCTCGGCTAATTTACGCCCTCGCCTACGGCTCGGGATGCAACCCACAGCCTCATGTATAATGAAGAAGTTGCCCACGAGTTTCATAACTTTCATACGCACTTCTCCAACACAGTTGAGAGGAAAAAAAAACTTAGCTCACTTGTATCATAATAAACTATTATTAAATTATTAATGACAAAAAAGATGCTAATAAATATAATATTAGAAATTAATATAATTAAGATTGTTATTATTTTTATTAAAATAATTATTTACATTAAATTTTTTAAACTTTTTGATGGAAGTCAAATATACTTCTTATATTATATAAATTTTAATTAAAGCTTTAGGTAGCAAATTAATATACATTTTCTTAAGAATCCAAACCTAGAGTAAATTTATTACAATAGTTTTTTTATGCAAATTTTGAGGATTTACTTATCATAATTTATTGTATATTGTATTTTATATTCATTCTTTAAGCCTTCTTACACTTAATTTGATCTAAAACTTTGTTCAAGTTAAACTTAAAAAAAAATCGAGCTTAGGAGTCAAGATATCAAGAACATCTGCTGGAAGATATTTATCGGTGCTTGGTGACATATTTTTTAATCGAGGGTGATAAGCGATCACAATATTATATTCGTGTTATGATTTCAAGGCAAAGTGTCAAAATATTTTTCATTATAGCCCAAAAATAAATTAAAATATATTGCACAAATGCGATACAAACAACATACGAAAATTATGGAATAGCGCGCAAGTTTTTTTTGCGCGCGGCAAATGTATGGTGATTGATTACATATACTTAGCCTTAAACCTCTTTGTTGTTAAAAATCTATATTACCCGGTTAAATTGAAAATGCTCTGTTTACTCGCACTATAATTTGCAGTTAGGTACTAACTTAACTTTGTGGGGATAAATCTATTACGCATTAAATTAGTGTATAATACTTTTATGCACGAGGATGTTATAGTTCGGTTTATGGCCCTAAGAACGATATAATAAAGCTCACTTTACAAGCAAGGTTGTTGAAAATTGATACATATCTATATAGTATAAGTGTCTCACCGCAACCGCAATTTCATTAGTCGTACACTACATTCAAAACGATCAAAACATTGCTACGAGTAGATACGAGTAGACTATAATCGTCCGTACACATGTTAGAGCACGATAACACCGTAAAACGTTCAGTTTATTGGAAATTATCGAACTTACTTCGCACTTTCGCACAGCCGACCACCAACCATCGACCGTTACCGTTGCCAGGATTGATTTTACTGACCAACCTTTATTTGACTAGCAAACTTGGTAGCTTTGATGTTTCATTGAGAATTTACTGTTGGTTTTGACTGGCGTAGTCCAGATACATTCATCTTTAAAAATGTATACGAACTATTAATCCTGAGACCGGGATTTAGGTTATTTAAAAAAGATTTTATTTTTTAAACTATAACTAGACTTATGAAAATGAATGGCAATAATGGTATGTGGATGTGGATTGAGGCAGGAGGGTGAGGTGTCTGAGAAGAAATGACTGCTGGCTTAGCTCAAATGCATAGATTTAGGATAGGTAAGCAGAATAGTAGAGAGAGTGGAGGTATAACAGAATGTTTAATATCCAAGAATATTAAAAAAAAATTACGATGTTAATATATGTTCATGTGAAAGTCATTAAAATGGCATCCTTAGTAAGTGATTAAAACTATATTTATAACAGTTCAAAAGATATTCAAAATCAAGTAGGAAATCCCTTTTTAACAATATATAAATACGTTTTAAATCACATATTAAGATATATGAGATATAAAAAAGATTTCTGAATGACGTTGATGACATTGAGAGGAATATTTTTTTTATGCCTAATAGGTTAGCCTCAGCTATTACCTGATTGTAAGTGATGATGTGGTCGAAGATGTTGTACAAGCTTACCTAGAATTACTGGCTCTCAAGGACAGCTACCAGAATACACCGTTAGGTGCTTGGCGGCATTGTCTTTATATATTGTTTTTTTTATTATTCTTATTTATAGTCATTATCACATATTAACATTACTATGTTATTGATATGAACACACAAGGATGGAAAATAATGATTATAATCATTGAAGTGACTAGGCTCAGAGTGCTTGAAAGTTTAAGCAAAAAGGTTGCATGTTGTTAAAATATAAAAGAAATGTAATTTTGTTCTTTGACCAATAACCCTATGGATTCCTTTCATGAATTCCCCAGCCGGCACGTCCGGAATAATAAGTAGTAGACGCCGCATACCAATATATGTTGGATTTTTGGAGTATCTCATCGGATCCATAATTCCGTAACTATCCTCGCGTTAACGATGATTGATAATTTATTAGAGATAATACCTTGACATCATAAGGCCGGTTTTCAATAATCAGATAGTTATTATTCCTAGGAATAAATATATGCAAACCAATATTGAAAGAATGTTAATTTAACGTCAAAAGAGATGGCGATTTAACGTCCTAAACTAACGTATCGAAGTTAGTATTCGTAGAAGCTCACGAAACCTTTATAATATTGTTGCGACTTTTAGGTCGTAAACTTTTTCAATAATTTTAGACAAGCTACATAGAAAAGAAAGAAAGAAAAATAATTTTATTTGGCACATAAAGAAAAAATTTACAACGAAAAAAAGACAGATAAGAGCAGGATTGAGCCAAAAAGGCCTTACCTCAGCACAAATGTCAGGTGCTTGCAAGCAACTGACGCTGATTTTCAGGCAAATCCTTGCAGGTGACGAAATAATCAACTTGTTACATAGTTACATACGACATAATCTTATTTATACATACAAATACATTAATTGAAGAGGTAAGAATGTGAGACTATTAACATTATTTACTTTAAAAAGTATTTAACATCAAAACACCATATAAGCTACTTACGAATAAAATACTAATAAATATAAAAATAACATATTATATAAGTATAAGTATACAAAAATGCAAAAAATAAATAATAATAAAATAAAATAATACAAACAAAAATTACCTACATATAAAATTAAAATAAAAATACAAATACATACTTGTTAACTTAGCCAATGTTTTCACCATATCCTTATTAATTCCGTAGAAACTTATAGAAAATATTTTAAAAATATGAAATTATTTATAGAAAAGAAAAATCTATATTGATATTTCCGTGCTTAATCTGTTCGCTACTCAAAAATGATTTTAAGTGAAGCTTAAATGTGTGAAGTGTTTTTTGTTTCCGAACGGGTGGTGGCAGATTATTCCAGCACTTCGTAGCCGCATATCGAAATCCACCTTTAAAGCCAACAGTTCGATGCCGTGGTATGGAAAGTTGCAGAGTTCCATGCCTACGCGGGCGCTGGCTAACATCAGAAACCCAATAACATAGCAGTTGTATTCCATTCAAAATTTGCTTTATGCGTTTCTAGTGGTAAAGTACTACTAATATGAGTGTGATAAGTAGTGTTCGGAGTAAGCAGAGCTTTTGTTAGTAGGTACTTTTGAAATATTTCATGTATGGAAATGCCTGAGATTTTAGGATCATTGGAATTTATTTATATAATAAAATTGACTTATTATTGTAGTGTATTCATTCATAATCACAATACAATAGAAAACACAACCGAAAGCACTCTACACGCTCAACACAGTGAACCATACTATTGTTACAAGATATAGAAATAGACACAAAAAAGTCGCAAGCGCTGCCGTCTTCTATAAGATTTTCACGAGAGAAGCAATGGTGGCCGAGTGGTTATAACTATGGACTGCGGAGCCGCAGGTCCATAGTTCAATCTCTGCCACTGGCTTGAGCTTCAATGCATGGTGGACGGGCATTTTGCCAATGCCCACCATCAAGAAGCAACCACCATCAAGAAGAAAATCTCTCGCCAAGCACCTCTCAGTGCGTTCCGGCAGCAGTCCTTGAGAGAAAATAAAATTACAGGGACATAATGATACTTACCAACTATACGTCTCAGGGTGACTGACGCAGTGGAGTTCGTTACTTGTGACGAAATGCATTTGTTATAGGCAGAGCATACCGCTTAACATCAGGTTGGCCCCGTACCTGTACCGTCACAATAACTTAAAAACTAATTAATAAAAAAGAGATAGGTAGCTACTATTTGGCAACATTGCATAGGATTATAGTAGACATTGCTAAACAAATGCCATAGAACATATAATAACAGCTTATGTTCAAAGTTTTGAATTATACAACAAGCTCCAACTCTGCTAATGCTTACGTCTGCGTTGTCTTTTGTCGATTTTGTCATATCTACACAAAATCGGCTCACATGCAACTACACTCTAGCACATATGTTTTAGTAAACAAGCAACACAAATTCCTATTGTGAATAATCCACCCGCTTTCTTTAATGTGCTCCCTGACAGCGGGCTCATTCTCAGTTACTACCGTTGACGGATAAACGCCACGTATCTCATCCTGGAGAGAATTATAACCATGATTTACCCATTTACCCCCGCTGTCCATGTTTTGGACGGTTCTTTATGAACCCACATTTTCCTCATTTTTTAAACTATCTCTTATCTTGTGGAAACAGGAAAATTCACAGTGCAAAGGAGTAGTGATGGAGAACATCAGTATGTAGATTACGAAGTCACACTATAGTTTTGTCTTCTATTTAATAAAGTGCTTGAAATTTTTGGTTTTATTAACATAATATTTTGTTTTATGTGCTTATAGTAATATATAGTAATTTACTCGTAAATATTGGAGTTAACTGCTCAGATTTCATCATCAGGTTAGATATTTGATTATGAAGTCCGTAAATGAGTCCAGTAGGCAATCAGCCTACTGGACTCATTGTTAAAGTTGTTTAAGAGCAGGCAGTCAAAAATAATTCCCACGCTAGCTCCGCCCATGCAGCGCAACGATCCCCGCTGCACCGAACGAGGCGATGTGCAGCAGCGGCGCACGCGTCTCGCTTATAAACATATTTGTATACTTGATATTAGATTCGCGAACACAGATACCATTGAGACGATATCAACTTTTTTTATAATCTTATTCACGTGACGAATTTCGATATATAAAGTAACTTTGTATATACTGCAATTGATGTCACGTTTTTATTTTTATCAACATTACTAATATTTCTTAGTAAGAAATTGCTTATTTGATATACTTTTCAAAATTATTCTTACGGTCGACAGACTTATTACTTATTACCATATGTTCATGTCTGCTCGACTTTATTGGTATATATTATTGGTATATCATATTATACATATTTCACTGACTTCCCGATAGAAAGAGGGTTCTTAAATTGACTTGTCTATTATTTATTTTATGTTTGACCACACATAACTTTTTTACTGAACCTTACAATATAGAAGATTATTTTTTTGCTAGTACAGTTTAACTCTTTATTGGTTTCATTTTAATTTCATCAACACCGGCGAACGGTTTGCCAGTTACAGTCAACTTACTAAAAAGTAATTTGCCAAAATGCCTTGACGATCGCAGTGCTTCTAGCAACTAATGTAAGTGGCAACTATGAATATAGATGAAAGTTATTGTTCAATAGTGATAAAAACACAAATTTGAGATCATATCGAACCGATATCAACCAGTTATTTCAGACTGTTTAATTTAAAAAATTGTTTTCAAGTCTTTTTTTTTTAAGTTTCTTTGCTATGTTGTTGCGTTGCAGTCTCCGTGTTTATAGAAAAAAACATACTGCACCAAACCAACATAAGTGAGACAAGGGTCGGAATATGATGGTGGTACATAACAGCCCAAACGGCACGATATATATTGATAAATGGGGTGTTTTTAAATTCTCCGTAGTAACGAAAGTAATGTTACTTGGCATCCGCGTGGACGATAATTTATGAATGAATCAACATTGTTCTCAGTATCTTGGAATGTGATTAATCAGATTACATGTTACACATCATTAGAATAAAGTAAAATACCATCAAATTGAATGAGCAAAATATTATATTATATTCGGTGAATATGGGTACAATTGACCTGAAATAAATGGATTTGATTTGATTTCATTAAATGTTAGTTGTGGGCAATATATTTTACCACGACTCGTCATACAAATATGAATTATAGTTTTTCATAACTGTGCTACTGTACACGTTCCCATAATAATATAATGCAGGTTGTTTTTTTTATTGCTATCATATAATTTTTGACTATTAATTACTTATGTTGAAAATATGTTCGTAATTCGTATACATCCTATTTCGTTTAATTTTTCAGTTACAGTGGTTAACAGAAAGGTGTTATTTTACTACCACTCTGCTTTCATATACCAACTATGGTAAAAATTAGACCAACCAGATATATATCTAGCCACTTCTAAACAGCAGGATAAGATTTTTTTTTACCAAACTTGCAGAAGAGTCTACATACGCAATTGTAAGGGCCTTAAACTTTGGGATATTTTATGAAAAAAACACACAGCTGCAGAAACATTGTAGGGAACATGTTATACAGGCTTTTTTAATGAAACATGGCAGACAAGTGAGAGGTACTGGAACAGGTGACTAAATTAGACTTTAAAATAAAAATAGTGGATTCTTAGATTGTTAGTAAGTGGTATAGTCTACAGAGGTTATCGACAAATTAAGTTAAGATGTATATAAATTAACAAAAAATCATTTATAAAATAAAAAATATATTGTTTTCAATTTATACAGTTTTAATGATATGCAAAAGTGTGCGTGAGAAATAACGAGTATCGGAAACGGAAAGTTAAGTTTTTTTTCAAGTTTGCAGTCCCCGTGACCACGATCACTGCAAAGTGTTTGAAACGTCAGGACAAAAATAATGATAAATATACGAGATTTAAACCGTTTAATGTTGTTTAATTACTATGTGTAACAATCGCGAAAACCTAAGACAACATTAAGTTAAGAGCCCTTATTCCAGCAAAGCCATTTTACAGCCCTTTTCTCAAGGCTGGTGTGGCTAAAGTATAAAAGTTTTTGTTTTTTAAATGATGCAGGAAGAAAGTTTATTGTTTTTGTAATTGAGTGCATTAGCCATTATTGGAGTACAAAATTTTATGCCCAAGGCGGGAATCGAACCCGCGTCCTCCGATATCGCGTTCGATTCCCGCCTTGGACATAAAATTTTGTACTCCAATAATTTGTTTGATATGATTTCGCTTAGCACGCGATAGTGCTTGTAATCATATTTAGAAATATAGAAGGGTAGCAACATCATACCGAGAGTTAAGTGTTTGAAAAAATACTTCTTTCGATCAGATGAAGTCTTGTAGTCTGGTTGATGGCCGCGCACCGTCCCCTATGATGGTTAAAGTAATACAATTGGAGCACAAAGTTTCGGCAGAAATGCCAATGTCCAGGTGGCTTAGATGGTGTTAAGCATCCGACGCGATATCGGAGGACGCGGGTTCGATTCCCGCCTTGGGCATAAAATTTTGTACTCCAATAATTTGTTTGATATGTATCTATCTATCTAAAGCCGTTCCGCCAACAGGGCAGTTATACAAATATAATGAACCAAGGTATGCATGCACAAAGCAGGTATACAAACTACAAAACTAAGTTATTTGCCTATATGTATACAATTATGGTTAGAAGGACATAATCAAATATAGATACCTACATAGTAGTCCATTTAAATGTTACAATTTAAGGACCGAATATTGCAATTCCTAGAGGGCGCAATTTTACTTTTGAGACAAATCTAAGTTTGTGGGGTCGCCACCCTTGTGCCCCGGCCACCATCTTGATAAAAGGGGTGAAAACACTTATTTCGCGATATCTCGGAAACGATGTGTCCTACAAAAAATTCCACTGCACACAATTTGTAGCAAATTATTTTTCCTACAAATATGTTATTAAAACTTTTTGCCCTAAATTAAAAATTTAAGAAGTTATAAGCAAAAAAGTGAGAAAATTTTCATATTTTTTTCTTGCTCTATAACTTTTTTTCTTATTTTACAAAATAATACCTCAGACCAACATTTTTGATTATCTTTTGAGGATTTTTTTATTTTATTTTAATTCATTTAACACACTGTTACAGCGCTCCAAAGTTGACCAGGTTCGTCAATGCTCATGAGAATCCGGTCAAAAAGAAATGTTTAACTTATTATATTTTTTATTGTAAATATATTCTTAAAAAAAATTGTTGAATTCGTACAACATTACTTCTTCATTCCTGTTTTCCTTACCATAGAACTTACTAAATTTAACTTACGGAAGGATAAGCAGGTAGTAAAGGTCTGAGTAACCGTTTGGGTTCAAAGGAACATCTGCCTGCTACGACTATTATTATTATACGTAGGCTTAGCTGTTTCTTCTATCTCATTTTATTCTCTTAGTTGTGCTACATTTTTTGCAACGTGTAAACGTATTGAAAATTGTGGATATTATTTTCAGTTTTATCAATTAACCTGCGAGTTTCGTAAAAAAATCCTGAGCAGATCATCAACGAGATTGTTCTAGGGTATTTTTTTTGTAAAATGTATATAAAAGTTATAGAGCAAAAAAATTTATTATTGCTTATAACTTCTTTAATATTTAATTTAGGGCAAAAAGTTATATAAATATGTTTGTGGGCAACACAATTTGCTACAAATTATGTTCTTACAATTTTTTTATAAAACGCATAGTTTCTGAGATATTGCAAAATACGTGTTTTCACCCCTTTTTCCAAGATGGCGGCCGGGGGACAAACGTGGGGACCCCACAAACTTGAGGTTAAGCTTCTTCAGACCCCCACATATAAAAAGATGTCCCAAAAATAAATTGCGTGCTCTAAAAATGCTAAGCTCATGTAACTTTTTAATGGACTATAGTTATAGTTAGTCAATGAGTAGATACCTCAAGGTTTATTATTAGGTTCATTTAAGTCTACTTTGTTTGTAAACAGTAAAGATGAGAAATGAATTTACAAAGTTACATAACATTCCACATTATTTATCAAAAATAAATAACACTGCAAAAAGGATCAAAATGTTTTATTCCATGCGACATCGTCGTTGACCGCTCGATCCTTGCTAACGGTGTGCCCGTTTGCGCCGTGCTTCAATAAATGCCTAAACTTGACCGATCGCGCAAAGCGTAAAGGCTCTTAAGTCTTCTTTTTATGGCGGGAGGAAGTACTGAAGGATTTGCACTTTGATGTTGCAAGTCACCCTCGACAGCCTCCTCTTGATTTTTTTTTTCTAGAAGTATCCGCAAATTCTTGATCCCGATCATTCTTTTCTTTGGGTGGCGGGGATCGACCAGCTCAGGAAGAAGGCAGTCCATATAGAATGTGACTAGTTTTGTCTCCATTTTTTTCCCTCCAAAATTCTTCATCTTTTTGTAGAATTTCTATTTTTAATTTTTTGTCTCCATACTACACGGCAAATAAGCATTTAGTTTTGCTCGATTTTATTTATAATATGTGGTAACAGATATTTATGACTAAAATTAACATATTTAAATAAAAAAAAAAAAAATTACTACAAACTAATCCAATATTCCGCTACCATTAGGCAGTGTTCCCAAAATGCTGGCCGCATTGCCACGTTGTGCAATGCTTATCCTTTGTCCAAAGTATATGCCAGCATTTTGGTCACAAGTAGCGTCGACCAGACGTTTTGAGACGTCTTTGAATAATAGTTTGGCGCTCGGTCCCCACGGTCCCAGCGTTTCGACCCCAAAAGGCACAAACATGTAACAACTACTGAGATTACTATATTTGCGCCTTTTGAGGCCTTCTGCTAGTTCAGCCGCCGCACCGGCCACTTTTTGGGTAGCAGGAATATGAGAAGGTGCTAAGGTATCGACACAGGTAGCGTCCCATACCAGAGGCCTTCCCATCCTCCACGGAACCAAAGTCATGCCGTCCGGCCTTTTACCATCGCCACGTACAAGGCCTAAGCATTTAGTTATATTACAAATGTGCATTTAGCCTTCAGTTTGATAATATCAATCAAATTTTTTATTGATATATATACCTGCAAAATACATTTTACAGACAATCCGTTACCTGAAGCCTTCAGAAAAGCAACTGTACATTTCTGTTTGTCCGACAATCAATTTCGCACAATTTGTTAGAATGTGTAGATAGAATTTGTTAAAAGGTAGAAGTAAGGATAAATGTCGGGAGAGCAGTCGAATGACACCTGTCAAAAATCCAAAATGGCGATTTCAAGACGGCCACCATACAAACTGCTCCGCCCCTGCTGAAGCTCGGCCTTCAGAAAGGGGGTGTAGTGAATATGAATAAATGAATTTAAATACATAAATTCAGATAATTTTCACGTCAGATTTTTTGCACGTCAAGAGTAAAACATCGCTCTTTACCATCTATCTAATACCCTAACTAATAACCGAAAAGGGGGCAAAGGCGAGTATAGTACATATCAACGATGGCATACGCAAAGGCATATTGCTTCAGATAGGAGGCCGGCCATAAAATTTAAGTCTTACTACGCACAATTATGTCAATGCGTTGTCTTTTGTGAAGGTACTCAGAAAAAATATATTGTTTATACTGACCCTACAGAGGTGTGACAAGTGCAGGGCGATAATAATGTAAAGTTTTTTTTTTCAGTGTAAAAAGCATGATAGCTCGGTGGCTTTGGCTATGGACTGCCGCGCAGCAGGTCCATGGTTCGTATCCCGCCGCTGGCTTGAGCTTCACCGCATGGTGGAAGGGCATTTTAGCGAATGCCCGCCTGGCTAGCGACCACCCTCAAGTGGAAAATCTGTCGCCAAGCACCTAACGGTGTGTTCCGGCAGCTGTCCTTGAGAGCCAGTAATTCTAGGTTAAGCCTGTTAACACCTTTGACCACATCATCACTTACCATCAGGTGAGATTGTGGTTAAAGGCTTACCTATCAGCAATAAAAAAAAAATGTTTATACGTTTTTGTTATTTAAGTTTACCTGCTGCTCTGCTATGGATAGGTCAAAATATTTTTTTGCTTAATATAGGTATTATAATATTTAAATAATATATTAAATATTATTTCGTTTACGAAATAATATTTTTTCGTTTACGAAATTTCCTGTGCATAAAATGTGCAAATTTAGTAATACTTTATTCAAAGATTACTCACTTATTTTCATATAGTGGAAGAACACAGTCTAAATTTATTATATGAGATGGCGACTCCGACAGTTCTCCCTGTTCCGAGTGATCTCGGACTTTGACTGATTTATTATTTTTTTTCCTGAGAAAGAAGGTGCATTTTATGATCACAGTCTATTTTATTATATATATGTACAGAATCTATTTATTCCACTCTATTATATTTGTATAAATCGTTACTTATATGTACATGTCTAAGTGATAAAATGTATATTTAAAAGTACCTATGCAGGTGACTTTGTAGATAATCTCTTGAATATATACCTACTTGCCTGATTCTGAATATTCTTTCATTGATATAAATCTACATTTAGTCTTGAGGGACATGAACAATGTTCGATGTTTTATTGCGATATACCCACCAAACCAAATGCTTTGATTTGCTACGCTTGTGTTATTATTATTTAGCAACACTCAACTCCATTTACGGTTGAACGGCAGCTGTACTTTAGAGCCAGATAATTTTAGTTATCACCTGTTTGGTACCTTCTACCACATCACTTACCATCAGGTGAGACCATAACTATACATTACCAGATATTATTATAGTATCCAACTAATCATACTTAGATTAGTACGACATATAGTTATTTTATAGCTCCATTACAGTACTATAGGAACCTAGTAGGTATAGAATCTCTTAGTTCGATAGAGATAATATGTTTCATGAATAGAATAAACACCGAAACACAAACGAATATTAAATTTGCATAGGTAAAAATAAACTGAAATATTATACGCTCTCTCATAATTCTTGCAAAGTCTTTGTATCGACTCTTCTGCTTCGTTTTTTATTTTTTAGTTATCTTTATTTCCCATATTGATTGATATACCTACCAAGATACGTATTTTTTTTTACTTTACTAGTGGTTTTTACTAGTGGTAGTGCCACGCTGTAGCTCTACGGGTTACAGCTGAATGGGCCGGCACGACCGGGGCAGTACCACTCTCCCACATGATATCGACGTGAAGTAGTGACTTTGCCATTGCGTTTCGATCGATTTGTGGGAGACCCGGAGGCCCGATTCCCCCCCCCCCAAGGAATATGGCGGCACAGTTTCAAGAGACATTACTCCAGGAGGGTACCAGCCGTGAAATCGCTGGAGAATCCCTCTCCGATCATCCACCTCCAGGACCTGAACCTGAAGGTGGATGCTCGGGCTGCCCTGCGTATTCTGGAGGGGGCAAAACCGTGCTCAACCCTATTTCTGCTGCTCGAGGTAAACGAAGCAGGAGGCTTAAGTCACCCCACACCACGCTAGCCGTGGACTTTTGCAACATACGGGGTCTCCGTTCTAACCTGAACGATGTCCACTACCATCTGGAGACTGCTAAGCCGGCCTTGCTCTTTTTGACCGAAACACAGATATGCTCTCCGGCAGACACTTCATTCCTCACATACCCTGGGTACAAACTGGAACATTCCTTTTTGCCGCGGGCGGGGGTGTGTCTTTACGTCAGAGAGGATATCTGTGCTCGTCGTCTCAGCAGCCTTGAAGGACGGGGCCTATCTGACATTTGGTTGCGCGTAGACTGCGATGACCATCCGCGTATCTACGCGTGCCTTTATAGGTCCCATATCAACGGTAATGCCGAAATAGATCGATTCGTGGAGCACCTACAGATGGCTACAGATTCCGTGCTTGAGCAGATCCCCACCGCAGAGATCGTGGTACTTGGCGATTTCAACGCCCACCACGCCGAATGGCTCGGTTCGCGCACCACCGATCATGCGGGGAGATCTGTTCACGACTTCGCTTTAGCGTATGATCTGACACAACTAGTCACCTCGCCTACGCGAATCCCAGATGTGGATGATCATACACCTTCCCTGTTGGACCTTCTGCTGACCTCTCACCCGGACAACTACACAGTATCCGTTAACGCTCCCCTCGGATCGTCGGACCACTGCCTGATCCGGAGTTCAGTGCCGGTTACACGCCCAACTCGACCCCGTTTTGTAGGTTGTCGTCGCGTGTGGCACTATAGGTCAGCAGATTGGGACGGGATGCGGTCCTTTTTTGCATCCTACCCATGGGGGCAAGTTTGCTTCTTGCCGGATGATCCAGATGTCACTGCTGCCTATGTTGCTGATGTGGTGCTTCAGGGTATGGAACTCTTTATTCCATATTCTACAGTGCCCATCGGTGGCAGGTCACAGTCCTGGTTTGGTCGCTCTTGTAAAATGGCCTCTGGCCATAAACGAGAGCGTTACCAAGCTTGGGCCGATTCAGTGGCATCTAAGGATTTAAATACCAGCGATCTCAAAAAGAAATATAACTTTGCCTCCAGGTCCTTCAAAAGAGTAATCGCAAGAGCGAAGTCGGAGTATATCGGCAGAATTGGCGAGAGATTAGCCCGCCTTCCTTCGGGAACACGTGCGTTCTGGTCTCTTGCCAGGGCTGTCCAGGGGAATTTTTGTCAGTCATCCCTACCGCCCCTGCACAGAGAGAATGACACACTGGCCCACACCGCAAAGGAGAAGGCCGATCTTCTGGGCTCTCTCTTTGCGTCTAACTCGACTTTGGATGACCAAGGGAACTCACCACCGACTATACAACGGTGTGATACTTCGATGCCGGATATAATTTTCCGGCAATGTGCAGTACGTAAAGCACTGTTCTCCTTGGACATTCATAAGTCGAGTGGGCCAGATGGCATCCCTCCGATAGTGCTGCGGACTTGTGCTCCAGAGTTGACACCGGTTCTAACGCGTCTTTTCCGGCTCTGCTACTCATCAGGCGTTGTCCCGAAAACATGGAAGACGGCTTTGGTGCACCCGATCCCTAAAAAAGGTGACCGCTCAGATCCGTCCAATTACCGCCCTATAGCCATAACGTCTCTGTTCTCCAAGATAATGGAATCCATTATCAACAACCAGCTCCTGCAGTATCTAGAGGAGCACCAGCTGATTAGCGATCGCCAGTACGGTTTTCGTCGTGGTCGCTCAGCTGGTGATCTTTTAGTATATCTTACGCACCGATGGGCGGAGGTGGTGGATTCCAAGGGTGAGGCGTTGGCGGCTAGTTTGGACATAGCGAAGGCCTTTGATCGGGTGTGGCATAAAGCGCTTCTATCGAAGCTTCCTTCCTATGGGCTTCCCGAGAAATTGTGCGAATGGATCTCCAGTTTTTTGGCAGATCGGAGCATTAAGGTCGTTGTCGACGGTGCATGCTCCGACTTAAAGCCGATTAATGCTGGCGTTCCGCAAGGCTGTGTGCTATCTCCGACTCTGTTTCTCTTGCACATCAATGACATGCTGCAACTCAGCGATATTCATTGTTATGCAGATGACAGTACCGGAGATGCCTTATACACCGGCCGCGCTAAAATTTCCCGGGAAAACGTTGTCGAGAGTCGGAACAAACTTGTGTCTTCAGTCGAGACCATGTTGTCAAATGTTTCGAAATGGGGACAAGTGAACTTAGTCCAATTTAACCCCAAGAAGACACAAGTTTGTGCGTTTACCGCCAAGATATCCCCCTTTGTCGTATCCCTCCGTTTTGAAGACACTCCCCTTGCTACCTCAGCCAGCATCGGAGTACTTGGCGTCGACATATCGAACGTCGTTCAATTTCGCTGTCACTTGGAAGATAAGGCTAAGTTAGCCTCTAAGAAGCTTGGTGTGCTCGGAAAGGCGAGGCGGTACTTCACGTCGGCCCATCGCCTGCAACTTTATAAGGCTCAGGTTCGACCTCACATGGAGTACTGCTCTCACCTCTGGGCGGGAGCTCCCCAGTACCAGCTTCTTCCATTTGACCGCATTCAACGCAGAGCGACTCGAATCGTCGACGATCAAGTTCTCTCCGGTCGGCTCGACCCTTTGGCTTTGCGTAGAGATGTTGGATCACTCTGCATCTTTTACCGCATATATCACGGGGAGTGTTCTGAGGAACTGTTCGATTTACTACCTGCAGCTCAATTTCGCCACCGGACTTCCCGACAAAGCATGATGTTTCATCAATTTCATGTCGACGTCTGGCAGTCCACAACCTTGCGATTTTCACGGCATTTTTTACCTCGCACTGCCATATTATGGAACCAGCTGCCTGGTGAAGTATTTCCGAACAGTTACGACTAAGGAACCTTCAAGAAGAGAGCATATTCCCTCCTTAAAGGCCGGCAACGCATCCTCGAGACCTCTGGTGTTGCGGATGTTTGTGGGCGACGGTGATCACTTACCATCAGGTGAGCCGCCTGCTCGTTTGCCCTCCTATGCCATAAAAAAAAAAAAAAAAAAAAAATTATACTGCACAGCACAGGTGATAGCGCGCGAGCGATAGGTCCACATCCAACGGCGCACAGCGCGGCACTGAAGGACAGCTCTTACGCATTGATTTTATTTCGTAATCCTAAGCTAATAAGGTTGAATATCGAATCTTCCGATTGACCGTAATCCTGCACAGAACTAAAGGTCGTAAGTCTAAAACACTATTTAATTTATTATGACAATACTAATTACTCTAGGTAAATTTTACTTATACAGCGGATAATAAACTAAATTTCCTTTCTATGTGTGTTTATTATAAATATGTAACTGATGTAGTTTCCAAGAAAACTCCAATAATTTAAAGAAAAGGCTTCATTTTGAAAAATTAAAACTATCGAGTAAATTTCTTTCAAATGTGTTTCTGACTGTACAACTGATAGAAAAAGGTTTGAAATATCATATATTTAAGTTTTCGTGTTGATTGCATATTTCAGTTGCTTAAAAAAACTAGTCGAATGAGAGTATTTTTTCCGCAGCCTCGTCTTAATATATATAATTTCATAGTAATATGTGTAACAATCGCGAAAACCTAAGCCAATATTATTCTGTTGTTTTGAACCTTCACCTTTAATATAGTTTTTATCCTGCGGATACGTTATTTTGTAATAAAAATCGGGTAACAAGAAACCTATAAAAGTAAAAACTTCTGAAGAGAAGAAAATGTAATACTTGTACCTTCAATACAAATACCAAACATCTAATATGTAAATTTCCTATGAAAATTGTGTTCACTGAAGTGTGTTATTGAGACAAGACAAGGATGCTTATGTAAAAAGGTTCACCTCTATATTACACTAATGTTGTAAATGAGGTTGTCTTTGTGTCACTGACAGTTTGTTTGTTACCTCAAAAACAATTAAGCAGGTTTTTAACTAAGCATATATATTATATTGAAATTAGATATGTAATCCTTAGGTTCTGAAATGAGTATACTTTTCGTCCCGATTCTAGAAGAAACGTGGTATAACCTAATATAACGCTTGCAAAGACCCGGGTAGCAGTTAGTAGCTATTTAAATAAACTTCACCTTAAGTAACATCCATATTTCATAACAGAATCTGAAAGTATAAATCCTGCGGCATTTAAAAAAATGCTTATTTTATATTCTGCTATAAATATTCAGTAACCCAGATATTTCTAGACTTGGTTTCTTAAATATTACCCGCTGAAAGTATTCGCGCCAACGGTAACGTTACTTTGACATACATAATTGGTGACACCCGCGCTATCGCATAATTATTCCTGACCCCGGTCTCAAAGACTGTAATTTTTGATGTAAGATTTTCCAATAATCCAATTACTGATGCAGTTGAAAAATTAATATATTTGTAAGTTAACACATCACACTGACATTGTATTTTTGTGTTAACGACTGTTTACCGAAGAAGTTTCCGAAATGAGTACAAAAATTTTGATCCACGAGCGGGATACGACCTCGAGGCAATCCATCCCTAGGGCTTAGGGCCGGGACATAGTATTCCTTTTTCAGTTACCATGTTGAAGGTGACTCATAATTAGAAATTTTCCTTTCGTATTATTATTTAACCATCTAATAATAAATCATGTTTTCACCTAAATCATATTAAACAAAACATTAACATTTAACTTTAACCGAATTAACAAAAGCCATTAATCTTCTGACGAAATAGTAAATAACAACATTAAAGAAAATAATTGATTACACTCCTCTGTCTGGGTAAGTAACATATGATACATTATAATATAAATTATATAATAATTATAATATAATAATAAGTTATTTTGTTATATGTGAAAATAACTAAATAACGATATACTATTCAGTCAAATTATAAATATTAAATTGAAGAATAAGACCCATATAATCAGAAGAACATCACTCACTAAATATAAAATACTTAACATAATACGCCACAAATGATATAACAATAATCTCTCATATATATAAAAATCAATTGCGGTTGCTCTCGCCAAAACTTGAGAACGGCAGACCCGATATAGCTGATTTTTTTTGTCGAAGCCGAGAAAAGGCTTAAACGATAAGGATATATGGAAAAATGGCGAGGAAGATAGTAAAAACAACAATTTCATTTTCCCATAAAAACTGTCCTACATTCATCCTGTTTCCTGTCAAACATTTGACGTTCGTCCATTGTTACGAAGTACACCGGGTCATCTAGTTAAATATATATTTTACTAAACTTACTCAATATTAGATCGATCATAAACTAAAATACATAAACGAAGTATGAATATTATATATATTATGATTCAATATGTAGTGCGTGTAGTTTGGTGATTTTTAAGCGTTTAACGCTTAAAAATCACCAAATAACAATTAATTTAATTAATATAAATCACAGTAATAGATTAAATACTGAGTACATAAAGTATGACTTACTACGAGCTATGGTATCCAATATCAATTTAAGAGACTAATCATTAACCATAAAATAAAGAACAAATCGTGACAACTAATTTATATGTGCTAACCTAGTGATAGGACACTAATAAACGTATGATTTTTTTTCCTTTGGCGTATCCCGGTGAACAAAAAAACAAAGGCCCTTATTGGGGTTTGCAATGATCTCTACGCTTGGAACTTTGCAACTTTGGGGATCGTGGTATATGTTGGCAGTTCCTCAGAAGGCGCTAATTCCCACCTACTAGTTTACTTTGAACAACTCAATAAATATTAATTCATGAAAATCTTTTCAAAATTTTATAAATACGCTTGTAACTAATGTAATATATTCAAAAAGTTGTTAAAACAATATAAAAGGTATCGAAAATACCGTTTTCAAATCTCGCACATTACGTGATGATGTGCAAAATTTAGAAGTTCTAGCAAATATACCATATCATTCTATATATTATGATTACAAGCACTACCGCGTACTAAGCGAAAATCATAAATTTACAAATTATTGGAATACAAAATGTTTTGCCCCGGGCGGGAATTGAACCCCCTATGACGGTTTAAGAAATACGATTGGAGTACGAAATTTCGGCGACACAGCCGTACCCCCGGTAGCTTAATAGATAAAGCATCCGGCGCGAAATCGGAAGGACGCGGGTTCAATTCCCGCCCGGGCAAAACATTTTGTATTCCAATAATTTGTAAATTTATACCATATCATACCTAGACGTCAGCTTCCGCCTTAATATTAAATCTATTTTATTACAGGACTTATCTCAAAAACTAAATTGGTTAAAATTTGAAATTTCAATGGTCAAAACTGCTAGGCATCTAGCATTTTTGAACATTGAAATCATCTATATATTCTCTACTTATCTAATCAATGAATAATTAAAAGTTATAAGGGAGCCCTGAATCGCACTTGGTTTAAGTACGTTTATACAACATATTAAAGTCTGTAAAAAATCAATAGTGCTAACAAAATAAAATTATAAAATTAAAAAAATAAAATTACACATTGCTGTTGACGATATTAAATTAAACGATATTATATATCACCTCTTGCAACAGCCCAAATACCTAAGGTTTTATGAGACTAACAGCTAAAAAAGCTTCGAAAAGGCGACATCACCCGCTTTTAAACCATTTGGGCAAGTATGTACTTAGTTTTCTGGCATCCATATTCATATTTAAAGAACAAAAGTCACCGACGCGTCATCTGTTTTCAAATCTATAAATATATATACTATCAAAATTTACTTAACTCCCAAACGTGAGTCCACTCTGTTGTCGCAAAATGTAATTTGATACCAAAGCAGAAAGCTTTGACAGCATGTGAAGACTTATTCAATGTTGACGAAATAAACCACCCAGTCTCAGAAACCTACACGTCTCTGGTGGCAGTTTAACACCATGAATAATGCATTGCTAATGGCACTAGCTAGCTGAAGCACGTTCAAGATCTTTAATACTAGTTTTAAATGCATTTCACTAAATATAAATAAAAAAACAATATTAATTATTAATTTTTTTATTAATTGTAGACGTTTGTTCGTTTTAATGAAAAAATAAATACCTTAGGAACATAGTAGCTATAGGTTTGGCACAAATTTATCTGCTTCACTTGCTTCCTCAAAATGTATTTTAATTCTCGTATCTTTTTCTCTGATTTCTGTATAAACGGGGAAATTATGTATGTAGGATAGTTAAATTTAAGAAGATTTGAAAGGCAAATAAGGGCTTTTTTTGTAATATTTTCATGACGTTTTATGAAAATAGTTTGTAACCAAATAAATAAAAAAATACCTTTAATAATGTCTCCTAGGTCAATTTATAATTTTGTAGAATGTTGAATTACTAATAATCTTAGTTGTACATATTTCACGAAGCGAAGGATATAATGCTTTACATTTGAATATAGAAGCTAAATAAAGAAAATTAAAAATGACAAAAAACCCAATAGTTATCAAACCCAGGGGTTTGATAACTATTGGGTTTTTTGTCATAGACATTTTCAAAAGCTGTAGAATATTGAACTGTGACTGAAGTATTAGCATGGTGGTAGGGCATTTTACGAGCTAGCCTCTAACTGTGGCCTGTGCTGCTTTCCTTGACAGCCAGTTATCCTCATGCGAAGTGTGCACACAGTGATTTTTAATAAAAAAAATTATATATACAAAAATACCAACGTGAGTGTTTTTGACAATTATTGTATAATATTTAAATTTATGATTAACCGTAAAACTGGCAAAAGCAGAAGCTTAGATATTAGGATATAAATTCCAAATTACCCGAGTTTGAATTTTTGGTATTTAAAATATGACGAAACTATATTTATATGGAAAGCACTTCGTTCACTGTAGCCTTAATTACCATCAGGTAAGATGATCAAAGGTATATCAGTAACAAAGAAAATAAAAATAAAATTTATACCGATAAACAACAATTAGCTGGCCCCTGTTGTGTGGGAGAAATCCTTATATGGCAAAACGTACTCTGTTCTGCCTATTGATACCGATATATGACAATTAGCTGGCCCCTGTTATGTGGGAGAAAACCTTATATGGCAAAACGTACTCACTTCTGCCTACTGATACCGATATATGACAATTAGCTGGCCCCTGTCATGTGGGAGAAAACCTTATATGGCAAAACGTACTCTCTTCTACCTACTGATACTGATATATGACAATTAGCTGGCCCCTGTTATGTGGGAGAAAACCTTATACGGCAAAACGTACTCACTTCTGCCTACTGATACCGATATATTATATGACAATTAGCTGGCCCCTGTTATGTGGGAGAAAACCTTATATGGCAAAACGTACTCACTTCTGCCTACTGATACCGATATATGACAATCAGCTGGCCCCTGTTATGTGAGAGAAAACCTTATATGGCAAAACCTACTCTCTTCTGCCTACTGATACCGTTATATGACAATTAGCTGGCCTCTGTTATGTGGGAGAAAACCTTATATGGCAAAACGTACTCACTTCTGCCTACTGATACCGATATATGACAATTAGCTGGCCCCTGTTATGTGAGAGAAAACCTTATATGGCAAAACCTACTCTCTTCTGCCTACTGATACCATTGTATGACAATTAGCTGGCCCCTGTTATGTGGGAGAAAACCTTATATGGCAAAACGTATTCACTTCTGCCTACTGATACCGATATATGACAATTAGCTGGCCCCTGTTATGTGGGAGAAAACCTTATATGGCAAAACGTACCCACTTCTGCCTACTTCTTCAAGGATACACATGGATGTAGATATATTACGTGGTTAATTTATGAGTGGTTAAAGAGTAATATTGAGAAATAGATCAGCATTATATCACTGTTTAATTCAAACACAAGCAGGGCAGGTAGGCTAAATAACAATCTGCTGATTCGTAATCAATGCCATCTACATATATGTACCACAATTGATTTAGTAATTACGAATATGAACAACTAAGCGAAACCAATCAAGTGGAACGATATAACCACGTCACGTTATTAAAATGGCATTCATCACATTCATATCGCATATTCAATGCAAATATTTAAGATACGAGTATAATTGAAGCCCTCGTGACGCTATTATGACGTCATATAGACCATATAAAAATTTAAGAGTCATACCCTCACAATTTATATGGTTCGTATAAAAAATGGGAATATGATCAATAGCCTTTAGCGCTTGTAACGAAGCTTATTTAGTCTTTCTTGAGCAATATTATCTGCGCTTATTACTAGATGGGTGACCGATAGTTACTAAGCACTTGCGTGTTTCGGGGGGCTTTTGTTAAGGAAGCCATTCGTATCAACAGGAAATTTTCACGGAATATGAAACAAAACATGTATAAGTATATCAAGTTCAATCTCATTGCACGCTGCACGTGGTGGCTACAATCTTTTGTTTGTGCGAAATGCGTTGAGAGAAAATATAATAAACTTATTACGTGGATGCTACTGTCGATACTGCGAATCACAGACTGTGAATAATGAAAAAGCGGTTGTTCGCAATCACTAACAATCCGCCGGCTTTGCGTCCATGTAGGAAAAAATGTATGGAAATAATAATATCTACATTGATTTGATTAAACTGAGTTTATTGAATAATTTTGTAGTTATATGTAGTAAATAGTACACGATAAACAACTCGGACAAAGATGTACGTCACCGTCTTCCTAAACCCTTATCATATTTTATGTACTGTAGATAAACTATGTTATCTCTAAAACAAATAGCAACGCAAAACATATTTTATGAAAAATCCTTCTAAGTCGAAAACCCATTCAATTAGTATAGATATCATGATGGCAGAGTGCCCAGTTTTGTGCCTAATCTGCAGTCTCAGTAACCCCCACTTAAGATAACGTGGATATTGTTGTGATAACCATTCGGTGTATATAAACAGGTGGCTGGTGGTGGTGGTTAGCTTTTGACCACTGTCTCACCTGATGGTAAGTGATGATTTGGTCCTAGACGTTGTTCAGGCTAACCTAGAATTAGTGGCACTCAAGGACATTTGCCGGAACACACTGCTACGTGCTTGGCGACAGATTTTCTACTTGAGGGTGGAAGCTAGCCAGGCGGGCATTCGGGAAATGCCCGACCACCATGCTATAACGACTGCCATCCTAAGACAACAACCGGGACCGACGGCTCCGACGCACGGAAGCGCTCAGTACTAATGTCACTAGTGGCCACCCATCCAACTTATGAACGCGGTGGACGTTGCTAAACTTTGCAAACAGCGAGCATTTCAGAATTACATTATATTAACATTAGATTTTAATGTTAAGGGGGTAACAATGGCAAAATTAGTAGGTCGTTGCCGATGACTTCGCAAATCACACAAACTACTAGGGGGCTAAGGTTTATATTAGCAAGTACTGCAACGTGACTGAAACTTATAATTTCCTCGTTAGAAATGCGGTGAGAATTAAATCAAATTAAACAATACAAAGTGTTAATAAGGGTCATAATATTTGTTTTCTTGTAAGGTTTCAAGTGATATTATTTAGTAGTTTCCGAGTTCATTTTCAATTTATGTTAAAATAAGGTGTACTTTGAGTTCGCGGGAAGCGAGAAGTCAACGCAGGTATCCCGAGATCGGGATGTCCTTGAAAACGTTCATCGGATATGGTCAAAACTATAGCTGGATCTTTCGATTATTCCCATCGTCACGTCCAGTATTGTTCTTAAGTTGGATGGGTGACCGCTAGTGACATTATTACTGGGCGCTTCCGGGTTTCGAAGGGCACGTATAGCCGTTGGTCTCGGTTGTTGTCTTAGGATGGCAGTCGTTATAGCTTGGTAGTGGGGAATTTAGTGAATTGCTTCCACCTGGATAGCCACCACCCTTGTGTAGAAAATCTGTCGCTAAGCACTTAACGGTGTGTTCTTGCAGCTGTCCTGGAGAGCCAGTAATAAGAATAATTAGATCACCACTTACCATCAGGTGAGATAGAAATCAAAGTCTAACCTACAAGGCAAAAAAAAAACAAGAAGAAACTAACGATATTTATTTACATCTGTTAGGCTAAAATGACCACTGCCGCACCTAATGGTAAGTGACGATGTGGTTGAATATGTCGCAGGCTTACCTGCTTGGCGACAGGTTTTATTCTTGACGGCTAGCCAGGCATTCACAAAATATCCTCCCACTATGCAATACGTACATAAATAATATGGATAAGTAGTACAAAGGCTATAATAGTACAGTAGTATAAATGGTATTACTTAAGGTAAAAATGAGTCTGTGCCGGGAAATTCAAAATTCGAACAGTTTTAAGGGTTTCGTACCCAAAGGGTAAAATTGGGACCCTATTACTGAGACTTCGCTGTCTATCCGCTCGTCCGTCCGACGGTCTATCCGTCCGTCCGTCTGTCACCAGGCTGTATCTCAAGAACGGTGACAGCTAGACAGTTGAAATATTCACAGATGATGTATTTCTGTTGCCGCTATAACAACAAATACAAAAAGTTGGCCAAGTGCGAGTCGGACTCGCGCACGTTAAAACAAAAAAGGTTAAAATATGAAGTCTAATGTTGTATATAGCTAATGGTACGGAACCCTCTGTGCGCGAGTCCGACTCGCACTTGGCCGTTTTTTTTTAGCAATTACAATGTCTAGGTATTCACGGTTAGGCAATCTGCTTTGTATTTATTGACGTATTAGGCATGTCTGCAGCAGTGGCATCTTGCATTTTAGGCACTGTGCTCGGAATAGGTTTTATCGTGCATATAGCTGAGTTTGGTTACCATCCTATATTATTATAGTAATTGCGAGGTTATAATATTTTCAGTATTATTTAGAAGAATGAACACCAATGTACATTATTCCATAACTAAGTTACGGTCAAAAACAAAAAAAAACGTTTTATCGTAAGAATGTATGAATGCATTGGGTATATATAAAATATATTAGATATCGTAAAAATCTTGACAGAATTTATAATTAATAATAATTACCCCGCTAGTAGACTTTAAGTTTTGATCTTACAAAATTTTAATATTCTCGATAAGCATGCGTCAATTTTAATCAAACTAACACGTTTTATGGTAAAACCTACACATTCATTATAGTAAATATACATGATTTCACTCGTAAACATTTCATACACGTCGATAGAAATTGAGTACCTCGTTAGTTGCGTGGAGTAAAGCGTCTCTTTGGAACTATTTGGATAGTTATCGTTTCTCCGAAAAGTAATTTTCAGTCCCAATTCGGAGTATAGGACAGTGCCCAATGGATGTTCAAAGAGTCGGCTTCTAATACATAACCAATAAATATTTAGTGAGACATGGGTGTGACAAATCTCTGCCTGCCAATTCGAGAACATACAGGCGTGATATCTGAATCACCAAGGCCACTAAATATGGTTGAAACTATTTACATCGTTTATTGCTAACTAGCTGCGCCCTGCGTGGTGATGAACGGTGATGATAAAATGTATGATATATATATATATAATCCAACGCCTTATCTTATATATATTCACACAATATCTTTATAAAAGCTAATGTGTTATTCTGATGTTTAAGCTATATTATTGTAAAGTTTGATTAAAGTCCATTCAGCAGTTTTTGCGTGAAAGAGTAACAAACATTCATACATACATCCATACTTACAAACTTTCGCGTTTATAATATTAAGTAGGGAGTAGGATAAAATAATAATCTCACCTGATGACAAAATTATTAACAGGCTAAACCCAGAACTGACAGAATACACCGTGAGGTGCTTAGTGACAGTAATTAGATTTTTGACATTTATTTACGTAAAATCAGAAATCGCGTATTTTATAAAAGGAAATTGAAGCTGTGGTAATATTAACTTTGTCAACAAATGTTGGATATTCTAATTTTTAATAAATGAATACGACGAAATTGGTATCACACTGTTTTTAATAATAAATATGTTGTAGATAAATAACTTTCGTGGCGCTAATCACAGCTGTCAATGTCAGTTATCCTCTTGGCTGGCAGGGGCGCTGTTAGACTATAATGGCGCGGTATTTGAATATCGGAGTTTTCTTACTGTTTGTATTAACAACAAATCATTTTTTTTTCTTAAATGTGATTTTTGTTTTTTGTGCTATTATGCTTGTATATTTAGAACAATATAATAGTAGCTACATCATTTAGAGTTTTAAATGTTTGAAATGGCACGTCTTTTGATTATATGAAGTCTGGTAATGGCCGCATCGTCCCTTATGATGTTTAAAATAGAGGACAAGATTGAGCTCAGTTGATCATGTTCCAATAGTCAGTCAGGTGCGAATCCAGGAGACGCGGATTTGATAGCCGCTCGGGACAAGTATTGTGTGCCTTTAATACTTTGTAAATGTGCTTTTCGCTTAGCGATACCATAGTGCCTGATTTTTTATATTAAGTTTAATTATATTAAGAAATAAAAAATGGATGGTAATAATATAGGTAAAAGAATCCAATTCCTGACTGTCCCCTATTCGCCATCTATTACATGGGCCAAAAACATGTAAAGCGAATCGTGAGTGTTAGGACACCTCACACAGGTGTTATGAATTTACCAAATTTCAATTTCAATGGTCCTACTAAATAGAAATGTTCCCCGTGGGGTGCCGGGTTAGAATTGCAACTCCCCATATCATGCCGAGGGCGTCGTAAGAGGCGACTTAGGGAAAAATACTGGAAGGTGGGCAGCAGCGCCTTCTAAAGAACCGCCAACTTACACTGCGATCCCCAAGACGCCTGCCAAGCGTGGGGATTATGGCAAATATCCCCTTAATAGGAGAGGCTGTGTTCAGCAGTGGACGATCCGCCTGTTACAGTTAAATAGAAATAAATGTGTAGTTCAAATAACTCTGGTTGCAACGCCTGCGCAGCAAAATTGGTAGTAAACATATAAGTGTCTACGTTGCACTATGGAAAATAAAGGTCTGTTTCTGATTAAAAATCAATTACTTTTTTGTTACTGAATATTATGTTCTAAAATTTAGCACAAATATAGAATAGTCTATATGGCTTTAAATGAAATGTTATTAAATATGATTCAATGTAAAACCATTCATTAAAAATAAAACAAATTCAAAATTATCAAAAATGTCCAATATTTTTTTTTACAATGAATACTATTATTTTAATATTTACAAATACCAAATATCATCTAGTAAATCAAAATATAAATCAATTTAAATAATAAAAATAATGTTTTTTGAGAAAAAAATAAGTTATGATTAAAATCGAACACAGATTAATTAATTAATTGTAATGTTTACTAAATGTTGTTTATACTTGATGAACTTCCGGATCTAAAATTAATTCGTTCACTTTCAAAAGGTCTAAGGTGTCTTCATCAAATTCCTTCACGTTTTTAGTATATGGTTTTCTAAAGCTGGTTATGTAAGGATCTGAAGTAGAAAGAAGAGTATGAAATACATTCTCATTTGGAGCGGATTTTGAGCATTTTCTAGCATTATGTACTCAGAAAAGATAGTATATTATATCTCTATGATGATGTAGACGAAATTTTTTGTAATCCTTATTACGAGATTCTTGTGCATCTTCCGAAAGTTGACCAATAGGAAGTACTGCAAAATGCTTTGTGACATTTGCTCCATGAATCAAAATTTTGTGAACTGAAGATAGCATGTAGTACATTCATAATTGCTCACATAGATCCTGGCAGTATCCATAGCATAACTGCCAAATTTTTCAGCATTTATCATTACACTCGATGAAACAACTTGCAGAATTATGTAAAGTCGTTTAATTGAATTTATATCCACTGCTGTAATATCAGCAGAGCAGTTTGCAATGTGAAAAAATCTTCTGGCAGTATTGCCGTCATTAGAATTACCACTTACTTGTCTTGGTTTGTCGATGATCAATCCTAGCTCTTCACGGAAACGCCTTTATACCAGGTTTTAAATATGTAAAAACATTTCTATACACCGAATCCAGGCGTGCAAAGTAGGCAGTCCTTATTGATAAGAATATTCATTTTCAGGCCTAGCAGTCACTTTAGTCAAATCGTTCATTTGGCGTGGAGTAGCTCCTCATATTGTACATGTGGAACGTATCTGATAATACCTGAGCGACTTTGCCATGTATCATTGTAAGAAAGAGATACAGCTTCACTTGGACTCCCTCACCTTTTTTTTTAATTAATGCTGGACCCAAAGAATTTATTTGACTTTTTATTTCATCCACAACAGCTTTACTTTTCTCGGGAGTTTCTTTGCAAAAATCTATTAATATAGGCCGGCAAAAAGGAACAGATGAAGGTACCGGATTTTCCAGACAACATCACCTGTAAGCTCGTTAATTACCTTAATAGGCACCATAGAAGTGATAAATATTTTTGGTCAGAAATTAGTTCAGACTCTTCTGGCAGTTCCTGTTTGTACTGGCTTTGAACGGATGAGCCATCATAGCCCTATTTACTGTATAGAAGTAAGTTATTCAATCCATTCCTATACACTAAATCTATTGTCAACATTCTAGCTGCATTGTGATGTAATAAATCTTGATGTAAACAGACATTTTAAATCGCAATAGATAGCGAGTGATTTTCCGTTTTCTGACTTTTATCACATTTTTACTCATTACTCCGAAAACCGCAAATATCTGCAGTTTTTTTTTATTTTATTATATTTATGGATAGCTAGGCTACAAACCAAGATTAAATGTAAAGCAGGGGTAAACGTGGGCAACTGTCTAAATTCTCGATGAACTTTAAAAAATCTTTTCACCATATTTTATTTTTTAATTATTTTAAGGTTAATTTTATCATAATATTAAACACATATTTGTTGTTTAAAATTTTTCGTAAGCCGAGGTTCCTAGAAATATATAATAAATTATACCTTTTCCTGTAACATATAACAATAAAATCAATTTAAAAGTGATGAAGTGAACGGGCTTAACGTGGAGGTCCGTCAAAACTATAAATTTTGTGGTGTTGTAAAAAAATAATTTCATAAAATATCTATTTTTTTTATAATATCGTATAGTTTGGTTCTTAAACTATTGATTAAAATAAAAAAAGCATGCCAGCAGCGACATTGACAAAAACCATTTTTAATCAGCAGTTGTTCTACGATTTTCCACAGTGCGTTGTAGCGATTTCGGCTTGCGTAGCATCTGCGTAGCAGCTATTGCCACTACGAAAACACGAACCGAAACCCGAAATAATATGTTAAGTTTATTTACTCACTAAGGATTAAAGCAAAATGGAATCTAGGTAAAAAGCTAGTGAAACTAGTAGTTTTGCCTTTAATTTTTTCTTCGGTTTTAAGAACAGAGTTAGTAATAAGAATAGTAATAATATGATATACATACACAATGTGGGGCAGTAATAAAGCTTCTTTTATCGTGATAGGTTGTTTCAACTCGAATACCTAACTCCCGGCATCAAATGGCGACCCTGCCATGCGAGCCGCGGATCGCGTTCGCGTGGGACAATAATTCAATATTTAGTGTTTTTGAAGTTCCTTAATTTTTTTTTAAATTGTTTTAATTCGAAAAGTCCATGCAGAAACCGTTTATATTGTTAAAAATGGGGAAATGCCCATCAAAGGAACAAGTGGTTATCGTCCAGACGGCAGCGGGTGGACGGACAAATGGCTTTGTAGAGCAACCATAAACACCTAGGAAGCTACCTGAGAATTCTAACCAGTAATAGACCAGAATATTGGAGCTCATGGTTACCGTATTTGTGTTTCTCATAAAATACAACAGTTCATACTGTGACGAAATATGCATCTTACGAACTAGTATTTGGGAAACCGTGTCTATTACCTAACAACTGTACAGAATCATTAGATTCTCTATATAACTATTCAAGTTACCTCTTCGAAATTAAATATAGACCGCAAAAGTCCCAGCTAGATGCAAAACATAACGTACTTAAATCCAAGGAGATAAAAAAAAACAAATGTGACAGTAATGTAAATCAAATTGCTTATAAGCCAGGTGACACATAGTTAATTAAAAATGAAAATAGCACAAAATAAGATTAATTTTACTTAAGTCATTGTACTGTATTAAGAGATAGTGAACCAAGTAGATAGTGAAAACTACAAAGGTAACGAAAAAGAAGTGCATAAGAATAGAACAAAGCTATTCATTGTATAATATTAATTTGAGTGCAATGTAATAAGTACCTACCTCGCTCAATCCTATCAGCTTATAATATGTTAGATATCATACATACCTATAAGTTAAGCAGGTTAATACTTACGATAAGTTAATAGTTTGGTTTGAATTTTAGTTATACATGTTATGAAACTTAAGAACAATGTTATGATAAGATACAATGTACGTACTAATTAATAGTATTTGATTTCATAACTATACGACTATATCCTTTACATAACGTTTTCTAACTTATTTTTATATGAAAATACTTTTGTAGTCAAGCTATAAAAAAATGTTCTAATTTTTTTTTTAAATTGTATTGGGAAGATTTTGAGGAGTTAGTAATAAGAATAGTATTAATATGATAAACTTACAGAGACTTACAGTGTGAGACAGAAATGAAGCTTCTTTTATCGTGACAGGTTGTTTCCACTCAAATCCCGGCATCAAACAAGTAAAAATCTCACAAACCAAAAGTGAAACAAAGATGACAAACAAAAAAGGTTAAGAAAGTGCCTACACGAACAGACACAAGAGGAACGCTTATTACGTAAGTCTACAATGAGTTTGAGAACAATACAGGTACAGTGGAGCTTTGTGCAAAGCTTCATATGCCAAAAGTTTTTCCCAACATCGCAATCGTGGCCGACCCCATATGATTACGACTTCTTTTGTTAAGCTGTTTTTTAAAGAGGCAACGAATATGTGTCATTTATTTACATAATTTTTAGGGAAAATGCAGAAAGGCCTTGTCGTTATTGTGCCTCAGCGTAAATTATTTGCCTATTCGTCCCAAAAAAATACAACGAGAAAAACAAAAACCATTACTACCACTTTCGCCGGCCCCACAAAAGAATTGTGTATGAGAAAACAAAGGAAAGAACCGGGAACACTATTTTTCATTAAAATCAATCCAGCTGAAACTACGAGGGTGTGACATGTGTTTAGACCGCAGTTGCCAGCGGACGTTTATCTAATTGGTTTTTACCGGATTCTTATTCCTGTAGTAAGCTTCGCGCCTTATCATTTTTTAAATAACATCTACACTTCAAAGCTATATTTTATTACACACAGGGTGTATTGGCACACTAACTAACATAAAAAAGATCAGCCGAGTCAGGCTCACACACCGTGGGTAATGCGACAAAATAATAATATATCACTTCATAAAAAAAAAAACTTTATAGCGGGATCTTCACTGCGAGTCCAAGACTGCAATAGACAGGATTTCATTTTTATTTTTTACAGGACTTATTGAAAATCTTATAAAATAAAATATAACAAATCGGTTGACTTCAAATTTCGATCGTAGAATGCTGTTATAAATAAATATTTCCAAGGCAAGAGTTACTTGCATTCGCAACGGTATTTTTTTAAATTAATATTTCCAAACCAAACACATATAAAATAACTACCCGTTGTAGAAGATAGTGAAGTGCTCGTAACGGAGCTTGCCTAGTTGTTCGTAATTTATTTATTACGTTAAACATTGTTTGTTGCGGACATTACTCCTTATAGCATGGTGATAGGGTAACATCACTTTTCATCACGGTTAGTCTAAAAAGTTTATCCGTCATTTGTCTAGGGAACGCGTATGGAGGTTAAAGTTAATAGTGCCATTGGGTTCGATTGCTGCCTACCTACCTATTGTTAAAATGTTATTAAAAATAAATAAAAATGGAACTGTTTTTAACGCTGAGTAGTATGAAATTATTCCCATGTTGATTCATGACCATTTCTGACTTTTAGTGTTAGAAATCGGTTCCATTCATTATTAAAATATTTTTTAGTTATTATAATTACTGCTCAAACTATCGCTTTTCACTCACTATACTGGTCACCATCGACAAAACTTGCAACGACAAAATCTAGGTGTAAAAAAATCTAGGTAGGTCCAAGCATTTGACCGATTTCTATTAAATGTATATGGGACTACCTCAGAGGTACATTTTGATTTAATTGAATTTTTCATAAAAAAAATAATTATCAAAATCGACTATTCTGTAAAAAGTAATGCTACGTCCTACAAAATACAAGGAGGTTGTCAAAACAACCTCCTCCTTTTTTGTCAGTCGGTTAAAAATTACATGATAGTGGCGAGAAGTAAGCAAATCAGACAAATTTTATATGTAAGTTCTAATGCTGATATTCTGTACCGTCCTTGATTAATGTGCCTCAGATAGATGAAATCATGAGATTAGAAATAATTAATACATAACTCACTAAATTTAAGAACTTCAAAAAATATTGCTACATTTTTAGATCTTTGAAAAAATACAACAACATAACAGCAATCAGTTACGTTTTTATTTCTTATTCCTTATTAATCAAATACAATAGCCATTCACAAAAAAGGAACCTTATAAGCTATGAAATGTCTTTATTTATAAATTTACTTCCGATGACGCTATTTTATATCTATCAATTGGTTTTCGCTTGGTTTGTTTACGTCCCGCTGTGCCACTCCTTGCAAATTTATGTGCCAATGACAAAGGGTTTTCTCCTGAAATATTAAAATTCTTCTTCAATAGAAGTACAGCTCTCAAAAATAATACATACAATTGTGACCGGTAAGAGCATTAGTTATTTCAATATTTTCGAATTAGAGACAATAAATCATTTCGTAGTAGGTACCATTACCTACTAAACAGGGGTTTTGATATATTTTTTACAACATTCGTTTTATCGATGCCTATAAGTCTTATGAGTAGATAGCTGTAGAAAAGAATATAAATAATGCTAGAATAGATATTTTATAACCATAACAATACGTGTTCAATTTCTTTAGTGAGAATTACGAAGAAATTGGGCAAAGGAAATAGATAAGAATACAGAAAATAATTTATTTGAAGTAATGTTTGTATATATAATGGGGCATACAGTTTGTTCCTTCCTATTTAGTGGGTATTTCAATTGATCTAACTATGGGAAAAAAGTTTTCTGTTAAACTGTGTCTCAGCACTATTAATTTTATTTAGAACCGGGGTATTTACCGTGTTTTTGATTGTTTATGAGCTCTAGATATTTCGGCACTGTTGCAAGCACCATGATCGGTCAGACAAAACGAATTAAGAATATCTTGTCGTATTAAGGAGCATAATAGAGCAGTCAAAAATAACGATATTGAAAAGTCTGCCACAGCTCAACACCTTCTGGAGTATGGTTCGAACAACTGGATTGAGTTACACACTCCACAGGTATTCTCGACAGTACGCCACTACTTACCAAGAATGGTAAGAGAAGCGATCGAAATAACAAAATATCAAAACTTCAATAAGAAAGATGGATTTCCACTGGCGATAACATGCTATGCAAGAACCGAAGAAGTGTTACAAGTACTTCACGATATCGTTAGTTTTGTATGTCAACAATGAAATAGTGGTGTGAGTGACAGTTACAATAATATTATCGCCTTGCCAAAAAATCGTACAAGAAAGACGGTAGACCGGTTCGTCTGCTCTTACTGCCAACCTCCACTCGTCTTGAGTCGTCATCTCGGTTCGAATAATAGCTATATAGTTTAAATAACCGTGAAAGTTTAAAAACTGATACTATAAATTTTGGTCCGTTAAAATACTTTGATTAAAAGACAAAGCGTCCTACATACGTTCTATCATCGATATGAATAATATCAAAATAAGATAATAATAACAATCGTATTTAATTTCCTAAACAGACAACCATTTGGAACGACGCGATCCGTGTTCCAAAGTTCATATAGGTTTTGAAACTCGTCAACGCGTTATCAATTTCACGTTCCTGGAGCGATGGAGGTTTTGGTTCATGGTGGAGTGAGTTTAGGTCCATTATTTAAGTCTGTTTTACGGTTATGTAATATAGATAGTAAAATGACACCCAGACTTTCTTCATTCTTCAATCATTAGTCTTTTAAAATGTATTAACTATTTACATGATTTTCAGCAAGTATTTAGCGACCCACGGAAATTTACTATTTGTCAATGAGTGTTATTATCTATTAAAAGTAAATATATGTATCAAATGGAACAGCGACCGGATAAGGACACATTACATTTCGCACGGTAAACACACAATAAACTAGGGGGAATAAAATGCTATATGAATGAATAGAACCTGTACTAAATTACTATAAGCTTAAACAATTTGAACAACATAAAAGAATATATCAGTGTGATCAAAATATTGTCAAATTTTGCGATTGCAAAGCGCTAAATAAATTATGGTTAGGTAAATAAATGTTAGTACCTTATACTCGACCATTCAGCTTGAGAAAAAATGCTTGAAAAAATCAAAATAATTGTGTCTGACATTAATTTCATTGGCGGCTCGTCGTATGTAAAAATAAAAAAATAAAAAAAAAACTGTAAGTAATCTTACAAACAAAACCATTTTGTTAGTAAGTTATCAACAAGCTGACTCTTCTGGTGTTTACATACGAAACTTTGAATTATTCCTAAAATGAAAACTTGTTATTCACAACTTTTGCTGGCATACTTCGTGTGATTATACAAAATTCCCTCAATAACTTAGTTGTAAGACAAAATGTTGTTAAATTTTGCTACGTCGAGCAAAGTAGAACTTCATTTTAGTAGATAGATATAGGTATCATGTTGGATATGCTACCACAAGATAATGGTTTCAAAATTTACAACGAAGTTGCAAGATAATGTGGCAATAGATCTTTTACATACGAGTATAGATATGTCTGTAAAGTTGGTCGTATGATGCCAATAACAAACTATCGAAAGTAAAATGTCATTGCACTGACATTGCAATATATCTTCCTTCCTTATATTAAAATTTCGTGTTTATGTAGACTTATGGCCCATTGTGTAGCTCGGGTCGCACAGCCGGTAAGATAAATGCCAGTATGCTTTTGTAGGTCTCAAAATTAAGCCCGAATATACCTACGCCTTCAGAACATAGGAATTGAAAATAGAAGATTATATAATAAGGGAGCAAAATCATATTTTTACGGCGAGGGCGCTTTTTTGAATCTAGAGCGAAGTGAGGGATTCTTTAGTAGAATTCTGAATTTATCGAGGGATTCAAAATACGTCGCCCAAGCCAAAAATATAGTTTGTGCCCGAGTGATACACTCTACTTTTCAACAACCACTACGAGAAAATAAAACCGAATGTGCATGAGACACGTATCTATCGAAGTACAGGTTGTTTACAAGTTATTTCGTACGTTTCAGTGTTAAAATTTATCTGCCTGTGTATTAAATAAATATTTTAGGTAGTTATGTAATATTGTAAATTGTGCTAAGATAATATATGGCTGTTGAAACCCCGTAAAAATTAGAAGAGGTTGCCTAATTGTGCTCACTGTCGTTTTATAATTTCAATACCACAAGTTCTTATCTTTGATTAAAGTAAAATACATTTTTTTAAGTATATCAACAAGTAATTAATGCTGGTTAAATTATAGTTGCATGGAATCGCACTATGGATTAAATCAGTACTCAGTACTAATATTATAAATGCGAAAGTAACTCTGTATGTCTGTCTGTTACGCTTTCACGCCAAAACTACTGGACCGATTTGAATATAATATGGTATGGAAATAGTTTGAGACCCGGGAAAAAACATAGGATAGTTTTTATCCAACTGCGCAAAAAGAGGTTAATGTTTTTGCGCGATAACCGACATACGCGCGGGCGGAGCCGCGCCCGGAAAGCTAGTATATTATATATGAAAAAATATTTATGTTTTAGAATAGCATGTGCTATTTGCAATAAATATGTGTCACCCTGACGAGGTGTGGGTCTAACTTTATATACCTATTTTCACCAAATTTCAAATTGGTCCAGTGATTGAGACAACACCAAACACGCTGAGAAAGACGCATAGACAGGCATGCTTGTAATCCCATATGGTTTATGCTTTTTCATGAATGTACGGATCAAGAAATGTATTTGTAGTGTAGTGTGGTATTGGTAGCCGAAAATTGCGTTGTAGTCGTCATCACCTTTTACAATTATTAGAGACAAAAATCATTCGGAAGTACTATTACTTACCAAGGCCTTTTTAAATAATTTTCTACAACAGTCGTTTTAGCGATACCTATTCAGACTATGTTTTTGATTATAGCTTCATGAAAGATCATAAATAATGCATAAATATATATTTATTATACCAATACGTGTTAAATTTTTTTAGTGAGCATTACCCAGAAAATAGTCAAGGCAAAATGATAAAATACAGGAAATAATTTATTCAGAGTAATAAAGTTGTTCTATATATTAATAGGGCGTTCTACTGTTTATTCTGTCCGTTTCCGTTTAGTTCAATTAACTATCCGGAAAAAGGAAACATTTCCGTTTGATTATCCAAACTATGCATTATATGTTTCATAAAATCATCCAACATTATCATCGGCGTGAATTTTAAAGCAATAATTGGTTTGGTTTTATGTAAATGAAATTATAATCGTGATCAATTCACGTACAGGCTGTGCAGATCAATGTTAGGGTGAGTTCAGCAGCGCAAGTACCGAACTTACCGATCGCTAAATTTGACGTTACAATCGTCTAAATTCGATAAAACGCAACCATTTTATCGAATTTAGACGATTGTAACGTCAAATTTAGCGATTTAGGTACTTATAGTAGAGATAGAGGTAAGTACAGCATAAAGCTTGAAATTAACACCACGGACAAAAAAGTTGAAAGAGAATGTACTAGGTGGTATAGGCATATCATGACGAGGGAAACAAATAATGAAATGGTTGTTGTGTATGAATGTTGACAAATATTGGGATAGAGGAAGTTTACATATGATAGGTAGACAGCGTGAATTAGAATTTGTGTTCGAAAGGTATGAGTAGTAAGATAATGAGCACCGAAACAATGTAGATAAATAATAAATACATATTAGAGTATAAGGACAGAAGAAGACTTTCTCACATTATTATGTATATCATCAGTACTAATATTATAAATGCGAAAGTTACTCTGTCTGTCTGTCTGTCTGTTACGCTTCCACGCCAAAACTACTGGACCAATTTGAATGAAATTTGGTATGGAGATAGTTTGAGACCCGGGAAAAAACATAGGATAGTTTTTATCCGACGGCGCAAAAAGAGGTTAATGTTTTCGCGCGATAACCGACATACGCGCGGGCGGAGCCGCGCCCGTATCATTTGATTATATTATTTAAATGATTATTCAACTTTAGTTCATATAGATTTATATAAATACGCTTATATATACGATTATATGAATCTGGGCTACACCGTTGATCTTCAGTCAAGATGTTTCAGCAACACACGGAAACATGATAACGTACCTATAATATGTGTACTCTAATTTTATAAAAGTAAATATATTGTCACACCAGCGAAAGGACGAAGACACATTGCCGACGGTGAATACACAACTGACTTAGTAGAAACGAATGTTGATTAAGAATAAATATAAACATGAACAAAATTGTTATAAGCACAAATAATTTGAAAAACATAATAGTAGTTTATGTAACTGTCATATAATAGAGGGTATTAAAACATGAGTGTAGTGTTTGAAACGAGCCGCAGGCGAGTTTCAAAATAAGATTACACGAGTGTTTTAATAACTAATTATATGCAGTTGCATACACTACTTTATTTAATCTCATGGCTATATAATTATTTTTTTACCTGTATTTCAACTCTCTGTGGTTATACGCTTTTCTTGATTTTTTCTGGCAAAAGACTATTCGCCAGTTTCGTAGCTGTTTCTAGAATGTCAGGTGGAGTTAAATCATCAGTATCGTGGGTGTTGCTTGACATTTTTGCCACTAAAGTTTTATCCAACAAAATATTACTCAAATTCATATGTACGAAATAGCGCCAAAATGGAAAAAGTCTGTTATTGGTCTATTGGCTCGGAACCATCGCAGCGCGTTGCGCGCGCATCTCGTTCACCATAGATAATTGAAACCTCCTTGGTCGGGACACATTGTACTTTAATAATTAAAAAAATTTTTTAAAGCATTGTTTTGTTAGGAGAACAATGCTTTAATTTAACTTTTTAATTTTCTTAAAGAAGTATGTACATAAAATATGCCAATAAAAGTCTGTATTTAATTTCATAATTAGAATATTACCGAATGAGATTATATAAAAGATAATATAAGTGTGACCAAAAATATTTAGTCAAGTTTTGCGTTTTGTTCAACTATCAACTTTCATAGCTCTAGTAACACACATAAAATCATGTTACATCCGTTTTATTTTATTTTCCGTCAACATGCTATTCGAGTCACGACACATCGGTTCTCTAAGCCGATAACCAATCCAAATTCCTCTCCCGATTCCATTTCAGAGACAGTCATATTCATACTATATTCTTGTTACCAGTCATCTACAAACCACCATCATCTTGGTTTCTCCTCAACTTGAGTGGTTGCTGAAGTAATTATTATTTTAAACTGTATAAGTATTAGGTATTATTATAAAACTTATGTTTCGTCTACGTTTATCTATGAGATTCATCGTCGTGTCTAAAATATTTTTTCATGCTGTCCGGAATTATAATTATCTCTTCTTGATTTATGTAATATAATTAGACTAAATCTAAGCATTCCTAAAACCATATGTTGTGGAAATTGCAATAAACCAGTTTAATAATAGTAATTAAACTTTTATTACCTACAACACAGTACGACACCTACGGTCCAGTGGAATATTATAATGCAAATTTAGAAAACGAAATAGTCTTTAACGTTTATTTTAGGTTTAAACTGTTCCATGTTTCAATATATAAATAATTGGTTAATAATTTGTTTCGAACACAATATATTTAGTTGATAATTACGTATATCCATAGACTACGTGTAGTTATCAGCAAGTCGTTTAGTAATTAAAGTGCAGTATTGTGATTGTTAATTGGTAGTTTGATCGCACGTGCATTTAAGAAACGGCGGTGTGGAAGAATTCAGCTTCATAAAGGAATACTCGTTACGTAATAAACTATTCGAAGATAACGACATCTGAAATTATTTTAATGGCAGCTCAATCGTCCGTATAGGACTAAACATAAAAAAATTAAAAGTAATTTACCTATAAAACATTTTGAAAATATAAAAGCTGACTTCTATCAAATCTAGTTGTATTAGATCAATAATTAGTAATATTAGAAAAATGTTGTGAACTTTTGCCACGGTAATATTATATAGAAAACATTACCGTGCTTTTGCTTTGCAGCTGCTTACGTCAAACAAAGTATAACTTCATTTCAATAGATAGGTATCATGATAAAAAAGCTACCGCTACATAAATAATCTAAATTAACTACGAAGTCACGAGATAATGTACAAGTTAATTTTTTGACGTTTTTGTATGTAAAGTTGGTCATTGGCAGCCAATAACAAACTACCGAATGTTAAATTCTAGACAACACTTGCAGAATATCGCCAAGACAGATATATTGCATGTACAAAATTTAATATATTCTTAGACGTATGGCCCACTGCGTAGTTGGGACTGCCCGGAATATATGAGAGTGTGCTTTTTTAGAATTTATTCTGCTTCTAAAATATAAAGTAAACATCAACAAGTATTGTAGAATTTGTCCAGATTTAACAAGAAATAAGTATACATATAGTATAGCCAAGATAACTTTGTGATGGAACAAGCACGATGTCCACCTGGTGTTAAGCGGTAACCTCTGCCTGTAACAGATGCATTATTTCACAAATGGCGAACTGCACTGTGCCCATCACTGTAATACATAAAGTTGTTAACAAAGTTAGTTAAAGTTGTTGTGGTACATAGGTTAAACAACTTAGGTATAAAATCTGGCATGTCTGGTCTTTCTACAGTTCCCATAAAAAATATACTAATAATTTCCTTGTGGAAATGTATAATGATACCATACTTGTACAGTATGGGCGGGCGATTTTAAAATGATAAAACTAGCTTCTTAATTTGTAATTTTGGCATTAATGCCTGCTAAGCAAATAAGCTTAACTTTTATTAACACATCCATTTCCTTGCAGTAATTTTACCTATATTTAGGTCAACTTCGTCAATTTTAAGTTTTTGATGGATTAGGTGGGTTTGATCACAAATTATTATTTTTTCTTCACGTGTAATGGTTCATTTTGCCCACGTGTGTAAATTTATCAATGAGTATTTATTTTATCTGCCAGAACCTTCTATTTACTTTTAATTTTGACTCATAATTATGATGAGTGTACCTACATGTGACATTTTCAAGTAAGTAATAGACAAGTTAAATTTTCATAAAAATAATCACAGTCCAATCCCAGTGCAGAGAAATTCTATACACATTCCTAAACAGCAATCGGAAATGTGGTGGATTCCGAATGTCAGTAGGTTACAGCGAGTTAAGAGGCTCGTGGAAGAGTTTTCACTAAGCTCAGTTGTGAATTTTATCTTACCTTGGGAATTGTTGTCACCGGTCACGAAGAAAATAATACAATATCTAGTGTCACATTTCCAATTTTTCTGAATGCAATATTTCTAAAATCATGGCGGTTGTTTTATTCATTTTCCTCAGAATAATAAACCAAAAAGTTACTCACATACTAGAGGTATATATGCGAACCAGATAATAAATAATCTTCTTTCTTTTGGTGGTGTATTGCTATGTTTGGTAACATATTAAAGTACCGCATAGGCTGCTCTTTGTGCAATTGACATGCAAATTTAATGTCATAAGGTAGGTATTTAGGCACCAAATTTTTTATTTACTCAAATATATATTTAGTTGTGTGTTACTTGCGGTGCAATAAGTATTGCAATCACGGCTTTATTTGTTGTTGAATATACAAGTATTGTATTGTTACGAGCTGGGGGTTCGGGATAAATAATGCAAAACGTTTTCGACACACTGACACCTTTATTCAACAGTTCTACAGTCACTTCCAACAACACTATAACACTGAACTGTTCGCACTTCACAGAACACTATTCACAAACTTCACACTGTACTTCACTATTCGCGTATGGAGCACTTGGTCCAAAGATAATCGCACTGTTGATCGTTTCGAACTCAAAGTAAGACTGACTGGTCGGCGCGGACCCGACCCTATTTATACTCAAAAGTCACATTTTCCAGAAAGTTCACTAATAGTCTAGATAGAAAGACAATAAGGGCCATAAATCATCCTTTTAACGTAAACAACTCTGAATGGAATTCCACGAAAGTTAACTACTACTTATTCTGTGGTTGTTTACGAGTTGCCTGAGAACAAAGGCGACCCCTTTTTTTTATAACCTTTTGTGTGAAGAGTAGGTACATTCTTGATTTCTTTTACTTGTTTACTGACGTTAGATTATTCTAGATTGTTCGAGCCCTTGCGCCGTAACACTGCCCCCTCCTAAGACATGCTCGTCCCGAGCATAGTTGGAACCACAGTAGGGCGCCAATCGATCCACATGAACAATCTTAGAGACTCCTCGTTGACCCTTCCGTATCCGGTACGTGATGTCGTTGATTTTAGTCACAACTAGGTATGGTCCGTCCCATTTAGGCTGAAGCTTCGGTGACTTCCCTTTACTGCGTACAGGGTTATGCAGCCACACCATAGACCCTTCAGTGAATCCGGGATTAACCAGTTCTCCACTGTATCGGGTCTTCTTCGTATCGGAAAATCCATTTCTGTATTGATCTTGACGCTCGCAGATATTCTTCTGGTTGCGAAAGTCACTCGCGAAACCACTACTTGCTTGAGATGCTCTCCTAGTAGCACAAATACTGCATTTGTTACACCAGTCTACAACATCACTCCGACAATGGATCCAATAAAACTGCTCTCGTATCTTTAACAGTGTCTTTCTCACTCCAGGGTGACATGTTGAACATTCGTCGTGACATCGCCGTAGAATCTCACGAACTTTCGCTTCCGGAACAACCACTTGCAGGTGATAGTTATCTCCCCGAACATTCTCCCATTTGCGGCACAGCACACCACCATGGATCACCAAGCTGTCCCACTGCGCCCAATAAACCCTTGTTGCCATACCCATTCCAGCAACATCATTCCACTTGGGCCTCCCAGTGCCAGCTTCCATCCATGTCAGAATAGGCCGGATGTTCGCATCATCCTCCTGTGCACGTCGCATGGATTTCTTCCAGTCGTCGGTTATAACTGTTCTCACCATCCTTACTGGTATGACTTCCTTCACTTTGCCGTCGTGAGTTTCTCTAATGTCGCTGCGTTCAATATTAGAGTGAAGTTGGTCGCGCTGTTGATTCCATCCCTGTCGAAGTCTGTCTTCTGATGTTAACTTCCATCTGGGACAACTGGACCTTAAATGCCCTTTTTCTCCACAGCCGTAGCATCTCGGGCTGAATCTTTGAAAATTTGTATCAGATAGTGTATCTCCTTTCCTGGTCCATTGCATATTGACACCAGTAGTAGAAAGTTTTCTTTCCCATGTTCTGTCGTTTCTTCTATCGCTATTCTGCGGGCAGTTATATCGCAAGTGACCCCTTTCTCCACATTCAAAACATCGAGGGCTGAATCCCTGGTTGTCATCACGGTAACGTCGTGTGTTAACCTCGCGAATGTAATGCGATCGATCATCTTGCCGCACAGCTTCTACCTCCAAAGCATGGGCTAGGGCGTCCTTTATTGATTCATGATGACCCAGCCTCACTGCAGCTCTCACTTCTAAGTCACGTATCCCATCAACAAATGCTTGAAGTAGGATTCCGTCGATGAGTGCCGGTGATGATTGATACGCCTTCCGTACGAGCATTTCCACTTCCAGCGCCCACTGCTGAAGATTTTCACTGCTTCGCTGGGTTCGCTCTTTAAGCTGAGCGCGGAATACATGTTCCAGATGAGCATCACCGAACCGAGACTCCAATGCCTCCAGAAGTTGGTCATAAGCTATGTCCTTTCCAAGGGCCTCCAGAACTGTTAAGGCTTTGTCACGAAGTCCCAGAGTAAGCGCTGTCATAGCCTGCGCTTTAGTCCAACCATTGGCCTGCACAACGGCCTCAAACTGAATTTTGTAGGCCGACCACGAAGAGGATCCGTCGAATGGTGGTACTTTAAATCCTCGTGGTGACGGTAAAGATGCAGGTGCTGACGCAGGTAATCCGCCTCCAGTTTTTAAAACGCCCAGCGTTTTTTGAATATCATCCATTCTGGCTTCCACTTTCTCAAAACGGTTTTCATGCTGATGGACCTGATCTTCCACCACTTGGAGTTTCTTCCCAAACGTTGCATGCAGGTCTTTCATTAGAAGGGTCTGCTCCTCTTGGCGACGGGTCTGTTCTTCCCTGTCGTGTCGGAGTTGTTCCTCAAGGCGGCGGGCCTGCTCTTCCTGGCGTCGGGCTTGCTCCTCTTTGTCTTGTTGCAGCTGCTGTTCAAGACGCCGGGCCTGCTCCTCCTGGCGGCGGGCCTGCTCCTCTTTGTCCAAGCGTCGCTGTTCCTCTTGGCGGCGGGCCTGCTCCTGAAGCATCGCCATTAGTGCAGCCAAGTCAGGCGCAGCTGGAGCAGCCATAGTCGAAGGGGTTCCCGATGTAGCGGCGGCGGTTGTTTCTGTAGTTGGTTGTTCTTCGGAGAGCACTGGTGGTGTAGCCCCTCCAAACCTTCGTTGGTCGATGTCCTGTTACCGCTGGCTCCTCGTTCGGATGCCCTCTAAGTCTTCCTTTGGGAGCACAGGCATTATTTATCCCACTTCTGACACCAATTTGTTACGAGCTGGGGGTTCGGGATAAATAATGCAAAACGTTTTCGACACACTGACACCTTTATTCAACAGTTCTACAGTCACTTCCAACAACACTATAACACTGAACTGTTCGCACTTCACAGAACACTATTCACAAACTTCACACTGTACTTCACTATTCGCGTATGGAGCACTTGGTCCAAAGATAATCGCACTGTTGATCGTTTCGAACTCAAAGTAAGACTGACTGGTCGGCGCGGACCCGACCCTATTTATACTCAAAAGTCACATTTTCCAGAAAGTTCACTAATAGTCTAGATAGAAAGACAATAAGGGCCATAAATCATCCTTTTAACGTAAACAACTCTGAATGGAATTCCACGAAAGTTAACTACTACTTATTCTGTGGTTGTTTACGAGTTGCCTGAGAACAAAGGCGACCCCTTTTTTTTATAACCTTTTGTGTGAAGAGTAGGTACATTCTTGATTTCTTTTACTTGTTTACTGACGTTAGATTATTCTAGATTGTTCGAGCCCTTGCGCCGTAACAGTATGTTCAAGTAGTATCTTATTAACATATAATATAGAACTTACATTCTTTTGACCTCTTGCTCTCACTCTTTTCACAGTTACCGTACCAATCTTGATTATTTCTATATTTGACTAAAAATTTGTCACATTATTGGATTTGTTCCACTGCAAGTTAATAGAGTTTAAGTTATATTCTTTGGGGCAATTGCATTTGTAAATATATTTATGTATTTATTTTGCTTTTTGTGTATTTCTAGTGTAATGTATAGGTAATTATTTTAGGTTAAGCATTGGGTAGGCGAATTGGGTAACTGTAATGTCCACCAAATGTAATCTACTAAAATAAATAAATAAAAATTAGGAAAATGATTATTTGTAAATATCGATGATGGGGAGTATGGGGAGATCGGTGCACTACTTCAATCCGAGGCAATCATCAATACCACTATATAATAAGAATCGCTAATAATCTAATCAGGAAGGGCAACCAATTGGAAGGGGTCAGGTAGCATATACCATCTGAAAGACGAGATCACCAAAAAGGGGATGATGTGGTGTCTATGGCTAAAGTTTCCTTTCCTCCTCTTCTCATGACAGACTCATTAAAATCAAGTCCTAGGCTGGTATTAATAAACAAATTCTTCCGGTTTCGCTATGTGGCGTTTATGACTATGACTTTTTTATGCCTTATAGTTTAGCCCTTGACCCTTAGCTCACCTGATGGTAAGTGATAATGTGGCCGAAGATGTTGTTCACTAACCTAGAATTACTGGTTCTCAAGGACTGCTGCCGGAACACACCGTTAGGTGCTTGGCGACAGATTTTCTAATTGAGGGTGGTAGTTAGCCAGGTGGGCCTTCGCAAGATGCCCTACCACCATGCAAAAATATAATTTTCCTGTAAAGACGTCAAGTCATCTTTACAGGAAAATTAAGTGGCATTATCACTAGATATATATTAAGTGTGTTCTTAAAATATTTGTTATAATAAATATAGACTTCCGAAAAGTAATACCTCATTATATTAATTATGTTAAGTCGGAAATTCAATATAAAGAAAGATAGCCCGCTTCTGGATGGCTTCGCTTCTTATATGAGTGCCATACCCATGAAGATACCCATTTTTGGAAAAACCCGTGCTTTTCTGTCTAGGTATGTGAAAGCCTACCTATTATAACCCAAACGCGAGCACAGGTTGGTACTTGTTATGTCCCCTGAGATTGGCAGGAGAGGCATGTTACCACAGGTGACAATTCAGGAAAACACGATTACAGATGTCTTATACAGATGACGAATACAGAGGCTAACGTGGGTGTCCCATTTGGACCAAAAGCTTTGTTCACGTTTGGCTTTTGCAGAGTCTGCCACACTTAAATGTAACGGATACAAAATTATGGCATAAACACCTCGCTTCCCCGTCTAAGATGTGGAGGTGTTCACCCCACAGTATCTAATTTAATTTTTGTATCACTATTTTTCTGGGACTTGCATCTGAATATAATAATGATTATATTAGACTTATTTTGATAAGCACTTATTCACAAAGTGTAGGAGCACAGTTTTAAATATTGAACTCGAGTCGAACCTGCATCTTGGTTCAGTCCTGGATCTATCTCCCGGAATAATTGACAAACGTTTTGATGTAAGCCCACGATAGCTTCAGGTTTTCGATTTCGTTCAAAGTTCAAACATAATACGCATAAGTACACGTTCAAACGAAAACTTTCAATTCATTACTTAAATGGAGAAGCCTAGAACCCTTTACAGACCATTTCACACGAAGCGTTTCTGGTAAACTTTCTTAGGTTAAATATTATCTCGACTACGGCTAGACTAGCCGTACTAGCGGGAACACTTCGCATATTTTTTGGTTTCTGTACTAGAAAATGATACCCTATTGGTATATTCCGCGGCTGGCCTTCTGTCTATATTTTCAAGGGTTTTGGAACCGTGACTAGAAATTTTCACATAATATGTTTTAATACATATTCTATGAAAACTGTTGCAGTCTTGTCCATAGGGCACATGACATTCGAAATCAAGCAGTAAACCCTTTCGATGGTGACCAGTAGTGGAGGTGAGTGACAATCGATTGTTTAAGCAGTAATAATCACTTAAGTTTAAAAAACACACATAAAATCGAACCGACTTTTTGTACTGAAATGTAAGACATAAGTTGTTAAAGTAGGCCTTATGCTGATTCAATACGCTCATGGCAACATCATGGCATAATATGGCGTCTAAAATCCGCCACCTTGTATTTTTATTTTTTTATATTGTGTCGAATAAAGACGAATCTAACGATTATATTACAATCGGTTGAGCCGTTTAGAAGTTAGGGTGGAATAAAGAAACTCACAAACAGACAATACAAGAACTCTGAAAATATAACTCTCCATTTGGGCAGGCGTGTTAAAAAAATATATATCCGCCAAATGAGAAACTCCTCCTTTTTGGAAGTCGGTAAAATTATAACGAAAGGTTAAAAACAAAAAGGTTCCCCACTCTAGAAACTTTATGTAATCGATTGTTTTTTTTTTGTTTATGCGCTATCGTAAAACGGTAATACATAAAATTATGTGAATCACAAGTTATGTACCTACTTTATTACATCTCATCACTGTACGAACACTACGACGCGGTGATGCCAGAAAATAGACAGCAACAGTAATAAGCTTATTGATTAGATTCATCATCTGGTGTGATGTCGGTAGAAGCACCGCAGCCATTTCACGGTGTGGCAATATTTTTATATTTTTTTTTTTTTTTTATGCATGATAGGTTAGCCTTTGACCACTATCTCACCTGATTGTAAGTGATGATGTGGTCGAGGATGTTGTTCAGACTAACCTAGAGTTACTGGCTCTCAAGGACAGCTGCCGGAACACACCGTTAGGTGCTTGGCGACAGATTTTCAACTTGAGGGTGGTAGCTAGCCAGGCGGGCATTTGCAAAGTGCCCTACCACCATGCTGTAACGACTGCTATCCTAAGACAACAACCGAGACCGACGGCTTAACGTGCCCTCCGAAGCACGGAAGCGCTCAGTAGTAATGTCACCAGTGGGCACCCATCCAAATCCTGACCGCGGCGGACGTTGCTTAACTTTGCTGATCGATTCAGAATGGCTAAGCAAACTTCGCTACGAGCGCTTCAAAATACGAAAAACAAAATACAAAATACTTCAAATTACGCGATATTCTTTTTCTCTTCACAATGATGGATGACCTGACATCATAATTTAAAAATAAGTTTTCTCTAATAACATAAAAACCACACTAGAGGAATATTGTACAAAGCTTTGGCTATAGATTTATCCTTAGCCACCTGCTTCACGCCATTTTTTATGTGAGACGCCGTCAGGGAACGTTCTTTTCACACTTCAACAGTATTTGCACGTCATCTCCCACTTTACTACCAAACGTTTATTTTGATTGATCATCGGTGTTGTTTGATGAACCATTTTTTACCTCGTTTCTAGCTTTTATATTATTTAAAGCTAAAAGCTATTTTAGTCCTCCGTTTAAAAGAAAGAAAGAAAGAAAAAAATGCTTTATTTGTGACACAAACAATGAGATGACACAATTTTTTTTGTTAGCCAGCTCTAGTCTTCCTTTGGAACCATATTATGGTGACTTCACACACACTCACAGCAGTTCACCAAATAGAAAAAATGTATGATATAAAACCAAGTATTAAACAAAAATTATTACAATATATAGAACATAAATTAACAAATAAGTAATATTACACCTTAGCGTATACATAATTTAAATTGAGAAGAACGGAAATAAAATAATATATATAATGAAATAAGGATTATTTAGTGTTTGCATTACTCAGCTTATATTAAACTGTGTCGAAGAGTGTTGACTTTTATGAGCAGTAAAATGTTCTTTTAACTTAACTTTTAGTAAAGCATATCCTTTACTTACATCAACACAGTTTTCACACGTTATCTCCCACTCCACTACTCAAACGTTAACTTATAACACCGTGTGTAAAAGGTATGAACTAAAGGAGTAACACCATGAAAAGCTATAGAGCCAAGTAAAGAAATGGTTGGTTACTTAGTGCAAACTGAAGCTTTAATAACTGCGAATTATCGCTTTTTCGGTTGCTCATGGTTTAGTTGACAAAAATGTGAAATTTAAAATTAAAGTAATGTCGTATCTAAATACTTATTAATTTCTGTAGCTAATACCGTGCCTAGCTGATACTGAATACTTATACTAAATGGAGAAGGTTGAAGCGCTCGTAGCGAAGTTTGGTTAACAATTCTGAATCGATCAGCAAAGTTAAGCAACGTCCGCCGCGGTCATGACTTGGATGGGTGACCGCTGGTGACATTACTACTGAACGCTTCCGTGCTTAGGAGGGCACGTAAAGCCGTCGGTCCCGGTTGTTGTCTTAGGATGGCAGTCCTTATAGCATGGTGGTAGGGCACTTTGCGAATGCCCGCCTGGCTAGCTACCACCCTCAAGTTGAAAATCTGTCGCCAAGCACCTAACAGTGTGTTCCGGCAGCTGTCCTTGAGAGCCAGTAATTCTAGGTTAGCCTGAACAACATCTTCGACCACATCATCACTTACCATCAAGTGAGATAGTGGTCAAAGGCTAACCTATCAGGCATAAAATAAAAGAAGTTTGAAATAGGTTGTTTTACACTTTTCCATCGTGTATTTTCTCATTATCGCTGGGATATAGCCAAATCACACGCAAACGAAACCATGGGCACAGCTACTTAATTTTCAGCGTAGTGGTAGTGTATCGTGCTACATTCTACCTCTCTCAAACAAAAATCAATAATTGGTTATCAGTTTAAATTTGTAAGTATCTGTGATTGTTCCGACTCTAGGTACCTACAAAATATTTCTCAATACCATTGCTCTGTAACAGTATGAAGGGCGCTCGTTAGTTATTCGTGATCTTGGGTTTATTATCAGATCCACACTTTCTCTTATTTGCTACTTTAATTAATTTGTTATATTACCCGAAGACAACACTTAGGTAAGTTAATTTGCAAACTTCCCTTATTTGTAACTGTATAGAGTACCAAATAGTTAAGGAACTTCTTATCGCATAAAGGACCTAATCCACTTAACCGACATGATAGAAGATCTATATTGCTTCGGCAACTATTACATTAGGGTCAGATGGATATCTATTTGATGATTGATAGCTGTAAACACTACTATGAAATATATTTTCGGCGTTTCCATACTTTCCATAATATTCTAAAGACGATGTAGTATAACAATCCAACCTTCGAAAAGTAAGTTGAGCAACTTGAATCGTGTATTTAGTGGACGATATAGTTCAAAATTGGGACTTATTTATACTCGTACCTTACATGGATACCAATCACGCAGGGAAAGCGAGGCAAATAAGTCAGACCTTGCCCAAAGAGCCCACAGGCCAGACTTTGTGGACCACACAGCCTATTGCTCCGACAGTTTTTGAATGGAGCAATATATTCAGATTCAGATCATTTATTGCTTCCATAAATAGTACATACAAGTTTTTACAATAGATAAGAGTACAGTCATATTATGGACCCTGTCGGGCACTGCAACATAGAAGAGAGGAGGACGTTATATTAATATTGAATTTGAATATATATTATGTAAATGTATAATAAATGTCAATATAATAGTAATTAGTCATTTTTCATTTAAGAATTCATCAATTGTGTAATATGCTTTTTAATGAGAAGCTGTTTAATGTTTTATATGAACTGCTGTATGGACTTAACCTATTAAAACGTCTAGATACAATTTGAAATAGGTATTTGGGAAAATAAATTGAACCCAAATCGATCCACCAAGGTATAAAAAATAGTTTCACGCTGGCATCTGAAGACCACTGATTACAACTTACAAGAGGGAAGAAAAATTTCAAGCATCTATTTTGTGGATCGTGCAAACAGAGCCTCAATTCTCTTAAATATTGACCAAACGCTATACTACTGCGATGCTTCTGCGATCGAAATGCTGTTAATGTCAAATTCGGTCGTCTGCTAATTCTAGCTACTAATCGCAGTTGTATGGCAATCGCGTCGCTATCGTATGGCTGTGCTATGGCTTGCAAATGTTGCCACTGAAATAATATAATAAGAAACGTTAAAATATGATACAGGCTACCGATTTTAAGCCACTGTAACAACGCAATCGCAACAAAATAGCGTACAGCATACTAAATATATCAAAAACTATTGATAGCAAGCCACTAACTTGCGATTGAACCTAAATAGCGGGCAGACTACGGATACTGTAAAAATCTAAAATTTTTATGCAATTAAGGTGCGTTAACGCCGTTCAATAGCTAAGAGAATCGGGCCCCAGCTTGGCCGGAATTTCATTTCACTCACTGATGAACAAACTAACAATTATGTAGATTACAAATTATAGTAACCTATTATTCAACAGAGTAACAATGGCACATAGTTTCATAGATAACATATATTATGCAAATAAGTAGGCACTTAGTTATTGGCAAACATTGCCGTGTCTGAATATTTCTGTGATTATGTACGCTGCAGAGCTTTATTATCTTCATTTCAAGTGGTCACGACGTCAATATGTGCTAAGACTATGCTTATGATAACTTTTATTACGTTGTTACTAAGTATTAACTACCCTACCTACTTATGTAAATCTAAAATTTCAAACAAAATAGCTTTGTTTCTCATTTTACTAGTTCTAAAAGCTTGGCATTTGACAGTATATTTTGAAAATCAAAAAACCTAAGAAAGTCAAGAAGGCATACATGCTAATGTGAAACATACGCTATTTACAATGAGAATTTAACATATAAAATCGGCCAAGAGCGAGTTGGACTCGCGCACGAAGGGTTCCGTACCACTAGCTATAAGTACAACATATAACACTTCATATTTTAACCTTTTTTTGTTTTAACGTGCGCGTGTCCGACTCGCACTTGGCCATTTTTTTGAATTTGTTGTTATAGCAGCAACAGAAATACATAATCTGTGAAAAATTCTACTGTCTAGCTATCACCGTTCTTGAGATACAGCCTGGTGACGGACGGACGGACGGATGGACGGACAGCGAAGTCTCAGTAATAGTGTCCCGTTTTTCCCTTTGGGTACGGAACGCTAAAAACGTAATAAGAACAAGACAATACTATAACAATAAAACGTTTCAGACAAATTTACGCCCATTAAGGCCTACAGGAAGTTGAAATAAAGCCAACTTACTGTTAGCAGCGGGACCACAACCCATGTTGGCTTAATTTCCCAGCAGAATTTCCAAAATATCTGCCAGCTTTTCATCTCGCGTCACATCTACGCTTTGGTCCGGATTTACTCGTTATATCCTAATTGAATACGTAGTTTACGAGAAATTGCGTAATAAGTAATCATTCTAAACGGATCAAATTCAAACCAAGCGTGGGCAGTACTTACTTAGAACTTTATTAGAGTGATGGACATTAATTTATGTGAGCCTAACTTGGGCATGTATACAGAGATCTACATGATACCCATTCAAAGTATATTTATTAATAAAGTTGCCAGCGTTTGCGTATAGGAACTGTTCCATAAGATCACTAGTCAAAACACACACAGCATGACATACTAATGCTTTGTTGGGAGCAAATTGTTATAATTAGCTACTCTAGTCGTCTGTATAGTACCTGCAGTACATAAATATTCTAGTTTTTTTTTTATGCTTGATAGGTTAGCCTTTGACACTATCTCACCTGATGGTAAGTGATGATGTGGTCGAAGATGTTGTTCAGGCTAACCTAGAATTACTGGCTCTCAAGGACAGCTGCCGGAACACACCGTTAGGTGCTTGGCGACAGATTTTTAACTTGAGGGTAGTAGCTGGCCAGGCGGGCATTCGCAAAGTGCCCTACCACCATGCTGTAACGACTGCCATCCTAAGACAACAACCGGGACCGACGGCTTAACGTGCCCTCCGAAGCACGGAAGCGCTCAGTAGTAATGTCACCAGCGGTCACCCATCCAACTCATGACCGCGGCGGACGTTGCTTAACTTTGCTGATCGATTCAGAATGGTTAAGCGAACTTCGCTACGAGCGCTTCAATTCTAGTAAACCAATTAGTGGTGATGTTCGCGTTGAATGTTATATTAATTGACTGAGAATGAGACCAATGCGCATCATGCCACCATCCACGTCGATTCAAGTAGGGCATTGCTGCACATTAGGCACACATTAGAGCTTCTTGTTATCTTAACACTCCGATTACCTAAATGGCAGCGGGTATACCAATAGGGAAACTGCCTCCAAGAAGGTTTAGATTCAGAAAGTCATCCGGCCATAACAATGAAGCCAAATTTTAATACAATTCTGTCCTTGTGTTGTTCTGTATGCGTGTTAGCAGTGGCACATATTTAATAGTAATATACTCTTGTGTTGCCAGTGAAGGCATATTGTACCAACCCCACATGTGTATGGGTTAAGGAAAGGAAGGTGATGATTTAAATCAAATAACATTCGTTAATAGTCCGGTACCGTTATTATAACTTCACCTCAATCGCCTAAACAATCTTTATGAAGGGTACATACATATTGTGTACTTAATTCTGTTTTTGCTTGGTAAAAAATTAACTAAGAACAAGATAAAAAAATAAGAGTACCTAGAAGCAGATGTGATTGTCACAAAGGCCACACCCCACTTTATATTTAGAATGAAGCAGCGAATCTATTCGGTGAAAATTAGTATAATTCCTTTGGGAAATTTTAAGAGGATTAAGTCTTTTCCGTAGTCGAGGGATGTAGCGATAAATATGATAATACGTTTTTGCTTACGCTTTAACGGTTGATCTAATTACGACAGTGTTCTGTAAATTATTACCAAGAACAGAACTACAGACAGTTTTCTGTGCTGAGGTTGTATGCTGTATCACGGTAATGTTATCTATACAGTATCTTAACTCGGCTCTGTCGTTGAAATAACTACCTACAGCCGCTCTGTACTTAAACATGCGATAGGGCTACCCGCCTCCAGTATTTTAATTACATTTGCCTACTTTGTGTTTCCATTTAGTTTTGTGATTGTAAAAAAAAAATATTTGTGAAATGAACAGGAAGTGTTCACTAACAATGCGTGTTGTTTTTTGAACAGGTAGATTTAATTAAAAAAACATGTTTATAATTATTTGGATAAAATAATCAGTCTTAAAAATTTGCGACCGAAAAATATTTGTGAGACGTACGAAATAATAATAATAATAGCATTTATTCTTCTTCCACAAAGGATATCTCACAGTTTTTACAAAAGGTATTTTAGCTAGCTAGTAAGTACCATAACTGTTACATAGTTATAGTAATATTACATATTATAAGCAAAGATGATAAAAAGTCTTCGATCATGCTTTGTGGAAGACTGGTGCCTGAGGTAGGTTTTTAGAAAAACCTGTATTACAAATCACCAGCGATCCACTCCACGGACACAAAAAGTTACGGTATAAATTAAAGTTACTAATACCTAGGTAAGTATAGACAACTCAACATTTTCTGGCAAAAATATTGTGGGTAGGTTATGTATAATATGCAAAGGAAGTTATTACTAAAACAGGTTGATGTTATCTATTGCGAAATATAAAATAGACATGGTAATAATTAGGTATACTATTCTACTTAATCCTATAACAGCTAATTACAAATCATGTACGAAAAAGTTCTTATTATTAAATTTTAAGGTATAAAAAATCCGCATTCTTATATATAGCTTATAACTACCTACGTATTTCACTCGTGTCAATCACTTTCCTTTACTCTATTCACTTTTTTATTAATCGAGATTTTCAGGCAAATAAAGGAAATACTTGTCCATTAAAAAGACACACATTAATTACATACGTACCGTCAACTATGTAGACTATAAAATAATTTTATTTACTAGTAAGTAAAATTATTTCAGATTCTTTCAGTTTCCAGGTTATCTAAAAAAAGTTATGGCTGGATGCGTTTTTGACGAATTCATGCAACCCAAAACAGCACAATAAAATATGTAATATGTACATAAACTTATTTTTAGTGAAAATATCGCGCGTTTATTGTTACAAAAATTACATACCGTCCATTTGTCACTGTGCATGCCGGTACGGGAATTCACCAAATAGCTCCAACGGAAGGTCAGTGGTGGCGAACAGCTGGTATTATGCTGAGATGGGGCCAATTTGTAACAATTACGTATATTGCGCCATTTTTATAGCTTTGATTTGTTTTTATATTTTCTGTTATCATACATTGTTATGTTACAATTTTTTTTTTCATTCTATACTAAAGTAGGTATTTCAGTACGCGTTATAGCAATATATATTTGAAAATAAATTAACGGACAACAGGGATGGCTGAAAATCAGCGCCGCCCGGAATGTATATTTCGGGAAGCACAAGCTGAACCACTGCATTTGCTATCTTATCTCTATTTTGTTTTTAGTTACGTAAGTATTTATGTAATAGTCTAGTTTTGAAATAAAAAAGCAATAAATCTATTTATTATTCATTATCATTATATATATACTGGGTCACCCGAGCCCAGACAATCTCAAGTAGTGTGCAAAATTTAGCCGAGTTTGACTTGATCACTTACATACAGGTTCAAAATGAGCCCTGTTGTACGCATAACATACAGCAACCCCTACTCCTTTTAACAGGTTCTACTCATTAGCTCCGTCTTTGTGTGTACCACCTCAGTATCTAATATTCTGCATCGAAGCAGTGTGCTACTGCGTATAGGCATGGAAAGTACTGTTACCAAGTGAAATTACTGGGCGAACGCGACGTAATAACTAACGTCATGGAGTAACGACAGTTGCTCAGTGTCATTCGCAAATAAGACACTGCCACTTTAATGGACAGACGTTATGTTTACGATCAGGCGGATTACTTACTAGTCCCGTCACTACATTTCACAAAACTTACATCGATGTAAATAATGTTATTTAATCAGTTTATTAATTCCCTAAGAACATTTTACAACATCTGAAAGAGAACGAAACCTAAGGCGGCATGTGTACGGCATCAAATAATAAAATAAATTATATAACCAAATAATAGTTTGTAATATTAAACTCTTTATTATATTTAAATTATGTTATTTATAATATTTCACATACTAGTTTCAAAGCGCCGCAGTATCTTTTACCTAATTAATTAGGAATAAAATAGAGTCTATAATATGAAAATTAAAACAAAGTGCCTTTTATCTAAATATGTAGGCCAAAGTTTGGTAACAAAGCCCCTCTAAAGAGCTAAAAATTGGTTTCCCTCTTTTGTTATATTGACAGGTGTTACTAAGAAAAAGGTATTATACAAGGTGACTATTAATTCATCAACAATACTGCGGGGGATGGTGTAGAATCGATAACTGAATGTGATTCACTCATAATTAATTTTCACATAAACAAAATTAATACTAACTATTGCCTAAGCTGTGGCGCGTTGACTTTGAGAATGATAGCGACAACAACACTCGCGGCCGCCGTGGACTAGACTCACACACACACACGCGTTCTAGGTATTCTAACGCATTGCGAGGGCAATGAACTCGGTAATTTGATTTATATTTCCAATTATTTTATTTTATTATTTATTGAAGAGAATTATAAATATCTTTAAAAAATATTTTATTGTTTTAAATTTAGGCCAAGTGCAAGTCGGACATCGTCCGAATAGGTAGTGTTCAACATAGCAACAAGCCGTAATAGAAAAAAAATCGGCCAAGTGCGAGTCGTACTCGCTCACGGACGGTTCCGTACCATTATCTTTACGATATAAGAAACTATATTATAACCTTTGTTTAGGTTTCATGAACGGTACATTTACCTTTCATGTACGAGTTCGACCGTCACTTAGCCGATTTTAAGTGTTATTTGTTTAAGCGGTAACAGAAATGCATTATTTGTAAAAAAATAATCTGTCTTGCCATCACGTTTAATGAGATACAGCCTGCTGATAGACAAACAGACAAACGGACATTGTAGTCGTAGTAATAGGGTTCCATTTTTACCCTTTGGATACGGAACCCTAAAAATATGTGTTGATTTTGTTTCACAGTGTCTAACCTATATTGTAAATAGGTGCTTTCAGAATTTGTTGGTCAAATGGGACATATGGTAAATAATTTCAGATTTTTTACTATTTTAGATTTTGAGATAGACCCCGTAAGTAATGGCCCTTATGTAATTATGTTTTTATATATAAATAAATATGAATACTTCTTTCCAATAAGCTACAGATATTCCACCTGGAAGGGTACACAAGTATTTGCTTTTATTCCAGGTAAATTCTTAAGTATTGAAGCCCCTATTAAAAATAATTTTATTGAATTTTAATTCAATATTCGGTTATGGCTCCACATTTTATACAAAATGTCTTAATTTCAGATACAGTATTCCGTTGCCGGATTTCTATGACATACGGACGGATAGACAGACAGATAGTGGAATATCGTTATAGGGCTCCGTTGTGCCCTTTGGGTACGGAACCCTGAGAGCGTGTACGTAATGATTTTTTATTCGGAATAATCTAATTACGTTTGTAAATTCCATGATAGAGGCATAATCCTAGATTGCAGCAAAACCCATTTACAATCAAACCTCTTATATTTGACTTCAGTTAGTCTTAATAAACATTTTAGTAGATTTAGTTTTATCAAAATAAGTAAAATTAATCAAATTGTTTTAATGTAGCATTATGTTGCGTGCTATCTACAGGTACTTAATGCAACTATTTGTATCATTAGATCTGTAAATGAATTTATATACTGGTACTCTATTTCAATACAGTTTTTTTTATAAATTTTTACTTAACGAGAATTTAATAGTAGGTCGTCGTCGACTCATTAGTAAATTTATCAAAAAGTAAGACAACGCTGAATGCTTAAAAAGCCCTATCTCTAATTCACTGAAGGCAGACTAATTTTGGTGCCGAGATCTTAATTTAATTTTATTATTTTATATTTTTTCGGGGAGCAGCACCAGGACGTGTATATTTTTCTTTCAAGGAAACCTGTAAACTATTTTTATTCATTAATTGCAGGTAATTTAAGTTGCTAAGACTACACACATTTGACACAGGTTTGAAAAATTTCAAGCTTTATAGTGGTAGTCAGTCGATATTTTGGCATATATATTTGAATGCCCGTCATTTAAGTCATAAACTTGTCATAAAAAGGTTCTTCTTCTTCTTCTTCTTCAAAAATGGCTATTATCATTGCTTTGACGATATACTGCCAATGTCTTGTTATTGCGACCAGTGTACGGTAAGCAATGTGGCGAAGACCGTCTACGGTAGATGATCGTCTACCTGAATTTTCATTGATATCCTGCCAGATACGCCATTTTACGACACTGTGGAGAAAGCAGTATCATGTTTTAGATCGATCAAAGATTCAGAGATGGCGCTATGTGGTATGGTTGTAGAAATAATGCATTTTAAATTTTAGCCGCGCTCTTACCTAGTAAGACGAGTGACATGTGCTACAGTTTATCACAACGTAAGTTTAAAATAACCTATATTATTGATTCGCTCGATATCACAATTGATAGTGTGATATGTATTTAAGAGTTTTTATGTTGTAGGATTGCATAAAGTGTCATTTTATCAAAGTTATTTGATGTTAAAAATACACAACCTCAAAATGGTCAAGTGGCAAAGTCCGTCTATTTCCAGATGGAAAAGACCGTCGTATGCCGGTGTTTCACGATTTCATATATCGCAAACCTTTCGGACCCAGGGTAATATTTTAAAAATAAACAGGTGTCTGAAAATCGGTCACCATTGTTAGTAAGTAGGATAATGTGTATTAGACCGTACCTTAATGAGTAATACCTTTATTCGTACTTATATTATAAATACGAAAGTCTGTTTATTTGCTACTTTGTTTTTATTAACATTACATTTACTTTGTTTTGTTCCTCTATAATGTAGTTGCTGTAACAGCCGGGTCGTCCGCTGCTGAATACAGCTTCCCCCATTAAGAGGGGTATTGCCATAATCCCCAAGCTTTGTAGTCGGTTTGGAAATCGCAGTTCCTCAGAAGGCCCTGCTGCCCACATTCCAGTATTTTACCCGTAATCGCCATTAACGACACCCACGGATAGAGATGGGGTGACATTCTAGCCCGGCACCTCCAGGGGCTCCTCCATCATGTTTCAGTAGAGTTATCAATATAACCGATTTTAACATGTATAGGGAGTGGAAAGTGGCTAAATATCTATACCCATGGAAATTCGGACGAAACCATGGGGCGCAGCTAGTAAAATAAACAAGATTAGAGTAAAGAAATGCAAAATTATAGTATTATTAAACATGAAACTGTAGATGCAAATATTGCAGAAAACCACTTTCTGGTTATAATTAAAATTTTAACTATATTTTTTTCTGTCAAAACAAAGAATTTTTCAGCACAAAGTTTCTTCGTATTACTTTTTAATATTTATTCGATATTTTTCCCACAGTTGTTGATTATACGTCATCATGGGTAAGCCCTATCAAAGAGTTAGTGATCGAGCTGCATACTCAAAGGAAAAACTGCAGGATGCCATTTAAGCTGTTCGACAAGAGATGCTAATCGGTTATAATGCTTCGAAGCTAAGTATATACAATTTCACGAATGACTATAATGGACCACGTACATAATAAAAGATTCAAATCCAAAACTCTTGGATGAAGTACAGCCTTCTCGCAATACATAGAAAAAAATCTCGCTTCATGCTTGCGCACTATGAGAAAAAATGGCTTTGGTTTCAGTAGGCACGAAATTTTGGAATTAGTTGAAGAATATATTAGCAAAAATGATATATCCACTACATATTTTTCCATGTGGTAAACTGGTTAGCTGCATTTCAGCGACATCATAATTTGTCAGTTAAAAAAACACAAGCTGCTGAATATGCTCGTAAAACTGCCATGGATCACTTTTTGGTATATACGAGTACTTACTTTGAGTTATTAGAGAAAATATTGAATCAAGTTTTGTTGTTCTGAATATATTATACCTATGTTTATATTGTTAGTATATAATTTACATTCAGTTTGAGTGCCTAATTTTTAGTTATGTTGCTGGGTATGTAAGGTCAAAAAAAAAATTTATCACCTACGTTATATGTTGTGTACCTCTGACTGCCGAAATATGCCGGTCTTAATCAGTTTATCATATTTTTGTAGAAATCGAAGGATTTTGAGCTTGATTTAAATGGACGAAAGCGCGTATTTGGTTAGTATACGCTACTGCGCGCAGCTACTGTATCCATACATGAAATAGTTAAGAGTTTATTAGTAATCTTGCTTCTAGACGGTCTTACCCGACACTAGCGGAGAAGATCGTCTACTCGCTCTGTTTTAAGAAATAAGAAAATCTGTTGTACTGAAATCAGATAGAATAACGTTAATACTAGAAACTTGCTAGTAAATACATTTCCTAGCACATGGTACATCTATTTTTGCAATAATCCTTACACTTCATGAACTATGGTCCATCAAAGTAAACTTTTAAAAAACTATGCCGGTCTTCGCCACATTGACCTTATAAGAAAAAAAATTAACGCTCTAAATATCTCAGCAAGTGTATTGAATATTAATTAGTAGAAAATATATGAAATAAAAAAAGGTTACTTAGTCCAAAATTTTCCTCGTGAGTGGAAATAATTGTCAATGTTATTAACAATGTTCTTAAATAAAGAACAGGATCAAGTGTTCTTAGATAAATGTAGCAGAAAGTCCATTAAGTATGTGAAAGGCACGATTTGTAAATTATTAAACCCATTGTTCCACCTACCAATTCAAGAAACAAAATTCTCTTATTGTAGATTTATGACGTTATTTTTATTTATTTATTATAAGTTATTATTTTTCGTTGAAATAACTAAAGAACGGTGCGAGGTACAAATACTAAGGTATTGTACATATTTAACTTAGTTTGCGTTAATATCAGATATTAATATGATCTTCATAAAAAATATGGATTTCTTTCCACGACATATAGATAGACCTAAAACAATAACGACCTTTCGTATTGTCTTTAAATAACGGTACAGAAGTATAAACATAATCAACATTATTAAACTCGTATATAAATAGCAAAAAAAATAAGCTATCATACCAAATAGAAGACAAATTACTTATAAAAGATAAGATTAATTAGAAGACTGAAAAAAAAACATAAATTAAATAAGGTTCGATCTCAATGCGCACTGCACGCGGCGGCTTCGGACTTTAGTGTGTCTGAAATGCGCGAAAATCAGAAAAAAATTATATGATACTTTTCACATAGGCGCGACTATCAGACTTTGAAAATTTCAACACGGAATTGTTACGGAAAAAAATGTTATTGCTGAGCAGGAGTTCCAAAAATAATTTAATATTTTTATTTTACCTAAAAATCAACCAATTATTATAAAACCCTTTGCCAAATCGTTCATACATAATGATTTCTGGATCAAAATAATGAGTATCCGAAGAGGATTTCACCATCAAAGTGCCCTAAGAAGAGAATCTCTCCCTTATATGAAAAATATAAACGTGCGTATAGAGATATTAAAATCAATACCATGGTAGACAATTAGAAGTGGCACTAATATTGTAAAAATAATACAATGGAGTGTGTGTTTTTGTTGCCTCTCACATCTGAAATGGCTGAACAGAATTTGAGGAGTACAAATTGCATTCCTAGATTCAGTCAGGCATAGGATACTTTTTTCCTGATACACTGAGTAGTCCCCAAGGGAGCAAGATATAACCGATACAAACACGGAGAAGCCACGAGCAAAACAACTTACACATAAAAAGAAGTGGTACAGATCTTAAAGACAGTTTATTTTTAGTCATACGATGGGTGTTTCGTGAAGATTTTCCTCCCCAGAGCCTTTGAAATGAGGCGTGAATAGAAATCGTGTGGACCACCTTTGCTGACACTCATACATATGAATGGCACAACGATAAATATAGACCAGCGCCTTTGACGTAGACACTAGTCGAATGTCGTTTAGTACGACCAACTTTCTTCCACGGTTCATATAGCATGACTTTTTATCTGACGAATTGCATGCGCCCGTCACATTGAGACATACAGTGGTTAAGACTCAAGTGACTGTAATTTTTTTGACTATCAAGGACTGCGGAACGCACTGTAAAGTGTTTGGTGAAAGATTTTCTACTTGAGGGTGGTAGCTAGCTAGGCAGGCATTTGCAACGTGGCCTCCCACCATGCGGCAAACCTCAAGCCAGCGGTGGGGATTGAACCAGGGACCTGCGGTACTTCAATCATTAGCAGCACAGCTATCGTTGCTTCCAAATTACCGATAGGCTAGCTCTGAACCCAAAATCACTCGATGGTAATTAATGAAGATACGATATAAGATGGTAAACAAGTTTGACCTACATAGAATGCTCTCAAGGACAGCTGTTGGAATACAGGATAGTTGTGTGGCGACAGATTTTCTACTTGTGAGTGGAAGCTGGACGGCCAAGCATTAGTATTAAGTCGTAATAAGTAACGTTGTAGGTATTTAACTAAAATAATATCCTTCACTTTCTCCTTACACTTGTAAAAATATTCGAAAATTTATATCGGGGTGTATGCTATAAAAGTAGTACCACTTTTTAAAACGGCTTAAAGGACTTGATGAAATTCGGTACGTGGAATCATTTATTGGACTGACTAGATTACTCTGTGCTATTAGACCGACCCTGGATAAGACTATGGTATACTTTTAAGCCCGATTTACCGGTTAGTCCTACGGGAGCACGATATAATAGTATGAGGCGAGCGAAGCCGCGGACAGAATCTAATTTAGGAGCGCTCGTAGCGGAGCTTGCCTAGCAGTGCCAATAAAGATTTAGCTGCGAACTTGGATTGGTGACCGCAAGTGGTACTAACTATCGAGTGCTTCCGTGATTCAGACGGATAATATTCCCTCTCTCTCCTTCTTTGAGAGCCAGTCCCCAAATTAGGTTAAGCAGGTTTACCACCTCATCATCACTTGCCGTGTAATTGTATGTGTAATGTGGTGTAAAGGTGTAATTGTGGTCAAAGGCTAATTTGTAAGTTGTAAAAAGTAATAAGTGTGGATTATGTATGTGAAAGTTTCTACCACCCCTAACGTAACGACAGAAAAGATTTTCTTGAAAAATACATATCATCTAGAATTTTCTTTTTAGGCCTTTGATATGGGCATAGAAAACGTTTTATCCAGATTCACTGGGTAGTTTCCAAGGAAGCGTGAAAATATAAATTTCCATGCGGGCCAAAGTACGCTGAAATGAAGCAATAGCCTACCTAAATAACTGAGCAAGTTATTTTATAAGTATCATATTGATATAATATATTGCATAAATCTACTCTAGTTAGGTATATAGTTCATAGTTTTGTATAACATTTTTATGCCTGCCAGTACTACATTTGAATAAAAGTTGCTTTGATTTAAATTAAATTGACCGTGGGCTTCGACCACAGGTGTGTCGACCACAGTGGGCCTAAGCCACGAACCCGTTATCATGCTCACAGAAAGGTGTTGTCTAGCGGCGGTGTTGTGTGTCGGGTCGCCATCTTCCCTCTAAATGGTTGAGGAAGGCGATGGCTGGCACATGCGTCAACTCGTGAACGGGTGCTGCTAGAGGATACTGGTCTGCTCTGGATGCTAGTGCTAATGACATTAACGGAAAAAAAAGAAAAAAAAAAAAACTTTTAACACTGTTCCCCCTTGGAATGTTGCATGTTTCCTATTTCATATTTCTTGTTTACTAATAAATTATGTCATAGTTAAAAAAAGTCACGGACCCTGGAGTCTGTGGAGTGTAGATTTAAAATTAAAAAAAAAAAATATATAATATATAGCTAAATAGTGACCTTCTTAAAAAATATAGTTTTATACTGTTATAAATAACTTAACCACTTTAATTTTAAGTATAGGTAAATAGTTTTGATCTTCGTAAAACTAAATAAATAACAACTTAAAAAAACAAATGATTGTAATGTATAACTAAGCGATTACTTTTACTTTACACCTAATAAAATTTTGACACTAAACTTTCCTCCAAAATGATTAATATAATAGATACAATAAAAAATAACAATAACTAATCATAGTACTTACCTTAATGAAATGAGTTTCAACAGTTGCAAACTTCTTTAACTTTTCCTTTTTTTCAATACACAGACTGAAAATTAGACCCAAAGTAGCACACGCGTCTAGCGAATAAATTATTTTGTTAGTGTTTATATAATGCACTGAAGTCACTTTCTTTTATGTATTGGTATGTCGGAAATATTAGCGCATACACGAGGGGGAGCAGACGATTCGCAACGACCGTTCCGAACTCAGCCTACACGAACACTGAATGAGAACTGGAACTCTGGAACAGAATCACAGCGCAAGCGGAGCCCTTTCAGTTCAGACACCAGCCGCTATTATCGGCCACTCAAACCTAATGCAATGTTTTGGTTCATAAAGAATCTTTAAGCTTTACATTCAAGAGATTTTAAAATGATGCTAAAAGCATTTTATTAATGTACAAACCAAAACAAAACTTATATGAAACATTTTTTTTTGGTTTGGTTAATAATTGTGTATAAGTTGACAAAAATGCTTGGAAAATTCCACCTCTGCCAAGCCATCACATGTCTCCTACGTAATTTAAACAAATATTGTAATAATTGTATTATATTGTTTATAACACATTGTAAAAAGACGTTTAAAAGAATGGCCCCGAGTTTCTTGCCCGTTCTTCTCGCAGTGGCTCTATAAACCTTTTTTTTGCTGAACGTGGCAGTACAATGTAGAATATTTCAATATTAAAATTTGTAATTGACCTTCATAAGAGCTCGTAGACGCCTAAATTGAATAAATGATTTTGAATTTGAATTTGAATTTGAATTTGAATTAATAGAAGACTTTCTACTATTTATACCCCACTGTGTAATTAATGTGCATTCTAAGTGAATTACTATAATTTATTATGCAGAAAGCGTTCATTCATGTAAATTTATTATTTGGTATATTCCCAACGTTTTTCGTTTTTTATTTGTCGAGCCCGAAAGCATAATTTATGGTTGTAATAAAAGTAAATGTCTCTCTTTATTTTTTTATGTATTGTGACCATGCCCACCTGGTTTTAAGTGGTAACCCCTACCTATAACACATGCATTTCGTCACAAGTGACGAACTGCTCTGCACTCCTCACCCTGAGACAAAGGTTGTTTAGTCTCTGTGCCTGTAACTTCACCGGACCCATGCCATGCAAACCGGAACTCAGTAATATGAACATTAATGCATTAAAGAATCGGTTACCTAATAAATATCCCACTTTGTGATGAATGGGGATTCTATGTAAAACAAGGTGATTAACTTATTTCTTATAATACCTAAAGCTTTTAAATATATACATTTACTAGGTGAAATACTCCGAATGTTTTAAAACCGACTACAAAAGAGGTTCTCAATTGGACTGTATTTTTTTGTGTGGTTACTTCATAACTTGTTACAGTGTGTACTGATTAAGATTTTATTTTTTTATAAAAGCTGGTGCTCGCCATGTGGTCCCATTTAATTTTCAGTAAGATCAGACGTGTAGTATTTGAGGTAAACCTAGGTCATAATGAGTATTTGATTGGCAGCGAATACATTGATAACGAATAAGATAGAAGAAAATAACTGTGTAAGATGATTTAGTTTATTTGATTTTCAGTGCATTTTATGTTTTGTAACATCTCTTGAAGTCGGTGTTTTGTAAAATTTTTTTGTTGTTCATTCGTCATGCCCAAAAGCATAGTTTACGGTTATAATATAAGTATTGAATAAATAACCCAGAAAATAGTCTTGTTGACGTTATTAATACTAGTAAAATTAAGCAATAGTCATATTTTATGTCTTTCCGTGCACGTTATCTCAAATTGAATCAGAAATTCCGTACACATAGAATAACTTTGGACTACAATTTCATATGTTGGAAAGGAATCATGTGGTCAAAGGTGCTAGTGACCCAATACTCGTCAGAAGATCTATCCCATCCATATTTAAAATTGTGTTAAACTAGTACTAAGAGAATCAAAAAAGAATAATAATTTTATAGCCTTCGTCATCTCACATCAATATTAGTTGATGTGGGCAATGGGTACCAGGGTTACGCTCTCTGACCCAGGTTCTTCTCACCCCTTGATAAAGGGGTGATCATTGGCATCCTCAAGTAACTGTCGCAAAGCACGCAAACGGTGTGTTCCGGCAGCTGTCCGAGGAAGCGTTCTGTTACCGCAGTTACAGTCTTGCTTCGGAAGTCAATTCGAACGGACGATAAATTGTGACGTAGTAAATAAGTAAGAAGTGATAATTGAAACAGAAAATATTCATGTGTAATGTACAGAGTATATAAGTATAGATTTAGTATATTTTTGTAACAAATTGTTAAAATACGTTTAAAATAATTTTATCATTTAGTATCTACCTTTCAACTCTGAAGTGAGTTAATCGGGTTTTTCTAGCAAACTATACTCGTTAATTCCTCGCCTAAAGGTTTTTTTTTTATTTAAAGTGTCTATATTTATGTGGGCCCTTAATTGATTCTCATCTTATATTTAAACATTACCATTCCTTGGCTTGTGTGACGCTTCACAGTTGTCACGACATCTCGTGAAGATTATAATCTGTGCCCATACATGACAACTCACATAAATCTGAGTACGCTATGAAATATTCTCTTTGAAAAGGTGGTATTGCCCTGGAGTTATGATTATTTATTTTTTGTTTTAATTAAAGTATTGACCAGAAGATATGATTTACCAGGCAGGGTGTCGTTAGAATGTTATTATTTATGCAAGTTTAAATATATGTGTATGTTGTGGTGTTATTTCCTTGATTTTAATTTCATCGGCTTAAATAAATTCTTATGACATTTTCTATTTGATAGTATTAGTTTATCATAACCTAAATGTTCCAATAATTACCCAAATCTGCTAGAAAAGTATTACTACGTAAAATGTGATAAAATTGTTTTCTTCAGTAGAAAGAATTCAAGTCAGTTGCCAATGGAATCATGAACCCGGCTTGGATTCGAAAGAATTAATTAGATGGTTTTAGAATTACCTCCTATTACATAGCACAAAAACATATCTGCTGAAACGTTGCTTTAATCTCTACTTACCTCTTCGGAGGTTACACTTACTTATGACGATATTTATTATCTTGAATATTAAGTATAATCAGAAGTTAAAACATTGAATGAAGCCGGCTTATGAACATTTTGCTGGCGGTGCAGATACAGTGTTTTAGGATTTCTATACTCTTTATTACAAAATACTTGGCTTATTTAGCTATATCTCGGATATTAAGATAGAAGCTCGAAACGGTATACTTAAGATTGCGTAAGTCAAAGTAGTTTACTTACTTATATACATATTCACTCAAATACTTATAAGGAGACTCGATATTAACCTTGTCTGAATATTCATAGCTACCAATACATTATGATACAAGCGTGCAGTCATTACTTTTCAAGCTGTATGGCAGCTTGAGTCGAAGGCGAGGGCGTATTGGGACCTAGATGAGATTTAACGACTAATACTTACACGTCTTTTACGTCATTTTTTTTATAACTATGAGAAAAAAAGCTGCTGAGACACAAAATTTAATTTCTAAAAGATACAGAACCGACTAACACTAAAAAATATGAAATAACTAGTTGAAATCTCTTAGAATCGTAACTTTTCTTACGACGCAGGTTACTTTATATAGCGATAAATGATTTTTGAATTGATGAAAGCATTTGATTGATTTAAGGAGTTACCTACTTCCTTATTGTTTAAATATGGGTAGCATTATACATTTACATGAAAAAGGAAACCACTCAGATATCGCGAATCATCGCCCAATCAGCATTTTACCAATAACTTGAAAAAAATTAGAAACTTTAAAAGCGAAGACTAGTCAATTATTTTGACAGTAATAGCCTTAAACCACAAGCACCATCACTGCCATTGCGGAGCCACTGTTAACCACCAAAGACACCACGGCCTTACCTGCCACCAAAGTGCTGGTTGCCATCACGGATCCATTTCACCACGCCACTTAAGATGATTTAATTATGACGCGCTCTTAACCAGGCAGGTCTAGTCGTTCTAAGCCATAGAACTAGGTGAAACAATGTTTTTGCTATAATTATTTGGATAGGTGTTCACTAGTGGCAGTGGTATTAAATACAAGGCACCCAGTAGCCTTCAAACCCGGTTATTATCTTAAGCTGTCAGTCGTTAGATAGTATCATAGCCATCGGGCGGCGTGAAAACTACGACCCTTTGCATGGTGGTAGGGTATTTACTAAGTAGAAAGTCTTTTGCCGCGCACTTGGCGGTGTGTTACTGTAGCATTGAGCTTCTAACCGCAAGAGGAGAAACGACGGTGCACCCAATTAGTACAACTGAACAACAAATGAGCTACTGCAACATCAATTTACATACCTATACATAATTTTGAAAAGGCAAGTTAAACTGGTGTCGGCAACGAAGTGTAGCAGCTTCGAGCATTAATAGACGGGTGAAGTTTTCCAACGAAAAATTCAACCGACCATCTGGCTTTTTTGATCCAGCACGAAACGTGCCATACATCATGTATGGTGAATATTTGTTTTTAATACCCTCTTTTATCATGACTAACACTGGACATACTAAAATACCATGCTTGATGATTGCATTTCATGCACTCCCAACTACTAAGTTCATCTTATGTGGCTTATACATATTTACAGTTAGACTTGGACGAAAAAGAGGTACTTTCTAAGTTTGATATGAGTAATATACATGTAATTAAGTACCGAGTTCAAAAACAAATATATTTACCTTACTTTATTCTATGGCATTATTTAATAAACAATATCTTATTTTAAGATATAAAGAATAGTTTTTAAAGATACACCAGGGATTCAAATCTAAAATAAAATTGAACTAACAGGAAAGGAAAATTCGTTTCCCGTAAACTATAGCATGGTTTGCTCCCGTCACTTAACAGATAATTATTTTTATACAAAGAAAAGGTGCCGCCGCCGACGTTTATTTGATATTGCGGTTTCCACAAAATACTTGCCTTTTGTGCTGGGGTCTTTTCTCTGGATAATTAATTTTCTTCTATGGTTTTGCTTTACATAGTACAATAACTTAACCATATACTGAAAAATTATTTGTACAAAACAAAAGTATATCATCTTTATACACATATACGATTACTTATTTTATGCCTGACCGTGTTACACAACTTTCGTTGTTTCCGTATAGTACTATCTTATGGTTTGATACAGCTTTTCAGTAACTCTTTCATGTTTTTGGTCAATATATTTTTTATTGATATTGACCAATAATCTAGAATTACTGGCTGTCAAGGACGGAATACACCATTAGGTCTTTTTAATTGTCGATATGCTTGCTTAGACTACTGTCTTACCTGATAGTAAGTGATAATTGGTGATGATGCTATTGAAGATATTGTTTAGATACATTCCGGAAAATGATAGGCATGGAACAGACTCCACTTGACGGTAAACAGACCCGCCTGGGTCTTGGAAGCGTTGAAAACCACCAATTCCGACTGGACCAATCGCCCCCATCGGATACTGCCTGCAAGGCCTAGTTCATACACTCAACCATAATCTCGTTCCGGCGTTTTGTATATATGGGACAGAAATACATTAAGCCTGATAATGGGCATGCGATTATGTCAATGATGATGCATAAATAGATTAATTATGGATAGTACATCATTAACGAATAAATTATATAGTTTTAACTGCAAGTCTCTGAAACGTTCCATGGAAGGACTACGTGAACTATGTAAAGCAGTCAATGTGTTGGTGTTACAGGAAACATGATTACTTCCCCATGACCTACCAATCCTGGGTACTGTTGATGATGATTTCGGTTCCACGGGCACCTCGGCAGTGGACACTTCGGCAGGTATTTTAGCGGGAAGGCCTTATGGTGGTGTAGCTATTCTGTGGCGGAAAAGTGTTTTTTAGTCTGTGTCTGTGATTGATTGTAAGAACTCTCGTCTGTGAGCTATAAAGATATCAATGACAAATAAATCATTCATAGTTTTTAGTGTATACATGCCAGTAAATGACAGAGATAATTTACCTTTGTATACGGAATATTTAAGCGTAATAAGTGCTGTCATTGAAGACAATAGTGACTGTGAAACAGTATATTTATTAGGGGATTTTAATGCTCACCCTAAACAATTATTTTGTAATGAAATATTAAGTTTTTATGATCTAAAATGGTTTTGTATAGACATAAATGTATTAGGTCTTGAGTTTGATACCTACACGTTCACAAGTGATGCGCATGGATGCAGGAGGTGGTTGAACTACTGCCTTGTCACGAAGGCAGCCCAGCATACTATTCGTAATGTGTGGGTGCAGCATGACGTGTACTGGTCTCACCATTTCCCTCTTTTTGTAGAGTGTGATGTGGGCATAATAAAAGCTAAGTTTAAGGACAACTCTTAGAAAACTATGAGTAGTAACAAAGTGATATGGGGCGAGAGAGGAGTGGATAAGATTGCAATGTATCACAATTACTGTAATGAAAATCTTAGGAAATTAGATTTTCCTGAACAACTGACTCTTTGTGCTGATGCGGTCTGCTCAAACCAGGATCACACTAAATTACTTAATAAAATGTATTGTGACATAATAGATATACTCTCAGCTGGATCTATTCTATCTCATAGGCGTAAGTGTCCTAGGAAAAGTGGTTATGTTTATGGTTGGAACAAATAGCTCTAGTGGCTGGTGCTCACAGGGATGCCATACAAAAGATTCAATTATGGTTCATAGCAGGTAAGCCACATGTAGGTATTATTTACGAAGAGATGTGCAATAGTCGGAAGTTTTTCAAGTCTAAAGTGGTGTCAAGATATGCAAGAGCAAATAAGAATGGATATTTCGGCGTCAAATCACTCAGCAGGAGACTTTAAAAACTCCTGTGGGTGTTGATGGGGATGGTGATTTGAAAAGCATTGCTTACAAGTTTAAAGACCAGTTCATGATCCGGTCACCTTAGGGGGCGTCACTGACTGGGGTGCGAAATGGTGAGCTCCGCCGTGCTCGGAGCGTAAAATTTCCTTCACAGCAAAGGATATTGAAAAAATTATCAAAAGTTTGCAGAGAGGGAAGTCTCCCGGGCATGATGGCTTCAGCATTGAACATTATAAATATGCTGGCGTCCACCTACCACGTGTGTTGGCAATGTTCTTCAAATTATGTTTAGATCTCTCGTTTCTTCCGGAATCCTTGAAGAGAACGATAGTGGTTCCAGTTATAAAAAACAGAACTGGAGACATGTCAAATAAGTCTAATTATGGACCAATCTCAATTGCTACTAATGCAGCTAAAGTTTTTGACAGTGTGCTTAATCGCATTCTTAGTCGATACTTGCACCTCCATGACACGCAGTTTTGATTTATGGCGGGATTGTCCACTGAGAGTGCAATCACAGTCTTAAGCATACGGTTCGTTACCCAGAGGAAGACGCCCGTGTATGCCTGTTTTCTCTATTACTATGCCTGTTTTCTCGATTTGTCAAAACCTTTTGACATGGTATCTTACGATATACTTTGGAAAAAACTGAGCAAGATAGGCATACCGAAGGAGGTTGTCTCCCTACTCAGGTACTGGTACAAAAATCAAGTTATTCAAGTTAAGTGGGCTGACACTCTGTCAGATGAATATAGGTTAGAGTGTGGAGTACGTCAGGGCGGTCTGACTTCTCCAAGCTTATTATATTTGTATATTAACGACTTGATTGAGGAACTAAGCAGTATCCATGTCGGATGCTATGTATAGCTATATAAAGACGGAATCTGTGTCAATAATCTTAGTTACGTGGATGACTTGGTGCTGCTTGCTCCTTCAATCAATGCTCTTAGAATAATTGTGAATATGTGTGAGAAGTACGCAGCTGCGCATGGCTTTAAGTACAACTCTAAAAAAGTGAGTTACTTATTTTGATTTTTTAGGCTGTCCCAAAAAAGGAGAGTTATGTTTTCAGGGTGTATGTATGTATGTTTGTGAGTTTCTTTATTCCACCATAACTTCTAAACGGCTTTACTGATTTTGATGTAAGAGATATCGTTAGATTCCTCTTGATAACCCAAGTGATACTAGGTACATAAAAAAATTGAATAACAAACTGGCGGATTTTAGACCCAATATTGTGAAGTAAAAAAAAAATTTCTCTTCCAAACCCATCAAGTGGGCTATCAATATGAAGAGCTTTATAAAACAATTTCATAAATATATATAACTTGCAGTTTTAATTTCAATTTAACGACAAATCGCTTAACGAAAATAAATAAATTGCAGTCGGGTTTTTTTTACTTTTAAAATTAATCAGTTCTTGTTATGGCAGGTAAACTGAAGTCCAATAACGTGGCTTCAGTTGAACGACGGTTGATTGACGGCAATACTTTAAATGTTGTAGACCAGTTTAGATATCTAGGACACATGTTGACAGAGGATTTGAAGGATGATCTGGATTTGGACAGGGAGCGGAGAGCGTTGGCAGTGAGAAGCAATATGCTGGCTTGCTCGAAGCACAAGAAAAGTAAAAATAACACTGTTTAAAGCTTACTGTCAGAATCCACAGGCTGCTCGAGTAAAAAGTTACTCGAGCAGCCTGTGGGTTTAGTATACGCAACGTGCTTACAACGCTCTCAGGGTGCAATATAACAACGCTTTCAGGGCACTGTTGGGACTACCATGGCGGTCCAGCGCTTCGGGAATGTTCGCGGAAGCGCGAGTTTATGGCTTCCACGCTATTATGCGAAAAAAGGTAGCATCAATGTTCCACTGCCTAAGAGGTAGCTCCAACAGTGTACTGAAGGTAAGCGCATCTCGCTTTGACTGTCCTATCCAGAAGTACTGGATAGGTGTTGTCACGGGTAGGACTCAATAAACTGAACAACTCGAATATTACTAACATAGGTTTAAGGAAATTGTTATTAACAAAACTATGGATTTTATCCGAAATAAATATTTATTATTATTATAACCTCTCTCAAATACTGTATTTGAACTGAGGTACCCAGGCGTTAATTTACAATTCATCAGACAAGCGGAAGTCCACGACCACTGGTATTGATCTTTTCCTCAGGAACTCCGTTATCCAGACACATAAGTAGCCGTATGGGGAGCTTTCCAGTAAGGCTTTTGTGCAAAGGCCTTCGAAATTTCTAGAAAAACTGCAAGCACCTCTCCGCACTTTTCGATGGACTTGCTCCTGATATGAATAGCATTCGCAAGAAGATCACCAGTGGACCATTTTGGACGAAATCCGTATTGACGATTATTGAAGATGTCATTCTCTTCCGGTTTCGAGTAGTATTTCCGAAGATAAGATATACAGATATCTTTGAATAAATATGTAGCAGATGGTCTTGACGTGACTGTCACCGATGTAATTAGTAATTATCTCCACCCAAATACTTTGGCATGCTGTACGCTGCGCTCGTAATCAGTACGCTAAGAATCACCAGCTGCAACCAAAGTTTACAATAAAACGTAATATCGTAGACGTTATTTTGATTCTGAGCAACAGATGGCTACCCGCTACTGGCCAAAATATTTTTTACACGAATGCTACTATCACTTTGCAGAAACACGGGAATTTATGAATGTTATTCTCTGGAACTGTTTAAATTATTAAGTCTCGTGATACATTTAATGAAAGCGTTAAGTCATTCTTGTTTACAAAATAATATATCGTTTTCTTGCAAACGTGGTAATGTTATGTGGTAAAGACAACGTTCATTCAACTCTGATAACTTATTGATTAATACATTTGGAATTCCAGCAATACTATTTGTGTTATTGCTCCTACGATGAAAAAAAACGTAAAAACACTGTAATTGCCGTCGTCAATGTTAAGTAAAAGTCCTGAATGTAAATGAAAGGATGCTAATGACTTAACTTATTAGGGCCTCACTTTTGAATTTATTAAATTTAATAAAATGCGCTGATAAGAAGACCAACGTGACGATCAGTTTTAAGATGAAAATAATGTTAAAGAACTTAAGCCCTGAACTTATGAACAATTTTTTTTAGCGGTGGTATGACTGACAAAAAAATATGAACACACCTACAATATTTTCAGCTCAATCCAATAAGTTTGTTTAATATTTAAGTAATAATTATATATTGTAAGTTGAAGTGAATATTTTTTCATACCTAATATACATTTATCTTCATATTGAATCGCTTGGTCTAGGAAAAGTTATCAACTTTGGTGTTTTTACATTTCAAAAACAAAATATAATAAAATTGAGATAAAATGCTTTGGAGTTAGAGTTATAACGTCATTTACCGTATTTATGAAGGGCTTCCTAACTTCGAGTACCTTAAAACTGATGTTAGGATTTTCAGCCATGCTTCTAAGACACATGCTTATTCTGTACATTAATTTGCTCAACCTTGTTTGAATCCTACGTTTGAAAAATAGGTACACCTAATACAGAACCTTTAAAAGGAAGCAACAATCACTCAAATCTGCTGCGGCAACAGCTGGATTAGAGAACAGTGCAGTGAATCAGTGATATCCAAATAGAAGTAAGTTTCTGACCTAAAATTCTACTAAGCGTTCAGAAAAATTAAGTCGATATGTCATAGTCGTAGCTTCTATTGGAGCATAATTTTTATGTCTATGTTAACTGATATATTGTAATATATCTTATTAATATTAATTACTTATATATTGTATATAGTTCGTAGTATTTTGTTAATAAAGGCATATCACCGGTAAAAAAAAATGTAAACTGATAACATCACAGTTACATCTAAGACGTAAGACTGTGCAACCTGAGCAACAGCGCTTACTAAGTCAAGTTTGTTTACGTTAACACGCACGTTTCATACAAAAACATTTGGCCCAAAAATTACTAGCTTGGCAGAGTCGGAGACTACAGAATTTGACTGAATGTGAATCTTTTTCAAAATCAATACAGTTTTTTTATAAATAATGATTAATATACACGATTTAAACCGTTTAAAGTTGTTTAATTACAAGCAGTTTTTTATAGTTTAATATGATGCAGACCATAGAGATATAAATTTCTTTCTCTTCTCTGTGATGCAGACCATACAAAATATAGCCGTACAAAATAAGCACTACCATAGTCAACGTCTATTTTAGCTATTTCACACTTTTCAAAGGTCTGCTTGCAAAAAATGTCAGCACCGTTATGTGATTTTCAGCTTTTTCGTTCGAGTACTAAATAGTAAAACAGGATATATAAGTATGGTATATTCCCGCTATCCCTATCGCCTGTGTCGTGTTAATGGAGACTAAAAGAAGTACAAGTAAAAATTATGTCCGCTATCCCCACCCAATATATTTCCATCAGTGAAGAATGCAATAAATTATATAAATCTCTTCCAAACCCAGCACCTTAGAAATATAAACATAAAATACATTCAGCCACTTTGGATACACTGTTTCTATGTCGGCGCTCAATCAGCACCTTTCGCCGTATTTCTTCTGGAGGAGTACCGATGTCGTGATCAAACGACAAAGACCATATAAGGCGATCTCCAATATAGAAGGGGTTAGCAGAAGTTCCGGTAATTGTTTTTATTCAGCAAAACAGAATAATAATTTGGTTTACATTACCTACCCTGAGTCTCGTAGATGTGAGTATCTATTTGCATGTAATTCTATGATGTATTATTACCAAGTATCTCTCAGTGCAGATCACAACCAGTACCAATATTGAGCCGTATAACTTAGGGAATGTAAAAACTGGTACATCTTGTACAAAAAAGTCACCAAACACCCAGCTGAAAAGATAAATAATTTAAATGAAAAGCCTTCATTTATATTATGTGATGAAGTGACGGTACGGACTAGTCACCCATCTCATAAACATTACGCTTGTCTATAGTATCACCGTTTACGTACTGCTTGACACTGTACTGCGGTTATCAGTTTGAGACTTAGAAGAACATGGACCTCCGTCTTCCGAGACATTACGTTTTCTCGTTGGCTCAGTAATTTCACTTGCTACGCTTTTTCCGCCACGTTTGACACTGCAGTGGTACCCACCATGACGGAGTTTTGCTGAAGAGCCCACTTAATCATCCAAAAAAATTTTTTTGTTGCATCAATAAGTAAGCATGTGAAATTATGTTTATATTTATCTAGTCCCACAACTATAAAAAATCAATTTTATTGCTTTCCTTTGCCTATATTTTCATTTAAGGCTCATATTATTGCATCTCAAAATTGAGCTGCTATTTCGGACAGAAGTTCCATAAATAATACGTCAACACTGCATCTTGAAATTGACATCAACTTTGAGATACATTCATTAACACGAGCCTGAAAACAGAATAACAAAAAATTCACAGGGCAAACGTACCATAACAAATAAGATACTATCACACAATAAGTATTGTCACTAAGTACTAATTATTTATTTAAGAATAAACAGTGGATTAGCCTTTAATAAACGCAAATCAACATCTTGTCACGTAACCATAAAGAAATGTATAACACCTGTTACATTACCATAAACATCAATCATCACATGATTCTAGTCTAGAGTGCCCGTCACGTTCTATTGGTAAGCAACGTCATATTTCATCATCGAGATTAATAAATCTCAGTCAACAATCCTCGCCAGTAATATTTGACTTATTTCGAGATTGTTTAACAGGTGGTTGTGAAAAAATAAACCATGAATGAATGCTTAAATATTTTTCAGACGGGTTATTGTTAATTTGCCACACTTGTGTACATTCCATACATTGAAAGTAAACTTGCCACATGTATTAAATATTAAATGTTATTAATATAATTGTGTAAATTCTTCAACGGTATGTGAGGGTTATTGTCAACGCTTTGCAAGTCTCCATTTTGTAGGAAGTAGTGTCAGCAAATACAGGAGCGGCGTTATGTTTTCAGTACTTTATATTTTAAGCTTTGAATCTATGCAACACTTAAAACTCGCAGAAGTGGGTTTTAAACTTTTGTGAGAAGAGCAGAATAGAATAGAATAGAATATATATAATAGTCTGAGACGAATTACTTAGCATTCCATGGATTCACCGTGCGGGTGCCGGGTCCATAGCGTTGCAGAGGAAGAGGCTAGAGGGGCCTGGGGCTTGCAACCCAGGTGCAGGGTTAAGAGGCCTCTTTATGATATATCAATGCTCTCCTTCCCGCTCAAGCCTCCTCCTCTACCTAACCAAATTTGGTAAGATCCTACTAATGCCGCCTTAGATGCATGTTCTAGGATGGAAGTTACGGTTGTTTTTTTTTTTTTTTTGGGAGGACTGAGATGCTGTCTACCGCCTGTGCGGTCGTCCAGTTCCACCGGGTTTTGGGCGAGGGCCTGGCCTAACAATAGCCCGGAAGGGAGAAGTGCCGAAGGCACTTCTCCCGAGACGGGCGTAGAAGGCGAAAAGCGCCTTATACCTCCGTCTTCTGCGGACGCCGAAAACGTGCCGCTACTATAGGAGGGGTTGACAGGGAGCTCAAGGGCACCATTGTGGTTCGGACCTCGGCTTGTCTCGCTGTCGAGAGACGTGGGTGGGATCGGAGCAAAATGCCTCTGTGCAACTGCAGTGTTGCACAATTGGGCCCTACTGAATAACTCAGTTTGATTATTTGGAGAGACCTTTATCGTGACCTTGTTTTTGCCTCGAGCTCGCCGGCGAGCTCGGTGTTTGATAGTGTGACCTCTGATTACCTCATACCTGGGGATCTTACCTCGACGACTTGCGGATAACGATAAGCTGCCAACGTAATGGCTGCGATGGGGTCATCCGGGTCGTCTAATACCTGCCGTGGTCGGCGACGGGGGGGTTTGAAAAATGGGATGGAGGAGGCAGTCGAGTAGTTCGACGCCTGGACAACCAAAAGGTTCGGGTGGTGGGGCGCTCGATCAAAGTATCGGCGGGCGCAGTCCTTATTGAACTGTGCTAAAGAGGGAAGGTTTAGGTCGCAATGCAACTCGCTGTTCCGGACATACCACGGGGCGCCGGTTGCATTGCGAAGAAAACGGTTTTGAATGACTTGAAGCTTATGGAGGTGGGCCTCACTAGCATGACTAAACACTACTGATGCGTAAGTCATGATGGGGCGGATGCAGGCAGTGTAAAGTGTCTTCTTATTACTAAGAGACATTTTACTCTCTTTGCGAATCAAGGGACCAAGGCGACCCATAACGAAGGCCGCTTTGTTACGGACAGTAGTGATATGATCGTTAAAGGTGAGATTCCGATCAAGGGTGACTCCGAGATATTTTGTTTTACTAACCCAGGGAATGGGTTGGTCGAACAAAGTTAAAGGTTGCGGATAACGGGGGCGTGTCTTCTCAGTAAAGTACATAGCTGTACTTTTGACTGGATTGACCGCGATGCGCCATTTACGGAACCAGTCACCGATCTCGGTGATGGCCCGTTGAAGGGCGAAAATGGACTTTCTACTGATACGCCACCCAGTGGTATAAATAGCGGTATCATCCGCGTATTGGGCTACTAGGACGTTAGGCTGAGAGCGTGGGATGTCGCTGGTATACAGCGCGAAGAGAATGGGTGATAGCACGGTGCCCTGAGGGACTCCGGCTCTGACTGGGTGGGGGGAGGAGAGAGTGCCTTCCACGCGATAGCGAAAGCGTCTGGCTTTAAGGAAGTCTTGTAGGATGAGCACAAGACGTTCTGGCACGCCAAATTGGTATAGCTTGAAAATCAAGCCATTGTGCCAGACTTTGTCAAAAGCTTTCGCTACGTCGAGGAAGACTGCTAGCGTTGTCTGGGGTTTGGGGTACTTATTAAAGCCCTCAATGATGTGCTCCGTGAGGCGGTGCACCTGTTGGACGCATGAGTGTCTGGGTCTGAAACCAAACTGCTCATCGGGAATAAGGTGGTGTTCCTTTGCATGGGACTGGAGACGGTTTGCAAGTAACCGCTCGTAAAGCTTGCCTAGGGCACTAAGGAGGCTGATGGGGCGGTAACTGGTAGGGTCAGAAGAGCTTTTGCCTGGTTTGTGAATGCCAATGACATTTGCACATTTCCAGGTGTCTGGGAATAGGCAGTGGCTCATAGCAGCATTGAAGATGCTGACTAGGAGATGGATGAGAGGAGGAGCGAGGGTTTTAAGAACCCTGTTGGAGATGCCATCGGCACCGGGGGATTTGCGCGGTCGGAGGGGGTTGTTCTTGGCAGGCCAAGGTCTTTAAGTAGGTTATATAGGGATTTCGCTGGTATACCCCTTGCTCCAACTTCTACAGCATATAAATTAACCACATAACCGTTTTTGGTTAATTCATTTGTTAGGTCATAATATTTGTTTGTTTTTATTGTGTGGTCTTTAGGTATGTTCGTTTCCCACGGCACAGTAAGTTCTATAAGTACTATGCGTTATAGATTTTTTGAGTATAGAAATATGTCTGGTCTGGAAGACGAAACACCAACATCCTCAGGAATTTTGTAGTGTTTTTCATACGTGTCCATCAAAAGAGTCCAATCGGGAGCTGCACCTATGATGGAGTAAAGCTTGGATTTAGATTTTGTAGATGACCCTTCTTTAACAAAATCGACGTGTCGTTTGTTCATGGTCAAACCTTTTTTTGCTCTAGCTACCGAGAGACTCACCGCTTCTCGTATGATTTCGAGGACTCTATCATGGCGACGTGAATTATGACCCCTATAAATTAATTATAGTAGATTTAACTACGATGATTATAAAGATAATTATTATTATATTTGTAAAATATTTAGTAGGTATTCACTACAGGAGATGTGTCAAGTGCAGTATAACATACGTTAATCATACTATACCCCAAATTACTAAAGTTTTTCCTATCTATGAACGACAACTAATAAATGCAATGACGATGTGGCGTGACACTTATGAATGTTTTATTACTTATATTCTATATTATTATATCATGGGAAGATCTCGATAAGTTATATCATTTTGTAAAGGGACTAGTATTCTGAAATCAATCATTTCAGAGATAGAAGAACTGTTTAAAATTTACAACTGTCACTTGAAACATAAATCACAATAAGAGTTATTTCGGTCTGCGAAGAACCTATAAATATTCTCTACAGTTATTATATAGCCTTTTTAAATGTGACAGTTGCAATCTGAAACAAAATTCTCATTCAACTGAGACACTTACCAGCTTTCTAAATGAAATGACAGCTGTCATAGCAAAATTTTTTAACTAAAGTATGTAATTAAAACTTACATTAATGCTAATGTATGTATTTTTTGGTTGCTTCACTATGAAAACTATCGCGAGTTTTATCCATATTAACTTATCAAAAACCGGCTACGACCTGCGTTATATTTACCGGAGAGACTTATATCAGTTTCGGACTGATTTGAAGTCCTTTGTCTAGGAGTCACGATTGCACGAAGCGACTAGCACGGGCTTCATTTCCTCTGCCCGAGCTCGTCGTTTTATATAAACAAATACAACGACATAACGCAAATATAACGACATAAACTTTAATACAACTAAATAAAATGTACTCTCTGGAAAACATAACGCGGGTCCTAGCCAGTTTGAAGTAAGCCCAATACGTCATTTTTCACTTTGACTGTTTCACATGATGGTTTTTCATAGCAACATAATTCTTTGCATCGAAATATAACGCTTTATATTCAGATGATTCTGAGTATATTTCATGCTGAAGTCATTTAAAATCTAAACATAATATGAACACTAATCACTTTGTCATAACACTAGCCACTTTGACAAATGCCACATCTTGAGCGTATGGTTGGAAGTCAAAAAGCTAAGTCAATCGTTGTCACTGGCAATCCCTTTAACTTATTTTTATACCTGTAACAATCTACAATGGTGGCCACTCTAATAGCATTGTAGATGGCTACGTAATAATGAATACAAACACTAGTACCTATAAAAAAAAAGGTGTATACAGGGCAAATGAATATAATCAAAATAATTGTGCACACAGAAAAAATATTGGATTATTATGCCTTATGTATAATACAACTAGTTGTGCAAACTGATTGGTTCATAAGGAGCTCCTGAATTTTTATGTAGTTTGTACAAAAATAACCTATGTTGTAAGTTTGCAATAGTTTAAAATATTTTGTGGCGAATTAACTTCATACAAATTGGACTGTGGCGAGTTTACACATATTTTCTCTCGGTGAATTTACTTTGTGACGAATTAACAACAACACTTTAAAGACTTGTTAGTTTTAGTTAGTAATTTACAGTTAACTTATAAAAACCGGATATTGTTAGGCACCAGTTCGAAGGTTAGCAAATACATTACGTTCGTAAACTCAGGTTTCTCTTTTATGCAAGTATTATTACTCGTAAACATCTAAATCTTCTGAAAACAAGTAGGTCATAAACAAGCCATACGCGTTATGCTGCGACAATAGTAACCTACTTGCTCCGACAGTGAGTACCTACTATGATGGAATACTTCACAAAATAAAATATAAGCACCTAATCTGAATCCGACGTCAACTTTATGAGGGCTCAAATACTCGTATATATTTCTTTCCACACCATCGGAACGCAAACGAAACAAAGAAAATAAAACAGATGCCTATATAGGTAATACATTATAATAAGTTCTCGCTTTTGCAAAGTTAATGAGCCGCCAAATTAGTGATCAATGGAAACATTGGTAACCTGATTCTGAATGGATAAATTACACAAATGTTTAAGCAGTAAGTAGGTACAAAATGACGACATGGTTGCTAACGTTGGAGCCACACACTGTTTACATGGTATCTATAAGATACGTGAGTAGTAAGTAATTACTGTGACGGTGAGCATCATATATATGTAGATATTTATTTCTTGAAACATATCTGTTGATACTCTATGCGGTTCGCTTAGGTAGCTAGAAATATTGAGACTATAAAGCTTTTAATGCTTAAAGGTTGGTGAAGCTATATCCAGTCAAAGTGAACGTTGATCAATCACAATAATTAAATACGCTCGTATGTTAGGTTGAGGTTTAAAGAAATTTATTCTCAAATATAATACAAGTTACTAAACAAAAACATGGTTAGACTTAAAATATTCAAAAGACATTCGTCGTCACAGTTAACAGTATCTAATAAAACAATATAATGAAATAGTTATATAATAGTTATTGAAGCAGTGATAGCTCAGTGGCTTTGGCTATGGACTGCCGCGCAGCAGGTCCATGGTTTGAATCCCGCCGCTGGCTTGAGCTTCACCGCATGGTGGAAGGGCATTTTTGCGAATGCCCGCCTGGCTAGCGACAACCCTCAAGTGGAAAATCTGTCGCCAAGCACCTAACGGTGTGTTCCGGCAGCTGTCCTTGAGAGCCAGTAATTCTAGGTTAAGCCTGTTAACACCTTTGACCACATCGTCACTTACCATCAGGTGAGATTGTGGTCAAAGGCTTCCCTATCAGCAATAAAAAAAAAATAAAAAAAAACAAAATAAACACAAATCACTTTGATCATCCATCACTTATTTTAACGCACTTGTAGATCAATCATATCCACAGTAGATACACAGTAGGTTTGTGCAAGAAGTTTTGAATATAATGACTTATATTCAAACATATAATGATAAAGTTGTCCCATAAAATCTTTTAGTGCATTTATCTGAAAAAAATTGATATAAAATATTATTTCATAATATTTCATTATTAAATAAATCATTTTTAGGAGTTGATGTTTTTTTACACCCTTTTCCTTACTTAATGCTATTTGAATGCTATATATACTTGTACACCAGAATTTCGACGTAAGTACACATGAAGAATGTAAACGCTGACTCTGAGAGAGTAAAAATATTAGGAGCACATAAATTTGCAAGAAGCGGCGTAGTAAAATGGAGGCAACTGCAAGCGCAACGTTGTAAAACTATGTAATTGATATGCATGAGCGGCATCATGAGGACGACATTCTTTCAACTATGTTTACCTCTTAAAATTAATGCATTATGAATTCTAGCAATAGTACAATATATACAAATTAGTTGAACTTTGAATTTATAAGTTTTTTTTTTAATTAAAGTACGATGAAGAAAAATAAAAACACTGAAGTTGCCGTCGTCAATTTGAGGAAAAGGTTCTCAGTGTGAAAGAAAGGACGGCAATGACATAACTTGTTAGGACTCACTTTTGAAGTTATTATCTTTATGTATAAAAATTACCTGTCACGTTGTTTGTCCGCGATGGACTCATAAACTACTGAACCGACTCTAAATTTGTTTTGCACACCGTGTGCAATTTGATCCAAATTTAAAGATTTATCCTATCTTTCAATTTGGATCACATCTCAATTTATAGTTGCAATTACCCGTGCAAAGCCGGGGCGTGCCGCTAGTATCTGATAAATTACTCCTACAAGTAGACTACCACGACATACAGGTGTTTCAAAAGGGACCATGATCTTAAAGAACTTATATTCTTATATAATATAAAAATAATATGCGAAGTGAATTTTCCCTTTCGTATTTTTTTTTCCTCGTGTTGTATCGCTCGCTCTACAGAGTTACAGGCGTTATTACATTTCAAAATAAACCAAAAAATAAAACATTGTAAAATTGAGATAAAATGCTTTGGAGTTATATTGAGTTTTATTGTTGTATACCATCTCTATGAAGGGCTACCTAGCTTCGAGTACCTCAACATCAGTGCTTAGATTTTCAGTCATTGCTTCTCACATGCCTATGCTGATTAGATAAGCCTTGTTTAAATCCTGTGTTTGAAAGATAGGTACATATAATACAGAACCCTTAAAAAGAAGCAACACTGACTAAAAACAGATGTAACTGCTGCGGCAACGGCTGAATCAGATAACAGTGAAGTGAAGCGACTATATACAAAAAAATATTGGCTCCTGACCTAAAATTCTAAGAAGCTCTCTGAAATATATCGTCTAATTGTCAAAGTCACTACTACTATTAGGTGCACGACTTTACTTTTATGTCTGATAGTTTAATGAAAAAAGTGACGTGATGGTCTAGGATCTACCGAATAATTTTTTAGCCAACTACAATATAATCAGTATCAGTACTATCAGTACTAATATTATAAATGCGAAAGTAACTCTGTCTGTCTGTCTGTCTGTCTGTCTGTCTGTCTGTTACGCTTTCACGCCAAAACTACTGGACGGATTTGAATGAAATTTGGTATGGAGATAGTTTGAGACCCGGGAAAAAACATAGGATAGTTTTTATCCGACTGCGCAAAAAGAGGTTAATGTTTTCGCGCGATAACCGTCACACGCGCGGGCGGAGCCGCGCCCGGAAGGCTAGTTAATATTATAAAACCATTGAATTGAAAAAAATCTTTTACTAATTTTCTAGCTTTTAGTTATTATTTCGTCACGTAATATTTTCATGACATTAAGTTCAATAAGTACCTCAATATTACTTACTAGGTTTAGGTCCTGACAATTTTTTACAGTTTAAAAATAGTTTCCTTATATTTGCAATCGATTTCAACACAACAAAAAGAGAGATTTTTTAAGACCACGTAAAAAAAGTTAACGCCTTACGACCAAGTTACGACGTCAAAAAGTCGAGGTAAATAAATAATATACATGTTTTATCGCAATTAAGTCCTATTAATTAACTTATAAATATACCCATGTTCAATTGCAAAAGTCTTTAAGTTATAAAAGAATATTGTCAATAAGTACTAGTTAACATTTATTTTAAGTATTTATAGTGGATGAGCCTTTAGGTATAAGCAAAAATTATTAAAAGGAACTAATATATATCACTTTATAATAAAGAAATATATAACACCTGTTACATTAGCTAAACTTGAAACAAAATCTACTTTAGAGTGCCTAGAGTGTCACGTTATATTGGTAAGTGACGTGATATTTCATCATCGAGATTAATAAATCTCAGTCAACAATCCTCGCCAGTAATATTTGACTTATTCCTATATTGTTTAACAGGTGGTTGTGAAAAATAAACCGTGAATGAAAGCTTCAACATATTTTAGACCAGTGATTTGAAATATATAGATTAGTTATATCCGAACATCACTGCTCTAAAAGCTTACTAGAATTTACCTATATACATACCTACGCACATGTATATGCAGTTTGTAATGACAAGGAAAGAACGTTCAAATAGTATGCGTCATATCTGTTGTTAGAAAGAGATAAATAAGCAATTCGTGTTACCACCGAACCGCCACGAGACGTTCCGATCACCATTATGCTGCGATCTCTTTCACTCTCTCACACCAAACGATACACATATCTCGCTCATCCATTTCATTGAGATTAGTTCCTAAGATAAAACAAAATGACGACATTTTCTATTTCATCAATAAAAGCAATAATTACGCGTGAAATGAAAAAGTTTTCTTAACTCTCACAGTGCCTGTATAATTGGTGCAGAGTCTAAAGACACAAGAAAGGCATATTGTCCACAGATTATTCCTAAAAATCACGGTTAGCGGCGATGTATTCACCGGACGCTTGGAAGTGCAAGACTGGTAGTGACTCAGGTGATTACCCTGAATTCGTCTAGTAAATATGGAGGCCATACAACACATCTACAGGTAAAAAAATCTTAGTTTTAGACCTGTTAGTTTTACAGTGAACTTGTAGTAGGTAAGTAACCGAAAAAAGATAAGCACCAGCTAAAGTTATGAAATACGTTGGTTTCATAAACTCTACCTGAATTCTAAGCAGGTACCTATCGTTACTCGTTAACATCTAAACCTTCTGAAAATAAGCAATTCATAAACACTTCATACGTATTATGTTGCGACAATTAAACTCCGACATCCGACCATGCGTAGGTACTTACTATGATGGAGATATATATTTCACAAAACAAAACATAAGCCTAGTCTGAATCCAACGTTAACAGTGTAAATTTTACGAGGACTCAGTTCCTCGTAAACATTTCCTTTTACGTCTTCAGAATACAAATGAAACAACACAAAAAAACAGTATTATACACTATACTAGCTCCTTGTTTTTGCAAATGAATGCGCCACCAAATTAGTAATCAATGGAAAAATTGGTGGCCTGATTCTATTAGCCAAATGTAAACAAAGAGCTCGTTTCGGATGAATTACTCAAATGTAGGCACAGAATTACCCCATGTTTGCTGACGTTGTAGTCGCACACTGTTTACGACGACATTGTATACCTATATGTAGTAGCTGCTGTGACGGTCATATGTATGTAGGTAGGTATTTGTTTATTCAAACATATTTATTGATACTCTATGCAGCCATGCGGCTTAGGTAGCTCGAAAGATTTAGACTGTAAAACTTCTAATGCTTAAGGGAGGTGTACTCATAGAATATTCCATATATGTGTAGTTTCGTCATATTATGTATACCAAGTGTTCACACTCGCTGTAATTTCTAAATCTTGACAGCCAAACATTTTCGTAAAAAAAAAACAGAGTTGAGAACCTTCGCCTTTTTAAAGTTGGTTAATTATGTACTTTCAGAATGACTAGAACGAAACGTTTTAACTAGAATCATTTTGTTGCATTTTGTGATTAAGCTAATAATGAAACGAAAAACTGGCAACCCAGTAGTACTTATGGCACATAAATAAATAATCCCTACTCATGTGCTTAAAGATAGAAGGCTCAAGAACAAGCGAACAAACTTGCAACGTGTTTGAGCACTTGGTATTTAAAATTTTACGGAACTTCGTTTGTATGGAAAGAGCTATGAAGAGACTTACCTTTAAAAATGGTCTTCTTACCTTTGAATCTAGTAGAGGTGGACGTCAGTCAGTCATAATAATTAATATGTATATAAAAATACAATATCGGAGGCGCCTTAAATGTTTGATTTATACGAGGGCTGAAAAACTTGGAAAATGCATCATTAGATGCGTTGGACCCTTTATGTCAATTGCACAAATTAGATAAAATATCACCTCCGCTTTACACGGTTATTATTCGTTACATGTTGCTATGACAATAAGGTTAGTTTCCGCTTTAGTTGCGAAAATGTCAATCATTGTTATTGTGTTACATGTATATATTACACTTTCTGGTCTACTCGTGCACAAAATAGCATTTTCTGACTCTCTTGAGACGTGGTCACAAGCTGACGCTTTTGCACGATCCGCGTAACTTGATTGAAACGTCGAGGTTAGGCTAAGATAGTAAGTGTCTCCCCGTGGGGTGCTGGGTTAGAATTGCACCTCCCCATGTCATCCCGTGGGTGTCGTAAGACGCGACTTAGGGAAAAATACTGGAAGATGGGAAGCAGCGCCTTCTAAGGAACTGCCAATTTACACTGTGATCCCCAAGCCACCTGCCAAGAGTGGGGATTATGGCAAATACCCCCTTAATAGGCGAAGCTGTGTTCAGCAGTGGACGATCCGGCTAATACAGTAAGTATCTAATATGTCTGAGGCCTCGCAGTATTTTCCTATTCATTATTAATTGATTAAATTGGTTGAGCAATGCCCATGAATGGCAGCTACAGATGGTATTCTTAATAAGCTCGTAGCCTAACAAACTGAAAAACATTATTTGTATTCTAGATGTATATAATCAATAAACCAGGTTCGGAAGTTATTATATTTCTCTCAAAAACGTAAAGTATGAACGCTTAACTATGGTAATACGTGGTGGAAAGTTCCACGTACGCGATGAAAGAGAGCAATTACAGAACATTGTTGATACTCGTACATGAACGATTTCCAACAATCAGACCTAGCATCGCAGCTGAGAGCATAATAGTATTTTAGTTGTATGTAATACATCGCCAATTCAACTTCCATTTAAATAAAAACGAATGCATCCGATCTGGATTTGTAGGAAAGAAACAGTCTGCTATTTTTATTACCTTAAAGGCCACAGATTGGAATAAATATATTAAGGATAGATGTGTTTTTTTAGGAAGTAAGAATTTTAAAAAAATACAAGATATGATTAGTAAACTACATTATACACATAGCTGTTGGCAATTTGTTTTTGTTCATTTTTAGGGTTCCGTACCCAAAGGGTAGAAACGGGACCTTATTACTGAGACTTCGCTGTCCGTCCATCCGTTCGTCCGTCCGTCTGTCACCAGGCTGTATCTCAAGAAAGGTGATAGCTAGACAGTTGAAATTTTCACAGATGATGTATTTCTGTTGACGCTATAACAACAAATACAAAAAGTTGAGCAAGTGCGAGTCGGACTCGCGCACGTTAAAACAAAAAAAGGTTAAAATATGAAGTCTAATGTTGTATAGCTAATGGTACGGAACCCTTCGTGCGCGAGACTCCGATTTTTCAAATCTTGTGTTGTTTCGTCGAAGAATAACTCAAATTACTATGGGATTTTTTTTGGTTCTACATTTCAGTGTACACAGCCAGTGTCAAAGATAAGTAAATATATATTATTCATAATCAAAATCAAGTCGCAGTAACGTAAAAGTCAAGTCAAATCAGTCTTATCCTATTGTAGGCTTCAAATCTGTACTTGAAGCTTCAACGGAATTTTTAAAAAACGTGAACGCAACATGCATTTTTAGTTTATATAATATTGTATAGATATAATTCAAAACGTTTTTGTTGAAAATACTATATACTTATTAAACAACTCCATCATAACATTCCCGCTTAAACTTCACGGTTTTTAAAACTGATTTTCAAGATCACGGTTTAGTTTTTGAAATACTCAAATCATATGAGTAACCAGTTTGGGTATTGTTCGAGGTTTCTACCTGAATGTATTACCCGAAAACAAAATCTAAAATAAAAATGCAGACTGATTGAACAACCTACACCCACGAATGCTGTATGCAACTGTAAATTATATTCTGTAAATCTTTATAATTGATAAAAACGTATTGTTGTATATAAATGAAGTTTGATCAAAATTTTCGTAAACTGGAATATACTAGAAACATTCAGGGGCATATACTCCACACTCTACACTATAATCATTCTATAACTTAATGATAAATTTATTATTTATATTTTTAAAAAAGGTTTGAAGCTATTATGTATGAGGAGTTGAAAGAAATGAATAAAGGGTGTATATTTTAAGAATATTTCTTATCTAATTTATATAATTTTCATTATATCCTTTACTTTTTAATCGATGAAACAGCAAATCTGCTCATTAATAAGAGAAACTTTTTTTTAAACGTTTTTCATTTTGCTGAATCATAAAAACGGTGAGTTATAGGTAAAACCGTGAAAAATTGTATGATTATAGTCCAATGCGAATAAATAATAAAAACTGGTCAAGTACGGGTTGAATTCCTGCTACAGATCTATCTAGCACTGTATTAAAAAAAAAGTATGATTATATCACGCACTCTGTGTTGGTACTCTCAGTGTGCGAGCCCAACTTGCACTTGGCCGGTGTTATTATTATTCTCTACAGTATAGTCAGCACACCACCAGCTAACTCTGAAGTAATTGCTGAAGCTGATGTTTCAGCTATTTTATGTTAAAACTTGAGAACAAGTTTTCTCCATACCGGAATGAGATCTTGTACCTAACTAAACTAAACCTCACTAAATCTAATTATTTGGCTCTCACGAAACGGTTGCAGAAGGTACAGATCAATATATCCACCGTGAATATATTGGTCTGCCCAGGAAGCTCTGAATATCATGGATTAAAAATTAACGCAAGTGTCATAGTGATATAGTGGTTCCAGCAAATTGCTCTTGTTGTTCGATTATCCGAACAAAATTGGATATCTGATCTCTCTGCATAAAATATCAGTTCAAAGTTTTTTAAAGTTGTTTATTTTTTATATTGTACTTTTTAATTTGAAGCTTTGTTGTATATATTTAAAGATTTCATTGTAAGCATTACCGAAAATATGTTATAGAAAAAAGCGTGAATCCAAATAGTTACGTAGAAATGTGTGAACCAACAAACACATATAAAAATGCTGTATTTAATTATATTTCTAAGCCATACTGTGAACAAATTGCCAGATCCAATAATATTACACCCAATAAGTATTGCAATCCAACGGGCCAAAGCCACCAGCATGTTGGGCGCATTGCCAACTACTAGTGGGCTTGAGCATTAGGACTTCATTTGAGTCTGCAATGGCTAGTGAGTGGTCCACATTCTTGTCTAAATAATCTAATATCTATAGTGTTGTTATAATTCGTAATATTTTAATTCGAATAATGTTGTAATAAAACTAATTTCGTAGTATTTTAATAATAATGTAAGGCATACCGACGGTAAACTCTCCTTACGTTCTTCAAATAATCTAAAATTATTACCCTTGTTGCATCAAGAATGTGTTATCATTTACAAAACAAGCTATCCGTCTATGGAATGCACTACCGGTCAACATCTGACACACCAAGTACATTAAGTCTTCCATATATATATACCTACATATAATTTGGTAATCTTCTTCACCACCATCCTCAATATGCATTCACTTTCATGTCCATTCAGGTTTCGTGTAAGAAATTGCACTAAGCAATAAGGCCGCCCATTGTACACCCGTCTGCTTATGTCTCTCTGTACCAAAATTATGTTGTAAAAATTAAGTGAAACACATATAAATATATATTTTTTTTTAAATTTTATTTCAAAACAACATATATATATCTCTAAATGTTTGTAGCAAAAGTCAACCCTAAGACGTTGTTAGCATTTTACCAATAACCCTGTGTAGGTGTAGAATTCATAAGTTCCTTTTTGTTGTAAAAACTCTTGATGATATCAAGAATGTTTTATAACTCAATCTTGTAGGTACAATGTTTAAAAAAAATCAACGTTTCGATCTTAACAGAAACACACAAAAGATTTTCAGCAAAGGAAAGTTTACGTAAGTGTCTAATTATAGGTAACACGAAGAGTTTCTTTGTTCGATTGTATTAAATCTTAAGCGGCCTTTTAAGTCAGTTATGCCCTAATTTATTTGAATTAGTCCTAGAAAATAAAGGAACTATTTAAATCTTTTTTTTTATTTTATATTGCCCTCCATCTTGGACTTCATTAAACATAGATAAAACTATCCCATTATTCTTATCGCAGGACTACCAAATGTCATGAAAAATCATTCGTCCGTCTTGCAGGTGTATGGTCGTAAACACTCACACATATTTTCGCGTTTACTCGTTGATCATGCGTGAATATGTTATTGTAGAGCTAAGGGCTCACTTCACGCTCTTTACATACTCGTAACTCAAATTGAACGTATATTTCAAGAGTTACAGTGAGTTACAAAGTCATTATAAGCAGATTGCTATTTCAGAGATAGTCCATTTCTTTGAACATACAAACTAGCATATTTTGTCGATGATCTAACTTTGTGAACCTCACTTAATATATAAACTGATAGATAAACCGATTCTGACAACCTATACAGAAAGCGTAAGAGGAAGAAAATCTCATGAATAATTATTTATTAAATACTATAAAATATATACAAAACTGCGGTACTACAATTAAAGCATATAGATATTGCAGATTTAAAGACATTCCAAATGCTCACCTTACTACCAGTTGGCAGCGTGCCGAGCATGCTGGCAGCTTTTCCCCGTTGCAATGCTGCTTATTGAATGTAATATTATTGGAACTGGCAATATATTCACATTATGGCTTCCATAAATATATATAACATTTTTCACGCATTTCTCCGAAACTATTTGGATTTTTTTTAATATTTGTTTTCTTTTTATATATGAATGTTGTAAAAAAAATGTTTTAAAATAAATGAAGTGAATAATAATCACAAATCATACAGTTAACATGCCTCTAGTTTGCCAGTTTTTCTTTATTAGGCTCAAACTGTACGCAAAATTTCAGATAGTATGAACACTTGATACTCCTTTGCCTCCGTTTCTCTACGCCGCATCTTGAAAATTTATGTTCCAACACACGAATGGAATACGGTGGTCTCCTAAAAATACAATTCATTGCATTCTTACCGCCAACGTTGAAATTCTAGTGCTCAGGTAAACTTTTTTGAAATTATACATATCATTAAGAAATGATAACCAAGAAAGAATATTCATCTAACACAATTGACCAGTTTTATTTGTTTAATTTATTCGGGACATTGGACTCAAGGGAACATGATAAAAGAATATCGAGATATAGAACCGTCAAAGCTTTTTATTTATTTATTAAAAAGCTTTGACGGTTCTATATCTCATATAAAAAGAAAACAAATATTTAAAAAAATCCAAATAGTTTCGGAGAAATGCGTGAAAAATGTTATATATATTTATGGAAGCCATAATGTGAATATATTGCCAGTTCCAATAATATTACATTCAATAAGCAGCATTGCAACGGGGAAAAGCTGCCAGCATGCTCGGCACGCTGCCAACTGGTAGTAAGGTGAGCATTTGGAATGTCTTTAAATCTGCAATATCTATATGCTTTAATTGTAGTACCGCAGTTTTGTATATATTTTATAGTATTTAATAAATAATTATTTCATGCCACCGGTATCAAAAAATGACAAACACTCGAAAACACTACACACAAACAACGACATCAAATATTATTTTTGATTAAGAAATCTTGTTCAATGTTTCAAAAGAATCAACGTCTCAATCTTAACAGAAACATACAAAAGATTTTCAGCAAAGGAAAGTTTACCTAAATGGCTAATTATAAGTAATGCGAGGAGTTTCTTTGTTCGGTCGCGTTAAATCTTAAAAGACCTTTTAAATATGCTATTCAATTTAATGGAGATTATTCTTCAAAAAAAAGGGAAGTATTAAGTCTTATTTTTTTAGTTTATATTGTCCTCCATCGTGAACTACAGTAAATTTAGAAAAAATCTGCCGTTTTGCACGTGTGTGGTCATAAAAACTCTCACAAACTTTTGCGTTTAGTCGTTCATCAGATGTTCAATATATGATCATAGAGTTAAGAGCTCACTTCACGCTCCTTATACAGGGTTATTGATAAAATATTAACAACCTCTTAGGGTTGCCTCTGTTAGTCCTAAAAAACATTTTGAGATGAGGTTTTTTCCGTTTTGTAGTTTTTTTTCTACTCCGAGCCAAGATCGGCCACCGCGGTAATTCTGGACCGTGCCGTACTCCCTTTGAGCAGAATAGAATTTTGAATATTTACATCGAGCAAAGTAATTTAAAAAAAAATCTAAAAAATCATCTCAAAATGTTTGTTAGGACTAAGAGAAGTCAATCCTAAGAGGTTGTTAGCATTTTACCAATAACCCTGTATAATCATAAACTCATGTTAAACGTATACTTCAACAGTTACATTATCAAGCTCAATAAAAGCAGATTGCTATTTCAAAATTAGTCCATTTCATCGAACACACAAACTAGTATATTTTGTCGACGATGAACTTTGTACATCTCACTTGCTATCACACATAAGTGAAAAAATTCCGTAGCTTGCAATTATAAAAAATCTGGACGTTGGCAGCTGGATTTACGAGATAATCTTCAAGTAATGCGGTTGTTTGTTTTTAAGACGATGGTTTCGGAACAAAAGCAAGTATATACATGTCCAGGTCCGGAACAGGATACTGTTAACTGTAAGCGATGATTATAACCATTCATCTGATATTTATGAATGCAAGCTATCAGACAGCGTCGGCATTTAACACGCTCTCTGAAAGCACTCCATCATTTCGAATAAACTGATTATGACTGACAGAGTATACAAAACCCGGAAGAGGTAGAAAATCTCATGAATTCATAAAAAGCTTTGACGGTTTTATCTCGATTTTGTTTTATCGTGCCTTTCAGTCTAATGACCCGGATAAATTGTATAATATAGGATTTTTTCATAACAATATTCTACAAACCAACTGTCGATTGTAAAAAATGCCGAATATTTTTTCTTCGCTACCTTAACTTTATAATATTCATTTAATATTCAATGTTTACCTGAGCATCAGAATTTCAACGTAAACATGGAACAAAACAAGCGTTGACACTATGAATGCAACGAATTGTAATTTACAAGGAGACTTCATTCTTTTCCATTCGTTTGTCGACAAATAAAATCACAAGGAGCGACGTAGTAAAGGTAAAGGAACTGATAGGCACGATGCAGCATCATTGGAAGTATTTTATGACGATTCATTTTAAATGTAAAGAATATGTAAAACACATTATTGTTCGTTTTCAAACCTAGTTAATTAATAATTGTTTAAACTCTGTCCTCGTAATTTAAACTCAGTTGAAACTTACGAAATATTCTGGAAAATTTAGAAATCTGTATTGTTGCTGGGCATGATAATCCACTTTGTTAGGAGAAACGTATTGGTAGCGCTTTCCAAAGAAACATAGTTTCATTATATTTTAAATACCAAGTGTTCATACTCTCTAAAATGTATCTGCTCTATTGAGTCTTATAATGAAATCTGGCTAACTTGAAGCAAATTTATATGTTTTGTAATTACTTAAGATTTTATAGTAAAATAGTTTTATCATGTTTATAAAAATATTTTACATTAATTATAAATTTTACTGTCTCAGGTCGTTTGATTAAGATCAATCTATGACAACGGTAAGTATTTTTTTTAGTTCTCTACATAAATCTAATTGTATGTACTGTTTATATCTCAAAATAATAAAAACATTTTATAGAATATTAATACCTATTAATATTCTACAAAATGTTTTTATTATTTTTTTCGTTGTTCGTCTTTATTTATATGACAGAGACTGTCTTTTGCAACACGGTTTTTACTAAAGCAAAATACAGAGTTGCAACAACTTTTGTATTATATAAGTTTTGCAATATAGAGATTATAATTATATGTATAAGTTAAAATAATAAATAATATACTTTTAAATTCATAAGATCAGGACGTGTGTGAAAAAAAAGTATAGCGTTCGAACACTTATGGTTTTCAAAATGACAAAACTACGTTTCTTTAGAAAGCGGTAAGAAAAACTCTTCGCTTAAAAATTTATTTTTTTTATAGAGCAGAAATGGATTATGCTAATCTCGGTAGTTGACTACCGAGTATAGGTATGTAACAATTGTTACATATTTGAGCCGTTTTACGTAAAGACATTTGGACCGTGGAGGCTGTGACCTTACTTTATTTTCCTTAACTTATCAGAGCCCTTGGTCGATGCAACACGTGATCAAAATGCTGAAATTTATTTCACTCAAGTAATACCTAAGCATTGTAATATAATTGGGATATATAATGGGGAGATTATAAATGTTATAAAAAGGGGATGCGGCAATTGGACTACCTGTGGGCTTTCAATTGCCTTTAGATTGCCTAAATGAGTTCGCTGTAGTAGTTGTAGTATTGTATATACTTTGCAGTGTTATGCTTATAATAAATATGCCAGAATTATTTTTTTAGGGATTTTGGCATAATATTTTTGAAGTATAGATGGATCTTAGAGAAAGTATTCATAACATGATTAAAACTAGTTTCTAGGAGCTGAAGTAAAATCGCTTACTAAATCGCTTTTAAATAAATAAACTTTGATGATTTGTTTAAAACAAAAACAACAATAGAAATAATGATAACCTTAAAATAAGTAGGCCCCTCACTAGATAAACAAACGATTACATGAGAGTTAAGAGGAACCAACGATTCCAAATATCTAATATGATATAAAAATGTCATTTAAATACTTTTCCTGTTGCGTTTAAGGGGGATGCCTGTATTTGACAGTAGATAATTTCCGACTGATAACGATGATAATATCATATTGAAATAATTGATCCACTGACATAATCTTCCTGCTCTATCTCACTATCAAACAATATTATGCCAACAAAAAACATTAAAATAGTAGAAAAGTGGATGCAATTTGTAATTATTGTAATAAAAAACGCATCATATGTTCCAATTAAGTAAAAATTTGTACAATTTAATAAGAATACATAGTTACTACTGCTCCTGCTTTTAATCTATCGATTTAGTTAAATACAATGTTTTCTTGATATAACTAATATAAAACACTGGTCGTACACACTTATTTAGATATACTTGTCGGCGTGTGTGAATAGACTGCGCCCTATCATGCTTCAAGCAAGTTACATTCAGAAACATAAGTGAATAGATGAAGTGAGTTTGATACAGACCTGGCAACACTAAATCTATGCAGTTGTTACACCAACGCAATGGTTCGAATAAGACTTACCAACATGACAAACATAAATCACTTTCGTTTGAGTGGACTGACCGTTTACCATTGAAAGCGAAGACCGTGAACTAAGTTGTTTAAATCAATGCTATACATGGTACCATACAGTTTTGGCATCAGTATCAGCTATAGAGTGCTCTCAAAAAATATTTACAAATTATCTGCAATGTACAGAATTGGACCTGTTACAGTTTTATTATTATTATAGATATAGATTCCCCTCCACATTGGACTTCAGTAAACTTAGATAAAACCATCCCATTATTCTAATGCAGGACGACCAAATGTCATGAAAAATCATTCGCCCGTTCTGCAGGTGTATGTTCGTAAACACTCACACATATTTTCGCGTTTACTCGTTGATCATGTGTGAATATGTTATTGTAAAGCTATGGGCTCACTTCACGCTCTTTACATACTCGTAACTCAAATTGAACGTATATTTCAAGAGTTACAGTGAGTTACAAAGTTATTATAAGCAGATTGCTATTTCAAAGATAGTCCATTTCTTTGAACATACAAACTAGTTTATTTTATCGATGATCTAACTACATCTCACTTAATATATAAACTGATAGATAGACCGATTCTGACAGACTATACAGAATGCGAAAGAGGAAAAAAATCTCATAAATTCATAAAAAGCTTTGACAGTTTTTTATCTCGATATTATTTTGTCATGTTCTCTTGAGTCCAATGTCCTGAATAAATTAAACAAATAAAACTGGTCAATTGTGTTAGATGAATATTCTTTCTTGGTTATCATTTCATAATGATACTTTATTCAGAAAGTTTACCGTGGAATAAAAACGTTGACGGTAAGAATGTAACGAGTTGTATTTTTTAGGAGACCGCCTTTTTCCATTCGTGTGTTGGTACATAAATTCTCAAGGTGCGGCGTAGTGAAACGGAGGCAAAGGAGTATCAAGTGTTCATACTCTCTGAAATTGTAAGTTTGAGCCTAATTAAGAAAAACTGGCAAACTAGAGGCATGTTAACTGTATCATTTGTTATTATCATTCACGCCATTTATTTTATAACATAATTTTAATTTATTGACTACATTCATATATAAAAAGAAAACAATTATTATAAAAAACTTAAAACTAGGATGCCGCCAGCAGCGGGGCAGGGCCTAGCTAACAGTGGTTAGGGCAGAGAGTAGAACCTCCGGACAATGCGTGTCGTGACGAGTATCACTGGATCCCTCCTTGTAAGCTTCCACCCAAGCCATTACAAAATTCAAAACCGCCACTAACGTATCTTTTCTTAGTTGTCTAAGCTTAAAAGAATCTCACTGTGTTTCCAGAGCTGACAACATCTCAATACAAAGAAATGGAAAAATCTCTGACATCGGTCCTGTCGAAAATGAATTCATTGTCATTGAACGGATAAGACTGGCATTAAAAGCCGACACGTTGACAGCATCTTCCGTAGTTGTGAAGGGCGCTGTGTTATCCGCTGTCTTCCATTGTCTTCGTTGATACTCCGATGCTATGAAATGTTATAATTTTTGACGAATCGTTGATCATAGTACATCGTTTATGCTTCCAAGTAATATGGCCATTATATAATAACAACAAAATATTATAATACTAAATTATAAAATGCTATACCATAGTATAAAATCTAGCGCGCTGGGTGTGATTCTTCATAAAAATGTATAATAACTCGCACTTGTTTTTATTATTATTATATAGGTACAGTAATAGCCAGCACACCACCAGCCAACACTGAAATAATTATTGAAGATGTTTTTGTACAGTTCCTTTATTTTATGTTAAAATCTGGGAACAAGTTTCCTCCATAGCGGAATGTCGTCTCTCTTTTATTAGTGAATTATTAGGTATTACTTAAGAACCTTAATGAACTAAACCTTACTAAAACTAATTATTTGGTTCACTCGAAAACAGTTACAGGAAGCCACAGACCATTATATTCACAGTGGATATATTGTTGTCTGTCATTGTAAGCATTAACAGATATTAAGTTAAGGCATAGAACATATAATAATACCACGAATAAAGCATTTACGGATTTAAAAAACTAGCATACAATCCAAATAGTTTCGGAGAAATGCGTGAAAAATGTTATATATGTTAATGTGAATATATTGCCAGTTCCAATAATATTACATTCAATAAGCATTGCATTGCAACGGGGAAATGCTGCCAGCATGCTCGGCACGCTGCCAACTGGTAGTAGGGTGGAGCATTTGGAATGTCTTTAAATCTGCAAAATCTATAATTCTTTAATTGTAGTAGCTGCAGTTTTGTATATATTTTATGGTATTTAATAAATAATTATTTCATGCCACCGGTATCAAAAAATGACATACTCGTACACTCGAAAACACTACACACAAACAACGACATCAAATATTATTTTTGAGTAAGAAATCTTGTTCAATGTTTCAAAAGAATCAACGTCTCAAACTTAACAGAAACATACAAAAGATTTTCAGCAAAGGAAAGTTTACCTAAATGTCTAATTATAAGTAATGCTAGGAGTTTCTTTGTTCGGTCCTGTTAAATCTTAATAGACCTTTTAAGTATGCTATTCAATTTAATGGAAATTAGTCTTAGAAAAAAAAAGGGAAGTATTAAGTCTTATTTTTTTAGTTTATATTGTTCTCCATCGTGAACTACAGTAAATTTAGAAAAAAATCTTCTGTTTTGCACGCGTGTGGTCATAAACACTCGCACAACCTTTTGCGTTTAGTCGTTCATCAGATGTTCAATATATGATTATAGAGTTAAGAGCTCACTTCACGCTCCTTATACAGGGTCATTGGTAAAATTCTAACAACCTCTTAGGGTTGACTTCTGCTACTCCTAAAAAGCATTTCGAGATGAGTTTTTTTTGTTATATATTTTTTTTCTTTTAATGCCTCCTCCGAGCCAAGAGCGCCCGCCACGGCAATACTGGACCGCGCCGTGCTCCCTTTGAATAGAGCTTTGAATATTTACATCGAGCAAAGTACTTAAAATATATTTTCTAAAAATAAATTATCTCAAAATATTTGTTACGACTAACAGAAGTCAATCCTAAGAGGTATATATATATCAAGCTCAATAAAAGCAGATTGCTATTTCAAAACTAGTCCATTTCTTCGAACACACAAACTAGTATATTTTGTCGACGACGAACTTTGTACATCTCACTTGCTATCACATTTAAGTGAAATATTTCCATAGCTTGCAATTATAAAAAATCTGGACGTCGGCAGCTAGATTTACGAGATAATCATCAAGTAATGCGGTTGTTTGTTTTTGAGACGATGGTTTCGGAACAAAAGCAAATATACATGTCCAGGTCCGGAACAGGCTACTGTTAACTGTAAGCGATGATTATAACCATTCATCTGATATTTATGAATGCAAGCTATCAGATAGCGTCGGCATATAACACGCTCTCTGAAAGCACTCCATCATTTCGAATAAACTGATTATGACTGACAGAGTATACAAAACCCAGAAAAGGTAGACAATCTCATGAATTCATAAAAGCTTTGACGGTTTTTATCTCGATTTTGTTTTATCGTGCCTTTCAGTCTAATGACCCGGATAAATTATATAAATAAGACTTTTTCATTACCTATTCCAACTGTCAATTGTGTAAGCCGAATATTTTTTCTTCGTTATCTTAACTTTATAATATTAATTTCATATTCAATGTTTACCTGAGCATCAGAATTTCAACGTAAACATGGAAAAAAAAACGTAGACACTATGAATGCAACGAATTGTAATTTACTAGGATACTTCACTCTTTTCCATTCGTTTGTCGGAAAATAAAATCATAAGGAGCGACGAGTGACCCGTAACAAAATTCTGACTGATAGGCACGATGCAGCATCATTGGAAGTATTTTAGTAGATCATGACGATTCATTTAAAATCTAAAGAGTATGTAAAACACATAATTGTTTGTTTTCAAACCTAGTTAATTAATAATTATTTAAACTCTATCCTCGTAATTTAAACTAAGTTGAAACTTAAAAATATTCTAGAAAATTTAGAAATCTGTATTGTTGCTGGGCATGATATTCCACTTTGTTAGGAGACACGTATCGGTAGTCAAATCAAATCAAATCAAATTTATTTATTCATAAGAATATTGTACATTGTGTTCTTACATTATCTTAGAATCAAATATTCTACCGTTTCCGGCGTACAAATATATTGTAACAAGCTCTATAATAAGGACAGAATAATTTTTCAAACAATTATTGTAAATACAATTAATAAAGATTACCGTACCTAATTTTTTATATAATATGAATAAATGGTGATTTTAATTACAATATAAATATTTAAATGTCACAGGTAATACAAATATAAATTAATCAAGTATGTCAAGTACATTATTAGTCTTACAATTTATCATCTAAAAATTCATTAACTCAATAATAACACTTATTTATTAGGAATTTGAATAATTGATATTTGAATCTATTTGTGCAATGTATCTTAAAACTATCTGGCAGTTTGTTATATATTCTGATACACATACAGAATGAGTTATTTTTATGCACCATTAGGTGTTGTTTAGGAATACACAATGTGTATTTATGCCGCCTACTTCTATTTACTACCTCGTTTTGCTTCGGAAATATGGCGTGATGTCGATGGACAAATAAACAAACTTCTAAGATGTAAAGGGATGGCAAAGGTAATATGTTATGCTTTTTAAATAAAGGTTTACAGCTATCTAAAAATTCGACACCACAAAGCGATCTCATGCATTTTTTCTGTGCTATAAACGCTTTTTTAGATTCAACAGAGTTACCCCAAATAACCAAACCGTAACGCAGTAACGATGACACATAGCCATGATAAGCACTAAGTGCAGCTTCAAAAGTAGCAATACGCCGTATTCGACCTAGAACATACACATAGCGATCAAGCTTGTTACATATTTTTTCGACATTATGATTTTGTCCTGACCAGAGTAGCTTGGTATTGCAACGTATTGCATGCGGTTGTCTAAATAACTTCTTAACCATTTCAACGCGTTTCCTCTGATGCCATACTTTTCTATTTTATGTAATAGCAATTTAGTGCTTTCCAAAGAAACATGGTTTCATTATATTTTAAATACCAAGGGTTCATACTCTCTAAAATGTATCTGCTCTATTGAGCCTTATAATGAAAAACTGGCTAACTTCAAGGAAATTTATATGTTTTGTAATTACTTAAGATTTTATAGTAAAATAGTTTTATCATGCTTATAAAAATATTTTACATTAATTATTAATTTTGCTGTCTCAGATCGTTTGACTAAGATCAATCTATGACAACGGTAAGTATTTTTTTAGTCCTCTACAGAAATCTAATTGTATGTACTGTTTATATCTCAAGTATTAATATTCTACAAAATGTTTTTATTATTTTTTTTTCGTTGTTAATCTTTGATTTGTAAGTGACAGACAATCTTTTGCAACACGGTTTTTACTAAAGCAAAATACAGAGTTGCAACAACTTTTGTATTATATAGGTTTTGCAATATAGAGATTATAATTATATTTATAAGTTAAGATAATAAATAATATACCATTAAATTCATAAGATCAGGACGTGTGTGATATAGTGGTTAAACACTTATGGTTTTCAAAATGACAAAACTACGTTTCTTTGGAAAGCGGTAAGAAAAACTCTTCGATTAAAAATAAAGATTTTGTATAGAGCAAACATAGATTTGTTCGCAAATGAGTCATCAAATAGGAAAAGTAAATATAATAAAATAAAAACCATGACAATGATATATATAACGTACGGCACAATTATGCTAATCTCGGTAGTTGACTACCGAGTATAGGTATGTAACAATTGTTACATTTTTGAGCCGTTTTTCGTAAAGACTTTGGGACCGTGGAGGCTGTGACCTTACCTTATTTTCCAAAACTTATCAGAGCCCTTGGTCGATGCAACACGTGATCAAAATGCTGAAATGCATTTAACTCAAGTTATACCTAAGCATTGTAATAAAATGGGGATATATAATGTAGAGATGATAAATGTTATAAAAAGGGGATGGCCTTTAGATTGACTAAATGAGTTCGCTGTAGTAGCTGTAGAATTATATATAGTTTGAAGTGTTTTTCTTATAATAAATGTGCTAGAATTTATTTTTATGGGATTTTGGCATATTATTTTTGAAATATGTTTGTATTCTGATACGGAATACCGATATGTGAATAGATCTAAGACAAAATATTTATAAAATGATAAAAATTAGTTTCTGGAAACTATTTGAAAACATTTCACTTACTAAATCGCTTTTAAATAAATAAACTTTGATGATTTGTTTAATACAAAAACAACAATTGAAATAATGATAACCTTAAAATTAGTAGGCCCTTCACAAGATAAACAAACGATTACATGAGAGTTAAGAGGAACCAACGATTCCAAATATCTAATATGATATAAAAATGTCATTTAAATGCTTTTCCAGTTGCGTTTAAGGGGGATGCCTGTATTTGACAGTAGATAATTTCCGACTGATAACGATGATAATATCATATTGAAATAATTGATCCACTGACATAATCTTCCTACCTTATCTCACTATCAAACAATATTATGCCAACAAGAAACATTAAAATAGTAAAACAGTGGATTCAATTTGTAATTATTGTAATAAAAAACGTGTCAAATGTTCCAATAAAGTAACAAATTTGTTTGCATTCTATTACTGCTTTTTATCTATCGATTTAGTTAAATACAATGTTTTCTTGATATTACTAATATAAAACACTGGTCGTACACACTTTATTAGATATACTTGTCGGCGTGTGAGAATAGACTGCGCCCATAATGCATCAAGCCTTCAAGCAAGTTACATTAAGAAAAATCAGTGGGTAGCTGAAGTGAGTTTGATACAGACCTGGCAACACTAAATCTATGCGGTTGTTACACCAACAGTCTCTGAATCAATTGTAGAGTTAGAGGAGCAAACGTCTAGTAGGAAAAAGTCACCAAAATCGAAAAAGAAGAAGAAAGGAAACAAAAGTTTTAGATCTTCTCCATTAAAACCAACGGAGGACGAACAAAATAGAAAAACCAGTACAAACTTACATCAGGGATCCAGTACCACTACGTCCTTTGCAAAAAATCATGATAATAAAATGGAGAGTAGAAAAACTCCCGATGCAGTTTCAAAAAAAGGAATTCGAACTAATCAAGAAGAACAACAACAACGTGTCTCCTTGGACAAAGACATGTCTTATGAAAGAAGAAGTGGCGCATGTCTATTGGAGTCAAATGAAAATGATTGTAAGGGTTTAAATTTGAGTGACTCGCACTTGAAAAATAAAGAGGCAGAAAAAGGGAAAATTATTATTTTAGCTGACCAACGTGGATTTATATTGAGGGAAACATTACAGCGCCTTGTAGGATCAGAATATATTGTAAAGTCGTTTTGGAAACAAGACGCTACTTTAGGAGATATTTTAAACTATCTTTCCGGGCGCGGCTCCGCCCGCGCGCATGTCGGTTATCGCGCAAAAACATTAACCTCTTTTTGCGCAGTTGGATAAAAACTATCCTATATTTTTTCCCGGGTCTCAAACTATTTCCATACCAAATTTCATTCAAATCGGTCCAGTAGTTTGGCGTGAAAGCGTAACAGACAGACAGACAGACAGAGTTACTTTCGCATTTATAATATTAGTACTGAATAGTACTGATTCAGACAAAAATAAACTGTTGTCACTAACAAAAAAAGATTATATTATTATCTTAGGTGGTACGAATGAATACAACGCATGTTCTTTTAAGTTCATATTAAGTGGTTTTTTTAATTATTACAGATTTACAAATGTGATCGTGACTGAAATTCCATTTAATAAGTTTCTAAATGAAAAGAGACTATATTATGAATTGAGATTCATACCTTCTGAGTACAATTATGTCACTTATATCGATATGGATTATAGCAGGTATATTCCAAACAAATACATCATTTGTAGTTCAACCTGTAAATCTGTTACGAATGTAATGTTGAATATATCATACAAATTAAAAGTACAAGAGACTAAAATGAGGCACAAGGTAAATAACGCTAATGCAGTTAAAGTAAATAAAGTTACGCAAACTGAATCAGTCTTTAAAAATGATGCAGTTGCTCGTGGGAGCCACTTTAAAAATAACCAAAATACACAGCAGTTTTTTCGTTAGTAAAAACATAAATGTATTACACAAAAATATTGACGGGTTAATTGATAAATCAGACTTACTTACAACTAGAAGAACTAAAACAAGAAAAGAAAATAGTAGATGTCATATGTATAACTGAACATAACATGAAGGAAAGCGATATTCCATTAATTAATATCCCCAACTTTAATATAGTCGCTAGTTATCATGGGAAAAAACGTAATGGTGGGTCGTGCATATTAATAAATAATGCTCACAGGTACAGACAAATAACTGAAGTTAATGAATTTGCTCGTGACAATATTATTGAATGTAGTGCTGTAGAAATTATTGAACATAAATTAATAATTATTTGCATCTATAGACCACCTATAAAACATAAGTAAGCATTTGACATATTTTTTGAAAATTTTGAATTAATTTTAACAAAATTTTGTTTTAAAAACAAGAAACTCTTAGTATGTGGTGATTTTAATATTGACATATTCAAAAACAACTAAAACACCGTACATTTAAAGATATAGTCAGAAGTTGCAACCTTAAAATATCAGTAAATAAGCCGACTCGACTTGCGCGTAAAACTTGTATTGAGAACTTTTTACATAACTTGCGTGGATCGTCTCGTGAAGTCGTTGAGCTAGGTTTGTCTGATCATACAGCTCAGTATTTCAGATGTCCTGTTAAGAACTTCTATTCATTAACGTATTGGTACAGATTTCAACGCAATTGCAGCATGGAAAATTGTATTAAATTTAAAAATTATTTATGCAGTTTGAGTTTTAGTGAAGTGCGCTCAAGTGTTGACCCAAATGAGGCATTTAATTACTTTTATGAAACTTTTAAGTTGTTATATGATATTTGTTTTCCCCTGACATGAATAAAAAATATAGTTTATAAGAAGTCTAAATGGATAACAAAAGGTATAAAACTTTTTTACTTGATTACTAAAAAAATTTTTTAGTAATCAAGTAAATCCGCGTAACGTTGACAATAAGAATGCACATACGCTCAGAATGACGCGACCAAATTCTATGTATATGAGCCATTCAACTCCAGAAAATATCTTTCACATTATACGATCGCTTAAAAATACCAACAGTATGGGATACGATGAAATCAATACGAAAGTTATAAAATTGGTTGTTGATATAATTTCACCTTTACTAAGCCATATTATATATTTATGCATAGAAAGTGTAATAAATTATAGACCAATTGCTCTAGTCCCAGTATTTTCAAAAATATTTGAAAAATTTATTCATACCAGTTTATACAATTATTTTGATGAATACAGTTTACTTTTGGACGAGCAGGTCGGTTTTAGTAAAAACAAATACGTAAATTTAGCGATTTTTAATTTATTGAAGAAAATAATTACCGGCTGTAATCGAAGATTGCCTGTGTGTTGTATGTATATGGATTTAACTAAAGCTTTCGACTACGTTGATCATAACTTACTAGTCGATAAGCTTGAAGCCTATGGGGTACGTGGAAATGTTTTACGTTTAATTAAATTTTACCTCGACAATAGGTACCAAGTAACACAAATTACTAAATTGTGTCCACTTACTAAAACTGAAAAGACATATTCATCTGAAAAAATACTAGTCAAATACGGTGTGCCGCAGGGAAGCGTTCTATGGCCATTACTTTTCATTACATACATAAATGACATGCCCAACATCATAAATCATCCCATGGTGCTCTTTGCTGATGACAGTGCAGTTGTTTTCATTGGAGACAAAGAAAAATCTCTGGAGCCGGAGATAAATACTACATTGAATAATTTAATTAATTGGCTGACATGCAACAATCTTTTGATAAACCTTGACAAAACTAATATAATGATATTTAATAACTATAAGCAATTGACATTAATCATTCTAATAAATCCATAAATTACGTTTCAGTACAAATTTTTTAGGACTCTATATAGACTCATGCCTCAGCTGGAATACACATGCTGAAGTAGTTTGCGCTAAATTAAGCAGTTATTCTTACACCCTGTACATGCTTTCAAAAGTAGTATGCCCATCAGCAGTACTCACATCGTATCACGCGTATGTAACTTCTACCCTACGCTACGGGATTATATTTTGGGGTAACTGTACGAATAGGGAAAAAATATTTATGGCACAAAAGAAGTGTTTGAGATCCGTGTGTCATTTACGAACAACAGACTCTTGTAAACCGCATTTTAAGCAACTCAAGATATTAACACTTCCATGTCTATACATATATGAAGTAAGCTTGTTTACCTATGTAAATAGGAATTTGTTTCAGGCTTTCAAAAGCGATCGCTATAAAAACAAAGTCGCTGAGTTCCCACATACATCTGCATTGTTTGGTAAAAGCGTTCTTGGTATGGCTCCGAAGCTACTCGTATTTAACCACATACCAAAATCGATACTGGATTCTGATTGCGTTATTACCCTTAAGAAAAGACTTTTTACTTTTCTAGTTAATAAAAGTTATTACACAGTTAACGAATATTTAAATGACTGTTATAATTAGTGTTAGAACTGTAATTCAAATTGACATATATCTTTTAATCTATACTTATTGCTGTGTAAAAATATCATTGACATTTGACACTGTAAATTGACATTTATTATAAGTAATTTAGAAATTTCATTTATCTGAATCTTATTTGTATGTATAATGATGTATGTTGATATTGTAATAATATGTCTAAAATAAATTCATTTTTTTTTTACTAATACTCTAACTAATATTTTTATTTTTTAAACTTTTGCATACCATAAAGGTGGAATATGGAGAACTTTGTACAATTAAGAACTTTTTTATCACCCATGTTCTTGCAATAAATATATATGAATTTGAATTTGAAAGAAATTTGAATTCACCAGGGCCTGACAACCTACCAAGTTTCGTACTTAAAGCTTGTAAAACGCACATGATTCTTCCTCTTTACCATATCCTTAACCTTTCGCTTAAAAACGGCCACTATCCCACTCAGTGGAAGCTATCTAGGGTGACACCTATCCCCAAAAGTGGTAATAGGACTATAGTTGAAGAATATCGACCTATAGCGATTTTGTGCGTGCCAGCCAAAATCTTTGAATACTTTTTGCACAGCAAAATATACAGACAGGTGAAGCAGCAATTGGGCGATGAGCAGCAAGGTTTCAGACCAGGGCGCTCCGTGAATACCAACTTGCTGTGTCTGGCCGACTATATATCTAGTGCTATGGATCGCAGGCTGCAGGTAGATGTCATATATTTCGATTTTCAAAAAGCTTTTGACAAAATTGACAATGATTTACTATTGCGCAAGCTATCAGCTGTCGGTTTCACTCCTAATCTCCTAAAGTTTTTCGCAAACTATATGTGGGATCGTATGTACATATCAGAGCCACATCACACCAGATCTGGGGTGAGCCAGGGATCAGTGCTCAGTGGCCCACTCCTGTTTCTGATAATGGTTCATTACTTACCTAAAGTACTTAGTTCCGCAAACTGTCTCTTGTACGCGGATGATTTAAAACTGTACCTTGAAATTAAATCTCTTAGTGACTGCTCTAGAATACAAAATGACATTGACATGATATATGAATGGGGTGTGACTAATAAATTGTTATTTAATGTTAAAAATGTAATGCTATGACGTTTGACCGTAAAAATAATCCTGTTTATTATAATTACCGCTTGAACAGCAAATACATAAATAGAGTTGACCATATTAAGAGGCATTTCACATTTTGATGCGTGTATCGAAGATTTTAAGCTCTTAATTTACTATCATAGGAAAGATCTACAAATTGTTGAATAATTGATAAAAATAGAATAATTTGTTCCCTTTTCAGTTAATGTACTACATTTACAAATATTACTTCAAGTATTTTGTAGTGACCAATCTCCCGCACCTTGTTTAACGAATTAACGTACACATAGCCATCTTCAGAGCTCTATCTCTTGTATAAAAAATCATCAAATTAACTTTTTAAAAAAATCTATATAGCAGGCATATAATCTTGTTGACACTTAATGTACTAGAATATCGATAATTTATCATAATTATGGAATAAAAATTAAAGACCTTGCGCCAATTTTCACGAATTATATAAACATTTTAACACGATTTATTGCGTTAAATAAAGTGTAATTCCAAACAGATAATAAATCAGAAGAAAGTGCATTCTTCAATTAATCTAATCTCAATTAACTCTGTTTTGTTGGTCAGGAAAAAATATTTAACATAACTCTAAATTATCCTTGTTTACTTATGCCAATTACACAATTTTTAAAATCACAACATATATTTCTTTATTAATGAGTGCAAATATCAAAATAAATTACTCACAGTCACGCTATTCCGTCGTCACATCTTTCGCTTGTGTAAGCGATGCGCAGGCATTTACCTAAACGTCAGTAGCGTGATTTTGTGAAATGGCTCTTAAGGATCTTGGAGTCACATTAGATCGGGGATTGACTTTTCATGACCACATATTAGTCCTCGTTAAAGAGGCTTTCTGTCGTTTGGGTTTTGTTTTGCGAAATGCTAAGGATTTTCAAAATCTTCAGGTTATTGTCACCTTATATAACTCCTTAGTGAGAAGCAAACTAGAATCGAGCGCGTGTGTCTGGAACTCCCACCAGGTAACATATGCACGAATGCTTCAGAAGGTTCAGAAAGCATTCTTAAGGGGGTGTAGGCAGCAGTGTGTTAAAAGCTTATTAAATCATTTAGACTTCTGTATAGCTACGGAATTCAGAATAGTATTTTATCCCGTGGTTTTATCTATTTCATATGTTTACTGATATGTACATCAGCCTGAGTATACCTCCACAAGAAAGAGTCATGACTGATCTTAGTCCAGTGCAATTTGCTTTTAGTATGGCGATTATCTATCGTAGTAATTGTGCCAAAGTGCAACATCTGTATTTCATACAATTTCCTTGCCAGCGTATTGTGTATCGTTGGTCTAGATAATTGATTTAAATGCACATGGGTAGTGTAATAACTCTCGAAACTGTCTGATATCGCCCATTAACTTTTAGTATTACAGCTAATCTATCAGAGGAATTTTCTGTCTATTATTATCTGTGGCACGAGTATTACTTGGAAACGAAAATATGTTTGGGTCATACAATAAAAAACAAGTAGTGAAAGTAATTATACTTTTATAAAATTTACTATTTATACTACGAGGCTACTGTTGAGAACTATTTAAATTTTGCACGCACGGCAGATTAGTTGCACCGCATTTTGCGTAACAATTTGAATAGACGTCATGTTCTTGTACTTATACTCGTAGTTATATTTATGGCATATGGGTTCATAGCCCTATGGTTGTAACATTAATTTAATTTCTGACTACACGTGAGGCACTCAGTAAAATAGCGAAACAAAATAAAAATTCTACAGAGCTTTTAAAACAACTCTCTGCTGCTTTTAATGCACGTATTTATGCGTCTGAACGATATTTTTAAAACACTTTCCACTCCCCTTCAACCTTTTCCACAACCGGCTCGAACGCAGCTGGCACATTTTCCGGCGATGTAAAATGTATCACTTTGAGCTGATAATATAATTCAGACGTCACATGACCGTAAATCAGGCTGTTAGGAGGACGACCCAGAATTTTTACCGGTGTGATGTCCAGAAAGTCCCTAGTTTTAAGCGCATAGTGCGAGAGCGTATTGTCGTGGTGAAGAAGCAACCTGCAGATTCCCGCAGTCTTTGGCTCATTGTGCACATTAGTGAATACATCTGGGTAGCATTTGGTAGTGTATCAATTTAAGTCATTGGTACACCAAATACCTTGTCACTAAAACTAGTTTGTGAAAAACCTAGCGACCACACCTTTTGTCGTCACTTCGGCAATATTATTTAACAGTGTAGTTAAATAATATTGGTTTTTATTAATATAAAGACAGTTGAGGAAACCTGGAAGTACTGCTTTAAATGGAAAAAATATTAAATAGTCAGTCGGCAGAACAAGTCTTTTATAAGTGAAATCGAAGCATATTGGTAAGAAAATGGTTCCATCTTTATTCGTCCAATCAGGATATTACACAACAGTATCGCTTGAAGACCAAAAGACTACGCACGCAGGTTTGTACTAAACACTTTCTTTCCGAGAGTCTTACAAAAAGTTTAAGTAAAGCGTCCTCGAAGCAATGATATCCTTCACCATGATAATGCGTCTTCACATCCCACTAAGGTAATGGAAGCGTATTTGAAGGCTTTAATTTAAATGTAGCAAGCACTGATGATGCATTCGGCATACAGCCTAGACCTCGCAACTTGCAATTTTTTTTTTTTTTCTCTTAAATTCACGATAAAACGTCAATGTTTTACGAGCCCTGAATTGGCGGTGAATGAAATTTAATGAAGCCATTGAAGCGGTTCATAAGGCAAACTGGCTGAATTACTTTTTACAATGATTGCAGCGAATGGAAAAAATGTATAAACTGGGAAGACAAAATTTTTCAAAGTACATACTACAAGTGGTCGTATATTAATCATAATCCAGAAACTTTCAGTATGACTTAAGTGTGATGCCAAAATTTTATTAAGGTGTATTACTAGTACTTTACTTGTATTTTGTTTGTGATATTAAATACTTGCATATATCATTCAGCTTTTTTAAACAGTCTTCTCATTAAAACATGCTAACAACGTTCGCTGTTACGTTGATTTTTCGAAAAAAGGGTACACGAGATTTCATACAACGGCGACATCATTCAGTCGAAATAAAAACACCACGCATTTTTCATTTCCAGCAGTACTTACCAGCCTTTCCGAATGCGATTTTTATGACAATTAGTGACGTAACGAGCAAGTCATCCGCCTCATGGGAAGCGTGATACATGATGCCTATTATAGTTGCAATATCTTCGTTCTATGAAGTTGAAAAGCTCTAATCTCATATCAACCTATCCTCAAGACATCTGTCAAGCCATGGGTTTAATCTCCCATCTCCCTCCCCCGCTGAATGGGGGAGACTTATTAACGGTGGACTTTGGCTGTTAATGATGCACATATGATATGTCTGATACGACAGTAGCTTCATTCCGACCTGTGCCGCCACGCCGTGCACACCTGTCTACAGCTCCGCCGGTATCTCCCAGTGAGACCGCAATAGTCCCCGCACTATTGCCGTCTCACTCGGGTCATCGTTCCGACGCTAGTTGCAGACCAGTGCCTTGGAATACGCAGTCCTGACGAAGTTTTGTTTTCTGTGCAGAAGCTGAGCAGCCGCCGAACGCCGTGCAACGTGAGCTACGAGCTCGCCGTGCCGTCGCGCAGAGGCGCTCTAAGACGTCAGGCATTACCACCTACCCAAGTCCCTTGTTTCGGAACAACATCATATCGGGCTGGTGGTCTTGTTTTGACCGCACTTTTCGGTGCGCATTTCACAACTTTACTACTCGACACAACATTGTAACAGTGCGCGTAACAACACACTTTGTGCTGTTAAGCGACGTCGTTCAGGCGTGGGGTAGCGTCAGCCAAACCCGTCTGAACGATCAAATCCGCCATTTGCTGCGGTCGCAGTGTGACACCCTACGGTGACAACGGCCACTGTCGAACTTTTGGTTTAACCTTGCACCGTGGCCTTTCCCGCTTCACGGGTCAGCCGAAGCAAGCTGGGCTCCGGGATAACTGGCCTTGGGGTCGCCCCTAGTCAACCCCGGAGTAGCGCTTAGGAGCACCCCTCTCCGCCGAGAAAAAAGCTCGGAGAGGGTACACAACTAGGGCACACCCTAGGTACACACTCCCTCTCACACAGTGAGCTCACAAGGTGTGTGAGGGAATTCAAACCCTTGATAGGGCGTCCTGAGTATTCCCCTCAGGATGCAGTCCCGTCCCTCTAACGGTGAGGTGCAGGTCCTTCAGACCTTCGCCCTCCGCCACCCCGATCTGTATGTTGCTCATATGCAACTCCTCGAAGAGGAAGCGAGTGCCCGCCTCACGGACACTCTTATTGCTCCCTCCGGGACTTCAATCCCGGAGGCCAACGTCCCTCCTCTGACCCGGTCCTTCTCAGAGGACAGCCCGCTTTCGCCCGCCCCGGGCCCGGACAATAGACGCACGGTGGCAGCCCCTCCCCGTGAGAGGTCTCGCTCGCGCTCACCGATCGGGAGGCCAGCGAGCACCCGTCCCTCCTTCGCCGTTGTCGAGCCCACTTCGGACTCCGAAGCGGAGATGGAGGTAGATCCGAGTCGCGCCTTACGCACCGACTCGGACTCAGACAACGACGGCTATACCGTCGTAGATAGGAAACGCAAGCGTGCTCCTAAAGCCGCTAGTTGCGCAACTTCCGCCCCTCCCGCCAAGGCACCCGCTAAGGCCCCCGCCTCCGGCAAGAAGCCGACCCCCGCCCCGCGCCCCGCGTCTCCTCCCTCCGCTCCGGCCACTACTGCCGCGTCCCCTCAGGACGCGAGCGCGCGCCGCGAAAAACCGCCTCCACCCCTGTTCATTCAGGACAAAACCAAATGGGACATGCTGTCCCGTTTAGTTTCGGATCGTGGGATCCATTACACTAATGCCCGCTCCACGCAGCAGGGCATTAAAGTCCAAGTGCCCACCAGTAGCGACCACAGAGCGCTAACAAAGCTCCTCCGTAAAGAGAGCATAAGTTTTCATACTTATGCGCTCGAAGAGGAGAAAGTCCTTCGCGTTGTGATTCGCGGTGTGCCTAAGGAGATACATACCGATGCGGTATGTGACGACCTTAAAGCACAAGACTTCCCTGTGCATGCGGTTCACCGCATGTACAGCGGGAAGGACCGCAGTCCATATGACCTAGTACTCGTAGTACTAGACCGTACACCAGAGGGCAAGGCCATTTTTAATTTAAAAAAGGTCTGTGGCCTCTCAGGACTCGATGTCCAAGCCCCATACAAAAATGGAAGTCCCTCGCAGTGCCATAACTGCCAACTATACGGGCACGCCTCCCGTTTCTGCTTCGCTCGCGCTAGGTGCGTTAAGTGCCTAGGCGATCACGCGACAGCAGCGTGCACTCGCACCCGGGACTCGCCGGACCCACCCAGTTGTGTTCTGTGCGGTGCTCAAGGGCATACCGCGAATTACCGTGGTTGCCCTAAAGCACCACGAGTGAACCACAGGTTGGCAAGGCATAGGCCGACCCGCCCCTCTTATGACCGTTACCAACGGGTCAGCCCTAAACTAACGGTAGTACCTGCCTCACAGGTAATACCCGCGCCGCTCCCAGCCCGTAACGCATGGTCTAAACCACCCAGTATGGTTAAGACCGTCGCTACCGCCCGCGCCCCGGCCCGCGCGCCCGCACCCGCGCCCGCACCCGCACCCGCCCGCGCCGCGGCCCCTGCCCGCGCACCGGCCCCGGCTCGCCCCGCGCTCCCGGCACCCGCTGCCAACACCGTTCGCGCCCCTCCCCGCGCCGCTTCCCGGCCACAAGCTCCCCCTATGCCATTGATGGCTGCCCCTCTTCAAGAGGCAATCAACCTAGTCAGCGATCTGGCTATGTCGGTTGACATCAATGAGGTACAAGAGCTATTCCACAAGATGCAATACGCTCAATCCCCAGCGGACGTGATCCAATACACATTGGAACACGCGAACTTACTAAGCGCCCTTAAGCGCTTCGTTCCCCAGGCCCCTCCCCAGTACAACCACTATGGGTAGTACAACCGCACGCACGAAACCGCGCTCAGTTTCGTTAGCGTCATTCAACGCTAACGGTTTCTTTAGACAACGTGACCTTGTCCACGACTTTTGTTGCACCCACCTTATCGACATTATATGCGTGCAGGAAACCCTTCTAAAACCGGGGAAGGCGAACCCTAGGTTTGCCAATTACAGAACGGTACGTGATGATAGAGTAAACTCCCGTGGGGGAGGCACTCTTATCTATTACAAAAGGTCCCTGCACTGCATCCCCCTACCTACCCCGACTCTTGTTAATATGGAAGCATCTTGTTGCCTTCTAGCTATGACTGGTCATCAACCTATAGTCATAGCGTCCTGTTACCAAGCTTGTCAAAAGCCGATCGTCCGAGCTGACTTAGAAGCATTGTTCTCATTAGGAAGCGCCGTCCTTCTGATTGGCGACTTCAATAGTAAGCACATCCTATGGAATTGTAACGTCAACAATCCCAGAGGCATTGCACTTGAAAAACTAGTCGCAGAACTTAATTTTGACATAATTGCGCCCACTGAGCCCACTCACTACCCTCATACGGAAGACTTTCGACCTGACTTGCTTGACATGGCACATCAGAGGCGTAACACTCCAGTTACGCTCCATAGAAGTGGTTCACGAGCTTCACTCTGACCACCGACCCATTATACTGCGACTAGGTCCCGACCCAACAACAGACCTCCCCCGCCCCACTAAGACGATAGTGAACTGGAAGCAATTAGGCGTTGCCCTAAAGGCTATCAGTTCACCGGACCTTGACAAAATCCCTGACGACATCCTGACTAAACATGACGTAACCCTTGCGATCGATTCGTTCACTAATCACCTCTCCACCGTAGTAGGTGCATCCGCAAAGGAGGTCATGGTGCCGGATGACCGGCGCCTTGTCATTCCAGCGGATGTGAGACGATTAGTGACGGAAAGTAAAGCAGTGACCCGACATTACGACTCTTACCCCAGTAAAGAGAACAAAACTAAGAAACGCCACTTTGAACGCATGGTTCAAAGTCGCATGTCTGAGTTGCGTGATCAACAATGGGGTGACAAACTTTCAAACCTCGTGCCAAGCCACCAGGCTTATTGGGACTTGGCGCGAGGTATGAAAGGAAGTAACTACAACGACATGCCTCCCTTATACAGACCAGTCCCACTAGTCCCAGCGTTCTTTGACGAAGACAAAGCTGAGTGCCTAGCTGATAGCCTAGAGGCTCAGTGTTCCCCTAACGTAGATCACGTTGACCAAGCTCACCTCGATTCGGTGGATGCTGAAGTCGAACGTAAAAGCTCTGTGGTCACCTCTGAACTCCCACCAATCACCTTAGCGACTTACGCTGAGGTGGCGAGACTGATCAAGGCCCTCCGACCGCGCAAATCCCCCGGTGCCGATGGCATCTCCAACAGGGTTCTTAAAACCCTCTCTCCTCCTCTCATCCATCTCCTAGTCAGCATCTTCAATGCTGCTATGAGCCACTGCTTATTCCCAGACACCTGGAAATGTGCAAATGTCATTGGCATTCACAAACCAGGCAAAAGCTCATCTGACCCCACCAGTTACCGCCCCATCAGCCTCCTCAGTGCCTTAGGCAAACTTTACGAGCGGTTACTTGCAAACCGTCTCCAGTCCCATGCTAAGGAACACCACCTTATCCCAGATGAGCAGTTTGGCTTCAGACCCGGACACTCATGCGTCCAACAGGTGCACCGCCTCACGGAGCACATCATTGAGGGCTTTAACAAGTACCCCAAACCCCAGACAACGCTAGCAGTCTTCCTCGACGTAGCGAAAGCTTTTGACAAAGTCTGGCACAATGGCTTGATTTACAAGCTATACCAATTTGGCGTGCCAGAACGTCTTGTGCTCATCCTACAAGACTTCCTTAAAGCCAGAAGCTTTCGCTATCGCGTGGAAGGCACCCTCTCCTCCCCCCACCCAGTCAGAGCCGGAGTCCTTCAGGGCTCCGTGCTATCACCCATTCTTTTCGCGCTGTATACCAGTGACATCCCACGCTCTCAGCCTAACGTCCTACTAGCCCATTACGCGGATGATACCGCTATTTATACCACTGGGTGGCATATCAGTAGAAAGTCCATTCCCGCCCTCCAACGGGCCATCACCGAGATCGGTGACTGGTTCCGTAAATGGCGCATCGCGGTCAACCCAGTTAAAAGTGCAGCTATGTACTTTACTGAGAAGGGCCGCCCCCGTTACCCGCAACCCTTAACTTTGTTCGACCAACCCATCCCCTGGGTTAGTAAAACAAAATATCTCGGAGTCACCCTTGATCGGAATCTCACCTTTAGCGATCATATAACAACCGTCCGTAACAGAGCGGCCTTTGTAATGGGTCGCCTTGGTCCCCTGATTCGCAAAGAGAGTAAAATGTCTCTTAGAAATAAGAAGACACTTTACACTGCCTGCATCCGCCCCATCATGACTTACGCATCAGTAGTGTTTAGTCATGCTAGTGAGGCCCATCTCCATAAGCTTCAAGTCATTCAAAACCGTTTTCTTCGTAGTGCAACCGGCGCTCCGTGGTATATCCGGAACACCGAGTTGCATTGCGACCTAAACCTTCCCTCTTTAGCGCAGTTCAATAAGGACTGCGCCCGCCGATACTTTGATCGAGCGCCCCACCACTCGAACCCATTGGTTGTCCAGGCATCGAACTACTCGACCGCCTCTTCTATCCCATTTTTCAAACCCCCCCGTCGCCGACCACGGCAGGTATTAGACGACCCGGATGACCCCATCGCAGTCATTACATTGGCAGCTTTAGCGTTATCCGCAAGTCGTCGAGGTAAAATCCCCAGGTGTGAGGTAATTAGAGGTCACACAATCAAACACCGAGCTCGCCGGCGAGCTCGAGGCAAAAACAAGGTCACGATAAATTGCTCTCCAAATAGTCAAAGAGTATTATTCAGTAGGGCCCAATTGTGCAACACTGCAGTTGCACAGAGGCATTTTGCTCCGATCCCCCCCATGTCTCTCGACAGCGAGACAAGCCGAGGTCCGAACCACAGTGGTGCCCTTGAGCTCGCTGTCAACCCCTCCTATAATAGCGGTACGTTTTCGGCGTCCGCAGGAGACGGAGGTAGAAAGCGCTTTTCGCCTTCTACGCCCGTCCCGGGAGAAGTGCCTTCGGCACTTCTCCCTCCCGGGCTATTGTAGGGCCAGGCCCTCGCCCAAAACCCGGTGGAGCTGGACGACCGCACAGGCGGTAGCCAGCATCTATGTCCTCCCTAAAAAAAAAAAAAAAAAAAAGAGTAGCTTTTATGTGAAATTTTGTAACGATATTTTGCGCGCTGTGGTGGAAAATTCAAAACACAATAATAAGAATAGTTATAAAAGAATAGCGCTTATAGCTAACTCGAGTGTGTGCACCCGGACAGAAAGATGAAACTCTTAAATCTTTATAATCCAAAAAGTTTATTTGGATTAAAATTGTAAAACTAGATAGAGCAAGCCCCAAAAAAAGCGAGTTACGCGTACTCAGACTAAATAGATGAATCCCTCATTTCAAATTATCATTAATATTACCAGCACGGTTTGTCCCAGTGCAGACCAGGCGCTTCCCTTCCCTTCTTCTAGAGATTTCTATTGAAAGCTATGGATGTTCAATCTTTTTTAGAGTCTAGTTCGTCACGGCACCTTCCTCTAGGCAAGGCCGATCGCTACTTTAAAGGCCTATATTAAAAAAAAAACTTGTAGTAGGTAAGTATATTTATGTGCATTTTTTTACTGGGCATGTAAAAGATGATGATTTAATTGAAGCCTTTTTACTAGACTGTGTATTCTTCCTATGAAATTAAAATATGCCTTACTTAGCTTGAACCAATTTTGAACAGGCCTTTTGTAACTTTGAATTAAACTTCTGAGTGAATTGAAAAAAATGAAACCATGATACAAAAGTTACCGGTTGGTTGAAAACATCTAAACTGAGGGATCAATTTTTTTTCCATTATGTGACCTCTTCGCATCCCTAGTGGACTATGTCATCCATTTCTATTGTTTCTCGTATTCCTATTGTTACCCAAAACAAAAGAACAATCTTTTCTTAATATCGTACTATACAGTCAACAAGGTTAGGTAAAGAGGTTTTTATGTGGTTCCAATCTTTAGCACCTTGGGTATTAAATTCCTTAGTTGTTTTTTCTACGGAAATGATTATGACACCACAATCCTAAATAAATCAAGTAGTAAACCCGTTTATTTTTTACCCGTTAATAGATTTATAAAAGGGCTCGATAGGAATGTATTCCCATATGAGGTCAGAGTCCTTCCTAGTAGGAATTTGACAAACACTCTACATTTCGAATATAAGGAAAGTAAAACATTGATGTTTTTCTTAAATATTTATTAATAATAATAACATTGGTAGAACCTATTTCAAATTAATTGAGTATTTATTGATAATAATAGCATGATTTGTACATGTCTATTTAAAATTAATTGAGAAATTAGTTCAATTTGTGAAATTACAAGTTAAATTAAAAGATTTTTGGCTATAGTCCGAGTAAGAATTGATGTCTTTTAAGTGTTAAGCTCTCTACTTTTCATTACGAATAAAAGAAGAGTAAAAATAGTATTTCTTTCGATAATATTTATTACTAATAATAACCTGAATTGCATCTGTTTAAATTAATGCGGCTATAATACGAGACATTGATGACTTACATTCATGTCAAACACTGTACTTTTCATTTCGGATACAAGGAAAATAAAAAATAACATTTTCGTATAACATTTATTAAAAATGTTAACATGAGTAGTTTAGATACCTACCTATATGTTAGAAAATTTGTGAAATTTCAGTATATATTTTTGTGTATTGTTTTATATTTACTTACTGCTTTTTTTTAAATAAAAGATACTTACTTACTTTTTATTTAATTAGTTTCCCTCCATAATATAGTCTTTTATAAACACATTGCGTCGACGGCGCGTGCTATCCCGCTAAATATGTGTTTTATAATTCACACTTGCTGTCGAGCTCATAAGCAGAATTAGTGACTAAAATATTCATATAAAAGAAATACACTTACTTATAAAAAGTCACATTCATTTTAATATTGTTATATTTGCAATAACGCCTGCTCTGCGGATTACATTACAAAATTCCAAATTTACGAGTGAAAAATTAAAGTCATGTGCGGGATTCGAACCCACGTCCATCCACCCTTATAGATAACTTTATTTTTTGTTGTCGTTCTTCAACCATCGTACGGGGAAGTCACATTCATGTTGTTATAAACTAGTTCTTTTAGCTTTTAGATAAACTTAAACGGACCTAAGTACCTATAGTAATTTAACAACTTTAATCAGATTTGTGTAAGCAAGACTTCTGGACACTGCGTGAATAGGGAACGTTATGATTAATATAAAATTTCTGACGGTAGACCAAATAATTTCTTTATAACTCATGTGACAAATAAAATCAATAAGCCGTCAGCTGTGGTGTCGCCCATACAACACCACAGCCCGCCTCAGATGCGCTACCCCTACCCCTTGCCGCTCCATACTGGACTTAGAGGTAAAGCCCAGAGGAGTGGCCCCTCTGGGACCGGCCCGCTGTCCATGCCGGCACGGCCCCTGGTTCCTCTTCGCTTCACCGTGGGTGACGAAGCCACGGCTACTGAGTCCCGCCACCACGACAAGACGGAAACCGACGGGGGGAATCGCGAAATACCTAAGATAACATAAACTGACCTAGTTGTGATTAATTGTTTTATTGCAGCAGAATATGTTACTGGTATATTACTTTTCATAAATAATAATATAAAGAAAAATTTGGAAGATTTAAATCTTCCAAATTTTTCTTTATGGGTTATCGCACAATGCCATTTTCATCATTTATTGATGTTATTATATGAAAATAATATTGACGATTAAAGAGAGAATAAAATAAATTCTAGTAGCAACAAAACATAATCGACGTCTCACTGGGCAGTTTTGTGTTTAAGGTACTTGCCAAATCCAACCACATTTTGAAAACTCCCGCTTTTTTTGACCGATTAGAGTAATGATATTTATTGTTCCAATTTTAAATGACTGACTGACATAATGATGACGTCACGCGTTTGAGGCAAAGGCCTCGAATAACTTAATATAATATTGTCTTTCGCAAAAATCCTCTTTAGTAGTCGATTCTATAATTAATTTTCATAACTCATTACTTTCCTTGAAGAAGATTGTGTTGTGTTTTGTACGAATTTTCTGTGATAAAATATCTACTCGCTCCTTCGTAATCGACAGCACTAATAACTATCAGTTCTATATAAACAAAAGTTAACTTCACATAATTCATCGTACCTAGCCACCAGCTAAGTGTCCTAGCATTAAATGTTAAAAAGCTGTCATATTATACGTTTTTGTGGTTAGCTGATCGAACAAAACGGACGCTACAACCCCGGCCTTCACATTGGCCCGCAGGCACGCACTTTATACTTTTTTTTGGTACTGAGCGAAAATCGCCGATTAAGGTAATTTGTGAGACCCGCCAAGTCCGCTGGTGGCGAGTAATCAGGCACCCACCATTTTTACTGGGATTTCTTCGAATAAATATCTACATTACTAAAAGTTCCTTTCGTTATAATTTGAGTGCAAGAATTACTCAATTTATATATAACCCCATAAAGGGTGATTGAAATGTTCTAAAGCCTTACCTAACTTCTATATTGCTGTGTTTTACTTTGTACATAAAAAGTTTTTTTTTACTATATATGCCCTGCTAGCTAATTTCATCTTGTTAATATTTGTCCTTAATGTATAATATGCCTTATCAAAAAGAATAAGGTTAGGTTTTCACCTAACCTTATTTTTTTCAACATCTTGAATACCTACGCCCTTCAGGCTACATAAAACCTTATCTTGACTACCTCATGTTTACTGGTGGGTCACTTCCACCAAGACTCTCTGCTAATCCCATCTTGCTCGGTAGCAGAAGGACCAAGTGAACCTTCCAGCTCCTGCAACCCGAAACGTAAATAACCGGAGCCCCATGCGTTTCCGGGTTTCAATACTGGCCTTTCCAACACTGGACTTTTCAAAAGTGGACAAGTTCCATACTTGGATCAGGCGTTCTTGCCAGGCCTACTCAGCACCAGGAATTCACACGCACCACCTGCACCTGACTGCTGTTCCCTGACGGTTGGCATGTGGAGCTGAAAAGACGCTACGGTGTGATAGCTGTGTCTATCAACGGGCGCAGCTTCTGCAGCATTCTACACGACCTGACGATCTCCGGCATCTGCCACTGAGCACCTCCTTATCTAGCGGTTTAGGAGATAAGTCCTGCAACAAGGAAGCCTACCGTTGCTCAACCTGTGTAATAATTCACCGACCCTACATCATGCTCAGTCATTCCTCTTGCTCAACCTGTGTAATAATTCACCGACCCTACATCATGTACAGTCATTCCTCTTTTTTTTCATGCGTACTCCTACCCTAGCTGGAATGTGACCATAAGTTTTAGTATTGTATGTAGTGTAACAGTAAAGAGTTATCTATGTGCTTAAATTTTGAGAAAAAAAACAAACACAAATTTCATCAATAAGTCTCCTAATAACTTCTCCATTTGCTTTTATCATAAATGTGTAAACATTAAAATACTAGGCCATATTATGTGTAAAGCTGAGGGATTTTTTGATGCAAGTTAAATTAAACACCATTGCAGGCTTTCGTGAGCTAATACGTGACTTGCTTCATACTGGCAGTAAACATCTGAGTTCTTTCTCGCAGTACGAAAACACTAACTTGGAAAATGTGGTCACGCAAAAACATTTTATTAATTTTGTTGAAATATGAAATTTACGTTTCTTCAAAAAAAATTAATACCATTTTTGTAAGATGAAATATTCATTCTCTTATTGTCTACCCTTGTTGCCTACCATCTAATAAGAACATTACTTAACATTTCCGATAAAACTTTGTGGACCTGTACATACAGTGAAGCAATTTTGTGATGCTTCCCGAGAAGAATATGTTTGATTGGTGAACAAAAAATGTAGCTTTTTAATTTAAAATGTTTTTCAGGTACCGGCGGCACATGAATAAATAACCGTGAAGGAAAGCTTCACCACTACACGTTCAGCTATAATAATATGTGTACACCTTGTCGCCACAAACCGCGCGGTGGTTACAGGGGCATTCGCTCGGGTACAAAACCGAATTGAACCAGCTCAGCCTGCGGTTGTCCCCAGGCTGAGCTTAACCACAAAGCAATACGACGCAGACGATTATGTTGTTTGATTTATCACAGTATTAAAATTGTATTGTAAAACTATAATAGACCCCACAAGCAGTTTTTGTTACTGTTTTATGTTATTTTTTCGCTCCCTACCCTCGAAAAGATAAGTTGTGTTGAATTTTCGTCGCAATTTTAGAATCTTGTAATACACTCGAGAGCAATGAATCCGGGTCACTTAAAGAATGCTAAAAATCTCGGAAACTAAAAATGCTAGGTTAATGCAATAAATTGTATTTAATAGACAATGTAATACTCCTTAAATGACGGTATTAAAACTTCTTAGTTATTGTAAAGTTATATCATAAAAAAATCAAATTTGAAAAAGGGCCACTTTCGAAGATGGAACTACGAAATTACAGCATTTGGTTTTGCTTTTGTTTGTAATCTGTCATTTATGTGGGTACATAAACCATGTTGATAGTGCTCTATATTCATTATTCAAGCTGAAATTATGTCGCTTACGCCTGAAGAATGCACCAGAATACTTACAATGCTGGAAACCGGCCGGAGTCAGCGCGATACAGCCAGGACTGTCGGTGTGTCGCTGTCAACAGTACAAAGAGTTCTCCAACGTTACGAAGAAACTGGTTCTAACCTACGCAGACCAGGAACGGGCAGAACCAGGTGTACCACAGCACGAGAAGACCGATACTTGGTGAACACCATGCTTCGAAATCGCTTTCTCACAGGAACTGAACTCACCAATCAGTTTCGACGCCTCGGAGGAAGTAACCCAAGTGCATGGACAGTAAGACTTCGGCTTGCTGAATCTAACTTAAAACCCCTTAGACCTGCAAACGGCCCTAAACTGGAGCGTGGGCATCGTATTTCGAGACTAAGATATGCCCAGAGCCAAGTAAATTGGAGTATTGAAGATTGGTCAAAAGTTATGTTCTCCGACGAATCAAAATTTATGCTCTACAAGCACGATGGAAGACACAGAGTGTATCGAAGACCAGGGGAAAGATTCAAGCAAGCATGCATCGAAGAAAAAGTAGCCTACGGTGGTGGGTCTGTACTTGTGTGGGCCGGAATTTCTTCTGAAAGTCGCACAGAGCTGGTGATCATAGAAAACGGCTCTTTAACTAGCGTAAGATATGTGGAAGAAATCCTCAATGATCACGTTGGTCCATTTGTGGTCAATTTAGGTGAGGATGCTATATTTATGCATGACAATGCCCGACCTCATACAGGTAGGATTGTGAATGACTACCTTCAAGAGATGAACATTACTCGTATGGAGTGGCCAGCGCGCAGCCCGGATATCAACCCGATCGAGCATGCTTGGGACGAGCTAGGCAGATGCGTAAAACAACGAAACCCTCCCCCAATCACGCTTCGTGAGCTCAAAATTGCTCTCACAGAGGAATGGGAGAATATTCCCCAAAATCGTATAAGGAACTTGGTGTACAGCATGCTAAACCGGGTAAACGCAGTAATGGAAGCACGAGGAGGCAATACGAAGTATTAAAATTCAAGAAAATCGTAATAAAGTTCAAAAATTTCATGTTTCCTATTTTTGTTTTAAGGAGAGATCAGCAGTTTTTTTCTTTATGTAATTTTGTGTTAATAAAATGTATGGTGACTCATATTTTTTTTACTTTCATTTAAGGAGTATTACATTGTCTATTAAATACAATTTATTGCATTAACCTATCATTTTTAGTTTCCGAGATTTTTAACATTCTTTAAGTGACCCGGATTCATTGCTCTCGAGTGTAATTGTTAAAACCACGATATTAAAGTTATTAAGGTCTAAATCCCGTGAATTGGCGACCAAAAATCGTCTGCAAAGTGTAGTCCGCGATAAATTTTACGTCAGTGAAGTGTAAAACAGTGAAAAATTGTAACGCCTTTTTCAACTGTTAGCAGTTTTTCTTTTTGTCGTTTTTGATATTAATTCACGGAAAATGAAGTGCTTCGAATGCGATACAGACTTCAACGATGAAAATCTAATGCAGTGTGATGGTTGCAAGAGATATATTTGCCTGCAGTGTAGTAAATTAACAAGCAGTGAGGCGCGAGTTATGGGCCTAAAAGTAAAGCGCACCCTACTTTACTTGTGTGCCCCATGTAGGGAAGCTCTATTTCAAGTTCCTAAATTAATAAAATCATATGATGCTCTGAGAGAAGAACTAGATGACGTAAAATATCAGATGTCGCAGTCCCGAAATATCACCGCTTCGGACCCGGTTTCATTGGTACCAGCGACAATACCGGACCTCAATACTAACGCCATACTGGAGGAAATAATAGAGCGTGAACGTAGAGCGAACAATGTGGTATTGGTCGGCATCGCGGAGAGTGCATCTGACATCGGAAATGTCAGGAAATCGCATGACGAATTAAACGTCAGTAAGATTCTTATAGACATCAACAATGGCGGTGACTACTCAGATAAAATGGTATCAGTTCAGCGTCTGGGTCGTCATGAGCCGGGCAAGAAGCACCCGATAAAGGTGGTGCTCAAATCTCGCCTAGATGCCATCTAGGTTCTGAAGAACAAGAGTAAGGCCAAAAAAGAGGTAAGAGTTTATGATGATAAAACACCCAAACAGAGAGAGGAACTCAATCAGCTGCGAAATGTCCTAAAAACAAAAATAGAAAAGGGTGAAACCAACCTTACCATAAAATATGTGAAGGGAATACCAAAAATTGTACAAAAAAACTAGTTTGCAACAATAGAAATCCGTATAATGACTTTACCTTCATGTATACTAATCTTTTCTCGCTACCACCAAAATTTGACCTTTTTCTACAATATGTGAAAACGAACAGCCCTGCAATAGTAATTGTCACAGAAACTTGGCTAAACAGCAGAGACCGAAACAGCTCTTTTAACATTCCTGCCTATACATTATTTAGATTAGACCGTAACCATAAAAAGAAGAAGTCTGAAGAAAAACAAGAGGTGGGAGTATTGCAGTCTATGTAAGAGATTATCTGAATGGAGTGCCGATCATAGCAAGACGTCACCAGAGATACATGTGTGAAGAGGTAGAAGCTCTCTACCTTGATATTCAGTACAGCACTCACCATTTTCTATTAGTTGGAGTATATAGACCAGACGACAAAGAGGAATCAATGTGGGAGCCCCGTGATACTATTCTTATGGAAAACCTACTAGCAGCTTCAGAGTCTAATCTAGTGGTGATTGCAGGAGACTTTAATTACAGATCGCTAGACTGGTCTTTTTCTGCTGAGCAACTGCAAGTCAGACAGCAGGTCACTAAGCCCGACGATCTTTTCATTAACATATTTGTCAACAGCAATCTATATCAAGTAGTTGAAAGCCCCACACGATTTCAAATTAATCAGACTCCATCATTATTAGATTTCATATAAGTTAATGAAGAGCCACTTATCAACACCATAGTCCACAAACCACCCATTGGGAAAAGTGACCACTGTGTATTGGAGTTTAGTATTCAATGTCTAATGCAAAAAGAAAGTACACAGCCAAAACTTAGGCGAAATTATCATTACATTAATTATGACAGCTACAACTCTGAGCTACTTAGAAACCTACAAAAGATTGATATCTCAAATTATACTGAACAAGAGACTATGGACAGGTTTATTGAATGCAATTAATGACACCACCTACAACCACGCCCCATTAAGGAAAGTAAAAATAATAATGCCAAAAATAAACCATGGAATACCAAGGACATACAAGTATTAATTTCTGAGAAAAAAACTATTATGGGACAAATACTCGACAACTAAAACCAAAAATAGCTATAAGATGTTCCGAGAGGTGAATAATAGATGTGTGGCCCTATCTAGAAAACAGAGAAGTATATATGAAAGTAATATTAAGATCCTTGATTATGGTGACAAGGCCTTCTATTCACACATACGAAGATGCATCACATCTAGAGTAAGCATTCAGCAATTAGAAACCTGAAAGGAGACCTTGTAACAAAACCCAGTGACATTGCCGACGTTTTTGCTGAAGTCTTTGAGAAAGCCTATTCTATAGAACCTATGATCGACCCGAATACAAATATTACTACAGCACCCCGTGTAGAGGAAAGTCTATGTGATGTAACGTTTTCCACAAAAGAGGTAGAAAATATAATAATGAGCTAAATAAACACATTGTCCTCACCAGGTCCAGACCAGCTGCCAGGTTGCATTCTCAAAAACTGCGTTAATGTTCTTACCCCTGTACTAACCGAACTTATGAATACCTCGTTTGAGGCAGGGTATTTACCACAAGACTGGAAGCATGCCATAGTGACACCCATTTTTACCCATTTTCCTATTTAAGAACTGAGTTAATTGTCAGCTTATAATTCTCTCCATAATTTTCACCACTATACACCCATGGTGACAAAACAATAGCAGAAAACTTTCGACCCATCGGCCTTACAAGTATAGTGGTGAAAATTATGGAGAGAATTATAAGCTGACATTTAACTCAGTTCTTAAATAGGAAATGCATTATTTCAGACAAACAACATGGCTTCGTTGAGAAGAGGTCAACCATAACTAATTTACTGATATGTGTTCATACTTGGAGTAATGAGATTGATAACAAGAACCCGGTAGATGTAGTCTATCTAGATTTCGAACGCGCGTTTGACAAAGTCCCACATCAACGTCTACTAATGAAACTACATCACTTCGGTATACGTGGTAAACTGCTCAGTTGGATTCAGAACTACTTGACGGGTAGAACGTTTCAAGTACGCGTTGGCAGCTTCTTATCACAACAGAGACAAGTGTTAAGCGGTGTTCCCCAGGGTCACCGCTTAACACTTGTCTCTGTTGTCCATCAGTCTTGGCTCCGCACCTGTTTGGGCTTTTTATAACTGACCTGGTGGAACTGATACAATGTCAATCAGCCTTCTTTGCAGATGACGGAAAGTTCTTTGCAAACCCAGTAATTAAATCTGGACAGTTGCAGGATGACATTGACCGTATACACAACTGGACTAAAGATTGGATCATCAAATTAAATCTAGCCAAGTGTAGTGTTCTTCATCTTGGAAAGACGAACCCACAGAAAACGTACAATATTACTGGCATTCCTATAGCATCAGTCAACCAGCAGAAAGACTTGGGAAATATTATTACTACAAATCTGAAATGGGAAGAGCACATTGGAACATTGGTCAAAAAAGCCAATTCTTTAGTGTATTTAATCCGTAAGTCTTTTCAAACAATGACCGTGGAAATCTTCCGTAAGATCTATAAAACATATATACGGCCAATACTAGAGTATGGATTCCAAGTTTGGAGTCCTTACTTTCAGAATGATATAGACTTGCTTGAAAGTGCACAGAGAAAAACCACTAGAATGCCACAATCTCTACGTCGCAAGTCCCACCAAGAAAGGTTAAAGATACTGCGCCTCACTACTCTTCAAGAGAGGAGGCTACGGGGTGACCTCATAGAAACATTTAAAATATTGAACGGGTTCTACAATTTTCCGGAGATACAGAATTGTTACTTAAAACAGACTCACTCAATGACTGTCACAACCAGAAGGCACAACCAGAAAATTGCGCGTGGACCAGCAAATACCAATACTGCTCACCACAACCTCAGCAACAGAGTTGTTCACAACTGGAACAGGTTGCCTGAGGAGGTGGTCACTGCCAGATCAGTTAACTCCTTTAAAAACTAGCTGGATGGCTGGCTACAGAAAAAGCAACTCTCTCTTGCAAATCTATGACAATATTAGTGAAATAAAGAACAAAAAATATTCAACACAACATGATATAGGCATATCAGCATCGCGCTGCTCGCCTATTACTCAATAACAAAAATATATAAATTTTATTAAAAAGTTCTACGCCCACCTGATGTTAAGCGGACTAACCTCTGCCTTTAAGAGATGCATTTCGTCACAAGTCACGAATTGCACCGCGCCCGCCACCGAGTTTTGAACTTTTTGTGATAAATGTATTATTAGGTATTTTGATGTAGGTTGCTGCATAACGATGTCGTCTGACAACTTAAGAAAGTTGCTCCGATTTGGCTGAAAATAAAACTCTAGGTTGTTCTAGACGTCCTCATTCCGAATACAGAACTTTTTTTTCGATGACGTCTGCCAAGTGAAAAAATTTACTCTGACATGGCTGAAAATCTATATCTAGGTTTTTCTGGATGACCTTATTCCAAATTTGGAATTTATTTTTCGATGACGTCTGCCAAGTAAGAAAAGATATTCCAATTTGGATGAAAATCGATATCTAAGTTGTTCTGGGCATCCTCATTCTGAATTTGGAATTTATTTTTCGATGACGTCTACCAAGTGAAAAAAGTTACTCCGATTAGTCTGAAAATCGATATCTAGGTGTATCGATATCGATATCGGACGTCGTTATTCTGAATATATATTTTTTTTGGATGTCGTCTGCCAAGTGAAGACAAACGACGTATCTCGAAAACGGTAAGAGATAGATATGGGAGGTTTGAACAATTATCGTAGAGAATAGGAAAAGCATTCGAATGATATGTGTTAAAAATCCGAAATGGGGAATTTAAGATTGCTGCCTGTTTCCGCCATACAAACTGCGGATGCAGTGGGGTAGGAGTGCTTTTCCGTTAGTAATATCCGCGTCATCAATAATAGGCAAAAATTGAGTTGTTAACATCTCGCGATAGCGTCATCCAAATATTGATTAAAAACTTTGATGAAAGAATCGACATCTGTCAGCGTCTCGTGGTGGGCATTTGCCAGATATCATTTTAAGGTTTCTGTACCCAAAAGGTAAAAACGGGACCCTATTATTGAGATTTCGCTGTCTGTCCCTCCGTCCGTCCGTCACCAGGCTGTATCTCAAGAACGGTGATAGCTAGACAGTTGACGTTTTCATTTCTATAAGTGACGATGGATGCCAGACTTATGTTACATTATACTTGTTGCGCCCCGAGATTTCGCCCACGTAGCCAATGATGTAAAGTGTTGATAATAATTATGATAAGCATTCTATGTGTTGTCCAAGACGTAAATTATTTACTCTCTAAGTTTCACCAAAATCAGTTCAATCAACTCGAATTTCTTTTTTTGTGTGCACCTTAATATTGTTTATAAAACTTTTATAAAATGTCAAGCAGTTCAATGAAGCATTTTTTTATTTTATAAGTAAATCTAAATACTGGCGTCATTATCTAATTTTTATTTCTATCAACCACAAAAACACTTAAGTTCTTTTTTAATTCCATGAAACATAACAGGCACCTTATTTAAAATACCTATTGGCCGTGTAATTGTTTGATCAAAATTTTTAAACAAAATCTTACAGTGCTGTATTTCAAATTGATTTAAATAATTTAATTTATCCTTCGCAGATATTACAGAAACATATGACCCTGTGTCTAGCTGAAAAGGTACCTCATGACCATTCACCAACACTGTCATATAATGAGGAGGTATTCTACTTACACTATTAACTGTATATGTTTCATGTTCTTCAAATAGATTTTTTAAGGCACTTTCTCCTTCTTCATCTTTGGTATCTTCGTGTTCTGTAGATTTCACCTCCAGTATATTTGTCTGATGTTGGTTCTTTGGGCACATTCTAAAAATGTGTCCTTGCTTACCACACTCCGAACAGTACTTTTTCTTCAATGTACACTGTGCGCGCAGATGATTTTGTTTACCACAACAGAAACACTGTTGGGTGTTATGTTGCATGTTTTTTTTTTATTTTTCAGCGTTGGTTTTGTGAATTGTTTATTATGACATATTTCTGTTACATCACTTCCATTGATGGTGTGCAATAATGCAGCTTCTACAGTACGTGCTACTGATATACATTTTTCTAAGGACATTTCCACTTCACTTTTCATTAATTCAAATTTTATCAGTTTTGATGACACACCCTCCATAAATTTTTCCTTAATTTGATCATCTGTGTCTTTAAAACTGCAAGCAGCTGCCATTCTTGCCCCGAATTTCTTGCCCGTTCTTCTCGCGGTGCCTCTATATTTTTTTTGCTGGATGTGGCAGTGCAATGTAGAATATTTCAATATTCAAATTTGTAATTGATCTTCATAAGAGCGTTGTAGACGCCTGAATAGAATAAAATATATTGACTTTGACTTTGACTTTGAGAATGTTTCAATAATTAATTAATGAATATCTGCGTAACTGATCTTTATAAGAGGGTCGTATATGTCTAAATTGGAAGAAATATACAAACGTAACCACAACTAATTCTAATAAACACTTTGGTGATATGGATAAATACTAGACTACATTATTGCAAGTATAATTGGAATAGCTTTTGCCCGCGGTTTGGCCCTCGTTTACTTAGGTCCTCATTAAATTCTATTTTACATCTGACATAAACATTTTCATTCATTCACAATTATTTGTAGTATCCACATCCTTCCTTTCACACCCTTTCTCCCTTCCATACTCTTTCCATAATACTGCCTTACTTAAAATAATTTCTTAGATGATGCTTACATATTATATTATAATCAATGTAAATGCCCAGTTTTAGCTTAAACATAGAACTTTTATGTAAAAGTTTGACACTTGTTGTAAAAGTGTATCCCGGCAGTAGGTACTTTTTAATTTTATGCCACGAAACTTGCTTCTAAATTGCCAACTTCAGAAGCAAAGGATTTTCATACGCCCTTCATTCTACCCATTCATGAAACCAGTTTTTATCTTACTTTTTTCTATATAATTAGGCTTTAATTATATAGGTACGTCACGTAATTTTCCGTTGAAATATAAGTAAGTATTTCGTATTCATTTTTAATGCGTATTTATGTCCCTTATTTCGTTCCTATAACCTAAGTATGTTAGTTTTTAACTTTTAACTATAAAAACTGTGAACCTTCTTACTTACAACATTAATTCACGATTAAATAATAAAGCCCCAATTTGATTATCCCTTTTCATTTAACCCGTTCAAATCTGACGTTCCTATCTATTAACTATGTACAAAGTTTCTACTTCATAGGGCTACTAGGTAGTTTTCAAAAACTGCTTTTATTATTATATTACCCGTATTTACTTGTTTTTCATGCACGTTTATTTGCATACCCAAATTTTCTTAATCATGTTCATACATCACTCTTTATACTCAGTAAAATTTTAATTTCACTTAAAACCAGTTATATAATGATCCTTCATGTTCTTTTTGCCAAATAAATTGCTTTTTATGGGGGGTATAATTTAGTAAATTCATTATTTTGTCGAGTTTCTTATATCCTGTGCCGTAGTCCTATGTACACATAATTACGGTAAGGTCACCATATTTCAGTTAGACAGGACTTTGGGTTGCACAAATAAGAGACCTTTTTTATATTAATATAGAGTCACTCAAGCCATATTAAATTCAGGCCATATTAAATACAGGCAATTCAGAACACACGAAGGTTCTGTAAGGCCTTGCGTCGCTTTAGGAAGTCGCATGTGTCTGTCATTATACTGACTTCTGTGTCGTTTAATATTGATTATTATTGCTTGGATTGAATTAAAAGAAAAGGTTTCTGTACCCATAAACAACTCAGATTTCTTCCTCACCGAAAATTAAACAATCTACTTTGATAGATAAATATCTCTTTGAAAATAGGACATATACTACTTTAAAATAAATTTATTGAACTCATGTATTTAGAATTTAGTAATATCTCCATTTATGTTAAGATAAACTAGATAATAATTAGGTAATGTAAATATTTAAATATTATTAGTGACTGGAATATGATTACGTTATAAACCACCATATCTACACTGCTTTGAAAAAATCCAATATTTGAATCCACGGTTTTTTAAATATAATTAGCGAACTTGCTCACAAAATTAAACGAGAATCCATTGAGAAATGCGACCTATACAGACATACGAAAACATTTTTGCCTAAGCTGAAACGCAGACACTCCGCTGCACGCGTTTGCTCGCTCATAAGGTTAAGTAACTTTGTAGCCGCTGGACTCCTCGTGAATTATACTCAGGTACTGTGTGGACACCAAAACAAAATTTCTGTATTTTCCGTTATGAATAAAGAGGAATGTCAAGACATAGCGTGAAAATTATTAATATATTATATAATCACGCATGCTTGTAAAACATTTCAAGCTGAAGTAACCTTTCATGTATAATAATGTGCCTTTACATCACTAGTGTTTGTTTTTATATGGCCATTACATCATTGGCACTTGTGGCATTAGTTGATACATCTGCGTACCATTAGTACTATTTGTATTGTACCATGAATCCAAACCAAAAAGTGACATACTTAAATCGCTATAATAGATTTTATATATAATATCATTAAAGGTGCGAGAACAGGAGGTTCATATTACACTTAGCACTAGCCAAAATATGTAGGGACATATGACATACAGCAAAGAGCTGAGTGGCGCAAAGACGAAGCTAATATTTTGCATGAAATATAAATCAATATTTTCATTGTATAATTAAATTATGTTATTGTTACATCTACTGTTATCACAGTTGCACACTCCAAACTGCTAATGAAAATTGTAGTAATTTATTGATCCATTTTCTTGCCGGTAAGTCAATGAGCTCTCTCATAAGTAATGACCAAGAAAAGGCCGAAGCATGTAAGCTCGCTGAGTCGTGAAGGTAAAAATATTGCCATTCTGACTGAGTGTCCATACCGTTGAACAGATTCCAATAAAAAAAAAATGGAACCCCTTAGGAAGCTGTGACTGATCACTTATAGTCTCTGAAAGAGTATTCAATTACTTATCTTTCCTCGTTTCATATATTTCTTCGGGATATGTGATTTTTTATTGCTGATCACAATCTAATCTGATGGTATAATTATTATTGTGGCCTAAGTTGGTCACTGGCTTAAACAAAAATAGCAGTTTTCAGGACAGATGCTGGAACACACCATTAGATGTTTACCGATAGATTTATATTCATCACATACCTAGTTTATAAGAAATGTAGAATTAAAATTCGTCTTAAATTATTCTGGCTGGTTACGTGGCATTTAGGTGTTAATCAAGAGTATATTTTTTTATATATTTAAGCAATTTTATTGATTACCTACATTGGAAGAACTTATAATATTTATGAGATACATATTACCATTCGTATGTGATAGCTGTCAGTGCTGCCACTGACGTAGTATTGTTCGCTTTCATCCATCAGCATTTTCCAATAATTACTAGGCATATTACCATGGTAAATATTCTTCTACACTCGGAAAAAAGTTTTGTGTTCTATAAAGAATCATGCTGACATTGTTTAGTAGCCTGCATAAGCAATATACATATTTAATAAGACTAGTGGTCGAACCACAAACTAACTTTTACTGCACATAGAGAAGAGTATTATTATGAAAATGTACACGACTTGATTGTATTAGGGGACGTAATTTCATTATGGTCAATTAAAATTTGAGACTCTAAACTTTTGGAATTCGGTTTAAATCAATTATACGCTCCATTTAATCGTTGCCATATATTTCAAGTCTAGTGCTTCGAAATTGAATTTAAGCTAACGCTAAAAAGCTTACGGGTATTGAGATCTTCGATAAACGCTTTTAAGTTTTTTAGGATTTCTAATCCAAATGTCATCGTTGATGTTTGCCTTTGACGAAATATATGTCTCCAATGTGCAGAACGTATACAGAATGAGTCACTAACGACAAACTGCAATATTTTTAGTAGAATTTTATTTGAAACCTAGTTTTGAAAAAAATTATTATTTTTCAAGTTAATGTATAGGAAGCCCGGGCAACTGATATCGTTATAATACTTTCTTAAGTCATGAGACTTGCGATCGGTGACATCATGACAATTTAACCACAACAATAGTGAGTGCATTTGTTGTGGAGATAGAAGAAAAATAATTCCATTTCTTTCTTATGATTTTTGTAAAGATTTGTACACCAATTTTTTGCATTACCAATCAGATACTTATGAATAATGTTGTCTTAGGTTTCTGCGATTGTTACACATTATACGGTTTAAATCGCGTATATTTATCATTACTTTTGTTCCGACGTTACAAACACTTAATAGTTATTAGATAGATAGTTATCATAGATTATATAGATAATTAACAGATACATTATAAAATAAGTAAGTTCGCATATAACACTACAACAAGTGATTTACCAAAATATGTTCATATAACTTGGCTTTGAATGTATTAAATGAGTGTTCATTTTTAATATTTGAGGGTAGTGTATTATAAAGTTTTGCTCCTTCATATGTAATAGTTTTTTTACTATAGTTTGTACATCTTGGCACAACTAAAAACTAGCTCGCCGAGTGCTACGTTTGCTAATATTTTTTAATTAGGTAAAGTTTATATCTGAATGTACATTAATTATGTATCCTTGTAAATTTTATTTGCATAACATATGTGTCAGTGGTAGAGAAATCCATCCAGCACAGGATTTTAGTACATTTGATATTATCATCATCATCATTACTTTTCATCATTGCTTATGCGGGCTACAATCTGTGTTACCCGACCGAAGAACGCTTGGTTTGTCAACTAATTGTTATAAGATACGTCTATTAGCGACGGTATGAATTTTAATATTTTTATTTTTGAAATGTAATCCACATTACAACATTACGAGAGGAAAAATTATAGTCCCGCACATGACTATAATTTTTACTCTCGTAATTATCGATATACGATATGAAGGGTTGTGTTTTGGTTTCATTGTTAAGGCATTTTTTTTTTCTCTTTATTTTTTTCTCCTTGGAGGTTTTGTCAATAATTGACCATCTCACCCCCGTAAGTTTCACATCATGTTAATGGCTAATTACTTCAACTAGGACTTCAATAGCATATATAGTATTTGAAACAAAACGTTGAGGAAAGATGCAAAATGCTTATTCGCTAATGCATTTGTGTGTAAAGCATTTATATGTCCGACCATTTCCCTCACACAGGCACGCCCCGCCTAATTTTTTGAGAGTAACTGCTATTACTTACTCAAGCAATCATATTTAATTTACATTAGTGAACCCGGCCTTAATGTGGCGGTAGAATGGTTATGGAGTTGAACTTATTTTTGACAGAACTTGACATTTTTCGATTTGAAATCGACGCCCATTATGAACTTTAAATTTCAAAATGAAGATCATTTTCAATACTATAGGAATAAAGCATTGTGACCTCTGTAACTTATACACACCTTTATATTGTTTTTTTTTCTGAAAGGTATCCGTTTCTTGTGCGTTTATTTTATTTAATGTTAACCAAATATTTTGCCCAATCTTTACAAGTTTTTAGCAATGCTTATAAGTTCAGTATCTAAGATATTATTTAATAAATGGTATTCCTACCAAAAGTAAATCGGGTATTTTTGTGGTGTGCATGTGTTATGCAAATTAGATTTCATTTGCTTATTATTGGAAGAAATCAATAACAAACTCACATAGGTAATTACATAATAAAACAGCAATAAAAGTCAAACCGCAATCGACATTTCATTAACTAGTCGTAGATCACTGAATCTTTGGAACGATCAAAACGGTCCTAGATAGACTATAATCGCCCATACATACTTTAGAACACGATAACACCGTAAAACGTTCAGTTTATTGGAAATTGTCGAACTAACTTCGAACTTTTGTTGTATGTTTGGCAGTAATATCCATCGCTTTACCGAGCCGACTATACAGACTATAGACCGTCGTCGCCGGTATCTCGTTAAATATTACTGACCTACCTTTATTCGTCTAGAGAAGTTAGCAGCTTTGATTTTTATTGGCTTTATTTTTATAATATTTATTTTTATTATAAATTAAATTTTTTACTTACCTACATAAACGCGGGTTCCATTTTATATCCCGCACATTTTACTACCCTGCTATGTTTTTTTCTGTACTGAGTTTTATATATGCGATAATTGTCTTAAATACGTCCAGAAATAGAAAGTATCATATTTCTATGACAATTATACTAAATACATTGATGAAAAATATGAAAGAAAGAAAAAACTTGTTTTTAATGAAGCAAAAATTGGAGTTTTAGGTATTTGTTGTTTTAAAATAGGATGGGGTTTATACATACCGACATTTCAGAATCCTAGCTCGTTTAAATCATGTAATAAGAACTGTGTAAGCGTGCTTTTGGCTGGGACTGAAAGGCTAGAATGCATTTAGGGCTTTCTTTACAAACGTAGTTTCGATAGGTATATTTTAAACACTTGGTGTTCAAACTCTGTGGAAATTTGCATGTATGTACCTGGGCCTAACATATATTGAGTCCCGATCGTGCGCTCGGTGAGTGAAGACCTCCTGAAGATGCTTCGTTTGGAAGTGAAACTAGTCGAATATTCTTCCGGTTAGGCTGCGTGGCGTTTGTGACGTCACGTGGGCATAGCAGGGAAATTAGGCGGAATTGTCACTAGATATTTTTTTAAGTGTTTGTTATTTATTGTTTTCTTAAGCCTGCACCGAGGCAGCGATACGTGATTTTGGTTCGTTTGCACCCTTGCTGTATCTTCATTTCTTAATTTTGAGTTATGTAATTAATATATTTTATATTTAAGGATTCATTCTATAAATCATACACTTTGGAAACACGATTACTTACAATTTTTTCTATAGAAAATAAATCCATAGTTACATCTAAAAAACTAAATAAACCCTTTGTACGCCGTAAATACCTAACGGAGACTCATCCGTCCACATCTTTAAGACGTCTTTAAGTTGATGGGCCTAACTTAATTCCAGAAATGTTTAGAATCTCCTCAACAGTCAAATCTAACAGTGCTTGTAACTTTACGTTGGCTCCTTTCTCAGTTATTACTAAATCACTTGGAAAACATCTTTCTTTTGCTTGAATAAGTCTATAGTATGATGGTAATACCGAATGATTGCAATCATAATCTATAAGCGCCTTTCTAAAACACAGATACTTCCATTTTGACAAATTCAAAGATGTACAAAAAGCTAAAGCATCAATAGTTTTCTGTTTAATTTTTCCAAACAAATTAATTTTACTTCTGCTACACTATCTGGATTTTTCATATGATCAATCACACGAGCTGTATCATTTTTTTCCTCTAAATTTAATCTTGTGACCAAAGTAAAAGCTAATTCTTCTACTGAATATTCCAAAAGAGATCCCGGACGTCTCTGTTTTTGTTTGTGACTTGATTCATCAAAAGGTTTCTCCTACGGCTCTCAGAGGACGTACTCACTAATGACGTTGATGGACTTGAAAATTCTTCGACTATATTTTATTATCATCACTCACTTTCTATTTCCCTTTTTGATACCATTATTTATCTCTATACACTTCTTATTATATCCTTCTCTTTCTGTCTCTTTCTTTCACTCTCATGTTAACGTGTGTGAGATAGAGACAGGTTAAAGTGACCGCTAATTGCTAAGTACGTAATGTATGCTGCATCTTTGAGTACAATTTGAATAAAAGATTATAAAAAAAAACTTCGCAGTGTTGTAGTTAAATTATTATAGTTCTTACAATAATTATTTAGGTGAATTTCAATGCAAAAACACATGTAGAAATGAAAACAATACATATAAAACTTAGAAATTTCACTCGCGCATAGTACTCAAGGCCGCAAGGCTACGCGATTTTTTTTATGATGAATTTAAAATTTTTACTTGGTAGGATACCTACTTACTTTTGTATAAGGTTTGACTTTGACACTTTGATACAGAGTCGAGAAAAAAAAATAAAAAAGGTTTTGTCCCATACATTTTTTTCTAAGATATTTTTTTAAAGAGTGAAAGACTCATTTATTGAAGAAAATTGAATAGAACAAATGTTGATCAACATACAAATTGCTACCCGAGACAATTTTTTATTTTACGATTTTTTGACTTAAGGTCGAATGTCCACTAAATCTCATTTTCGGACCACTGTGCGCCGTAACCAATTGCGTCGCGTGTTATGCATATTATGTAGGTACATATACTAGTGGCTCTCCAAGCTATAAACCTCGCGTGTTTGCCCTTGCATAGCTTACAATTGAATAAAGGTTCATTGCGCATGCTAATGGGATAATGGGTCCAGAAATCCAAAAACCTAGATATGTAATATAAATAATAAATGATTTTCTTGGACTTACGTCAAGAAAATCAATGATACATAGGCCCCAACGAAAGACGAAACGAATCGACAAAAAAAAATATGGACTTATCAAACCTGCTCAAAAAATTCGTGAGAATCGGTTCAGAGATGAGATCTGTATAGGAGAACAACCGGACATACGAAAGCATTTTTATCTAAGTTGAAGCAGAGATGCTTCGCTTGATTTAAGTTCTCGCTCGGTCAATAAGTTAAAACTGTTATTTCTTTGCAACCTCTATAATCCTGTTTTTATTTAATTAATTACATACAATGCATCTTTCTGTATTATTTTTGTACTGAAATAATTAATTACCTACATGAATGGCTTGAGGTACAGAACAATTAAACAGAGATAAATCTATCACAACATTACGTAGTGTAAATACAATAGTAGATCATATCAAAGGAATTAAATATATAATAGTAGGTTTTTATACAAAAATAAAACGATATTAGTTCTAAGAGAAGACGGCTGCAGTACTCATAAAAAGCTGATCTTCAAATTGTTCCAATTCAGTCTGAGATATCGGCAAGAAGAAGCAAATTTTATGTATTTTTTATGACTTTGATAGAATAAAATATTTCTTGGTTTACATTCTTAAAAAACCCGGATAAGTGCAAGTGAGACTCGCACATGAAGGGTTCCGGACCATTATCTGTAATCTAATCTTGCAAGTTACAGACACTTTCCACCATGATTAAATGCAATGATGAACCTCTTTTAATGTATGGGAGCCCATACATTATTTTAATTTATTATGTTTAAAGAAAACATAAAACTAAATATTCTATGAATAGTTAAAGCGTCTACCTGTAACCGTTATTAGTATCGAGCAAGAAACGGTAAAAAAATCAAGTTTTTGTATGGGAGCACACCTTAAATATTTATTTTTAGTATTTGTTGTTATAGCGGCAATAGAAATACATCATCTGTGAAAATTTCAAATGTCTAGCTATCACCGTTCTTGAGATACAGCCTGGTGACAGAAGGACGGACAGCGAAGTCTCAGTAATAGGGTCCCGTTTTTACCCTTTGGACATGGAACCCTATAAACACTATAATTACGTTAATTATACTACAAATAATAAGTCAATGAAAAGCCTTCGCATATTATATCCTAAATGACACACGCCCATTATGAGTAAATCCCGAACTGCCACGCGCCCGCTATGGGCTCGGTAAACAACGGTTTAACATGTTTTATAAGAAAATCTCTTAGGGTTGACTTCCGCTAGTCCTAACAATCATTTTGAGATGTTTTTTTTTCTAAGCACGAGGATTTTTATCCTTCTGATCAAGTAATTTTAAGCGTACTTCCAAAAATGAGAATAAACAGTTAAGTGCGAGTCCCAACTTGAAATTCCGAGCTAGCAAATTAGTCTTGAATTTAATCACGAGCGTAGTAAGTGATTTAATTAAACATCAATCAGCTCAGTAAATTAAAAAATGTTGTCGTATGAAATATAGAATGTTTTACTTTAATTTACCAATGAAAAAACATATCGGGTGAAAAACTCTGAAGCCAATACTAAAAAATGACAATAGCTTCTTATTTAGAGATAAAATAGCTGTAATTTTGGAGGGTAAAAGAAACTGCGGAACTCATCCGCTGCGCTAGCAGTAAAAATAGACTTCGCTGCGACTTTTTGTACACCAAAAATCACTTTTGTACACCACTGGAGAGGTGATAAAACGGGTTCTCCTTTTTTTGGTCTATTTGAATTTTTATTTTATTCTTTTATTTTACTCTTACTTTATGTCATCTTCTTTATGTACCCTGTCCTCATCGGACGTCGGCAACCATCTCTCGGAACTTATCTTGTGCCACCCTACTCAGGTTGGCAATGTCCTTAATATTCGTCCAGTTTTTAATATTGTCCATCCAGGCCAGCTTTCTTCTTCCTATACTTCTGTGTCCCTCTATTTTCCTTTCCAGTAATTTCCTTAAAATTTTATATTTAATATTACGGACATATAATATTAAATATACAAATTTCATATTTTGGACATATATACGTCCAAAATATGAAATTTTAGTTTTCTTCACTGTTTCTAAAAGTTCTAAATTTTTCTTCATTCTTTGTAAAACTTTTGTATTAGTTATTCGGTCTCTCCATGATATTTTTAGCATTTTTCTGTAAAGCCACATTTCAAATGCGTTTATTGATACTTTGTGTATGTATGTATTTAACGTATCTTGGTTACAAGATCCCTACAAAGTAAACAATCTAAGTACTCAAAAAATTCAATAGAAACACAAACCTATCACAAATAAGTAAATTTCCTATAAAAATTGTGTTCACTGAAGTGTGCTATTGCGACAAGGAAGACAACGATGTATAAGTAAAAAGGTTCCCTTTTTATCGCACTAATATTGTAAATGAGAAAGTTTGTCGGAGTGAAAATGTTAGTGTTTCTGTTCTTACAATTTAAATGACTAGGCAGGTTTTGATTTTGCTTCTTATTTTAAAATTTGATACATACACGTCTTAGCTCCTAGAATAACACAGAATACTTTTTCGTCGTTGTACAGAAGGAGTGTGATAAAACTATATATAACGCTGGCGAAAACGCGGGTAGTAGTATTTAAATATCTTAGATCACGTCCATATTTCACTACAGAACCTGAAAGCGTAAATCCTGGGGCATTTCGAAAAACATACTTATCACGTATTTTGCTACCTATTTTTTTTTCTTGATAGACTTGAATGTTGTTTGTCGCCGCGACAATACAACCCAAACAAGATTTATGTCTATATTCAGTGACCCAGATATTTATACTGAGCGTTGTTTAGTAAATATTATTCGTGGATTTCTAACCCACCACTGGTGTCATCATTTTAAACTAAACTTATTAAAGCTGGGGAATAGTAATGGACATGAATCTCATTGTGACGTTTGCCTATGAAAACGAGTCAATTATGGAGATCAAATATCAAAATTAAGTTCATTTTTAATGAGTATCAAATTGTGTAAAAAGACATGATAATTTAACTGACACCGCGCCGGTCTTAGCGGCTTTACTGTGAAAATGTCCACTTGCGAAGTAGTTGTAAGATGTACTGTAACAGCCGGATCGTCCACTACGAACACAGCCTCCCCTATCTAGGGGGTATTTGCCATAATCCCCAAGCTTGGCAGGCGGCTTGGGGATCGCAGTGCAAGATGACATAGTTATTAAGAGGGCACTGCTGTCCACCTTCTAGTATTTTTCCGTTAGTCGACTTTTACGGCACCCACACGGGTAGAAATGGGGAGGTGTAATTCTAACCTGGCACCCCGCACAAATCGACGGCAGGTGAAAAATCTATTCAACGTGAGCACCCAATCTCACAGTCACGCACGTCTCTAGTGGCGGGTTAACACCGTTAATAATGCATAGCTAATGGCACTAGAGAGTTGGAACACGTACAAGATACTTGTCTTTCTGCTAGTTCACAGTTTAAAATGCATGCCTCTAAACTTTTTTATTCTGGCCTGTTCTTAAGCTTTCAAAACTGTAGAACTGGGCTGCTTGCTAAAATCCTTCAAAACATGGATCCGGAGATATTTTGCTTAGAATTATAAAATATTTTGCCACACTCAGCTGAAGAAAATTCCTTCAAGATCATAAGCAGAAGCTTTATTTTCCGTTTGCCCTCCATTAACTAGAGATGTTTTTTATTGATTACTGGATAAAAAATAGGCACGAAACACCCATTTTCTAATAATAAAAAAGAAGGTCCTACAACCTCTGATTCACCATTTTACACATTTAGTTTTGGATGCCTATATTTAACAAAATACTACAAACTAGATTCAACACTACAGCTACTACAATAAAAGCATTTAGACAACCTATAAGTCATAGCAGACTCACAAGCAGTCCAAATGCTCCAGCCCATTACCAGTTGGCAGCGAATGGATTTTGGATTGATTTCATAGGTAGTATTGTTACCTATTATATCTACGTATATGTGCGTGAATATATCTATACCAACAGTAATTTATCCTAAAATAAATCACCGTCTGAAAACCAATAAAAGTATTTATTTTCTAACTTTGAACTCAGTACCCCATTTTACGATTTTGAATTACACAACTGTAATTTTTCACTAATACTCCTATGGCTATAAATCATCTATTGAAAATACAGAAAAAGTAATATTATAGTATTTTTAGCTCCACCTAATTCTGTGCTATATACAACTTCAGTACAATTATAAGTAGTTGTTTGAATTACACCCTAATATAGCCCTACTCGAAGTTAGCACTCTTGGCAGGTGGCGGCTTGGGCTCGCAGTGTAAGTACTATGGTCGTCGGTCACCTTCTGGTATATTTCGCTTCATCGCCTCTTACCAAGATATAGGAAGGTGCTATTCCAGCCCAACACCACACAGGGAAGTTTATATAAGCTATTAAGTTAATAAGAGTAGAAAAACAGCCGCAATACGGAGTCTGAAACAGTGACCGATAAATAGAAATAGCCTCATTTCCATAGCACCAAAACATATCTAGAAAAACGTGGGTGCTAATACACTTCTTTTAGATTATTCTTTCTTTATTATTATTGTTACTTCTTTTATATAACCTACCTTTCGATTACCTATTCGGGGATACACAGGCGAATTAACGTGTTTTTTCGTTAGATCCATTTATTGTTTCCAAGGCCATGTGATGGGTTTATAACTACACTTACAAATTATTTAGCCTTCGACGAAATTTCAGCGTTCGTAGCATCTGCGTAGTGACTACGAAAACACGAACCAAGGCCGACTATGATAACTTTATTTGCTCACTATTGGCAGAGTTGAATTGAGAATTGTGCACAAAACGGAATCAGGGAGGAAATCCATTTTTAAGACTAAGCTAAACTCCAGCAGGTGAAAGTCTCACGTAGAAACAAAGACGATAAACAAGAGAAGATTGGCAGAAAATGTTTTAACAAACGAACTCAAGAAGAACGCTTACGTCGTAAGTATACAATTTATTTGAGAACAATATGCTTTGTGCACACTCTTCTCTTCATATGACAAAAAGTTATTTTCTCAACGCCACAATCGCGGCTGCCTCCACGTGATTACGAAAGCTTTTATAAAACTGTTGTTTCAAACAGGTAGCGTAGGGGCCATCGTGTAGGTAAATGAGAAAGGCCTTTTCGTTGTTGTCTATGCATAATATTTTTTGCCTATTCGTGCTGAGAAAATTCAACAAGAAAACAATAAAATAGGAACAACTACATTACACGCACCCATAAAACAATTTTGTACCAGCAAATATACACAGAGAACTAGAAACTTCATTAGCATAAATCCAGCTGAAACTACGAGGGTGTGACAGGTGTATAGACCGCAAGTGTAATAGATTACTCAAGAGAACTCCAGCTTTATATCAATATATATAATATTCCACTCTTGTTGCATACAGTAGTTATTTTTCTTTTAATCGGGACAAATATTCAATCGTTAGCTCTTTTCCGTTCAACTGTCACTCTTCGACTGACTACAAAAGGAGACTTCAAAAGGTTTGGACGAACTATCGAACGGGTGAAAGAACGAACGACTGTCAAAAACAGTCACAGACTATTAATAAAGTAATATTAAGGTTTACATTCTTATTCAAATTGCGTATTTATACATCAATAATTAATACATATATTTTATGAACCTAACACAAGTACCGACGGATTTAATCTAATTACGAGTTATCCTATCGCAACTTTTTTATAATTTTGCTATTGTATCTCATCAATTAAAAAAGAACTGGCCAAGTGCCAGTTGTGCCTCGTGGTTTAAGGGTTCTGTATTGCAACAGCCTGCAAAAATAAAATACTTGTTACCTTTAATCACAGCTTCAAAACTACTAAAATTGTAATGCACAATGTCATACATACCTGTTATTCAAAATTATAAAATTCAAACTTTGGGTGTGAAACAAAATAAAATTTCAGATTCCCAGACATTGGCAGATAGACTTCGTAACACAAATGGGATATAAATAATTGAACGGCCGCCCAAACATTTATATTTTAGAAAATAAATATGCAAATATATAATATTGTTCCCTACTCAATGAGCTCTAGACTCTGGATATGTGTTGTGATGACTCTGAACGCAAATATTTTTTTGAGACATACTGACAACGATGTTTTTGAAATAGAACTCCGTTTTTTTTTTTGGGTACATAGCCCTGTTAGACATCAAAACTATGTTTTACTTAAACAAAGCCTGAACAACACCTTCGACCACATCATCACATACCATCATGTGAGGTAGTATTTGGGCGGCAATCCATAGCCAATGCCACTGAGCCATCACTGCTTCAAAACAATGTACTCACAGGTATATAAACAACGAAAGTAGGTTATATACCGAAAGTTTGTAAAGGGCTTATTGGCGCGCTAATTGATAAAAATATTCATTAACACTTTTTTATATTATTTAAGCAGTTTACTTGCCACTAGCATTTTCGCAGCAATAGGGAAATTAAATATTGTAACCAAATTGTAAAAAAATGTATAACCATACTAACAAAATTACGACAAGAAAAATTATCGTGTGGAATCCTGCACATTAATATAATTATTCCTTTAATTTCTATATTTTTTAATATAATCCGCGGTGCTACAAAAATAAAAAATTAAAAATAACCATGAGCTTCTCTTCGCGTCCTCAGATTTTGAATTACTCTCACCCAAAGACCTTGCAACCATGCAGACAAATAAACATATTGCCAAATGTGAGAGTAGTTAAAAATAACACCCACATTTCAAGACGCAGACACTTAACCCTACTGATGCTACTCAATTTAACCGTCGAGAATACTCTAAATTTCATTTAAATATGTCCGGATAGACCCGTAAAGTAAAACAAGAAATTTGTTGCGCGGCAGGTGAAATTAACTTCAAGACTAATTTGAATTTGATTCGACCAGCGACTCCAGTCAACCTCCACGATAAAATAACCATTTAGTAAATATGTTGTTAGTAAAATTCATGGTTATCATTTACCTATATCATATTTTTACTAACAATATTTAGGCAACAATCACAACTTAGATGTCGAAGTTCGTAGAAGTTCCCAACTTTCTCAGTATGGTAAATTATAAAATAAGTCCTTTATATTGATCTGGAGTTCTAAATTGTTTTTAAAACATCGGTGGCTTTAACTAGTGCAATAGTGTAGAAATATATTAGAGAGAAATACAAGGTTAGCAACATAAGTTAATTTACTTCCATATACTCATATGTACGTCTAGTCGGCTTTCAAAACCGCAAAATGAATCTTATTAGTGCAAAACCGGTCTATCTAATTATACTAAAGTCAAAGTCTAAGCTCTTATAGATTTGGAAAAAATATGCTGAAACATACTAACAAACGCGTGGGATTATTTATGGGTTCCTTATTTATTTACCGGATTCACGGATTCCTGAAACAAATAAAAACAGTAATGGTGACAACATGATGTGAAAATTTTCTACAACCTTTGTTTCACTGATGCCTATTCTAAATAAGTTTTTTAGTAGCTGGTAATAGAAAAAAATGCAAAAATTGATATTTTATAACTAAAACTATACGTGTTCAATTTATTTTGTGTGCCTTACTCAGGAAATGGAATATTCTCATGACAATTATATGTGAACAGATAGTAATGTTATCAAAGTTATATTTTATATCTTTGTCGATATTAATTTATGGGACATCTGTTTCGATATAGATGGGTAGTTAAAAAATTCTTGTAAATTATTTCATTCAGTGTTTAACCGCGGAATCTCAGTCCTAAAATTAAAACAAGACAGCTGTTTACAACTTGTAAAGTTCATGTTATTATAAATAAAATAAATAAATAAAGAAAACATTAACTTATTTGTAACACAAAAATTAATGTTGCTGATACCCTTTACTTTTTTTTAGAGATGCAGCTGCTCACGTCCAACTTAAAATATTTTTCTACTTTTTTATATAAAGGTACAATGGAGGATGACACCGTAACAGTTTATTAAATTGTACAACGAAGTCACTATAGATATATCACCTTTTAATTTTAATGAATGTAAAGCTGTTCAGTGGCAACCAATAACAAACTATCTAAGGTAAATTTCTAGGCAATAGTTGCAGAATATCTCCAAGGAAGATATATCGGCTGTATTAAATTTTGTGATTACGTAAAGATTTATGACTCGCTTTGTGCCTTGGGTCGTAAGATAAATGCTTGGCTTTCATAGGTCTACGAATTTATTCCGAATGTTCACTTTGAGAACATGTTGATTTAGAAATGGATTTTATTAATAATGTTAATTTTTGAACACGACAACGGCAGAGGGCCAGCTCCTTGGGTAATTTAACAGACTCGTCCCTATTTGAATCTACTAGGCTAAGTGTACCGCAAACAAATCTAGACCAGAGTGTATTTGGTCTCGAAACGAAACAAAAGATCAATGACTTAGAAACCCGCTTATTATCAGCTAATAACGAAATTGATAATCTAATGCTTGAAAATGGTAGAATTAAAAATTAACTGGAGAAATGTATGAAACTGGTAGAATTTTACAAGAAATTAGAGTATAGTGACGTCCATAATACTGCACTTATTAATAAAAAGCGAAAGAGAATACGCACATCTATGGAACCTAATGAAACGCCGTCTAAAAAAATAGAAGACATATTTACACATGAAAGGCAACTTAAAACAATAGAAGAGTTGTATAAACAAGTACAACAGTTGCAAGAATGGTTAGAAGAAGAAAAGAAGCAAAATAAAAATAATGTCAAACAGGAAAAATTTCGTAAACGACTCGTTGTATTGCCTAGTTATACAGGAAAATCAAGAGTTTCAACATTGAAAAAATGTAAAACAATTGCCTACAAAATAAAAAAGCTTCAAAAAGAGTGTAATAGCATTAAACAAGAAAACGAAATTCTACGACATAAAATCTTGGAATTAGAAACAAAACTGATTTGTCAAGCAGAGAATCATATAATTGCTGAAAAGTTTGACACTAAAATAAACAAAGTAAGCTTGCGAACACAGAAAAATTAAGACACAAAGAAGAAAAAAATTGTTATATTTTCCGATTCTACTTGTAAAGGAATGGCAGCCATAATATATGACCAAATAGGAGTCAATAAAGTTAACTATTGTAAGCCAGGAGCTAGCTACGATAAAATTTTAGAAAATTTTGAATCGAAGACTCAAATCTTAACGCAAGAGGACACAGTTGCAATAATTATAACTAGATTTGAGGAAAGTATAGCAAAAGAACAGGGGTATATTAAATTAATAAGAGAAATAATAGATAGACAAGACAGATCCTTCAATGTGAATGTAAGTGGGATTCAATACAATCATATAAATGACACAAACATATACCACATTAATAAAATTTTATCTCATCTGGCTAGTATGGTTAAAAATGTGAAGTATCTAGATCCAAACTTGAGGAACAACCGTGGCAAACTCTACAGCTATAAATCAATAAAAGAATTCATTACACAAACGTTACTTAATGCAACATTATCAAAAAAATTCCAAGCTTCATCAACACTTACATTTATCAACCTTCAGTCGGAGAATAACACTAACTCAATCCATGAAAATGAGCAAAATTTTCAAATAAATATACAAAACAACAGAATCTCATAATACTACATGCAAATGTTCAGAGTATTAATAACAAATACTTAGCAATTGAAGACCTCCTCAACGATTACACGTGTGATGTATTTTGCATGTCAGAGACATGGGGACAAGACGACCGAGTTCAAACAATGGTGATTCCTAATTTCGAACTTGCAACATATTTCAATAGAAAACTTTTTGTGCATGGTGGAACAGGCATTTTTGTAAAAAACAATTTAGAATATAAAGTAAGAAAAGATATAAATCGGATATCATTTGAAATGAACTTCGAGTTATCTGCAATTGAACTCAAACCTTCTAAACTAATTATAGTAGCTGTATACAGACCCGACAAAGATATATATCTATTCTTTGAATTATTAAAAAAACTTTTACTCAAACTAAGTCACGAAGGTAAGCGTATTGTATTAGCCGGAGACTTCAATCTTAACTTGTTAAAAGTCGACAAACATATAAATAAATTACTAGGCATAATAAGAAATTTTGATTGTAAATTTGTGTTAGATAAACCTACTAGAATACAAGGTACAAGTGCCACCTGTATTGACAACTTTATAATTAATTTGGACGACTATAAAGGAGATATATTAGACAGTAAGATTGCTGATCATAAGGTAATAAGATTATTAAATTTTGGTACTGACTAAAATGATAAATTGGTAGAACCCGTATTGACAAGAATAATATCAAAAAACAATGTTAATTATTTTCACTTCTTTTATGTAAAAGGGACTTTGTTAATCTTAAACATGAAATTTTAGCATGTGATAATTCAAATTCAAGAATGAATATTTTACAAAACGCGATAAGGCATTATTATGATATTGCATTTCCAAAAAAGAAACATGTACCACGCAAGTACAACAAGAAGTGGACTTCAAAAGGCATAGAAATATCCAAAAGTAATTTGGCGACAATGGAGATGCTGCAAGAACTAAAACCAAATAAAGACGGTATTATACACATAAGGAAACATAAAAAGATTTTGAGGAAAGTTCTTATAACGTCGAAAAAATTCCAGTACAGTCATAGGATTAGAACATCAAACAACAAAATCAAAGAAACATGGAACATTATAAAAGAGCAGGTGAGGTATAATAAAAAGCAGAAAAACAAGAAAATCATCAGAGTAATAAAAAATGAAGACGGTAAAGAAATATCAGATCCCATAGGTATGGCAAATACATTTAATATATTTTTTAAATAACATTGCTCATAAATTGACAAACAGTACTCAAACAGACACTACCAGATGTATAAAATATTTAAATATGACTAAAAAGCCAACAATTAGAGCTAATTTTGAACCGATAGACCTTACGGAATTATGGACGATTATTAAAAATATGAAAGAAAAAACATCCCCTGACATTTACGATTTAAATTCTAAAACGTTCAAAAAACTAATTTTACAGAATGAATATCTAATGGAATTATTACACATTGTTATTAATGCCAGTCTAGAAGAGGGAATTTATCCGGATTGTCTCAAACATGGGAGAATTGTCCCCCTGTACAAAAAAGGAGACTGCTTAGAGCTGAGCTGGTATGTATCTGTTATTGGAAGTCAATTACCTTTGAAGGTCCACTCTAGGTAGATAATGATTGTCTTATCGCACTCATATGGGATTGGAACAAATTTTTGCCCTAACAACACGAACACAACACATAATTATGAAAAACCAAATATTAAACAAATTCCATAGGAGCACCGTAGTTTTAAAACGAGCTGTACTGCAGTATCCACTGCTTAACACAGCCTCCCCCATTAAAAGGGCACCCCCACGCTTGGTAGGCAGCTTGGTGCAATGTAAAATTGCAGTTCTTCAGAAGGCGCTGCTGCCCTCTTAGTAAGATTTTTTTTACCTTTGTTGCCTCTTAAAACTCCAATACAAAAATATGGTGCGAGAGGGTGCTTATTTTGATCCGGTGCCCCACGCGGAGTATCTTAAAATGAGCGGTCGTTAGTAATTCGTGATATTAGCTTTAGAATACCAAATAGTTGCAAAGCTCTTCGCGCATGAAAGCTCCTGATTCACTTCACTAAGATAATAAGATCTTCATTGCTCAGGCAACTGTAACATTACGGGCACATGCATATCTAACTCTTACATACATATATTTATAGACACGTCAAAAGACGTTATAAAGGCACGTATTCTAATTACCTTTATTACGTTACAGCAAAATTTGTTCTTGGAACAACTCGGTCTTCTTGGATTGGATATACTCTATTTAAACAGTTGAGATAAGACAAAAATTATATATATTTTACTAAAAAATATAAGTCACGTTGCATAATATGTCACTAATACATAATCTGTATTATCACTGTAATCATGAGGTAGAGATCTTCGAGCCACCTCTTCTTTTTAATATTTCATATACTTGTAATCTACCATTACAGTGATTTAACAAACTGTCACATGTTTTTTTATTATTAATTTAAGTATTAAAATATTAAATGTTTATTTCAGCAATTATTTGATTATATCAATTAGCTTTATGATAGTTCAAAAAGATACGTTTTCATACAAAAATATACTGTAAACAATATTTGAAACTTTTAAGTATAATATATCCATAGAGATCTGTGCTTGCGATAGTGCAAAGACGGCTTTTGGAATAAGGAAAAATTGTGGCTATTTTAAATGTATACGATTCTTATTAAACAAATGCCAATAACAGATATCTTACGGTTCTGTAGTGAAAGTGAAAGCATGTAACATAATTAAGTGAAATAAAATAATAACGTTTATAGCAGAAGTTGAATAGCATAAGCTATGTGTGCATCGCAATGTGCTTGCGTAGGTTTGATCACTATAATCACCATGCCAGGACAGCAAACAAATAAAAGAACAGATGGTGAATGCTACAAACTGTATTCTTATGATACACATGTAGAATTGCTTTATAATAAATCTCTGATTGCTTAAATTAACATGGATTACATCGGAGAGCAAAAATATCAAAAATGTACGAGGCACGACTTGACATAGAAGATAAAGCGAACGGGAATAGAGACTACACCACAGTACTTACATAGCTAAAGGCACAAGTGCTGCCATAGATAAGAAAAACGAATCTAGTTTGTAAGGCATACATCACACTATACTAATACTTCCCCTTATGCCTTATAAACCTGAACAAAATAGCACAGCAAACATGACACTACAATTAACATTCCATTACATGAACATACAGCTCACTTAAAATTATAAACATTAGATGTGCATACAAATTGTCTAAGCATAAAAAATTAAGGCCTTACCATCCAACAATGGAACACTCCATGCACATAATTGACTGATTTAAACAAATTCAAAAACATAATCAACATGGCCTTACACACAACTCTTCAGTAAGCTTACAGTGTCGTTTTGAATTTAAAACTTTAGTTAATACATCTGCCGTCATTTTCTCTGTACATAAATACTTCAAAGTCATAAATCCATTGTGCACCAAGTCTTTTACAAAGTAGTATCTGACATCTATGTGCTTAGTGCGTTTGTGACAAACCTCTCTATTTTCAATTATCCTATGGGCACTCTGGTTATCATTGTACACAGTAATATTCAAACATATATTGGGTATTATTTCTGACAAAAATTGTTTTACAAAACATAACTCTTTTGATACATCACATATTGCTAAAAATTCAGCTTCAGTACTACTTAAAGCGATTGCCCTTTGTTTTCTTGATTCCCAACTCACTATGTTATTGCCTAATTTAATTAAATAACCAGTATAAGATTTTCGATCTATGTCATTGGCCCAGTCTGAATCGGTAAACGCGCATAGTGACAATTCTTTACCTTTTACAAAATGTAAACCATAATTAATTGTTCCTGCCAAATACCTTAGCAAATGTTTAGCTGCCTGCCAATGAATTTTACCAAAACAGTTATTAAACTGGCTTAATTTACTGCAAGTGAATGCCAAATCTGGACGTGTAGATACTGCCAAGTACATGACTGAACCAACTAACTGTCTATACTTATACACTTCTTGGTTTAAACATTCACCTTCTATTAATAACTTATTTCCAGGAACCATAGGTGTTGACACAGGTTTGCAATCAAGCATATTAAACTTCTTTAAAATATTCTTAATGTAGACTGATTGGTCCAGCGTCAGAAACCCATTTTTCCTGTCTCTAGTTACACGGATGCCCAAATAGCTTTGCAAAGGACCCAAATTCTTAGTATTGAATTCTTTTTGTAATACATTCAATAGTTTGCCTTTACACACACTGTCTTTACGGTAAAACAAATAAAAGTCATCAACATACAAAGCTATTATAACATAATCATTTTTAGTTTTCATAGAATACACACAAGGTTCACTTTTACATTGTTTAAAACCGTTTTTACATAGCACTTCGTGTATTCTTATGTTCCACATCCTACTGGACTGTTTTAGTCCATATACACTTTTCTGAAGCAAACAAACTTTTTCATTGTTAGTACTGAAACCCTTTGGTTGCTCCATATAGATAGTTTCATCTAATTTACCATTGAGGAATGCAGTGGTTACATCGATATGATCAATATTCAAATCATATTCATTAGCTAAACTAAACAGTAACCTCATTGATGAATGGCGTACAACCGGAGAGAAGGTCTCGTTGTAGTCAACTCCCTCTTTCTGGCTAAACCCTCTGGCCACAAGACGAGCTTTATATTGAATAAAGTTACCAGATGCATCATTTTTGACTTTGTAAATCCACTTACTCTTCACAATATTTTTATTTTTTGGCCTATCTACAAGTAACCAAACATTATTTTTTAAAAGTGAATTGTATTCGCATCTCATAGCTTCATGCCAGTCCTCTGCATCAATACTGGACACAGCTTCTTCATATGTTATTGGCTCTAAACTATAATTATAATTATTTACCATAAAAGACATCTCAAAATCTGCAAACCTCTTTGGTCTTACTGACCGAGTCGAGCGCACAGACCTGTCCTCAGACGTTGACGGCGGGGGAGAAGAAACCTGGACAGCTTCCCCACGAGCAGACCCTGCTCCCGGTGAACATTCCGTGCCGCTTGCAGAACCATCAGTGAGTGGATCACTCTCACTCACAGTGCAATACTCATCCTCGTCAGTATCTGATAATATTAAAGAATAATTATGATCCTTCTTAATATTTTCAACTGTGTTATTACTTTCATTCATAACTTTTACATCACTGACATTACTTTCATTCATGTCTACATGACTATGTATCACAGTACTTTCATTCCTGCTACATTCTTCTGTGTTACTCTCATTCACACAACTATTTATCACAGTACTATCATTCCTGCAACATTCTTCTGTGTTACTCTCATTCACACAATTATTTATCACAGTACTATCATTCCTGCTGATTTCTTCTGTGTTACTATCATTCACACAATTATTTATCACAGTACTATCATTCCTGCTGCTTTCTTCTGTGTTACTATCATTCACACAATTATTCATCATTTTATATTTCACACACATATCACTAATATTCATAAAACTGTAATCATTACTTGAATGTCCATAATTATAAAATGTATTCTCTAAAAACACAATGTCTCGTGACAACACAACCTTCCTTGGATCACAACAATCTGCAACTCTGAAACCTTTAGTTGTCTCAGAATAACCTACAAAGACATGTGGTTTGCTTTTAGGATCCAACTTACTGCTTTTACTGCTAGGTACCTTTACATATGCCATACAGCCAAAAACTCGTAGGTGACTTAGGTCAACTGCTGAACCAGTCCACACCTCCTCTGGAATCCGTCCACCCAAAGCTGCTGTTGGAGATCGGTTTTTTAAATAAATAGCCGTCATAACGGCTTCTCCCCAAAATCGACGGTCCAGACCTGATGTCTGTAACATACACCTTGACTTTTCCATTAGTGTACGGTTCAACCGTTCTGAAATAGAATTCTGCTGCGGACAATATGGTACGGTTGTCTGGTGAATAATTCCTCGTGTATCTAAGTACTTTTTCATCTTAGCATTGCAATATTCACCCCCATTGTCAGACCTGAGACATTTCACAAACAAACCTGTTTGCTTCTCAACCATAGCTACAAAATTTACAAAACAATCATATAACTCTGATTTTCTCTTCAGCAAGTAACCAAAAGATTTTCTCGTGCAGTCATCAGTGAATGTGAGCAAATATTTTGCCCCTCCCCAGCTACTTGGTAATGGGCCACACACATCAGAACACACAAGCGCTAACGGAGCCTCCGCAACCTTGCTTGGTCCTTTTGGGAAAGGTAAAGCGGTCTGCTTCCCCTCCAGGCATGGGATACAAATTTTGTCATTCTCTTTCTCATCCTGTAACATAGGAACATTAGAAAACCTATCCCTAATATTGCCTAGATCCCTGTAATTTAAGTGTGCCAACCTCTTGTGCCAAACATCAATGGGCACTGTCTCTGTAGCCACTGCGGAACTCGTTGTCTCTCGCCCAAGTGAGAGTAAAGAGTTCTCCTTACTGCAAAATGACTCACCTGATGAACTCACATTTAATCTATACATCCCATTTTGTAAATAAGCTACAGCTACCTGGTTGCTTTTCCTATCAGTTATACTGCATCCCCTCTGATCAAAGTTTACATTGTAACCTCTACTAATCAATCTACTTACAGATATTAAATTTGTGGAAAGTTCTGGTACATATAAAACGTTACACAATCTCTGTACCCTATCATTTAAATTTAAGCACACCTCACCTATGCCTTTACACTGCAGTTGCTCATTGTTTGCAACTGTCACCTTATTATTATTAAATACATTTTCTGAAAAAATATGAAAACTGTCTCTGTCTTTACACATGTGCGAAGTGCAGCCACTGTCCACGTACCAAAGGCTTCCATTATGACTACCCGTTCTGGTTGCCATAGCATGCTGCTCTGTGCCTTGTTTGTTATCACGTTTTAACTTGTAACAATCCTTCTTCATGTGTCCGACCTTCTTACAGTAGTTACAGCGACCTCTAAAACGCGTCTGTGGCTTTCTTGAAATAAATGCAGTGTTATTGTTATCTGTATCTCCCTTTCTGGATTCTTCCTGCAACAGTCTGGTACGAACAACTTCACTTGTAAGCTTGTTAGTTATGTTTAGTGTTTCCAAATTCGATACAAGTGGGTCATACTCTGAAGATAATCCGCTCAACAAAATTTCTGCAACCTCACTGTCATCAATTGATTTTCCTATATCAGCCAGCTGCTGTACAAGAGTCATAACTGCTTCGATATATTCAGACATGCAGCTATAAGAACTATAATCAATTTTATGAAGCTGGCGCAACAATAAAACTCTTCTTACTAAGCCAGAATCTTGGAACACGTCGGACAAATTTTGCCATGCTTCTTTTGCACTTTTGGCATTACGCACATATTGGAAAAGGTTACTTTGTACTAGTAAACATATTCGTGCCAAGGCTCGCTGGTCACTAACGTCGCCGGGCTGGGTGCTTCCACTCTCCACAACACTCCATAATCCATCATGCATTAAGCTCATTTTAATTTGAAACTTCCACGAGTAATAATTCTTAGCACCTTGTAGTTTCTCTATGTGCCAACTTTGATTACTAAAAACATTCACCGGTGTCACTGACCTTGTATTATCCGTCATCTTGAACTTTATTGTTAATTTTCTTCCGGCGGTGGCGAGGAAACAATTGCTATGATTTCCTGTGTGATCTACAGGTTCTGTAATCCTGGGCGCATAACCTTTTATAGCAGAAGTTGAATAGCATAAGCTATGTGTGCAGCGCAATGTGCTTGCGTAGGTTTGATCACTATAATCACCATGCCAGGACAGCAAACAAATAAAAGAACAGATGGTGAATGCTACAAACTGTATTCTTATGATACACATGTAGAATTGCTTTATAATAAATCTCTGATTGCTTAAATTAACATGGATTACATCGGAGAGCAAAAATATCAAAAATGTACGAGGCACGACTTGACATAGAAGATAAAGCGAACGGGAATAGAGACTACACCACAGTACTTACATAGCTAAAGGCACAAGTGCTGCCATAGATAAGAAAAACGAATCTAGTTTGTAAGGCATACATCACACTATACTAATACTTTAATAGGTAAGAAATTGCCGTTTTAATGTAATAGGTACTTCAAATTGACATAGAATCTTCATAGTTAGAGATTTTTGAGTGAAACTTTTTTCACATGGTAGGTACCTCCAAATGAGGTTCTCTTTTTAAAAAAAAATTGCAATTTTCGATCATCGACTTACAGTTGTTTTTTTTTATTCACCTTATACAAGAAAGATGGATGCTTCGAAAATTCGAGTGATTTTTGAATACATACGAGTTACACGAAAAGTGGATTCTTTACGATAACCGTAAGCGCAAAATACAATGGAACAATATGATTTTTGCTTAGTACACGATAGTGCTTGTAATCATATTTAGAAGGGGACATAAGGACCTATTATTCAATCTATAATATACTACCTAATAATGGCACACAAGGTCAAATGGAACACAACAATAACATAATATGTTATTCAAAATCAAGTTCTTAGCCACTTCGTTCCTTACAAACATTGCCATGTCTGAAAATATATGTGAGATTGTGTACGCTTCAGAGCTTCATTATCTTCATTTCTAGGTGTCACGTCTTCAATATGTGCCAAGATTATATTAGAACTTTTGTAACACGTAGTAATAAATCTCTACCAGAGACCTATTTTATTTAAAAGGAAATTAGTTTGCTCTCTTATTTGTTACTCCTGTGATAAAATCAGACACCTCAAGTACAAACCTTGATAAAATTTATTCTGCTTTGATACATTTCACTTACGGTTCACACAGTTATTGGTCAATACGTATATAAACAGAATCACACTGTAAATTACTAACATCAAGAATACACTTGTAATAGATGTTACTCCATCGAGTTCTACCGACAGACGGACTTAGCCGATCGTTCTCCCCACCCAGCTAAACATGTCATCGGAAGATATCCAGATAGGTGGGGCCGACCAATCAGAAGGCAGCAGTACTTAATCAATAGACTTACTGGTACTTGACACATTCGATAAAAGACAAATCAGCAACTTTTATCTATTTGTAAATCTTAAAATACTACAAATAACTATAAAAATACCAAAAATACTGAACATAATTTACAAAATCATCACACTCCTAAACATTTAAACAGCATATTTTGATAATAACAAAAGACATAGAAAATATACTGATATAATAAAATATAAGCGTGTAAAATACTACGCTTACAACAAAACAGTTCAGCAAACTTACCTCCGTTTCACATGCCTGAAACGGAGGCACCATATTATCTATGTCCTTTGTCATTATAAAAATATGCTGTTTGATGTAAAGCTATTTTTTTTATGTACATATGTCACATTATGCGTACGGTAACCTTTGTCTATAACAGATGTATTTCATCACGAATGAGTAACTGTACTGCGCCCATGACCCTGACACATAATGTTGAAGTTTCATGTGCCTGTAATTTCTACGGCTCCTTAACCCTACAAATTTGAACAGAGTTATGTGAATAATAACAAATACTTTTAAAAGTATCTTAAAAAATATTAAATAATATTTAAATAAAACACTTAAAAAAGCATAAAATTATATATCTAGTGACAATTCCGCCTAATTTTCCTGTTATCTACGTGACGTTACAAACATCACGATCGACGAAACTATACCACTATATCGATCGACTAGTCTCGACCGTGCGCTCGGTGAGTCAAGACCTCCTGAAGATGCTTCGTTTAGAAGCGAAACTAGTCGGGTATTCTTCCGGTTAGGCTGCGTGATGTTTGTAACGTCACGTAGATAACAGGAAAATTAGGCGGAATTGTCACTAGATATATAATTTTATGCTTTTTTAAGTGTTTTATTTAAATATTATTTAATATTTTTAAGATACTTTTAAAAGTATTTGTTATTATAAATAATTTTAAAAGGATTTTGTTATTATAAAATATGGATTTCCGCAAAGAAACGTCTGAATCTATTCATTACAGTTATGTGAATATTTTTGGTAGAAACAGGCACGCTGGAAGTATTTTCCCAGACAAAATTATAAGAAGGCCAAGTAAGCATATTTTAGAAGCAACAGGTATAATGGCTTTATTTACCTTAATTATTGCTATTTTGTTTCGTTCAGTCAATTTAAAGCCAGCGTCGTCGTTTTACGCGTCACATCTATATGTCTCAAGCCGGATTAACTTCTTTCAAATTAAAAACGAAGTTTCCGTAGAATTGTGCGGTACTAAGAACCTTCGTCATATTTATATTTGTGAGCCTAACTCGGGCACGTGTACAAAACTACACGATACCTTTTAACTAAATATGTATATAAATCAAGTAATATTCGTGAATATTCTAGTTATTTACTTGGCTGTAATTGCCTTAAAAACATCTTTCTGTAGGGTATCTCTATGGTTGATTCTACTTTCAGCTAGGTAACTAAGACCGAACTGAAAAGAAACAAGGAAAAGGACTGAACAGAAGTCGTTCGTAGAATGATCATCACAAAAGCCACTTTATATTGAGGGCTCACACAAATGAAGCATTAAGTGGAAACGTGGGTGTAGAATTACCAACCTTTCGAAAAATCGTAGAGAATTATACCTTCTTGGTAGTCGAAGGATTTTTCCTTCATTTACAAAGAAGGCGTTACCAAGTACTTTCAATGTGATAATAGGTTATTACTTACCTACGCTTTATGGTTGATCTAATCACAGGACCAAGTCCTTAGAAATATCACCAAGATACGGGGAACAAGGTTCTCTGTGTTAAACAAGTTAAAGATCATTTGTTATTTTATTATGAGTTTTCACTGCTGTGAATGGCTAGTGAGTGAAGGTTGCAAGCAGACCAATCGCTACGAAATATAGATGACTCAATGATACAGCATCATCCACATCACAAGAAGAAAATAATTAAACGATAAATAAACAAATGAAACAATAGATTGGCGGGCATTTTATTGGCAGCTATTCGCGTTTTTGGTAATTATATGTGTACCTACCTACTATTTGATGACGTGGGTACGTAGGTATCTAAATCTCAATGTAAATGTACTTAGCCTAATGTATTTTGAGAAGTAAAATCTTTCCCTACTTTAACTCGATTTCAGTGGCAGCTGGTATAATTATGGGACATACTTTTCTGGGGCGGTAGGTAGCAAAAATAATGTTCTTTCATTCCTCTCTTTTGTGATACTGCCACAACCGTCAACACAACAATATTTATCCGCCGGTGTTGTAACGAAACCTAGAGCAAGGGTACCCTAGCTGCGAATGAGCAAGTGAACTCCTTGAATTGGAGGCGCAACTAGAGGTGCCTGCCCCACACGCCGCTCGGCCCGCGCACCACCCGCCGCGCCTTTTGTTGCTCTCACACATAGCCGCGAATGCTTTTACGAGGCACATACTTGAGTATCGCTTCTTCCGGTGTATATGTTATTTGTCCGAGGCTATACCTTGCTACGATCGAGCGCCAAACCATCTTCTCCTCAAATAATTATTTCACCCGAGGTAAACACTCTTCTTTTCATTTCGAATATTAAGAACGGGAAGGGAAGTAAATAAAAACCTAATAAGTAAAATAAACAAACATTTGTCATGATTTTCAATGGTTTTATAGATTATTTTATCTGAACCGATATTTTATTCAATATTTCGATATTTTAAATAGTGGCAACACACACACGATCTCATGGTCGGTTATTCAAAATCGACCAATCACTGTTGAGATCGATCGACCAATCGGAAAAGATTTACCACTATCGCATTTTGGAGGGAAAAATACAGGAGGGTGAAACCAGTCAGTCCGTCGAATGATCATTCTGGCAAGAGACTTCGAGGCGAAAAGTACTAGCTTGAAATTGTACAAGTTTGGAATAAAGTAATACGGAAGTATTATCTACAATGGTTTGAAATTTATAAAACATTATTTCGTTAATTTAATAATAATTAAGTACAAAGTAATTTGTAAATATAAGTCATGTTACAAAATTGTTTATTATATTTTAAATAACAATTTACGCTGCGATTTTACAGAGTAGCTAATGGCCGTATAAAAATATAGGACATGGCTTATCAGATTTTTGTTTTTTTAAAGCAGATGTTATACACTTAATATAATTTGTTACGTGTGTAAAGTACTGTTTTTTGTTATCTTTCTGCTCCGGTATATAACTTCAACTCAACTTTCCAATTATGAGTCAACCGCTCAGCCTATGTAAAAATATTGTTTTTTTTTTCATGGGAAAGGACGTTACGTAGATATGTATCTACGTAACGCGAGTCTAACCTAGTGATAAATGATCACCATGGTTCATGAACATCCGCAATACCATAGATATCACGGGTGCGTTACTCGCCTTTAAGGAGGGATGCTCTTTTCTTGAAGTTTTCTAAGTCGCATGGGTTCGGAAATAGCTACTTTAGATTTACAGCTGGTTCTACATAATGGCAGTGCGAGTCAGAAGATGTCGTAGTAAAGTTCCAGAGTTGACGCGTCGTCATGAAATTGGTGAAACATAAAGTCGTGACGTCTGATGGCAAAATTGAGCTACATAAACAAATATATTTAATTATAAACATTTTAGGTTTGTAACCTTGTAAAAATTGTTGAAAGGAAAAACATACCTACAGACCAAAAAGTAATAATTTTATTAAATAATACCAAATCAGCATTTGAATAGTCTCTAAGTAAATATGTATCTAGATACCTTTCAGATATTAATTCACGAATCAGCGTGTTTTAACAAATCTCAGTCAGGTCAGTTTAGAAACAAGAAAAAAAAATTAGTAATGCCCGCCTATCTAGCGACCACCCTCAATTAGAAAATCGGTCACCAAGCACCTAACGGTGTGTTCCGCCAGCAGTCCTTGACAGCCAGTGAAATTAAAGGCACGTGAGACTTAATAATTATGTCTCAGTGTGGGGGGCAATTCGTGACTTGTTACGAAATGCATCTCTTATAGGCAGAGATTAGTTTGCTTAACATAAGGTGGGCCTCGAGCTTGTTCCGTCACAATAACATTAAAAAATCGGCCAAGTGCGAGTCGGACTCGCGCATGAAGGGTTCCGTACATTAGCTATACAACATTAGACTTCATATTTTAACCTTTTTTGTTTAAACGTGCGCGAGTCCGACTCGCACTTGACCAAACTTTTTGTATTTTTTGTTATAGCGGCAACAGAAATGCATCATCTGTGAAATTTTCAACTGTCTAGCTATCACTGTACTTGAGATACAGCCTGGTGAGAGACGGACGGACGGACGGACAGCGAAGTCTCAGTAATAGGGTCCCGTTTTTCCCCTTTGTGTACGGATCCCTAAAAAAAATATTTTCCACCGTTTCTTCCAATCAAACAGAAATACGGCATCAAAATAAAATAAAATTTATAAATTAATTCGTTGTGAGGTTAGTAAAAGCCCCTTGTAATATATCTGCTTTTAATGATTTAATTATTTTGAATTTCTGAAGGACTTATAAATCACATCGCTGCTTCGAGCTTCTATAGGTAATTGATCAAAGCATAGTTGTCATTCAGAAGTTTTTCTTCTTTTATCAAAAACAATTTTAGTGCGTAGTGTTGTGTGGACCTATTCAGTTGTCTTAAAAAAAAACAACTTATGGACACACACACATTTATTTTATTTGAAAAATAAAATTATTAATTTACACTTGACTTTAAAAGTTCCCGCAACTCACTTTTGCTACTAATTTGGGCAGAGGTTCCACCTGAAGGGTATACTGGTACTCAGTCTGGTGACTCCTGGAGTTATCACAATAAATCTGGAAGCCACCGTTTATATAGAGAAAAATACTGCTGACAACGCGTAAATAGGTTTGTGAGGGATTCGGGCCTAGGTCAGCAATATATTAGGTGTAACAGTAGGTAGTAAAACCTATTCATTTACTTTGAAAGATAGATAAACTGTTTATTGCAACACAAATCTTAATTTAAAAATAAATAAAATACTTACTACTTTGGTTCGTTTGAAAACATACTTACTTTACAAACCTACCGCTTTATTCATATTTAATAGTTCTTTACTGGTTGCTCTCTCTCATAATTTGCTTAAATGACAGGTTTCAAGGGGAGATGATATCTTTTCTTTCTTTTCTATGAATTTTCAATTTTATCCTTTCTGTGAAGTAAAGGACTATATTAAGCCACCCAGTTCTGAATTCGAGAGAATATTTGGGATTTTTAGGAGAAGGTTTGTTATTAGGATACTTTTAAAAGTATTTGTTATTATTTCAAATCTAAGATCTATTTCTTCATAATTATCAAGTATGGTGTTTACTTTCGATATTACAAGCACCTGGCTGTCTCTAAAAGGAGTCTATAAATTTTGCCTTCTTGCAATTACGTGAGTCAGAAACGTATAGATTTCAGATCAACCGGCCAAGTATGAGTCACGCCTAGAAGAAATAGTTGTTTGTTTTGCTTACAGCAATGCAACATGATAAGTAATGGTCATATTAAGTAATCATTATTGGGTGATATGAAGATATGGTAGGTATGTAAATTAGGTACTGAAATGTCAGATTACTTACTATAACATATGTGAGATATAGACCTGGGTATTTTTTTTGTAAAACTGACACGTATGTACCTATTATTTTTTTGTTGTATACTTTTACCTAGTAGTACTCCTCAATGAGCTTTAAGGTCAGAATCCACTAGATTCGTACACTTAGAAGTGCATGTGTAAGTTCATGTACTACGTGTCTACGTAGTGGGTACCCCTGAAACACCACGTTACGCACACATCCACGCTTACGCATTTGTGCTGTGTATGCAACGCTACCGCTCTGTTGCGTATTCTACCGGTCAATATTGTTACGGAGAATGCATAGGATGGAGACCCAAGTATTTTAGTTTCTTCGTTCTAGCAAACATCTCTTGCTTCATAAAAAGGATTAATACTCTATTCTTCATACGGATACTAGTTTGCTTAGCGAAGGTAATCTAGAACCGTCTAAATGATATTAATTATGACAGCTGTCCATGTGACAGTGGTCTAATGTTTTTCTGCTTTTCTTTCATATTTGGGACTACAATTAACTCAAAGATAATCACAATTCTTTGATTATCTTTTGTCTCGTCTTTCATGTAACAACCGTCAAAGAGAAAATTAGTATAGTATATTTCGATATGGGCTACAATTTACTTGATAATTATGAAGAAATAGATCTTAGATTTGAAATAATAACAAATACTTTTAAAAGTATCCTAATAACATTAACTAAAATTTAAATAAAACACTTATACAAGCATAAAATTATATATCTAGTGACAATTCCGCCTGATTTTCCGCCTAATTCTGTCTCGATCGTGCGCTCGGTAAGTCAAGACCTCCTGAAGATGCTTCGTTTAGAAGCGAAACTAGTCGGGTATTCTTCCGGTTAGGCTGCGTGATGTTTGTGACGTCACATAAATAACAGGAAAATCAGGCGGAATTGTCACTAGATATATAATTTTATGCTTTTTTTAAGTGTTTTATTTAAATATTATTTAATGTTTTTTAGGATACTTTTAAAAGTATTTGTTATTATTAAATATGGATTTCGGCAAAGTAACGCCTGAATCTATTCATTATCTTAGATATGATAGCTGTCAAAGTTAAAAGGCTGGCGGTCGCATTTTTAAATAAAAAAGGCTAAATTGTAGCCTTCAAAATTACCAATAAATTGAGCTAAGATGTGACATCTGACAATGTGATATTTGTCTTTGAATATTTGATGTTGATTTCTTATACGGGCTACAAATAAATCAATAACAGTTAATACATAGTTTTTAGATGAGCTAGATTTTAAAACTGATTGTCAATGGTTTTGATTGGCCATGAAAAAGTACTAAGTATTTTATTCGTTAAAACGTAACACTTTTTACAAATAAAGTAATGTGGATAGCGTGGTCAATATCGAAGAAATTCTACAGCCATTATTTAGCACAAAGTGTCGCGTCTATTATTCTCGTAAAATTGGACACTTCATGATGAATCTATGAATTCTTTGGTGATGCCACTTATAGCAAATACCAAAAGTCAGCCTACAATAGAGTTACATAGTGGTCTGAGTCATGTTTATCCCTACTAGTCAAACTTGCGCTACATTATAGCAGTAGATATTTTTGTAGTAATAAAGAACATCTATAAATAGAAAGTTATTTTCAAATTATATATATTTGCATTTTACTTGACATAACACCTACAAAACGTGAGATCATGACCAAAGCAACATCTCATCGTTGTACGGCCAAAAACAGGGCAGTTTCGGGTAGGATCCTATATTCCAGGTATTTAAATCAATTGGTAGACGGTTTTCTTTGCGTGTCTGATATTTCAAATGATAAATTTATATATAATTTATACTTTAGTTAGGTTTGGTTACGTTTAATTTTTTTTTATTTTTACCATTTTTTGGTTGTTAGTAATAATAAAAATTTTGTTTAGGATATGCCAGTTTGGATTACATATACATGGTATTCATGATGGATCTATCGCTAAAAGTGCATAAAAATATCTCAAAATAGGCAATGAATTTAACAACTGTCAAAGTGACAGATGTAGCTGCGACAGTCTTCCTGGGATCAAAATGGATTCAACTTTACAGCGGGATCCACATATACTCGTACATGATCTAGCCGGACGACTTAGTTCTGCTGCATTTGCAGTTTGTAAGATAAGACGGTTAACAGACGTAGCTACTGCACGGCTAGTTTATTTCGCGTACTTCACAGTATTATGTCGTATGGTGTATTGCTGTTGGGAGCTGCTGCTGAGATAGAGACAATCTTTATCTTATAAAAGCGTGCAATTCGAGCCATAGGTATATGAAATGGATCCTAGGGAATCTCTAAGGGATCTTTTTAAGGAAATTGATATATTAATTTTACCGAGTCTGTATATATTTGAAAATATTATGTATGTCCGGAAATAAATGAGTAAAGAAGGCACTAATAGATCACCTGTGACCTACGTAATTTAAACACATTTTGTAATTATTGTATTACATTGTTAAAAGACGTTTAAAAGAATGGCCCCGAGTTTCTTGCCCGTTCTTCTCTATAATTTTTTTTGCAGAACGTGGCAGTACTATGTTTCATATTTCATATTAAAATTTGTAATTGACCTTCATAAGAGCGTCGTAGACGCCTAAATTGAATAAATTATTTTGAATTTGAATTTGAATTTGAGCATTTATCAGTTTTCACATTAAGGCTAAGTTTGAATTAAATATAATCTTTAAATAGGTCACGGGTGTGTCAGCTATTACTGACAGTTGATAGTGTATTTTTCAGTGTGGGTTTCATATACGAGTATATCCTACAAATGACTTTAAATAGATTCTAGTACTGGACCTTGCGTGTGATACATGTTGAATTTCTCAGTTTTGATTTCATAATTAGGCAAAAAATTACTTAAATACAGGTATTAGGTGTCAAAGTGACCGTTGATGTCGCATTTATCAATTTTGATCTTATATTTAGAATACAAAAGACTTCTTAAAGAGGTCTTGGGTGTGGCAGCTGTCAAAGTAACAGATGATGTATTTTTCAATTTTATTTCATATGTCAGCTTTATTTAATTTAAAAATAACTACCGATCGGTCTCAGGTTTGACAGCGGTCAAAATGACATTCCCTGTACGTCTGGTAATTACGATAACCATCCGCAAATCGAAAGACTAGTCGTTCAACGTTTTTTTTTGTTTAATTAGTCTGTAGGTCCTTTTTAGGTAATTGTGTGCGGTTTTATAATAAAATTCCCGAACATATTACAATGCTCACAGAAGGAAAATTCAAATTACACGTGAAAAACATTTTGATTAAGAAATCCTACTACACAGTTTGTGATTACTTAAACGACAAAAATGCTTGGAAAATTCCACCTCTGCCAAGCCATCACCTGTCTCCTACGTAATTTAAACAAATATTGTAATAATTGTATTACATTGTTTATAACAAATTGTAAACAGACGTTTAAAAGAATGGCCCCGAGTTTCTTGTCCGTTCTTCTCGCAGTGGCTCTATAATTTTTTTTGCTGAACGTGGCAGTACAATGTAGAATATTTCAATATTAAAGTTTGTAATTGACCTTCATAAGAGCATCGTAGACGCCTAAATTGAATAAATGATTTTGAATTTGAATTTGTAGTTTTCGTTTTTCACGTTCAAATTTAAATTCATTTATTGCAAATGGTTCCAGTTTAAAGTTCTTAAAGATAAAATTTACCAAATATATATAATCTATATCATAAAGAGCTGTAAACATGTTCAAAAAATAGCCAAAAAAAATGTAATGAATTTTGATTATATATTTGATTTAATTTCGTAATTATTTTACATAACATTATTAAATAATTATAGTTACATTAACGATATTAAATTTATATAATAAGAAAAATCAGTAAGATAGTCAAATTTATGCTATTAATAGTTAGATGTCATTATTTAATAAATTTAACAAAAACATTCAAATGATACAATGTCACTAATTACATGCAATGTTAATTTATACACTCATTCTCAATGCCAATTTCTGTGCTAAATATATGATAATGTTTATTTAATTTTTTTTTTAATCCCAAACTCTGTATTAACAATTGCTCAGCAACCAGGATTTCTATGTTTGTTTATATTTGGTCTTATTTATTTTTTATATCCTTGGGTAATTTATTATAAAACTTTATTGCCATAATATAAGCGTTATTTTTAGACAATTGTAATCTTTACCATGAAAGATAAATAAAGTCTGTTTCTATATCTGGTTCGTTTTTGTAACATATCAGAATACTGGTCAAAAAGCTATGCCACATATATAGCGTTATCCTGAACAAATTGATAAACTTGCATGATGTACATGCAAGGTAATGGAAGGTTATTGTATTCTTTGAAAATAGGCATTGCCAGCTGTTACAATAACAATCTGGGCGATTTATCAAGTCAAGGACAGCTGTCCTTGAAGGCCAGTAATACAAGGTTAGCCTGAACAATATCTTCGACCACACCATCACTTACCATCAGGTAAGACAGTGGTCAATGGCTAGCCTATAAACTATAATCTACAGTAATACTAGTGGCACGCCCCGGCCTCGCACGGGTAATTACGACTATAAATTGAGGTTTAAGCTAGGATATCTCTCAATTTGTATCAAATTTCACACGGTGAGCAAATCCAATTTAAAATTGGTTCAGTAATTTAGGAGTCCATCCCGGAAAAACAACGTGACACGTAATTTTTATATAAAGATGTGCACGTCTACGTAAACGGACACGGTGGGTTCTGGCCTAAAGGTTCACTTTAAGAAACACGCAAAGATTTTGGACTCTAATAATTTTCAGATTTCGCTAGTAAAATTTCAACCAATACATCTACATGCACATACAGCAAATACACATTTACACGGATAGTTTTTTCAGTCATTTATAAATGCTGTTAAAGTTTCTGGTTGGAGCAGAACCTATTTGCAATCTTGACATGGATGACAACTTGATCGAAAATTCAGTGAAGCATGATGCTGCAAGCTATCTAGCTACAAGGCACATCCGAGCGGCAACTATTCCGTATACAATACATGTCTGGTGTGGCGGAAAGTAAGGAACGCTTAAAATCATGTCATCAGTCCTTGTTTTCTATCACATTAATAAAATATACAAAAAGTAAAATAACGTCTTATACTTAAAAAGCCCAATTAATTTGCTGAAATGAGGCTCATTTAAAGGGTGAGATCATAATATGAATTTAATACTTTTTCAGAGAAGCCAGCATTAAAAGTGTAATATTTTTTCGGTTATTTTAATGAAACGCGTGTAAAATTTTCATATTTCTGTTTAATACAAAAGTTCCATGTTATTTTGTTAAAGACTACAAACAAAAACAGAAAATTTATTAATATCAAGCTTTTCCATTTAACATCAATCGGAAGTACAACTTGGCCCTTATTAATAACGGAAGTTTGTCCAAAACTGAATGTAACTGGAAATTTGGAACAATGTAATAGCATTTTTTTTATTTATGTCTGATAGATCCACTCTCTCACTTCATGGTAAGTGATGATCTGATCAAAGATGTTGTGCAGGTAAACCTAAGATTACTGACTCCTGAAGACATATGATGGAACACAACTTTAGGTGCTTGTCGAAAGATTTCCTTCGTAGCTAACCAGGAGTGCATTCGCGAAAACCCTACTGCTACAACGATTGCCATCTTAAGACAAAAACCAAGACCGGCATCTTAATGTGCCCTCCGAAGCACGGAAGCGCTCAGTAGTACCACTAGCAGTCACCCATCCAAGTCATGACCACAGCGGACATTGCTACGAGCTCGTCGATGTTTTTAAACAAATGGGGATTAAGCAGTTTTAGATTAAAGGAAGAGAAAAGTCCATTTAATGACAGTTACGATTACTATCATGTGGAAATCCATGGTTCATATCCAGGTTCCGATTCAAGCAATAGGCGTTAATTATGAATAATTACTTGATTATAATTATAAGAAAGTGCTGCTTTACGACACGCACGACAAGAATAGGGAGAGTGGGTGAAATTCTAGCCCGGTATCCTGTGACGAATTCATCCTCTTTCATAACATCATCACCTCATTTCATAATTATTTTTTATACTTCTATTCTGCATTCAAATTCAAAACCTGCGCCACAACTCGCACTTGCCTAATTTGACATATTCCTAGCTAAGTTTTCACTGCGAACTGTAGGTACTCATTGCCTACCTATTTTATATGTACCTACTATTTACTTAAAATAAAAAGAATGTGAAGTTTAGCCTGTTTAGTTAGGCCGATTGCCCTTGGGAACCCACACACTTGCAACCCCGCGGGACAGTAACATCGAAAAAGTTGCAGTTGAAGCGCTCGTAGCGAAGTTTGCTTAGCCATTCTGAACTGATCAGCAAAGCTAAGCAACGTCCGCCGCGGTCATGCGTTGGATGGGTGACCGATGGTGACATTACTACTGAGCGCTTCCGTGCTTCGGAGGGCACGTTAAGCCGTCGGTCCCGGTTGTCGTCTTAGGATGGCAGTCGTTAAAGCATGGCGGTAGGCATTTTGCGAATGCCCGCCTGGCTAGCTACCACCCTCAAGTAGAATACTCAATCTGTCGCCAAGCACCTAACAGTGTGTTCCGGCAGCTGTCCTTGAGAGCCAGTAATTCTAGGTTAGTTCTTACAACATCTTCAATCACATCATTACTAACCATCAGGTGAGATAGTGGTCAAAGGCTAACCTATAAGGCATAAAAAAAAACAGTTGCCATTAGAGATGCATTGTATCATACAAGTATAATATTCCTCTATCCTACTTCCAACAAAAACCACTTCACACTGAAATTCAATGTACAAAAGATTGTAGGTGTGTACAATTAGTATAAGTGCAAAAAAATTGCTACTATATAAAATACTTAACTAAAGATATAAAATACTATTTTCTCTTTTCTGTGGCTACTATTTCACTTTGAACTAGTTTCACGGGACCACGATACAACACTTTTACACAGACAAACCTGCGGGAAGCAAGTTTCGAAAGTTTATGTATGTGTGTGTTACCAACCACACACCTCCGAAACGTCAACAACGTAAGAAGGTAGGTACATATTTTATCGAATTATTATTTTTTAAACTGTTTTTTTTTTCATCGTTTCTAAAGGAGCGCGTTAAATAAACTCCCACGAGGGCCAAAATCAGCTGAATGGAGTAAAAACTAATGGGATTAGATGTAATGATCACCATAAAATGCTTTGATACCCTTAGTTCTTTTATCAAAAATTGTAATCGAACACCAAATGTAGTAAATTATCACTAAAGTCATATTTAGGTGCGACGACGAGCAAAGCAAGGAGTAGCTTTAGGTTACTTGTGAGCACAACAAGAGCCAGAAGAAATATAACAATAAAATATTCTTTTAATTTTTGGGATCATTTGGAAATCATTTACTACTTTTGGGTTAACAATGATATATTTGGAGTCAGTTTGCTTAAATAGGATAGCGAGATGTTAAAACTTTGGTTGTAAATTTTCATTAATTTTTTTTGATCATTTATGTACTTTTTTTGTCTTTTATGTTACTATATCTGGTGGTAAGTTAAACATAAACCGTAACTAATCAAACTAGTTATTGCGCCTTCCCTTATGGTGGATAACAGCTTTGTTTTTGCTAAGTCTACGTCAAGGTGTAGTAATGAAAGGTGTGACAAACTGGTGTGATTATTTGAAAACCCTTCTTTTTTAAACGCTTCCCAATTTCTTGAAACTAATTTTTAAGGATCCAGTATTTAATAACTTAATCCCTCTAAATTGATAACTTATTTTATACAATAGAAATCTATTGTATAGTGTGAATATTCCCAGCGTACCCTCAAGGGTTTAAATATGTACTAGTGATTGTAGTAAGGTTATTAACCGTTTATAGAACGGTGAACAATTAACAAAAGGCAGAATTAAATTAATTTAAGAGGTACTAAAGCCGTAGTCAAATTGTAAATGGTCTTTTATATAAAGATTCCTATTGTAATCGTTGTATTAGCATTGTATACATCTTTAAGAGCTTCTTCACACGTACCACAACCACACCACGTCGCAACGACAAAATGCTGTCAAGCAGTGGTTACGTGTGAATAGTGTCGCTGCAGCTTTTTGAAGTTGCGTTGTGGTACCGACAAAATGTCGATGTGGTTGCGTTGTCGCCAGTACGTAGTTGTGATGCGGTTACGTGGTGTGCAGGACTGACAGGACAGGTACAGTTTTGACTCCGGTTTTCATAGCGGAAACACGTGTTGACTGACCAAACTCATGGAATTCGAAGAGGAAACTTTGTTATTATTCTCGTCGACGCAACGTTGTGTTTGCGATGTGGCCGGCCACTAGTTCACAGTGTTGCTGGTGGTTGCGTTGTGGTCGCGATCTGGTCGGTATCACACACACGGTCGATAACGACTGCAAAATGTGGTTCGTGTAAATAGTCCTATTAATTTTCAATATGAAATATACGCCCGGCCACGTGGTGTGGTTGTGGTAGTGGTGTGTCTGTGGTACGTGTGAGTTAACCCTCGAGTATAAAATCAAAACATCCATCAATAACAAAAACGACAAACTTTTCTTTGTTTAAGCCTGCACCGAGGCAGCAATGCGTAATTGTGTTTCGTTTGCTCCCTTGCTGTATCTTTACTTCTAAATTTTGAGTTATGTAATTAATATATATAAGATTTAAGGATTCATTCTATAATCCTTAAATCATACACTTTGGAAACACGATTACTTAAAATTTTCTCGATGGGAAATAAATCCAAAGTTACATCTAAAAAACGAAATAAACCCTTAGTATGGCGTTAATACTAAAAGGAAAGTCATCCGTATTTGAAAAATAAAAAAAACAATATGTTTTCTATAACGTATACACATTACATTTTTCAAATAGATATTTTTTTTACTATACGAAGAAAATACTCAAATTCACGCATGTTCCGCCCATTTTAGTCAGAGCCGCGATGCTTTGTCTCTATCCGCTTTAGTAATTCTACGGACGTCGGACTGGGACGGATGCTGTGAAACCATGCGTGCCTTACTTACGCACACATACGCGGTGCGCCTAAAATGCTCGGTGCGCCCTTAAGACCAAATATGCTCCAAATTAGACGATTCTTTCTCACGAATATTGAAAATTAGACCCTTAAACACGGTTGATTAAAGATTTTTATTGATAATAACAATTCATAAAGTACTTTATCTGACTGTGGGCATAGAACATATAATAATACTAAGCTGTGGGCCCCTAAATACGATTTGAAGCGCTCGTAGCGAAGTCTGCTTAGCCGTTCTTAATCGATCAGCTAAGTTAAGCAACGTCCGCCGCGGTCAGGAGTTGGTTGGGTGACCGCTAGTGACATTACTACTGAGCGCTTCCGTGCTTCGGAGGGCACGTTAAGCCGTCGGTACTGATTGTTGTTTTAGGATGGCAGTCGTTACAGCATGGTGGTAGGGCATTTTGCGAATGCCCGCCTGGCTAGCTCCCGCCCTCAAGTAGGTTACTGAATCTGTCACCAAGCACCTAACGGTGTGTTCCGGCAGCTGTCCTTGAGAGCCAGTAATTCTAGGTTAGCCTGAACAAAACAACATTTTCGACCTCATCATCACTTACCATCAGGTGAGATATTGGTCAAAGGCTAACCTATAAGGCATAAAAAAGCAGTTGCAATTACTAATGCATTGCATCATACAAGTGTAATATTCCTCTATCTTCTTCCTACTAAACCCACTTCAATATACAAAAGTTTGTGTGTGGGTGAAGATGTGTATACAATTAGGATAAGTGCAAAAAATTGCTACTATCATAGATATAAAAAATACTATTTTCTCTTTTCTGTGTTTTGTCCATTTCACTATGAACTAGTTTCACGGGACCACGGTGATACAAATGTTAAACTTTCCTTAAAAAAACACCCATTTAGACGTTCCCGTCTATGGAATGAATCAACTTTTTTCAGTTTCTACCAAACATATTTTTACCAAAAAAAAATGTGTGTAAAACCATAAAACATTCACATACTTCTGTGGAATAAGTTTTTTGAAAAAGCATAATATTATTTATAGAAAATTTTTTAACAAAAAAAGGAACCGACTTCAACACCCATAAGTGTGAAATAACTTGTTGAAGTCGGTACCATGATGGTACAAAAGTACCTATTATCGCAATATTGTGCGCATGGTACCGACTTCGACAAGTTATTTCACACTTTTGGGTGTTGAAGTCGGTTCCATTTTTTGTTAAAAATTTTTTTTCAATCTTTTTAGTGTAACTCTTTTTTTTTTTTTTTATTGCTGATAGGCTAGCCTTTGACCACAATCTCACCTGATGGTAAGTAACGATGTGGTCGAAGGTGTTAACAGGCTTAACCTATAATTACTGGCTCTCAAGGACAGCTGCCGGAACACACCGTTAGGTGCTTGGCGACAGATTTTTCACTTGAGGGTGGTCGCTAGCCAGGCGGGCATTCGCAAAATTGCCCTTCCACCATGCGGTGAAGCTCAAGCCCGCGGCGGGATTCGAACCATGGACCTGCTGCGCGGCAGTCCATAGCCAAAGCCACTGAGCTATCACTGCCTCAAAAACGGCTTGACCGATTTTTATGAAATTTAAAATGGGACCAAACGACAAGTATCAGCTTTCAAACAAAAAAAGAATTTTCAAAATCGGTTCGCCCAGTCAAGAGATCTGAGGTAACAAACACACATAAAAAAAAAAAATACAGTCGTATTGAGAACCTCCTCCTTTTTTGGAAGTCGGTTAAAAATAAAGTGAAAAAAATATTGAGAATATTTGTGGGCGATATAGAAGATTATATGAAGAAAGATTGTTTGTTATGTGTAAAAATAATAAATTGTAATTATGTTATAACTAGTAAACATGGGAAATAAAGACAATAAGAAGAAAAAAAAACTTTCCCGGAAATACAAGAGAAAAAAAATTTATCGAAGTAGAAAGTCTCTCCCTCACGGTGTATTCCAGCAGCTTTCCTTGAGAGCCTGTAATTCTAGGTTAGCCTGAACAACATCTTCGACACATCAACACCTGCCATCACCCTATTAGCACCTATCATAAACTTACAACGATTGTACTTTGTAGTAAACGACTAACGTATCAGGCAATAAAAAAAAAACCAACTTGAAGCAGAATATGGAAGTACCTACCTACCTATTGCTGTTTTTAATTCGTTGTCTTCGCCGTTGGTTAGGTTAGCTACTTACTTTTAACAAGTGTTCACCTACTAACTGTTGCCTATCTACCTACCTACATAATTAGCTGTAAGGGTATTATTACAATAAATTATTGAAATAAGACGAGTAAAATATAATCGGTTATGATGTACTTCTATATATGTGTTTTACTATCAAATATATGGATATTAAGTTTATGAGCTTCGTTATGAGTTACAAGCCTAAATTTTGTTATTTTGTGAGGGTAAAGATGAATATTGGATAAAATTGTTAAAATACTGGATGGTTTGTCATACGGTATTTAACGAATGCTCATCTGGCCTGCTACCACCTTCAAGTAAAAATATTTTTTTAAGGACTTCGTGACAACGAAGTCTTTAATGACATGTCATTGACAATAACAAAAATGACATAATAATCTATGATGAGATCAATTAAACTTAAATTAAAAAAAATATAGTATATAAAAGAAACTGTTTAATTTGACTTGCAAAAGCCACAGATCCAAGTATCAAATTGGACCAGCACAATCAAATTGAGCCCAGAGCCCACATTTTATGCACTTAATCCAGCTTTCTCCACTATTATCTGTGGAAAAGAGTATTTGACAGAATACTATTGCATTGTGGTAAGGCATTTTGCGAATGCCCTCAAGTAGAAAATTTGTCGCCAAGCACCTAACGGTGTGTTTTGGCAGTAGTCCTTGAGTGCCAAAGGGTATTAAAATACCGTTCCACCATGCGACGAAGCTCAAACTGTCGTCGGCTGTAGGGATCAAACATCACTGTCATAATGTCAATTCTAAATCATTTATTCAATTTAGGCGTCTATGTTGCTCTTATGAAGGTCAATTACAAATTTGATTACTGAAATATTCTACATAGTACTGCCACGTTCAGCAAAAAAATGTATAGAGCCACTTCGAGAAGAACAGGCAAGAAACTCGGGGCCATTCCCCTGTGGATGTGATACCTGTATTTTGATAATATATCATTATGTATGCGCACGTATGCCACAGCAATGTATGTTATTTTTATATATAAAATTAACATACAATAAAAGTACAGGTATTAAATGATGTCATTAAATTATGAACCGTATACTTAATAATTTCATAAGAATAAGGGGTGAGTATTTTTCATTCATATATATAAAAATAACTTTAACGTGAGGTGGCGAGCTAGATATACAACTAGTATATGAAACAAAAGGATGATTTAGCTACTTTTTTTAGATCTTAGAAGAGACTTAGTTGTCTAAGATCTTATATTAATGTCACAAAAACCCTTCTCCAATAATTTTGCTCATGTAAGTTACGTACAATTTCAATTTATATTAGTCATCTTCCAGCATAATTTCATGTCAAACATTTGAAAGTTATTGTCGAACAAACTTTATATTGTACTCGTACGTAGTTGATTCCATCTTGTTTCGTAGTCTTTACTTTGCTTAGTCATAACAATAAAATTAATATAGGTTCATAATAAATTAAACTTTACAAGTTCTTTTGTTGGTATTTACCATTATTACTCCAGTATTATTCTGTTAGACTGATTAACAATTGGCTAAGAGGGACTCAAACATGACTTTCTTTTCAGAGACATCTACCTTATAGAATTTTAAACATTCTCGTTCAGTTTTCCTATAGTTTATAGGCTAGCCTTTGACCACATTCTCACCTTACGGTAAGTGATGATGTGGTCGAAGATGTTGTTCAGGCTAACCTAGAATTTCTGGCTTAAAAATTTGCTACTCTCAGCTCTCAAAAACAGGTGCTTGGCGGCAAATTTTCAACTTGAGGTTGGTAGCTAGCCAGGCCGGCATTCGCAAAATACCCTACCACCATGCAAATGCTTACTTATAAAAATAATTCATGGTTGTGCATAACTCGTGCATGTGGTGTCAAGAGCAATGCCCATTGTAGAGTATAATTTTCTCTTTGTTGGAGCAGTGATGGCTCAGTGGCTTTGGCTATGGACTGCCGCGCAGCAGGTCCATAGTTCGAATCCCGCCGCGGACTTGAGCTTCATCGCATGGTGGAAGGGCATTTTTGCGAATGCCCGCCTGGCTAGCGACCACCCTCATGTTGAAAATCTGTCGTCAAGCACCTAACGGTGTGTTCCGGCAGCTGTCCTTGAGAGCCAGTAATTCTAGGTTAAGCCTGTTAACACCTTCGACCACATCATCACTTACCATCACGTGAGATTGTGGTCAAAGGCATACCTATCAATAATAAAAAAAAAAAAAAAAAAAAAACGCAAATACAAAACGACTTGCTAAAGTAACTATTCAATAACTAAGACAATTAAGTTCCCATCAGTACATCAAAATGGAGACCCGACGTCAAATTTCATAAGTTAGTGGAAAATTTACATAATATTGTAGCTTAACTTTATTATTACTTTCGTAACTGGCATTTAAGTGTCATTGACGGAGGTAATTAAATGAAGAGTTTCGCTTCATATAAACACCAGCCTTTATTATAAAACCGTCGTCGTTATACCTGATGAAACTATGTTGCTACTTAGATAGTCTTTATTCCAAATTTTGTTTGTTTTCTGTAAATAATGTTACTGGCAATATTGTTATGGTTTTTTTTGAGGTGGGGAAGTGCCATCGCACTTCCCTTCCACTACGCGGTTGGTGGAAGCTGGTGTGTGGGACATGAAGTCATTAAAACGCCACCGTGAGCAGTCCTCCGCTGAGGTTGGGAAAAATGGGGTCTAGTCAACATTCACCATTTGCTCTGGCGGTAAGCACGGCCTTAGCTGGGCCTCTACGGCTGTGAAGGGATGACCAAGCTCACCAAGGCCGTGTAAGGTAGTGGAGAATCCACCAAATCTCCACCAGTGACCCCACTACGGAGAAGGCAGGAGGCGGGCGAATTGCCACCTCCTCGCACCCGTTCGTCGTCGCCGGAGCGAGCAGTCAATGATGCTAAACAGGCAAACTGGCTCCCAAAGACATCTGTCGAAATACTATACTTTTTAATAGTTATATTAAACATCATATTAAGTTTCTAAATGATCAATAATTCGAATATTAAATAAAATTAAATACAGTTCATTTGGACACAATTTTAGTATATCCACTTGACGATATTTATTATATTATACAAAATTAATTTCAAACAAATTAAATGTGCCCACCTATAATTAATTGGAATCTGTAAAAGTAACGACATGGACATATACGATATTGTTAAATATGTACAGTATTGTTTCAGTAAATGTCTTCACATAACTATATTTTGCACACATTTTTCACTCTGTATCAACTTTTGTGATTGTGGATCTTCATAGTACCAAAGCAAGACCAAAATCAACGCTGCAATTATCGCTGCTTACCAGCAAGCCTTGAAAATTCAGTGCCGCACTTTTTCTTGTCAAATAATCGTTGAGATTGCATAGAGAGGAGACATAGCCTTACACAAGTTTTAGTTTTGTTAAGAATATAGAGTATATTATAACCATAAACTATGAACAAGCGCGCCTTTTCACTTCGATCTTGACACTTTGGCACTTAATAGACAACAGAAAAAGCTAACACGATGAAAACGCCTCATAGAGGCGATCTTGTACTGAAAGCGTAGTATTTATTATATGTTCTATGCTGACAACTCAATTATATCCCTTTAATGATATCCAATAACTGTCACGTCATATCCCATAAAGAGATCCAAGATTCATCATCTCAGTAGACTGTAAATTAGAAAAACTTTATCTCGTCGTAATATGCTCCGAATGGAACTGCTGAGTGATTCAATAACTTTTTACGACTAAAAAGATTGTTGCATCATAGATAACTTTTTAAGGGGCTGACTGACACAAAATTTATATAATAATTCTGTATCGTCAGAGTCTTTATTATATATGAAATATATAGGTAATGCCAATATTCAGTCACCATATTAATTTATCTTGAACAGATAAATTAATATGGTGACTGGTAATTATAACAGTAAATTTTGGTTTTTGCAGTCAAGGCAAAATCATTGTTTAAGTTTTGGTGTCTACGATGCTTTTACGAACATCAATTATATTTTTATGTAATAAATGATTCTAGTTTATTCTCAAGATGAGAAGCGCATAGGAAGAACTGACAATAAACACAGAGCCAAAGGTTCAAATTTTTTATAATTTTATGATCTGTAACGACTAAAATTTACAGTTTTATTTTTAACTGATCACACATATGACATTTTGCCCTCTAAATTATATCAGAGTAGGTATATTGACTTTTAGGAACAGGAAATTTCTCTCTGTGTGAACTGTAATAAATTTTATCAGTATATCACCTGAGGTTCAATAACAAAGGTCGACGTTTGATTGATTGCAGGGTAGCTCAACTGTTTTCATTTACTGTACCTACTTACCTTCCTGGTTTCTGTAGTATTGTAATTTGTTTCAGATGGCGGAATGCACATCGTGCGTTATTTTACTTTTATTTTGTTCATACAATGTTCAGGAACATCGGTCTCTTTTGGTTTTGGAACAATTACCTACTAACAATATCCACTTTTCAAATTGAAATAACTTTTAATCACTAGGGATTAAATGGCTACTTGTAACTGGTCCTAACCAGGTATTTCACAATGGACTCATCTATCCTAAGTTCTTAAATTTGCCTGGATAACCATTTTACTAGAATAACCCTTATATTTTTTTATTACCGGATAAGCGAAAACGAACATTTTTACCTATTTTTACCCAGGATGACGGTCGGAACGCAATGGAGGTGGTATAAAGTGGAATATTAGATATATCGTAACAGTTTTTACTTTTGACTTGAATATTTCTCAAACGATATGACCTACAATCTACTTTGATTGAATATGCATACCAAAGACTAATATTAGGTACTTACAAACTTTGAATTTGTACTTGAATTTAGTTAGATTAGTGTATTTAAAAAAAAATAGATCTTGCCTTAATCCAAACTTTGGAAGTAGATTAAGACAAGATTTGAGAGTGAGAAAGAAAGGTCATTGAAACAATATAAGGCAGAAGCTTCAAGAATAGCAAAAATGTCGCGTTTGACCTGCAGTCAGCCATTGCATTTTTCGCTTACGGTTATTGATAAGAATCCACTTTTCATCACAGGTCACAATTCGATCCAACATTCTTTCATTTCTGTATCGATTCAACAAGACAACACAAGTTTCAACACGCATTTCTTTCTGCTGATCAGTCAAATCGCAAATGAGTCTATATTGTTGATAAGGTAACGTTAAACCATGCCGTTAATTCCTGGGTAATTTAGCAATGATCGGCTTCCAGCATCTCTTTCAATTCATTGTTATTCACCTGTGTGGGCATTCTTCCACGTGGTTCATTCTTCAAATCAAAGCTTCCATCACGAAAACGTTTAAACCAAAAACGCACGGTGCGTCCCCTCTCCAAACACAACATTGATATTACTGTTTCTGCCGCGTTCCGCGTCGGAACTCGTATTCAAAAATCACTCAAATTTTCGAAGTATCCATCTTTCTTGTCTAAGCTTAACAAAAATAACACCTGAAAGTCGATAAGCAAATGTTGCACATATATAAAAGAAGAACCTCATAGGTAACATGTGAAAAAATTTCACTCAAAAATCTCAAATTACAATAAAACGGCAATTTCTTACTTTAACCCCTTTTATTTTGACTACCTATGATCATAAAGTCAGTTTCCACAAGAGGAACCTAACGTTGTATAAATGTTTTTGTTAAGGACCACCACCGGTACGATTTAGCCAACTGGTCAAATCGGGTCGGTTAAATCGTACCCTAAGGCATTTTAATTGTACCACAGAAGGTTAAACCGTACCATTTAATTAAAAGCTGATTAATTTTAGTAAGTAAGGCTTAGGGGGCGCTGCAGCATCCATAACAGTTGGTGTTTTGTAAAATGTTAAGTTTATTCTAATGCACGTTAAGCCGTCAGTCCCGGTTGTTATCTTACGACGGCAGTCGTTACAGCATGGTGGTAGGGCATTTTGCGAATGCCCGCCTGGCTAGCTATCACCCTCAAGTAGTCACCAAGCACCTAAAGATGTGTTCAGGCAGCTGGCCTTGAGAGCCAGTATTTCTAGGCTAGCCTAAACAATATCTTCGACCACATCATAACTTACCATCAGGTGAGATAGAAGTCAAAGGCTATCCTATCAGCTATGAAAAAAGTTCATTTATTTCCAAACCAGATGGACTGATGACGAACCAGATCGACTCAAAACGAACACTTGAATGGATCGATATCACAGATTTTAAAGTGACAGTTTAGATTCAAGAACTTTTGACCAATTATTGGATTGGATGACTACCATTCTACATGGAGGTCCTTCATTACGTCAAATCACTATCCTCATAGCAGCTGTTTTCTGTGATTGTGACGTTACACGCACGGCGCTCATCAGTTGCATTTCATTACAAAATTGAGACATAATTACAGTTGTGGAGTCTCATGTATCCTGTAATTTCTTTCTGGCTCTGAAGGACTACTGTCAGAACATTCAACAAGTGCTTGTCGACAGATTTTCTACTTGAGGGTGGTAAGTATAGCTAGCCAGGCTAGCATTCGCAAGATGCCCTTTCATCATGCGGTGAAGAATCTCAAGCGGGCGGTGGGAATGGAACCATGGAACTGCGGCGCGCTCGGCTACCATATTTTTCTTCTTTCACTAGGCCGCGACCATCGTCCACATTCAAGGGTTAGTAGATAGAAAGCAACGTTGCCATCATACGAATTGAATATCAACAGGTATTCTAAAAAAAAACCAAACGTCGTACCACACGAATAAATAACCATACAGTAAGAAAGCTTCCAAAGTCCATTACGTTTTTTCATAGGGCTGTCACTCAATTATTGAAAATGAAAATAAAAAAAGGGCAACTGCGAGTTAAGTTTCAAGCAAACAGCTGGTCTGACTTATGGACAGACTTGAGAGATGTCGAAGTGACAGGTCATGACGTAATATTCGATTTTATTTTTATATTTGGATACCAAATATCCTAAAAACTACTAGGACATATGTCTTATACGTGACAGGTATTAAATTGAAACTTTTTGTCATATATCTCGATTTTGAATTAATAATTTGATTGCAAATAATCCAAAAAATACTGGGAATAAAGATGACATATAAACTGAAAAATTTGACATCTGTCATATCTAAGCGTGAGCGTAAATGAGTAGTTTTTTGAAATAACGGGTCGGCATAAAAAATAGTAAAGTCTCTCTATTTCCGGTGTACTGCTTTTCTCTATGGTAATGTAATTCAATATTACTTCTTCAATTAGCCACCTTGACACGTTCATGTCCCTTTCCTCCTTGATGGCCAAGCAATGAGTGTACAGTGAAACATTAACATTATGCGGTCTGTTCCGGCAGCTGTCCTTTAGAGCCAGTAATTCTAGGTTAAGCCTGTTAACACCGACCACATCATCACTTACCATCAGGTGAGATTGGGGTCAAAGGCTTACCTAACAGCAATAAAAAAAATATACTTATCCTTAATCGGAAATACGATTATATAGTCAAAGTCATAACTTACATATAATTATTTTAATACGAATGTAGATTATATTAAATGTACTATTAGCAGTATTCACAGGATAGGCAGCACTTGGGTTATTACGTTCTCCCAATTATTTCCTATTGCGGCCTGAGTGAGAATCACAATACGGTTATAGGAAATCACTATAAAAATCATTTAGTATGGAAGTTCAAATCGTGGCTTAACATGAACAAATATGTTTTAAAGGTGATTCAATAAATCATGAAGGGTTCGAAGGGGCTAATGTTCGTTCGTATGAAACATTTCACATCGGGCAATGTAGATACATTGGCGGACCATTTCTGTAACGACGCCATTTGGGTTTGATTTACCAGCAATCCCAGTGAGGATACCACACGATTTTCACATAAATTTTTAAGGTTCCTTAACAGAAAACGAAACTTTATTACTAAGCATACATTGTGAACAAACGTGTTCGTCCACCCGTCCTTCCATCTGCCAGTAGGACTGTATCTTTTGTTAAGCACTTGACATTTGGGGTGATTAACTAATAAAAAAAAAGAAAAAAATTATTTCAACAATAAACAGGTACGCATTAGGGATGCCTCAAATACTACTCTTTAAATGGGACCACATAACAATCACCAGCTTACGGATACAAAAAAAAAACATCAAAATAGCCCTTGAAAAGTTATGAGGTAACACAAAAAAAATACAGTCAAATTGAGAACCTGCTCATATTTTTAAAGTCCGTAAAAAAATGTTTCTCCACAATACATGTAACGTGTTTTTAAACGTTATTTAGATAAAAAGAAAATAATTATTTTCATGTATAATTTATTTTTGCTACTAGAAACTTTACAAACAAGCTGTTTGTTTGTTTAGGGAGGACATAGATGCTGGCTACCGCCTGTGCGGTCGTCCAGCTCCACCGGGTTTTGGGCGAGGGCCTGGCCCTACAATAGCCCGGGAGGGAGAAGTGCCGAAGGCACTTCTCCCGAGACGGGCGTAGAAGGCGAAAAGCGCTTTCTACCTCCGTCTCCTGCGGACGCCGAAAACGTACCGCTACTATAGGAGGGGTTGACAGCGAGCTCAAGGGCACCACTGTGGTTCGGACCTCGGCTTGTCTCGCTGTCGAGAGACATGGGGGGGATCGGAGCAAAATGCCTCTGTGCAACTGCAGTGTTGCACAATTGGGCCCTACTGAATAATACTCTTTGACTATTTGGAGAGCAATTTATCGTGACCTTGTTTTTGCCTCGAGCTCGCCGGCGAGCTCGGTGTTTGATTGTGTGACCTCTGATTACCTCACACCTGGGGATTTTACCTCGACGACTTGCGGATAACGCTAAAGCTGCCAACGTAATGGCTGCGATGGGGTCATCCGGGTCGTCTAATACCTGCCGTGGTCGGCGACGGGGGGGTTTGAAAAATGGGATAGAAGAGGCAGTCGAGTAGTTCGATGCCTGGACAACCAATGGGTTCGGGTGGTGGGGCGCTCGATCAAAGTATCGGCGGGCGCAGTCCTTATTGAACTGCGCTAGAGAGGGAAGGTTTAAGTCGCAATGCAACTCGGTGTTCCGGATATACCACGGGGCGCCGGTTGCATTACGAAGAAAACGGTTTTGGATGACTTGAAGTTTATGAAGGTGGGCTTCACTAGCATGACTAAACACTACTGATGCGTAAGTCATGATGGGGCGGATGCAGGCAGTGTAAAGTGTCTTCTTATTACTAAGAGACATTTTACTCTCTTTGCGAAGTAGGGGACCAAGGCGACCCATTATGAAGGCCGCTCTGTTACGGACGGTTGTTATGTGATCGTTAAAGGTGAGATGACGATCAAGGGTGACTCCGAGGTATTTTGTTCTAGGAACCCAGGGAATGGGTTCGTCGAACAAAATAAGCGGTTTCGGGTAAGGGGAGCGTGTCTTCTCAGTAAAGCACATAGCTGTGCTTTTAGCTGGGTTGACCGCGATGCGCCATTTTCGGAACCAGTCACCGATCTCGGTGATGGCCCGTTGCATGACGAAATAGGACTGTCTGTTGATATGCCACCCAGTGGTGTAAATGGCGGTATCATCCGCATATTGGGCTAGGAATACTTTGGGCTGAGAGCGTGGGATGTCACTGGTATACAGTGCAAAGAGAATAGGTGATAGCACGGAGCCCTGAGGGACTCCGGCTCTGACTGGGTGGGGGGAGGAGAGGGTGCCTTCCACGCGATAGCGAAAGCTTCTGGCTTTAAGGAAGTCTTGTAGGATGAGCACAAGACGTTCTGGCACGCCAAATTGGTATAGCTTGTAGATCAAGCCGTTGTGCCAGACTTTGTCAAAAGCTTTCGCTACGTCGAGGAAGACTGCTAGCGTAGTCTGGGGTTTGGGGTACTTATTGAAGCCCTCAATGATGTGCTCCGTGAGGCGGTGCACCTGTTGGACGCATGAGTGTCCGGGTCTGAAGCCAAACTGCTCATCTGGGATAAGGTGGTGTTCCTTAGCATGGGACTGGAGACGGTTTGCAAGTAACCGCTCGTAAAGTTTGCCTAAGGCACTGAGGAGGCTGATGGGGCGGTAACTGGTGGGGTCAGATGAGCTTTTGCCTGGTTTGTGAATGCCAATGACATTTGCACATTTCCAGGTGTCTGGGAATAAGCAGTGGCTCATAGCAGCATTGAAGATGCTGACTAAGAGATGGATGAGAGGAGGAGAGAGGGTTTTAAGAACCCTGTTGGAGATGCCATCGGCACCGGGGGATTTGCGCGGTCGGAGGGCCTTGATCAGTCTCTCCACCTCAGCGTAAGTCGCTAAGGTGATTGGTGGAAGTTCAGAGGTGACCACAGAGCTTTTACGTTCGACTTCAGCATCCACCGAATCGAGGTGAGCTTGGTCAACGTGATCTACGTTAGGGGAACACTGAGCCTCTAGGCTATCAGCTAGGCACTCAGCTTTGTCTTCGTCAAAGAACGCTGGGACTAGTGGGACTGGTCTGTATAAGGGAGGCATGTCGTTATGGTTACTTCCTTTCAAGCCTCGCGCCAAGTCCCAGTAAGCATGGTGGCTTGGCACGAGGTTTGAAAGTTTATCGCCCCATTGTTGATCACGCAACTCAGACATGCGACTTTGAACCATGCGTTCAAAGTGGCGTTTCTTAGTTTTGTTCTCTTTACTGGGGTAAGAGTCGTAATGTCGGGTCACTGCTTTACTCTCCGTCACCAATCGTCTCACATCCGCTGGAATGACAAGGCGCCGGTCGTCCGGCACTATGACCTCCTTTGCGGATGCACCTACTACGGTGGAGAGGTGATTGGTGAACGAATCGATCGCAAGGGTTACGTCATCTTTTGTCAGGATGTCGTCAGGGATCTTGTCTAGGTCCGGTGAACTGATAGCCTTTAGGGCATCGCCTACTTGCTTCCAGTTCACTATCGTCTTAGTGGGGCGGGGGAGGTCAGTCGTTGGGTCGGGACCTAGTCGCAGTATAATGGGTCGGTGGTCAGAGTGAAGCTCGTGAACCACTTCTATGGAGCGTAACCGGAGTGTTACGCCTCTGAATAGTGCCATGTCAAGCAAGTCAGATCGGTGGTCTTCCATATAAGGGTAGTGAGTGGGCTCAGTGGGCGCAATTATGTCAAAGTTAAGTTCTGCGATTAGGTTTTCAAGTGCAATACCTCTGGGATTGTTGACGTTACAATTCCATAGGATGTGCTTACTGTTGAAGTCGCCAATCAGAATGACGGCGCTTCCTAATGAGAATAGGGCTTCTAAGTCAGCTCGGACGATCGGCTTTTTGCAAGCTTGGTAACAGGATGCTATGACTATAGGTTGATGACCAGTCATAGCTAGGAGGCAACAAGATGCTTCCATATTAACAAGAGTCGGGGTAGGTAGGGGAATGCAGTGCAGGGACCTTTTGTAATAGATAAGAGTGCCTCCCCCACGGGAGTTCACTCTATCATCACGTACCGTTCTGTAGTTGGCAAACCTAGGGTTCGCCTTCCCCGGTTTTAGAAAGGTTTCCTGCACGCATATGATATCGATAAGGTGGGTACAACAAAAGTCGTGGACGAGGTCACGTTGTTTGAAGAGGCCGTCAGCGTTAAATGACGCTAACGAAACTGAGTACGGTTTCGTGCGTTCGGTTGTACTACCCATAGTGGTTGTACTGGGGAGGGGCCTGGGGAACGAAGCGCTTAAGGGCGCTAAGTAAATTCGCGTGTTCCAATGTGTATTGGATCACGTCCGCTGGGGATTGAGCGTATTGCATCTTGTGGAATAGCTCTTGTACCTCATTGATGTCAACCGACATAGCCAGATCGCTGACTAGGTTGATTGCCTCTTGAAGAGGGGCAGCCATCAATGGCATAGGTGGAGCTTGTGGCCGGGAAGCGGCGCGGGGAGGCGCGCGAATGGTGTTGGCGACGGGTGCCGGGAGTGCGGGGCGAGCCGGGGCCGGTGCGCGGGCAGGGGCCGCGGCGCGGGCGGGTGCGGGTGCGGGCGCGCGGGCCGGGGCGCGGGCGGTAGCGACGGTCTTAACCATACTGGGTGGTTTAGACCATGCGTTACGGGCTGGGAGCGGCGCGGGTATTACCTGTGAGGCAGGTACTACCGTTAGTTTAGGGCTTACCCGTTGGTAACGGTCGTAAGAGGGACGGGTCGGCCTATGCCTTGCCACCCTGTGGTTCACTCGTGGTGCTTTAGGGCAACCACGGTAATTCGCGGTATGCCCTTGAGCACCGCATAAAACACAGCTGGGTGGGTCCGGTGAATCCCGGGTGCGAGTGCACGCTGCTGTCGCGTGATCGCCTAGGCACTTAACGCACCTAGCGCGAGCGAAGCAGAAACGGGAGGCGTGCCCGTATAGTTGGCAGTTATGGCACTGCGAGGGACTCCCATTTTTGTATGGGGCTTGGACATCGAGTCCTGAGAGGCCACAGACCTTTTTTAAATTAAAAATGGCCTTGCCTTCAGGTGTACGATCTAGTACTACGAGTACTAGATCGTAGGGACTGCGGTCCTTCCCGCTGTACATGCGGTGAACTGCATGTACGGGGAAGTCTTGTGCCTTCAGGTCGGCACATACCGAATCGGTATGTACCTCCTTGGGCACACCGCGGATGACCACTCGGAGGACTTTCTCCTCTTCGAGCGCATAAGTGTGAAAACTTATGCTCTCTTTACGGAGGAGCTTTGTTAGCGCTCTATGGTCGCTAATGGTGGACACTTGAACTTTAATGCCCTGCTGCGTGGAGCGGGCATTAGTGTAGTGGATCCCACGATCCGAAACTAAACGGGACAGCATGTCCCATTTGGTTTTGTCCTGAATGAACAGGGGCGGAGGCGGTTTTTCGCGGCGCGCACTCGCGTCCTGAGGGGACGCGGCAGTGGTGGCCGGAGCGGAGGGAGGAGACGCGGGGCGCGGGGCGGGGGTCGGCTTCTTGCCGGAGGCGGGGGCCTTAGCGGGTGCCTTGGCGGGAGGGGCGGAAGTTGCGCAACTAGCGGCTTTAGGAGCACGCTTGCGTTTTCTGTCTACGACGGTATAGCCGTCGTTATCGGAGTCCGAGTCAGTGCGTAAGGCACGACTCGGATCTACATCCATCTCCGCTTCGGAGTCCGAAGTGGGCTCGACAACGGCGATGGAGGGACGGGTGCTCGCTGGCCTCCCGATCGGTGAGCGCGAGCGAGACCTCTCACGGGGAGGGGCTGCCACCGTGCGTCTGTTGTCAGGGCCCGGAGCGGGCGAAGTCGGGCTGTCCTCTGAGAAGGACCGGGTCAGAGGAGGGACGATGGCCTCCGGAATTGGAGTTCCGGAGGGAGCGATGAGAGTGTCCGTGAGGCGGGCACTCTCTGCATCGTTAAGTGATTGCTGATGATCAGCGTAGAGTTCGGGGTAGCGGAGGGCGAAGGTCTGAAGGACCTCCACCTCACCGTTAGAGGGACGTTGCATCCTGAGGGGAATACTCAGGATGGCCTAACGGGTTCTGTCTCCCTCTCGCAACTCGTGAGCTCACTTGTGTGAGAGGGAGTGAGTACCTATGGTGTGCCCTAGTTGTGTACCCTCTCCGAGCTTTTTTCTCGGCGGAGAGGGGTGCTCCTAAGCGCTACTCCGGGGTTGACTAGGGGTGACCCCAAGGCCAGTAATCCCGGAGCCCAGCTTGCTTCGGCTGACCCGTGAAGCGGGAAAGGCCACGGTGCAAGGTTAAACCAAAACAACAACAGTGGCCGTTGTCACCGTAGGGTGTCACACTGCGACCGCAGCAAATGGCGGATTTGATCGTTCAGACGGGTTTGGCTGACGCTACCCCACGCCTGAACGACGTCGCTTAACAGCACAAAGTGTGTTGTTACGCGACTGTTACTATGTTGTGTCGGGTAGTAAAGTGGTGAAATGCGCACCGAAAAGTGCGGTCAAAACAAGACCACCAGCCCGATATGATGTTGTTCGTCCGAAACAAGGGACTTGGGTAGGTGGTAATGCCTGACGTCTTAGAGCGCCTCTGCGCGACGGCACGGCGAGCTCGTAGCTCGCGTTGCTCGGCGTTCGGCGGCTGCTCAGCTTCTGCACACAAAACAAAAACTTCGTCAGGACTGCGTATTCCAAGGCACTGGTCTGCAACTAGCGTCGGAACGATGACCCGAGTGAGACGGCAATAGTGCGGGGACTATTGCGGTCTCACTGGGTGATACTGGCGGAGCTGTAGACAGGTGTGCACGGCGTGGCGGCACAGGTCGGAATGTACAAACAAGCGTCAAACTAAGTGTGTTTATAGTAAAAAATCTAGCGAACCCTATATCAACAGGTAGATTTGAGCCATTGATAGCCGAGAGGCCTGTGGACTTACGTGCCGGGTCCGTGATTCGATCTCCACAGCAGGCTTGAGCTTCACTGCATGGTGGATGGACAATTTACGGATGCTCGCCTGGCTAGCTTTCACCCTACAGTAGAAAATATGTTGCACCTGGTAGTGCGTTCCACCAGCAGTCATTGAGAGCCAGTAAAACTAGAGTAAACATGAGATGTAGCAATTGTATTTTTCAGGTTGAGTAGCGCAGTGCAGTTCGTCGCGTGTGTCGAAAGGCATCTCTTATAGGCAGAAGGCTAAAATATTTTTTGTTCACAGTCACATTTAAAAGAAACTTACCTGGTTTTGCTGGTTGGGCTCCTCTAAACTGACCTCGAACTCAATGAAAAATATGACTTTTTTACTACATTCTGCGTCGGTTAGTACAGAACCCTTGAAGTACGAGTTCAACATTCTTTTTGACCAATTTTTCCAAACTAAATAAATAAAAACCAAAGTGCCATTTAAATTTGAAATAAATATTTAATATCACATTTGATCAATGGATATTACATTTTTTATTAAATTTATATGTTAGCCTTACAATCGCGGACCCGCATATTTTCTCAGGATGGCAGTCCTTATAACATAGTGATTGGGTATTTTGAAAATGTCCGTCTTGCAAACGTATGAGACGTGTCTACCTAAAACGTTTTCTCTAAGAACTCATAAAATAGAAAGAGGGTAGAATTATATAAAGTACATAAGTACTGTACTGTATTAGCCAGATTGTCCACAACATAAGATTAAAATCTAAATAATAATAATAATAATCTAAAAACAGCAGCAGCCGAATTGTATAGTTCTTCTGTACTGGATATAGTTAATTATACTACCAGTGCTGCTGGCTAGAATTTCAACACCCCATCTCCTGCTGTGGGTGTCGTAAGAGGCGACTAAGGGAAACATACCGGAAAGTTGGCAGCAGCGCCTTCTAAGGAACTTCTATCTTGCACTGCGATCCTCAAATTGCCTGTCAAGCGTGTGTATTATGACAAAACCCCACTTAATGGGAGAGGCTGTGCTCAGTAGTGGACAATCCGGCTGATACGGTACACTACCTTTGTAATTGATATACTTCTATTCTTTTACTATTTTATTAGTTATTACAGAAAACGTTGTAGGTAGGCACGTCTCCTACGTTTGTAGGACGCCCTTCTTAAGCGAGTTAATCTTATAATACTGGTAGATTTGAGCAATTAGCAAAATGTGCTTTGACAAACGGTTAACGTACAAAAAAGGCCACCTAGGAAAACCTAAAATTGAATTAATTGGATTTTTGATCGGAAAATGACATAAGTGTTGCTAAATTGTCACTAGGAATTATAAACTTATAGGTACCCAGTCTATTTGACATAAGATTAACTTGCATTCACGTGATTTTATCGCTGCGTTTCAGAAGCTGGGTGGTAGCCAAAAAACAGAAATGTTATTCTATACAAAACAAGTTTATTGTTTACTTATGATAATAATTATTATAATGCCTGTTCTGTCTCTCATAGGTGTTTATACAGTATCATAATATAGCTGTAGCAACTAAGATTATTTACGGGGTTTCTCCTAAATGTTTACGCACCTAATCTTGGCGGACCTACACAAGGCTTGTATTAAATGCGAGTTCGGAGAACTTCAGATGAAATTTTGTCTCTAAGTAAGCCCGAAAAATATAGCTGATGCCGTTGTCATGCCTTAAGGGACGATCCCCTAATTATGGTCACTTTGAAAGTGAAGTCCTCTTAAGATGATCATTATTTTGATAATATATAAATATATGTATTATGTACGGACATTTTGGCACTAAATCTAAGATGAAGGTTTTTTGTGACTGTTTGATTAATAGTTAAAAATAATCGAAACTGCAGCTGTTTTAAAATGCTTTACTGGATCTCAACCTCCTTTTTGAAAGAATGATGCCCAAGTGGTAATATCTGGACTGGCTTGTCGCAGGTCCATTGTTTAAGGGCATTTTGCGAATGCTCAAGGAGAAAATCTGTCTGGAAGTACCAGGTACCAGAGTTGTAGCAGCCAGGCGGTTATTCAAAAACTACCTTACCCCTATTCTATATCGACTACAATCGTAAGGCAACAACCGGGAACTACTCATTTCTTCATTACCATTAGTAAGAGTAATCTAATGAAAGCAATGCATTATGGTGACATAATGCTAGCACTTATCCATCGGGGTCACATATAGCTAAAATCTCGTGCACGATGCCATATGGTAGTGGACTATATAGTCCGTATGCATATACGTATGCTGTTTTTTTTATTTTTAAATTACAAAATATTATATACAGATTAGTTAATCAAGCAAATGATTCGGTTGTATTCTATAACCTTATCCAGAGGGTTTGCATTTGGGCTGCCTAACGACTTGCAGAGCCCCTAAGTGTGCTTTCTAACCTGTACGACGACGTTCTTTACCATTGGGAGACTGCTATGCGGGCTTTGTTCTTTTTGAATGGAACACAGATATGATCTCCGACAGACACCTCATTTCTCCCTTACTCGGGGTACAAACTGGAGCATTTTATTTGGCGGGGGCGGCAATCAATTTTCTTACATCTGTGAGGATATCTGTGCTTAAGATCATGTAATATACCCTCCGAAGCACGGAAGCGCTCAATAGTAATGTTACTAGTCACCCATCCAAGTCATAACCGCGGCGGTTTATCTGACCGGGTAAGAACGGCTACGCAAACTTCGCTACGAGCGCTGCATAATATGATTATTTTTCTCGGTATTCCCATAAATAATTCAAATTCTATTCATTTCATCTACATTCAATCCTATTCATTTATACGAGTGGGTGTCTTTATAAGTATTCTTTTTAATTCTGTCATCTGATGAGAATATTGGCGTAGAAAGGAGCTTAACTTGAATTGAATTTGAATATAAAATCAAACAAATAAATTTACCTAAGTGTAAGACGGCCCCCATTTGTCAGAGGATTCCGCATTGTAACAGTCCGTAAAAGTCATCAGCTTCAAAACTACATTACATTACAAAATTACAAATTTACGAGGAAAAATTCAAGCGAAATAAAAAGGAAAAAAATTAAAGTCAGGTGAGGGATCCCGCATTATTTTTACACTAATTTTTCCTCTCGTAAATTTGTAATTTTGTTATGTAATAAGCAGAGAATACGTTATTGCTTATTGCAATAATAAAAATATTAAAACTACATTACATATCAGCGTTTTCGAAATAGAGGATATAGTACCTACATGATATACCGAAATTGCAGATTGCCAACTAGTTCAGAAATAGACTCCGTAACCAAACTGCGCTAAAATAGACAGCTTTGACGGCTTTTTTTGTGGATAAAAGATGTACAAATTAAATATTTCCTACTTTACTCAATAATCTCTAGGTACATGTTGAGCCCCCTGATAGATAATCTAATTGAATTTCTACTCCAATTCAACTTTGAGACAATATTTTGAGTAAAATATCAGAATTTCATAGGTATAAGTATAACTCAACTTTAGTAAGTTTTCACTTAGTAGGCGTAAGTGCAACCATTACATAGTATCATATTTTATTTTAAATTACAGCTAAAATCAATAATAATAATCGAAAATAACATATATTTTCCTATATTTCCTCAGCACGTGCTATCATTTCACAATTAAAACATTTCCATCCCTATATTTACTGTATAGAATACTACGGATTTTTCACGCATGTAAATCAGATAAATCTAGCTAAAATCAATTATGAATCAAAACCATACAATATTAATATGAAGCTAAAGCTTCATTTGTCCACTGTGACAATACTGATTACAAATATTGCTCTACTAATTAAGTAAACCGTAAGAAGGTACATATAGTGCGCAACCTAGATAATGGTGCCAAAAGTATTTATGTACTATGACTCTACAAATAGTCTAAAGATATGGCAAAAAAAGTTCATGTACCTACCTAAATATTATTGTTATATATACATATTGAGATATTCCAACATTGTTATTGTATAGATTCCAGATTTGCCTAGGCAGGCATGATAAATAACAGAGTTCTTCTACCTAGACAATCTGTTGGTGAATGTAAAAGTTTCCGCGAGGAGCTAAAATTAAAACTAAGATGACATGTAACTTACATCATGATACAATAATATACTACGCCAGGTATTACACTCCGAGACCGGATGTCAAGTAACCGGGACACAAGCTTGTCAAGCATACCGTCATCACTTCTATCAACGGCTCTCAAACTTTATACTTAATTTGAGGAAATTCGGGGGCAGTAAAATAACAGATAGATTTCACCTTTTTTTAATAAAGAAAATCACGTGAATGAGATTAAATATTATTAATACTGATTTAGATTACACAGATTAGTGATTCTTGAATAAATTATGGTTATCAAGTTCGTACAGAGTAGGAGTGCACGATATATATATCGATATTTCATTATATATCGATATATGGACACGATATATCGCTTCCACCCGATATTATCGAACAACCTAGTATCGATATAATAAAACCGATATAACACCATAGCTCACTAACACGTAAGCGTTGCTAACACCAATTTAATGTTATCATTTTCAAATAACTTTTAATTAAATAAATATAAGTACATACTGCTAATTGTGCTTATCATGATGTGTACACAATTTTAGTAATATAGTGTGGCTCGTAAATGTTATCCTATATAATGTGTGTTTTTTTAGTGATAGTATGTTTTGTGTCTCAGTATAAATAAATAGATTTTGATTAATGGTTTGCGAATTGAGTAAAAATTAAACGTAAAACCTCGAATTGGAATAATTAGCCTTCGTAGTTACGAAGGTTATTTTGTAAACAAAACCTTCGTAAGTGCATTTTTTTATGTACGGTCTAGAGAAAAAATATTGGGTTTTAAAAATTAATAAAGTTGATTTGTTTCTCTACCCTACCTGTTTGTACTTATTTCAACCTGAGCCATATTAAATATTTAATATTATTGACTAGCTAAAGAACAAGAAATATTTTCTTACGATATACCGAAGATAACGATATATTTCTACGATATATCGTGAAGTATCGATACAATACTACGATATATTATATAGAAAAATATATCGATACTTTTTTGCATGAACATCCCTAGTACAGAGTGTTTGACACCAAATAGTTTTCTTATAATGGGTACCGTCGAAGCTACTAGGCCTAAATTTTTCAGACTGAAATCAAGTAATTGTTTCCTATGCTTATCTGTATTTTATTGTTCAGTTTAGTTTCAATGTAAGCTCAAAAATATCTGAAATAATAACCAATTAGGTAGGTACGTTATATAACCAAACATACATTACATACCATATTAAGCAGTTGTTTGAGGTCCACAATACAGACTATTTTCTACGAAATTAAAAAAATAATGCAATTTACTGCCTCGTCTACTTCTACTCTTACTTATATGTGCATGAGCGAGAGCGAAACAGATGCGAATCATATACGCGAGACTGAGACGGCGATATTTGTCAAAATGGTGGAACCATAGGGAGACAATTTTTTTCATACCATTTATTGAGATGAACATTGATTCATGTGTGACTTTCTATTAGACGTTTGAAATATTGTATTGATATTTTATAACAAAACATTCACATGAAAAAGAACCATGAAATTGTATGCTGCTGCAATCATGTTTTAATAAAGAGCAAAATTGGTAGTGACGCAAGCCTGTGATTTTTCGGGAGTAGAAGACCTTGTTTTCTTAGACCATGACTTACATGAATTTTGTCCTTTTAACACTTGCACCCTCACGCTTACTAAATAATTCAAGTCTGGCCAGATTGCATTAATTTAGTACACTCGCACGGAGAGTGAAGAGTTCAACTTCTCCGCAAGGTTCTTCAAAGGTCACTGCCCTCAACAGTGACCATCGCAAACAAGCAACCCTCAATGTTTATGCTCCACACTTCAATTCAACAAATTATTATTATAAGGCAGCACCAGCTACCACCTTCAAATTAAGTTATTTTAAACAATCCAAGTTAAGAACATAAGTCAAAATGTAAAAGTGCAAGTAATTCTACAAAAAGTTATTTTCACATAAAGTATAACCACAGACAAATAAGTTTCGCTCCAAAGAGTTTAGCATCAAGTCACAGATCATAACAAGTAGATGGCGCCACCGCAAGTTGTGGTTCCGAACAGTTATTTTTAATCAACTTCAAAGAAAGGAGGTGGTTCTCAATGAGTCTGTATTATTTTATCTTTGTTAGCTCACCTTATTACACAATAAGGATTGTGTGATTAGAATGAGGAAATGAAGTTTATTTGTCACTAACCGACTTCCAAAAAAGGAAGAGGTTCTCAATTCATCTGTTTTTTTTATTATTATTAACTCACAACTGTTGTTCTCCTCTACAGGTCGCATTTCTGAAACGATTCTCACAAAATTTTGTTAGCAGGTTTGATAAGACCATATTTTTTTTGTCGATTCAGTTTTTGGAAATTTCACAAAATGTCGCATAACATCATAAGGTGCTGAAAGTATGGACGCCTGCGCTTAATTTAATGGCAATCTCTTCATACGCACGACAGCCTAAAAGTGATAGGCTCTCTCTCTCATTTATTCAATTATATAGTTCCCATGTTTTTTGTAGCCAGTATAATTCGAGATAAATAAATCACCAAGTAGGGTAGGTTACCTGTCCCAAACCAGTGATGGACAATGTTTTGACATATCAAGGTCCAATTTGGATTTTGTGTTTTAATGTAAAGTTTTAATGAAGAAGTGCATATACAAAGTTGTAAATTGGTTATTAGCGCTGCCATATAGATAATAAAATTATTGAATCCAACCATTTAAGTTTTTTTATAAATTTATTGAAAAATACCAAAAACGGGAATGTGTCTAAGTTTGACCAGTGCGATCCAACAAATTACCACTTTGCACCAATTGTTGACCACTGAACATTTATGAATAACAAAGAAGCTGATGGAAAATAAAACACTATTTTGCTACACATATTCATATTCGTGGGACTGTAGTTCTGAAATGTATCTTAACAACCAATTTTAATGTTTATACGGACAGCCGAGGCTCAGTAATACAGTCCCGTTTTCTAGTACGAAACCCTAAAATATAAGTGTTTGGAACTCTGGTTATAAAAATTAAAATCAAACATATGTACTCATACTTACATAATATTAATAAGGAAATCGCTAAAAAGTACAACTCTCCAATCACTATGAAATTCTTAAGTCAAGTCAAGTCACCAAAAGTTAAGTCTGCCCCCAACATAAACATATATTATTGACTACAGGATAGTTTATTAGTACTAAAACAAACACATTTTATTAATGATTTCTTATTATTATTATTTGTTGAGTAATTCGTCATATTAGCACATTTTCTGTGAATATTTCAACTAGCTACCTTGTGTGGTTAAAAAAAAGCATTTTAAAGGTCGGACAGACAGATAGCCGAGGCTCAGTAAATATTCATATAGAACCTTTAAAATATTACAATTTGATATACCTAATATATATTTACAGTGTTATATGCGACATAATACGTATTCAGATTCTGAATAAAATGGTAGTTCCAACCCAACCTTGTATAACCTTAGTTAACCACAAATAATTGAGCCATAGACTACTAAAACTAACTCACAACATAACCACCATATTCGTTACAGATATTGAATCAATGATAGCCGAGTGGACTGCGGTGCCGTAGTTCCATAGTTCGATCCCCACCACCGCCGGCTTGAGCTTCAGCAGAAGGCCTCGTGCTTGTACCTACAATAAAAATACCTAATATTTAAAAAAAGTTTTAATTAATCTAACTTTGACAGCATGTACCTGATGCTAGTACTGGGGGCCAACTCCCACCTTTTACGAAACCATTATAAAAAGTAGCGCTTTGTTTCATGCTTAAAATAATCATTCGAGAACACTAACTATCACCGACCCACAATCGCGTCAAGCAATATTGGTTTAATCCTACTTAAAGAACAAATGAAATATGTATCGCGGATGTGCAAGCGAGATACAAGATATTTATAATATAGCGTTATCCCGCTCGCACTGTTCCGAACTACGATGTTATGGAACGATTTTATCATAGTTTTACGTCAATTTTTTGTATGCTTCACAAAAACTGTCTGTAACTTTTTATAGTTAAACTCATCAAATAATTTTGCTGCGTTTATTTGAAAGAATAACAGAAATAAAAACATTGTACATAATTTACACATTAATTAAACTCATTTTTGTCGTACATTAATGAAAATCAAGTTTAAATCCGCTGCTAGAAAGTAACTTTTTTAAGATGGAAAAACATGACGTATTTGTCGTTGGAACAGTAATACTTCGTATTAAATGTCACGCCAAAGTTCGCGAAAAGAGTGAACTATTTGTTGTAAGTCATCAAAGCGCTGAGCGATTCCTTTACCGCTTGTAAGCCTGCTTAATTGAGGTGGAAGTATAATGTTTAGCAGTAAGATCAAGTTATTATTACTATAAGAGGTGGGAGTTGGGCCCCCGTAATTTGAAATTACTAGCATATTTGTTTACTCCAACTTTTTTAGTCGTACTAGCTTGCGTAAATCTTTCTCCGCGCCTCAATAGTGGAAAGCAATTTCCGAATTTCTTTTCTGCTACATTTTTGCGGGCGTATAAACAGTTGCTATGATACTTTTTGGATATAGGTACTCTGATTTTATTTCCTTACAAAACGTTTTTTATGCAAGGGAACATATTTATTATATCTAAGATTTTAGTGAGAGGTTCACAGTTAACCCAGTAACATGAATTTGGTATTTGGATGTCTTGTTTTTAGGGTCCCGTACATCCGATAAAAGAATGAAGTATATAAAATTAAAATCACTCGGCTCCATCCAGAGAGTTGAAATATCTTAGGCTCCATCCGTTTTTAAACCATAATTTCAATCCACAAGTGAGAAATAATAACTAAAACTTCATAACTCCGTTTTCAACCTATTGGTATTTTGTGACTCCATTTTTAGTATATTGCTAATAGTAAATCAGATAAACAGACTTCATAAGATTACTTAGGAATAAAATATGAAATTGATAACAACCTTGTGATATCAATTAGGACCTGTTTCAGAATGTTCGAGTAAGTTTTGGCTATACTATACTACCCAGAACATATTTAATAAATAAAACACTATCTTTTCGTTTCAAAGTCATCGATTTAGCCTATCCATCGGAACGCGCTGCATTTTTACTGTCTATTTTATCATTCAGTCATTTGATGTGTTGGCTAGCAACTCGAAACTTTATTAGATAGAACATTTTGAAACGGACCCTTAACCTAATGATAGATTACCAGTAGTGACTAGGTAGAATCAGCCTATATAGCCTACTATACCTACCACTGCCATTGGAAAAATGGGGAAAAGAGAATGTTACTTAGCCATGAGATGTCATTATTCAATTAAACCCACAAGCGAGAAGTTATGAGTTATACCTAATTTTCAACAAACGGCACTCCATTTTAACCTGTAAGAATCATGCTAACAGTAAAGCAGCCAAAGAGATATTTTTATAAGCTTACTTAGGTATGAAATTGATATCGACCTAGGTACAACGGTTATTATAAATGTGATTCGATTCCCGTGGATCAACTGCGTAGCACTACCAGTAGTGACTAGGTAAATCAGCCTTTGTAGCCTCCTACGACTAAACTGATAAAAAAAATAATTTTAGTCATGAGACGTCATAATTCAACTAAGGCTAGCACTCATAATTTGTTCAGTTGTAATATCCGACTAGTGTTCAGGCAGATTCTCAAAGTGCAGAGGGGGCAATTCACTGGTTTGAAGTCACTTTAAAGGTGAATTATTTGGATTAAATACATGTATATGCGGACGATTTGGCAACAAACCCGGACGGAAGGTTTTTTTATAACTGCTTAATTAATAGGTAATTAAAATATCAGAAAATCAAAAAACTGTTTTAAAACTATTTTTTTGAACTTCTACTCAAGGTGATTTCCACACCCAACTTTCTGTTTTTTTTTTCAATAAAAACTGTATTGAATTTTTTTAAATCCGATAATAATGGTCCGAAAAATGCAATTATTGCATCCATATTATAAGTATTATTTTTGCGCATTTCTGACGCACAAAAGATCATAGCCAGAGATAAAAAATATTATTTTTCTATGGTAGCCACCACGTGCACCGGGCATTGTGAATTAACCATATATATTATCATGTTTCGTTTTATTTTCCGATACAAGATCCATAAAGGTCTGAATCTCCCCCACAAAGCTTGACCACGCATTCCTTGAGACTCGATAGAACAACCAAGAAAGCTGCTTACTTAATTTAGCTAGTAAATCAACGAGTAAAATAACTAATGATATCGCTTATTTTTATCTACTAGCGTAAGTATATAACAGGTTATAAGTACCTACTTTTGCAGAGTGTGGAAAGATGCTGAACGGCGCTGTTTATAGAAAAAAAATATGAAAGTCTAATACGTAGACCCGAGAACCTAAATTCACGAGAATTATATTCCCTATGCAAATACCGTTTATAACAATAATACATAGTTATAACTTCGATGCCCTTACGTGTCCATGCAAGGAAATAATGGATTTCAAGACATGCCAACATAATTTAAAGAGTTTCGGTACGTCATCGTTGAAAATTTCTCTAGATCATAATTTTTACTTTGTATCTTCTCCTGACCTAAAAAATGTCAGAGCTTTAATCAAAATAAATCCTCCTCTGACTTTCAAAGATAACTGGTTGAGGTAGTCATCTCCATAAACTGTAGAGTAACGATCCTTGTAATTATTTTCCTTTCGTCCAAAGTCATAAACTTCCCTTATTACCTTGGAACGCTTTAAACGGCTTTTTTTATCTATAGTCCTGAAATAGTCCAGTATTTTATGACATCTAGCCTTTATATATCAATCTTATATACGTTTCACGATGATTTTGAAGTTCATTTGTGTGGTACGAAATCGTTAATTGAACAACTTACAATCGTCAGAATAAATTGGTATCTGGTACGACCTGGGATTACATAAACTTCCAATAGTATCTTCAATCTGATCCATCATTTGAGCTATTTTCAGGATTTCATAAATGTCAATCATATTTTATCTAAATATATTTGCTAAATGATTTTGTATGGTGGAAGAGCATTTTGCAAAAGCCCGCCTGGCTAGCGACCACCATCAGGTAGAAAATCTGTCGCCAAGCACCTAACGGTCTGTACCGGCAGCTGTTCATGAGAGCCTGTAATTCTAGGCTAAGCCTGTTAACACCTTCGACCACATCATCACTTGCCATCAGGTGAGATTGTGGTCAAAGGCTTACCTATAAGCAATGAAAAATAATAACAATGCCATGGTTAGAAATTGTATAGCTTCAACGAGTGTCTGAGTTGAAAAACGATACAATTTTTGGTCATAAAATGGGCTGCCAGGTTAGAATATCCCAATGTTATCCATTTACAATTAGGTATATTATTAACAAAGCATGTAACCTATAATTAGTAACATTTTCTCACTTCACCAAGATCTGGACGCTTTATACAGCGGCCATTTTAAATCCGCCATTTTGGACTTTTGACAAGTGGCATTCGACTGCAGCGTTTCCGTACTCTCGAGCTAGGTAATCTGTGCTCTCGAGAGATCCTGGCAAAAAAATCGTTAGACTTTGAAAGGCAAGACGTCGTCTTAATGATTCCGACCTGTGCCGCCACGCCGTGCACACCTGTCTACAGCTCCGCCAGTATCTCCCAGTGAGACCGCAATAGTCCCCGCACTATTGCCGTCTCACTCGGGTCATCGTTCCGACGCTAGTTGCAGACCAGTGCCTTGGAATACGCAGTCCTGACGAAGCTTTGTTTTCTGTGCAGAAGCTGAGCAGCCGCCGAACGCCGAGCAACGCGAGCTACGAGCTCGCCGTGCCGTCGCGCAGAGGCGCTCTAAGACGTCAGGCATTACCACCTACCCAAGTCCCTTGTTTCGGACGAACAACATCATATCGGGCTGGTGGTCTTGTTTTGACCGCACTTTTCGGTGCGCATTTCACCACTTTACTACCCGACACAACATAGTAACAGTCGCGTAACAACACACTTTGTGCTGTTAAGCGACGTCGTTCAGGCGTGGGGTAGCGTCAGCCAAACCCGTCTGAACGATCAAATCCGCCATTTGCTGCGGTCGCAGTGTGACACCCTACGGTGACAACGGCCACTGTTGTTGTTTTGGTTTAACCTTGCACCGTGGCCTTTCCCGCTTCACGGGTCAGCCGAAGCAAGCTGGGCTCCGGGATTACTGGCCTTGGGGTCGCCCCTAGTCAACCCCGGAGTAGCGCTTAGGAGCACCCCTCTCCGCCGAGAAAAAAGCTCGGAGAGGGTACACAACTAGGGCACACCCTAGGTACACACTCCCTCTCACACAGTGAGCTCACAAGGTGTGTGAGGGAATTCAAACCCTTGATAGGGCGTCCTGAGTATTCCCCTCAGGATGCAGTCCCGTCCCTCTAACGGTGAGGTGCAGGTCCTTCAGACCTTCGCCCTCCGCCACCCCGATCTGTATGTTGCTCATATGCAACTCCTCGAAGAGGAAGCGAGTGCCCTCCTTACGGACACTCTTATTGCTCCCTCCGGGACTTCAATCCCGGAGGCCAACGTCCCTCCTCTGACCCGGTCCTTCTCAGAGGACAGTCCGCTTTCGCCCGCTCCGGGCCCAGACAACAGACGCACGGTGGCAGCCCCTCCCCGTGAGAGGTCTCGCTCGCGCTCACCGATCGGGAGGCCAGCGAGCACCCGTCTCTCCATCGCCGTTGTCGAGCCCACTTCGGACTCCGAAGCGGAGATGGAGGTAGATCCGAGTCGCGCCTTACGCACCGACTCGGACTCAGATAACGACGGCTATACCGCCGTAGATAGAAAACGCAAGCGTGCTCCTAATTAAAAAAAATATTCATCCCCTACCTACCCCGACTCTTGTTAATATGGAAGCATCTTGTTGCCTCCTAGCGATGACTGGTCATCAACCTATAGTCATAGCATCCTGTTACCAAGCTTGCAAAAAGCCGATCGTCCGAGCTGACTTAGAAGCCCTATTCTCATTAGGAAGCGCCGTCATTCTGATTGGCGACTTCAACAGTAAGCACATCCTATGGAATTGTAACGTCAACAATCCCAGAGGTATTGCACTTGAAAACCTAATCGCAGAACTTAACTTTGACATAATTGCGCCCACTGAGCCCACTCACTACCCTTATATGGAAAACCACCGATCTGACTTGCTTGACATGGCACTATTCAGAGGCGTAACACTCCGGTTACGCTCCATAGAAGTGGTTCACGAGCTTCACTCTGACCACCGACCCATTATACTGCGACTAGGTCCCGACCCAACGACTGACCTCCCCCGCCCCACTAAGACGATAGTGAACTGGAAGCAAGTAGGCGATGCCCTAAAGGCTATCAGTTCACCGGACCTAGACAAGATCCCTGACGACATCCTGACAAAAGATGACGTAACCCTTGCGATCGATTCGTTCACCAATCACCTCTCCACCGTAGTAGGTGCATCCGCAAAGGAGGTCATAGTGCCGGACGACCGGCGCCTTGTCATTCCAGCGGATGTGAGACGATTGGTGACGGAGAGTAAAGCAGTGACCCGACATTACGACTCTTACCCCAGTAAAGAGAACAAAACTAAGAAACGCCACTTTGAACGCATGGTTCAAAGTCGCATGTCTGAGTTGCGTGATCAACAATGGGGCGATAAACTTTCAAACCTCGTGCCAAGCCACCATGCTTACTGGGACTTGGCGCGAGGCTTGAAAGGAAGTAACCATAACGACATGCCTCCCTTATACAGACCAGTCCCACTAGTCCCAGCGTTCTTTGACGAAGACAAAGCTGAGTGCCTAGCTGATAGCCTAGAGGCTCAGTGTTCCCCTAACGTAGATCACGTTGACCAAGCTCACCTCGATTCGGTGGATGCTGAAGTCGAACGTAAAAGCTCTGTGGTCACCTCTGAACTCCCACCAATCACCTTAGCGACTTACGCTGAGGTGGAGAGACTGATCAAGGCCCTCCGACCGCCATTTGCTGCGGTCGCAGTGTGACACCCTACGGTGACAACGGCCACTGTTGTTGTTTTGGTTTAACCTTGCACCGTGGCCTTTCCCGCTTCACGGGTCAGCCGAAGCAAGCTGGGCTCCGGGATTACTGGCCTTGGGGTCGCCCCTAGTCAACCCCGGAGTAGCGCTTAGGAGCACCCCTCTCCGCCGAGAAAAAAGCTCGGAGAGGGTACACAACTAGGGCACACCCTAGGTACACACTCCCTCTCACACAGTGAGCTCACAAGGTGTGTGAGGGAATTCAAACCCTTGATAGGGCGTCCTGAGTATTCCCCTCAGGATGCAGTCCCGTCCCTCTAACGGTGAGGTGCAGGTCCTTCAGACCTTCGCCCTCCGCCACCCCGATCTGTATGTTGCACACATGCAACTCCTCGAAGAGGAAGCGAGTGCCCGCCTCACGGACACTCTTATTGCTCCCTCCGGGACTTCAATCCCGGAGGCCAACGTCCCTCCTCTGACCCGGTCCTTCTCAGAGGACAGCCCGCTTTCGCCCGCTCCGGGCCCGGATAATAGACGCACGGTGGCAGCCCCTCCCCGTGAGAGGTCTCGCTCGCGCTCACCGATCGGGAGGCCAGCGAGCACCCGTCCCTCCATCGCCGTTGTCGAGCCCACTTCGGACTCCGAAACGGAGATGGAAGTAGATCCGAGTCACGCCTTACGCACTGACTCGGACTCCGATAACGACGGCTATACCGTCGTTGACCGCAAACGCAAGCGTGCTCCTAAAGCCGCTAGTTGCGCAACTTCCGCCCCTCCCGCCAAGGCACCCGCTAAGGCCCCCGCCTCCGGCAAGAAGCCGACCCCCGCCCCGCGCCCCGCGTCTCCTCCCTCCGCTCCGGCCACCACTGCCGCGTCCCCTCAGGACGCGAGCGCGCGCCGCGAAAAACCGCCTCCGCCCCTGTTCATTCAGGACAAAACCAAATGGGACATGCTGTCCCGTTTAGTTTCGGATCGTGGGATCCACTATACTAATGCCCGCTCCACGCAGCAGGGCATTAAAGTCCAAGTTTCCACCATTAGCGACCACAGAGCGCTAACTAAACTCCTCCGCCACGAGAGCATAAGTTTTCACACTTATGCGCTCGAAGAGGAGAAAGTCCTCCGAGTGGTCATCCGCGGTGTGCCCAAGGAGGTACATACCGATTCGGTATGTGCCGACCTGAAGGCACAAGACTTCCCCGTACATGCAGTTCACCGCATGTACAGCGGGAAGGACCGCAGCCCCTACGATCTAGTACTCGTAGTACTAGATCGTACTCCTGAAGGCAAGGCCATTTTTAATTTAAAAAAGGTCTGTGGCCTCTCAGGACTCGATGTCCAAGCCCCATACAAGAATGGGAGTCCCTCGCAGTGCCATAACTGCCAACTATACGGGCACGCCTCCCGTTTCTGCTTCGCTCGCGCTAGGTGCGTTAAGTGCCTAGGCGATCACGCGACAGCAGCGTGCACTCGCACCCGGGATTCGCCGGACCCACCCAGCTGTGTTTTATGCGGTGCTCAAGGGCATACCGCGAATTACCGTGGCTGCCCTAAAGCACCACGAGTGAACCACAGGGTGGCAAGGCATAGGCCGACCCGTCCCTCTTACGACCGTTACCAACGGGTAAGCCCTAAACTAACGGTAGTACCTGCCTCACAGGTAATACCCGCGCCGCTCCCAGTCCGTAACGCATGGTCTAAACCACCCAGTATGGTTAAGACCGTCGCTACCGCCCGCGCCCCGGCCCGCGCGCCCGCACCCGCGCCCGCACCCGCACCCGCCCGCGCCGCGGCCCCTGCCCGCGCACCGGCCCCGGCTCGCCCCGCGCTCCCGGCACCCGTCGCCAACACCATTCGCGCGCCTCCCCGCGCCGCTTCCCGGCCTCAAGCTCCACCTATGCCATTGATGGCTGCCCCTCTTCAAGAGGCAATCAACCTAGTCAGCGATCTGGCTATGTCGGTTGACATCAATGAGGTACAAGAGCTATTCCACAAGATGCAATACGCTCAATCCCCAGCGGACGTGATCCAATACACATTGGAACACGCGAACTTACTAAGCGCCCTTAAGCGCTTCGTTCCCCAGGCCCCTCCCCAGTACAACCACTATGGGTAGTACAACCGCACGCACGAAACCGCGCTCAGTTTCGTTAGCGTCATTCAACGCTAACGGTTTCTTTAGACAACGTGACCTTGTCCACGACTTTTGTTGCACCCACCTTATCGACATTATATGCGTGCAGGAAACCCTTCTAAAACCGGGGAAGGCGAACCCTAGGTTTGCCAATTACAGAACGGTACGTGATGATAGAGTGAACTCCCGTGGGGGAGGCACTCTTATCTATTACAAAAGGTCCCTGCACTGCATCCCCTTACCTACCCCGACTCTTGTTAATATGGAAGCATCTTGTTGCCTTCTAGCTATGACTGGTCATCAACCTATAGTCATAGCGTCCTGTTACCAAGCTTGTCAAAAGCCGATCGTCCGAGCTGACTTAGAAGCATTGTTCTCATTAGGAAGCGCCGTCCTTCTGATTGGCGACTTCAATAGTAAGCACATCCTATGGAATTGTAACGTCAACAATCCCAGAGGCATTGCACTTGAAAAACTAGTCGCAGAACTTAATTTTGACATAATTGCGCCCACTGAGCCCACTCACTACCCTCACACGGAAGACTTTCGACCTGACTTGCTTGACATGGCACTACTCAGAGGCGTAACACTCCAGTTACGCTCCATAGAAGTGGTTCACGAGCTTCACTCTGATCACCGACCCATTATACTGCGACTAGGTCCCGACCCAACAACAGACCTCCCCCGCCCCACTAAGACGATAGTGAACTGGAAGCAATTAGGCGTTGCCCTAAAGGCTATCAGTTCACCGGACCTTGACAAGATCCCTGACGACATCCTGACTAAAGATGACGTAACCCTTGCGATCGATTCGTTCACTAATCACCTCTCCACCGTAGTAGGTGCATCCGCAAAGGAGGTCATGGTGCCGGACGACCGGCGCCTTGTCATTCCAGCGGATGTGAGACGATTAGTGACGGAAAGTAAAGCAATGACCCGACATTACGACTCTTACCCCAGTAAAGAGAACAAAACTAAGAAACGCCACTTTGAACGCATGGTTCAAAGTCGCATGTCTGAGTTGCGTGATCAACAATGGGGTGACAAACTTTCAAACCTCGTGCCAAGCCACCAGGCTTATTGGGACTTGGCGCGAGGTATGAAAGGAAGTAACTACAACGACATGCCTCCCTTATACAGACCAGTCCCACTAGTCCCAGCGTTCTTTGACGAAGACAAAGCTGAGTGCCTAGCTGATAGCCTAGAGGCTCAGTGTTCCCCTAACGTAGATCACGTTGACCAAGCTCACCTCGATTCGGTGGATGCTGAAGTCGAACGTAAAAGCTCTGTGGTCACCTCTGAACTCCCACCAATCACCTTAGCGACTTACGCTGAGGTGGCGAGACTGATCAAGGCCCTCCGACCGCGCAAATCCCCCGGTGCCGATGGCATCTCCAACAGGGTTCTTAAAACCCTCTCTCCTCCTCTCATCCATCTCCTAGTCAGCATCTTCAATGCTGCTATGAGCCACTGCTTATTCCCAGACACCTGGAAATGTGCAAATGTCATTGGCATTCACAAACCAGGCAAAAGCTCATCTGACCCCACCAGTTACCGCCCCATCAGCCTCCTCAGTGCCTTAGGCAAACTTTACGAGCGGTTACTTGCAAACCGTCTCCAGTCCCATGCTAAGGAACACCACCTTATCCCAGATGAGCAGTTTGGCTTCAGGCCCGGACACTCATGCGTCCAACAGGTGCACCGCCTCACGGAGCACATCATTGAGGGCTTTAACAAGTACCCCAAACCCCAGACAACGCTAGCAGTCTTCCTCGACGTAGCGAAAGCTTTTGACAAAGTCTGGCACAATGGCTTGATTTACAAGCTATACCAATTTGGCGTGCCAGAACGTCTTGTGCTCATCCTACAAGACTTCCTTAAAGCCAGAAGCTTTCGCTATCGCGTGGAAGGCACCCTCTCCTCCCCCCACCCAGTCAGAGCCGGAGTCCCTCAGGGCTCCGTGCTATCACCCATTCTTTTCGCGCTGTATACCAGCGACATCCCACGCTCTCAGCCTAACGTCCTATTAGCCCAATATGCGGATGACACCGCTATTTATACCACTGGGTGGCATATCAGTAGAAAGTCCATTCCCGCCCTCCAACGGGCCATCACCGAGATCGGTGACTGGTTCCGTAAATGGCGCATCGCGGTCTACCCAGTTAAAAGTGCAGCTATGTACTTTACTGAGAAGGGCCGCCCCCGTTACCCGCAACCTATAACTTTGTTCGACCAACCCATCCCCTGGGTTAGTAAAACAAAATATCTCGGAGTCACCCTTGATCGGAATCTCACCTTTAGCGATCATATAACAACCGTCCGTAACAGAGCGGCCTTTGTAATGGGTCGCCTTGGTCCCCTGATTCGCAAAGAGAGTAAAATGTCTCTTAGAAATAAGAAGACACTTTACACTGCCTGCATCCGCCCCATCATGACTTACGCATCAGTAGTGTTTAGTCATGCTAGTGAGGCCCATCTCCATAAGCTTCAAGTCATTCAAAACCGTTTTCTTCGTAGTGCAACCGGCGCTCCGTGGTATATCCGGAACACCGAGTTGCATTGCGACTTAAACCTTCCCTCTCTAGCGCAGTTCAATAAGGACTGCGCCCGCCGATACTTTGATCGAGCGCCCCACCACCCGAACCCATTGGTTGTCCAGGCATCGAACTACTCGACTGCCTCTTCTATCCCATTTTTCAAACCCCCCCGTCGCCGACCACGGCAGGTATTAGACGACCCGGATGACCCCATCGCAGCCATTACGTTGGCAGCTTTAGCGTTATCCGCAAGTCGTCGAGGTAAAATCCCCAGGTGTGAGGTAATCAGAGGTCACACAATCAAACACCGAGCTCGCCGGCGAGCTCGAGGCAAAAACAAGGTCACGATAAATTGCTCTCCAAATAGTCAAAGAGTATTATTCAGTAGGGCCCAATTGTGCAACACTGCAGTTGCACAGAGGCATTTTGCTCCGATCCCCCCCATGTCTCTCGACAGCGAGACAAGCCGAGGTCCGAACCACAGTGGTGCCCTTGAGCTCGCTGTCAACCCCTCCTATAATAGCGGTACGTTTTCGGCGTCCGCAGGAGACGGAGGTAGAAAGCGCTTTTCGCCTTCTACGCCCGTCTCGGGAGAAGTGCCTTCGGCACTTCTCCCTCCCGGGCTATTGTAGGGCCAGGCCCTCGCCCAAAACCCGGTGGAGCTGGACGACCGCACAGGCGGTAGCCAGCATCTATGTCCTCCCTAAAAAATAAAAAAAAAACAGTCGTCTTAATAATACCTATCATCCTCAAGCAGACGCTAAAATTAATTAACACAACAAGCGAAATTAATTCCAGTAATCATATACAAATTTGAAATCTAAATGACAGAATTAGTTCAGTCTCATCGAGATGGGTTATTTATCACTCGTAGTATGCATTGGTCTATATGTACTACGAGTACCTAAGTACATATTATATGGTCACGGGGTCTATCAGTAAAAAACGATGATTTCGAATTCATCGGTGAAAAAAAAACATCGGTGACTTTTACTCTTCAATCGAAATTTTTTTTAATTTCATATTCGGTCTTCCGAACCGCAAAATTTTCACAGTTTTTAATTTAAAAACCTATATAATTGTGTTCCATTTTACGCGAGATATATCAATAACTTATATACTTTCATATTCGGTCTTCCAAACCGCAAAATTTTCACAGTTTTTAATTTAAAAACCTATATAATTGTGTTCCATTTTACGCGAGATATATCAATAACTTATATACTTTCATATTCGGTCTTCCAAACCGCAAAATTTTCACAGTTTTTAATTTAAAAACCTATATAATTGTGTTCCATTTTACGCGAGATATATCAATAACTTATATACATGAAATATATAAGTTATTGATATATCAAAATCAGAACAAAAAGAACGATTTGACCTCTATCACAGAAATACGTAACGTAAACTAAAGTTACAACATAATTCTCTATGTTGAATATAGATGGAGTTTTTTCACTACTCAGATTAATTATAATACTACATTTTTGTTAGATATCTCTCTCTGTCTATAAACATAATACATTTAGCCTTATCTGAGTGATTGCAAATATTTTTCCCTATTAACTAGCGTTACTATATGAATTCTTGAAATTGAAGCAGTGATGGCTCAGTGGCTTTGGCTATGGACTGCCGCGCAGCAGGTCCATGGTTCGAATCCTGCCGCGGGCTTGATCTTCACCGCATTGTGGAAGGGCATTTTGCGAATGTCCGCCTGACTAGCGACCACCCTCAAGTAGATCTGTCACCAAACACCTAACGGTGTGTTCCGACAGCAGTCCTTGAGAGCCAGTGAAATTAACGGCACATGAGACTTCAAAACTATGTCTCAAGGGTCACCTTGAGATCGATTGTGACAATTCGTGACTTGTGACGAAATGCATTAGTTACAGGCAGGTAATATTATAGGTTAGCCGCTTAACATCAGGTGGGCCTCGAGCTTGTTCCGTCACAGTAACATAAAAAAAACTGTGCCAGCAGCTTTTCTATTTTCAACGTTGGCTTTCACAAAATCCCTTAAAGAAAAAACATCTTAAACGAGTACATACTATCAAACAACATTTTCCAACTTTCAGTTTCCAACAATTTTTAAGCTTACCTCACCTTCAAATATGAAACTTAGGTACTCTTTGAGAAACTTCCGTGTCAAAAATACTCAGCAGTAATTAAATTTACGAGTCGGTGAGTCATTGCTCTTATCTGTTATCATATGTATGAGAATTTTAGTCACAAGTGAGTTTTAAAATACCATTTATTGGAAATCGGTGCCTATCGGTCATTTTCATGATATTTAGTCAGAGTGAGACTCAAAAATCGCAAGCCTGATTTAGAATTATAAACTTTTACAGCCTTTTATTTGTTGATTTTTATAGATAATTCATGTAAATACCTAAATCACTATCGTCTGAATAGAATACATACTCTATTCAAAGAGTCCTAGACGATAGTCATCCACATGCTATGGTGTAAAATAGTTTTATTTCGTCGTACTTCCTATGTATAAAAGCCCTCCGGAAATATAGTTTTATATATCTAGTCCAACATAATTTTTCTTGAGTCAAGATTTAATACCTAATGTCAAAACTTCAGGTGTTTAACTCATTCCGTTTTAAGCTATAGACCCATGTGACTTACGGACTGACAGAGAGCAGAGTTTCAATAATAGATTTCCGTTTTGCTCTTTGGGTACGGAAGTGACGGAACCCTAAAATGGCAGAGTAAAGACATATTTTGTACTTATTATGTTTTCAATGAAGATTTTATGATCCGAGCGTATCTCTGGGATCTCTTGTTCGTAAAAGAAATGGCTTACAGGATATTTTCTTTTCCACCTTATGCGGAATGCCATTGCTGAGCTTATTAAGGATAACGAAAATATATCTTTTAAATAAAATGTTTGTCATCAGATTATATCATAAACAGTCTAAGCGTTTGCTGATTGCTCTTATTTTTAACTTGTTTTGTACATCAGAACTTATATTTCTATCAATAGAGCTCCATAGAATATACTATTAGAATTAATAGAATACATTAGTATTCTAAAATTTAAAAGCCTCTTTGCGTTGTATACCTCAATGCTGAGGGTCGTGACCACCCTTCTGTATCACTTTCTCTCGCACGATCTTTCTCCATCTGTTTCTGTCTCTGGCGGTGTGGAGGGCGTTGTGAACTGAGAAATCAAGAGCGGTGCGGATCTGGTCGGACCAGCGCAATGGACTGCGACCACGCGGTCTTTTCCCATCCACCGGTCACGATAAGCCTCTCTAAGTTGTTTCCATCTTTCCTTGCAATGTGACCGAAGTATTCAAGGTCTCTGCGTAAACACTCAAACGACAGCCGTAAGAAGATTTTGAGTTCCCATAATATTGAGACACAGTTATCAAGACTAATAAAATGCCATTGGGCTACCGGAACAGTAGTTTAAAGATAAATATATTATTGTTTTTCTAACCTGTATTTTTTTTAATTTGGTGCGGCTCTATCCATAATTGTCTGTTTGATTCGTAAACCTATTTTGGATTTATTACCTACGCCAGAATTTGTCAGTAAATATAGATAAAATGTATCATATTCCATGATCTTATTGAATCAAGGACCTAAAGAATATATTGTATTATTTTTTAATTTCTAGCTGCTAGGCTAGCCTTTGACGATTATCTCACCTGATGGTAAAGTGACGATGTGGTCGAAGATGTTGTTCAGGCTAACCTCGAATTTCTACTCAAAGACAGTTGCCGGAACACACCTAGAAACCTAGAAATTCTAGGTTAGCCTGAACAACATCTTCGACCACATCAACACTTCCATCAGGTGAGATAGTAGTCAAAGGCTAACATATCAAGCATAAAAAAAATTTTAGCTTGGCGACAGACTTTCTACTTGATGGTGGTAGCTAGCCAGACGGGCATTCGTAAAATGCCCAATCACTACGCTATAACGACTTCCATTCTAAGAATACTACGGATTTCGTGCCCTCCAAGCACGGAAGCGCTTACACGGAGAGAAATTCAACATAAAGGTAGTTTTAAAAAAATCACTCGTACGTTATTGCGAAAGTAGGAGCATTATTATATGTTGTGGAGATAAAAGCTAAAATTAACGCTTTAATCAAAACGCATAAATATGTAATCGAATTGTTTGGGTAAATAAGACAATATTATGATACAAGTCATCATAAAAATCAGTCATTTAAGATGAAAGATAAATCACTGTATTATTGATTTGGTTAATCTATCATTTCATATCATTCATCAGTACTAATATTATAAATGCGAAAGTAACTCTGTCTGTCTGTCTGTCTGTTACGCTTTCACGCCAAAACTACTGGACCGATTTGAATGAAATTTGGGATGGAGATAGTTTGAGACCCGGGAAAAAACATAGGATAGTTTTTATCCGACTGCGCAAAAAGAGGTTAATGTTTTCGCGCGATAACCAACATACGCGCGGGCGGAGCCGCGCCCGGAAAGCTAGTATCCTATAAACAAGATTATAATTAAGACACCGTATCTTAATATGCTTCATATAACAGCAAAAGAAAATATATCTGCTTGATAAAACACGTCGTAGTATCATTTAGTTGGATACAAGTAATGTGTTATTCACATTTCAGGGTAAGCAAATTTTTATATTACGGACCTGCTCATTTATGTGATTCCTATTAAAATACGATTATAGTGATAGTTGAATAAAACTATTTTTCATGATTCTTTATACAATAATATGTCGGCACAGCAAGTTGGGCGGATCGACATGTTAGAATTAATAATTTGTTTATAGAGACACATCGCCGGTTAAAACGAATTATTGAAAAATTCTGTGTGGTTCTGATAAAAGGTAAATAATTTAACTTCACAAAATATAGTTTCCACTATATATACCTACACTCTGAAATGCGAGCAATTAGGCTACATATAGTACGTCATAACTCAAGATATGAGGAAAGGAAACGTAAATATTAGGCAACCTATTTTAATAACATACCTTAAAACATATTTATCCTACTAAAGCCAGGATGATACTTCATCAAAAATAGTATCTGGTGTGGTCTGGCATGACGGCCTAATGAGCAAGCTTCCCGCATACGGCCTCCTACAGGTTTTGTGCGTGGATATTGGACTTTATGAAATATCAACCGTTACGAGTAGTCGTTGACGGCTGCTCGTTGGATAAAATGGGTATCAATGCCGGTGTCAGTGCTCTGTGCGACGTTCTTCCTGCTGCATATCAACAATCTGCAAAAGCCTTTGGGTATGCAGACGATAGCACGGTTGTAGAGAGCTATACATCTACCGCACGAGCCAGTGAGCCGGAGATCCAGAGACTCAGAGAAGCTATGGTCGAACGCTTGAACTTATTCTTTAACGTAGCTTCCGATTGGAGCGAACCTATTATGGATAAAAAAGAAAACCGTTATCGGTAGAAAGAGATGTATGGTTTTTGCGCGCTTCAACCTATTTCTATATATCATACTACGATGAGCCATTTTAGAGATAAGTAGTAGGAAACTAACTCACACAAACTTTCAAATTTATAATTCGAGTAGGGTCAGCAATGACAATTGAAGGCTAGACTTTAACCTTTATCTTCGCGCTTGATAAGCAATGATATGGTCGAAGATGTTATCGCTAAGCTTCTCAGGGTTTTAAGCTATTGCACAGTGGTATGGCATTTTACGAATGCCCGCCTGGCTAGCTACCACCCTCAAGTAGAAAGTCTATCGCCAAGCACCTAACGGTGTGTTCCGGGAGCTGTCCTTGAGAGCCAGTAATTCTAGGTTAGCCTGAACAACATCTTCGACCACATCATCACTTACTATCAGGAGAGATTGTGCTCAAAGGCTAAACTATAAGGCATAAAAAAAAGTACGATATCTGTAGATGGTAAAATAAACATATGTTTACCTCACAAGCTTGGAAAGATTTTACATGGCATTCGAAATCTGCGTGCAAAAGTGCTTTTTATTGACTAGCATGGAAAAGGTTTTCAAAATTAGAACGACTTCATATTAACCACTTTACGCCATAGATTAAATATTTAATCCTAGAATCCAATCTTCAGATTATAATACAAGTACTTTCATAACATATACTTAACTAGTATGTTCCTTTGAAATGTGAACGCTTTTGTTAAAATTCACTTCAACCTAATAATTTTAAATCAATGTACCCATCCCGCTTGTAACATCTAAAAAATATCTATAAAACACGAGGTAGGATTTGGTTACATGAAAAGGGACTAGACTCAAATTACAGGAGCCAAAAAAACCAACAAATTGACCAATTTGAGCGCCATCCACAGCGAGGGTAGAAATACCTGTCGCGATGAGAGTCAAATTAAAGCAGGTAGCAGATCCTGTGTTTTTTATTAATTTACTTTATTAAATTAAGCTCAAACAAATACACGTATACAATATAGAAGTGTGAAGTATTTTTGTCCAAAAAATAATGTAGTAGAATTATATGACTGTCATTGCTTGAAAAAAAAGTAATAATCATCAAAGTGAGCAACAGCTGGCAACCAACGCCCTGAAAGCAGCAAAGAAGAAGTCACCGACAACCAAAAAAATATCATATGTTGTTTCCAACAACGTACTAGGTTAACACCGCAAGGACCAAAATTGCTAGCCTGGCAGACTGTAATACAAGAGTCTTAGCGTTGAGAGAGATGATGATTTTTATTCGACAGTATCAAGCATAATTATGGAGATGATTTAGACGTTTTGACTCCAAAATAGGCATTGCTTTTAGTGGAATTGTGTAGAATTTGCTGTTAATAAGATTTGAGAACGAACAAATGGGAATAACCACTAAGCTATCGAACTGTATTATAAAAAATCTAATGCCCTTCTATGTATGAAAGGGTAGGATTCTATGAAACACATTCATAATTTGGATTTTTGAGATGTATTGTATTGTACACATCACATCACACTATTACATACGCTAATATTATTAATGCGAGAGTTTGTGAGAGAGGATGTTAGGGGTAGTATGTTAGTTACTCTTTCACACAAAAACTGCTGAATTAACTTATACAATGTTACTGCTAATTAACTGGCGAAACTCGACAGGCGTGATGGGTATCGATAACAAACACTAAAAAATATTTAAAAAAAAATTTTTTTTTTTTGATGATTTTTTTTAAGTGGTCAGATAGTTATCAATAAGATATTAAGTAATACACAATACGGTATGGTGCTTAGATTCACTTACAAAACAATAAAAAAAAACCTAAGTAAAAGCATCAGCTGTTTTGAATTAAAAACGTTCGCGCTCCAACCCGCTCGTCTTCGATCGCTTAGTGACTGAACTAACGGCTGCCACCGCACCGCTTGACGCTGGCCGGTTCGCAGCGCAGCGCGGAGCAATGACCGCGCCCGCGCTGTCGTTGTGTTCTTACTTCACACACAGAAAGAAAAGATGGCTTTTCTTTAGGCTACCCTAATCCATACATGAACTTTCATTCAAATACCTAAGCGTTCCAACGCTTACATCCTATCTTTTTTTATGTAAAGAAGTTAGTTAGGTACGAGACGAGCGAGACCGTGATGCTTACGTTACCTTTAGGTAACGTAAGCATCACGTCTGCTCATAAACAGTTGCAGTGTCAACGATCTGTACACTGCACTGCGCTCGTAACTTCGAGACATTCGTTTGCCCAGTAATTTCACTCGCTACAGTGCCCATAACATATCCATAACATCCATACGAAATCCAGACATGTACCTACCTACCTACCTACTCGTACCTGCCTAACTTATTCATAATTAAACTTCTGTTGTCACCAATAACTAATCCAATCACACATTATGCCAGACGATCACTTTTACACTAAAACAAACAATTTTAAAAGCGTGATACTCAATATTACATAACAATGTTCATTATTCATTGCCTACCTACTTTGTATTTGTATTTGTATTTGTATTTGTTTATTCAATAAAAAATATGCAACATTACAGCTTAAAATACAATATTAATATACACGATAAAAATAATAAATTAACAGTAAATATTAAACTATATTAAAATGAGACTATAAATATAGTCATATGTCAAAATTACAAAAATAAATAGTAAATAGTATTCCATTAACATCGAGATATTACGTGAGGTCAATGACCATTAATAGGTAATTAAAATTAGCTATTTTTATGGATAGGTAGAATACTTTGTAGGTACTCACATCATTTGTTAAGATTATAATTTTCAGGAAACCTAAGTAAGTAGGTACCGACATAGTAGGAAGGTAACTAATTAATGACAATTAGTAGTAGGTACATGACTTCTATCGCCTAACACCTAAAGATGTGTTGCGGTAGCTGTCCTTTAGAGCCAGTAACTCTAGGTTGTCCTGTAAGCTGTAAAGAAAACTAAATGTTGGCACAGCGCAAAGTTCATAAAGAATTTAAAAAATTTAATACATTTCTAATTTATGGTAAATCTTATGACTTTCACACTAATAATAAAATTCGTTAACAATCAGAATGACAATTTAAAAATGTAGTAATGTACTTACGATTCGATAGTAGGCCTTATCGACGTCACTTTAGTAAGCACCAAATTACATGCCGTCTAGTTTGTTATACGAATTTGAGTTTTAATACGCACATAATAAGGACTATTTTAGAGAATTTTAAAATCGAGCTTGTTTGATACCTGATAAGTAGGTCGTTAACTAAAATCATAATCGTATCAACTCAAATTTTCCACCACACTACATCTAGGCTATGGACTGGCACGTTGCTTTAAGTACAATTAGTAAGTAAGGTATTTCAGACGCCGCCCGTGTGGTAAATAACGCGAACAAGACATTACCTGTTGGTAGGTACCTACCTAGGTAGAAAGTAGATTTTGCAATAACAATGACACCCAAGGAAAACGTTTCCTTTACCTACCAAATTTTTCTAAATAAAATCTCTACATAATTTGTTTTTTACCAAAAATGGAACCGACTTCAACTCAGTGTAAAATAACTTCTTGAAGTCGGTACCATGGTAGTTCAAAAGTACCTATTCTCACAATGTTGTGTGCATGGGTACCATGCACCAACTTACAAGTCATTTAACACGTTTTAAAGTTGAAGTCAGTTATTTGTGAAAGGAACATTTACCCTTTTTTTAACATTTAACAAAATAATAACATTTTATGTTGGTTGTGCTGGTATTATCAATTTATGTTTAACCGACACTTAAAAACTAACTACCAATTAAAAAACTACCAACAGTCCAAAATTTTGGTTACCTAGTACTTACCTACTCCCTACTAATAACTAGCATAGATATTTTGATATTTTTATTATTTACCAAACTGTTATGTAATGTGCACAATATCATTTTTAGCAAATTATTTTACGAGAAACATGATTCAAATACAATATCTAACAATCTAGGCATAGCGACAAAGGTTCAACCAAAATCAGCTAAGTTAACTAAGAGTAGGTTTTGAAGCAGTAATGGCTCAGTGGCATTAGACCATGGTTCGAATCCCGCCGCAGGTTTGAGCTTTACAGGGTGGAAGGACATTTTTCTTATGCCCGCCTGGCTAGCAACCACCCACAAGTAGAAAATCTGTCGCTAGCTGTCTTAGAGAGCCAGTAATTCTACTAGATTAAGCCTGTTAACACCTACGACCAGATCATTACTTGCTATCAGGTGTGATAATGGTCAAAGTCTTACCGACCAGCATTAAAAAAAGAAATAGATTATTTCTGGGTTCCCTACGCACCCACTGACTGAGGTATACTCATTCAAGGTTTTGAGATATTCAAACGCTTTCAAAAACAAGAAAAAGACGTATCTATCTAAAAATAAATACCTACCTAATAAAATATTAATTCCTTTACATTTGAAATCGGAATGCCGAAAGCCGGGCGGCATCGATTTAAGTGCCAAATCAATCGATGCCGCCCGCGTTATTAAAATAAAAGACTAGAAAACACAGATGTGACAAGACATTTACCTACATAGAAAATTAATTGGTAATTTACCATACGATACCAGTCTAGATTTTATTTGATAAGTTACCTACATAATTATGCCTAAAATTGAGTATACTTATTTATACATCAAGGAACTCAGATAAAATACCTAATAGTTTTCCACAATATTATTTTTAGCAAATACCTACCTACTACGGTTATTAGTAGATTTACTAACCTTTACTCCTTACGCAAATATTAATTAGTATTAATTACAATAACTAGGTATTACGTACACCGCCATTCATTATCCATTATTCGTTTTGATTTGTGACTTGACACATAACAATATGACACATCTGTGTTGTGTAATCTCGTTTCGGCGGAGTTCAGTTGAAGACTTCAAAATCAAAGAGTCTCTTTGCAAATGCCGACATAGCCGACAAACGATTTCGACCGTAATGCATTGACCAATCATTACAGATTTAAAATCACCTATTCGATTTGATTGGCTAACCGACATCCTAAGCAAATAAGGTCAAGAATAATTAGATTAGACATGGAAGGTTCCGTACAAAATGATTTCTTATTGAATACGTGTTGTACATCAAGTAACGGTTTTTTTTTCTCTCTTCCTAGATATGAATATCTTAAAATGACCTCGATAGCATCGTGGTCATGAAACCGCGCCAACAAAAACCGGTTATTTAAGGTGACATGAGTGCCCGAAGGTTATGATTTTTCTGATAGTTCTGGTTTGCATTATCATTACATAAATAATCTTAAAAATACAAATTTGACCGAAATAAGCAAAGGTTTGATAAAAATTCAAAACCGGTTTTAAATTACTCCTTGCATTTCAAGTGATATTTATAACGGATGGTTGATGTTTGTTTAGAGTTTCGATGGTTGAAGAAGAAGGTTACCTATTGTGAAATTTCTACCTATTGTGACGTTCTCATCATGTGGGATGGTAATGTCGACAAGCACTGCCCGGCGTTGGGATCAGATTATTATTATTATTATTTTGAATTAGTAAAATTCCTCAAGTGTTTGATTTGCTGACACTCGAAAATTCAGTATTCTTATTATTATTTTGAATCAGTAAAATTAATGAATTCTGGCTCATTAATTGTACGTTTTATTTTATGAGTCCAGTGTCCAGCAAACCCCTAGTCACGCCGATGTGAGTAGTGACATATTGCTCATTAGGTGCAATTTCTGCTTAGTCACCTTTTGCGATAACCTAACTAGAGTATAAGGGACAGTCTTTAGATTTTTAAGGTAAGAACTGTTTTGTGATAAATTAATGAAGAAGAAAATTCTCTGTACAAGAAATAAATGAGTCGTTAGGAAAGTTCAAACATAGTTATTTTTACTTTTTTGGAAATTTGAATACATTAAAAAAATATTTATTTTATTACTTTATTATTAACTCAAAACCATTTATTTTCAATTGTTTTATGTTTTATGAATATTATGACCATGTTCATAATATTCATAAAACCGGTATCGTGAAAAAAGTAAAATACCGGGACGAATCCAATTTCAGTGCTGAACCCTAATAAAATGTAGGCAATACCTAAGTCTTTGATTTGCCGACAAGAGTATCTAATATTATTTTAAAGATTAGTTAAAATAGTTAGTTGCTTTTGATCCATTGTGGTGAATAGTCGCTACCTATGAGATGTTGTTGTGTGTGGGCACTGCTGATGGCAGCTATCACGGTGGTCGTGAGCTATATCGCCAACGATTTATCGAGGGCAGACTTCCAGCAGGGAGCAGCGGCGGCTTCCCTCGTTCGAGTGCTTTCGCCGGACGTGTCTGCGGCTCCACAGTACGGGCAACGTGCAACCCGGAGTGAAGGTCGTCCTAGTACTTTGGCTGGATCAGACTTGGAGACGCGGGTTCTTCAACATTTTGAAGAAAATCTCCGCACTAGCACACGACGTGCCGCTGCACATTTTCACGTCCATCACATGGTGGTATGGCGCATACTCAAACGTGACGGCCAGCACCCTTACCATTTTCGACGCACTCAGGAGCTTGTGCCGACCGATTTTAGTGCAAGAATTGATTTCTGCAGATGGTTTTCCTCAAGCGAAATAATTGACCCAAATTTAAGAGCGAAGGTGCTTTGGACAGACGAAGCCTCATTTACAAGGAGCGGCCTCTCCAACCTGCACAATGACCACGTATGGGCACTTGTCAATCCACATGTGTCGACGCAAAGCAGTTTCCAGCACCAGTGGCGCATAAATGTAAGGGCAGGAATACTTGGGGACCGCATCATCGGGCCAAAATTCTTGCCTGCAACCCTAAATGCAGAAAATTATTTGGCATTCTTAACTACAGAGCTGGAAGAAGAATTAGAGACTCTGCCAGTCACATCCTACACCTCAATGGTGTTCCAGCATGACGGGGCACCGGCGCACTATGTACGTAGTGTTCGGGAATACCTCAACCGACGGTTCCCTGAGCAGTGGATTGGCCGAGGGGGTCCAGTGCCTTGGCCGCCGCGGTCCCTGGTCTTGTGGGGTTATGTAAAAAATGCCGTATATGCCGAAGATTGTAACACCAGGGAAGAAATGATAGTGCGGATCGAAACGGCATTTCAATCCGTAACAACGCAGATGCTTGAAAACGTCATGTCTTCGACGTCGCGGTGCGTTAGGTAGGTACTATGTGCTTAGAACAAAGAGGTCGGCATTTCGAACCCTTCCTATAGGATATCGGCAAAGCAGTTCTTAGTCTCGTGTTGAAACAGTTTTCTTTATGATCAGTGATGAGTTTGATAACAATTAGAATTTTTTTTCTTAGTATTCCTCAATGACGTAGAATCTGTTCCTCAAAAGTGATGTGTTCGATGTTTAATCATGAAAGCCTGTGTTGTGATGTGAATATAACACTAAAGTTGTACGAAAATGGTGTAATTTGATATGAACCCATGTTGAACCTAGTTGAAACCTAGCTATGCACTAGAAAATTAAATGTAATAAAAATGTTTGCATAGAAAATGCACACAATGTGGGAACATGTACAAATAACGTAGAAAGATATGTACCTACCTATGGATTATGTTTAGATTCGTTATAAATAACAACTGGTTACAAAATTAAATAGTGTAAGTACCTATTAAAATTGTGACTTAGATAAGTATTAGGCGATTCTGTCAGATAGGTAGGTTACCTATTGTTAGTTATTGCTAATAAATCTTGATGTTTGTACTTACCTATGCACTTTCTCATGTCGAAAAGGTATACCTACCGCCGTAGGTACTCGTAAGTATTTAGGCAAGCAAGTTAGGTAGGTAGGTACCTACTTAGCTTTTGTTTAATACTGATGATGACCTAATGTGATGTAATAGTAAATAAATGTTTTAATTTGTAAGAAGATACTAAAGCCTTTTGTTAACAAGGGATACCTAATAAAACTCATAATGTTATTACAAAAAATGATTTTTTATTATTTCTTATTAATAAAATCCTTCCTAGCCCTTATCACAGCTTCATAAGCCGGATAGGTAAGAACCTAGGTAGGAACCTACTATAAAAACGAAACAACGCTAGGTGAATAGGTAGGTAGGTAAGTTCTTTTTATTTTATTTTTACTGAAAGGTTAGCCTTTGATCACTATCTTACCTGATGGTAAGTGATCATGTGGTCGAAGCTGTTGTTCAGGCTAGCCTAGAATTACTGACTCTCAAGAACAGCTGCCAGAAAACACCTTTAGGTACTTCGCGATAGGTTTTCAACTTGAGGGTGGTAGCTAGCCAGGCGGGCTGCTCAAAATGCCTTAATTACATGCTATAACGACTGCCATCCTAAGATAACAACCAACGGCTTATCATGACTTCCGAAGCACGGAAGCGCGAATCCAGCATGATCGCGGCGGACGTTGCTTAACTTTGCTGATCGGTTAAGAACGGCTAAGCAAACTTCGCTACGAGCGCTTCAAAATCTTACAGGTACTTAGTCATTTTTTCGAGAAAATACTCATGGTGGGCGTTGTGGTCCGCGTGTAGAGTGGGGTGCGGAGTGCGGGGTAAGGGGATGGTAGGTGGTGCGGTGCGTGGGCCATGCGGGGCGCAGGCGGTAGTTTAGTGCAGCGAGAGCGCGGGGTACGGGGTAAGTCATGGGTGGAGTTGGAGCGGTCAGTGGCCCGTGAACACCAGGGCTGCCACATTAATTATAAAAATAGTAATTTTCAATGTTTGTATGGAAAAAAATATTTCTGGTTTAATATTTGATTTTCTGCCAGGGGTCTCCTGAGTGGATACCCATGCCCACCTTTCAGTATTACTGCACTTTTACGCTACATGTTGACACGAGTAGGTAGAGGCACCTACATGTTGGTTTGTTATGAGGAGATTGGAATTTGATTTTGGAAGCTGAGCTGCCCGCGTCTGTAGAAGAGTAGGTACACTCACGTGGTAGGTAACTACCTACCTGGGTGGTTCTAAACAGGCAGAAACTAGGTGGTAAGTCTCTTGCTTATCGCAGTGTCCTGTATTCTGCCTCAAAGCAGTATTGCACTGTGTTTAGGTATGAAGGGCACTGTAGCGAGTGAAATTACTTACTGGGCAAACGAATGTCTCGGAGAGATGAGCGCAGTACAGTGTACAGATCTGACTTCTTCTTCAGTACTGACTTCAAGAAGTTATTTTACATCGAGTTGAAGTCGGTTTCATTTTTGGTAAAAAAATGTATGTAGCTATTTTATTTAGAAAAAATTGGTTGGTGAAAGAATCGTTTCTCTTGGGTTTCATTGTTATTGCAATATCTAGTTTCTACCTAGGTAGGTACCTACCAACAGCTAATTTCTTATTTTAAAAATTATTGGAGGAGGTACAAAATGTTTTGCTCCTGCCGGGAATTGAACCCGTGTCCGGGGGGTTAATGGTCATTGACCTCACGTAATATCTCGATGTTAATGGAATACTATTTAAGTAGGTAGGCAATGAATAATGAACATTGTTATGTAATATTGAGTATCACGCTTTTAAAATTGTTTGTTTTTAGTGTAAAAGTGATCGTCTGGCATAATGTGTGATTGGATTAGTTATTGGTGACAACAGAAGTTTAATTATGAATAAGTTAGGCAGGTACGAGTAGGTAGGTAGGTAGGTACATGTCTGGATTTCGTATGGATGTTATGGATATGTTATGGGCACTGTAGCGAGTGAAATTACTGGGCAAACGAATGTCTCGAAGTTACGAGCGCAGTGCAGTGTACAGATCGTTGACACTGCAACTGTTTATGAGCAGACGTGATGCTTACGTTACCTAAAGGCATCACGGTCTCGCTCGTCTCGTACCTACCTAACTTCTTTACATAAAAAAAAGATAGGATGTAAGCGTTGCAACGCTTAGGTATTTGAATGAAAGTTCATGTATGGATTAGGGTAGCCTAAAGAAAAGCCATCTTTTCTTTCTGTGTGTGAAGTAAGAACACAACGACAGCGCGGGCGCGGTCATTGCTCCGCGCTGCGCTGCGAACCGGCCAGCGTCAAGCGGTGCGGTGGCAGCCGTTAGTTCAGTCACTAAGCGATCGAAGACGAGCGGGTTGGAGCGCGAACGTTTTTAATTCAAAACAGCTGATGCTTTTACTTAGGTTTTTTTTTATTGTTTTGTAAGTGAATCTAAGCACCATACCGTATTGTGTATTACTTAATATCTTATTGATAACTATCTGACCACTTAAAAAAAATCATCAAAAAAAAATTTTTTTTTTAAATTTTTTTTTAGTGTTTGTTATCGATACCCATCACGCCTGTCGAGTTTCGCCAGTTAATTAGCAGTAACGTTGTATAAAACTTTGAATAAAGATAGTTTAGGTACTGGATTACATAGGATACTTATATCATCATTTATAATAATTTGTCTACACGGGTGATCCTGTGGCTTAGGTAGTATGATGTAATATAGTTTTCAACACCCTTGCTCGTAAAGTGAGCTTTATTATATCGTTCTAAGGGCCATAAACCGAAATATAACACCCTCGTGCATAATATTATAATTAAATAATAATATTATCCACTAGTGCGTAATAGAATTCCCTACAAAGTTAAGTTAGTACCTAACTGAAAATTATATGCGAGTAGACAGAGCATTTTCAATTAAACAGGTTAACAATTAATGAACATTTGCCGCGCGCAAAAAAAAATACCTAAGTAAAAAATACCTCTCGTAAAGAAAATGATGTGCACGGAAGTCTGTTAAAAATACGGGATTATTCAAGTAAATGGGGGAGATATCGAACTGTAGTGTCGACTGCACCCGGTGGTCTTTCTCAAGGAATGTTCGGGACGCTCGCGGTATCGTTTCGCTTTGCACTGGCTTATCTACGTGGGTAAAAGCGTATTTTCACTGAGAGCTCTTCATTCTTAAAATCTTCTATAAGTGAAAACCACGTTGTGTAATGAAAACGTAATGTACTTACCTAACGACTCGGATAAACAACCCATTTCGTCCGAGCCTAACGAGTAGGTAACTTCTTTAATTAATTATATTCATAAACTAGGTCGTTAGTCGGATAAAACTGTAGTGAAATCGTGTTTATTAACTTCAAAAGCTGTGCGAAACTCTTCTTGTCCGATAAACCGATTAAAATGCGGCGCTGGGCACAAAGCGCTTTTCAAAGTCATAATTAAACTGCAGATTACCAGCAGCTTATCGGACTATTTTCCATTATACTAATAACAGACAAAAATATTAAATCAGCATGGGTATATTACGTCGGTAATGCTATTTTTATTAGGTATGGTTACGTATAACTGTTAAAAAATATAGCTTATGTTTAATTCTAATGTATAAGCTATGTTAAAGTTTCATTAAAATTAATTCAGCTGTTTTTGCATAAATCATAAATTAATTATGCACTTGCGAGACTAAACAGCATTTATAAACATTTAGGTCTTAAATACGTTGCTTTAGTTCCTCTATCTCTACTATAAAAGCATGCAAAGGTTATTTATTTATACATACGCAATATTGTTTGCAGATAACATTATAAGAAAATATCAATACAAAAATGTTACACTTGTAAAATAATGTATTAGTGACATAACTGTAATAAAATTATTTTACATATTTACCATTTAGAAATTCATTGACAGTAGGTATAATACGAGTATTCTATCGAAAATTTGTTAGGAGCACATTATTAGACCTAATCTCATCTTCAGCACGTATGCTTTTTGGTAGTTTATTGTAAATGAGAGGGGATACCATACAAAACAAAGTACCTAACTATACGGCGCGCGGCGCAACAAAAAGGATTTGATGTCGCAATGAAAAAGTAACAAAGTACATCTTTACATCCAGACATACAAACATTCGCGTTTATAACATTAGTAAGGATGGTTATCGCATGTGTAAATAAATGTCACATCATGTACTCTTAACTACTACTTAAATCAGCTGTATCATAGTGAAATAGACAGTAATTTATCTTCATAGAGCGTTATCAAACGAAGGTTGTATGTGTGCGGCATGTATACATGCGCCACAGGCAAATTTCAAGCTTTCCTAACGTGCGCTAGCCAAGGCCGCATTAGATACTAGACGGTACAATATATTCGATGTAAAATCATCAAAAACAATCTATCAAAAACACATGTATTACTTACTTAATGTTAAACCCTAAGATTCACTATGGTGAGAGGTCTTCTGAAGCCAGTTCTTTGGGAATCCTTTGTTGTATCTAAACGTAACCATTAAAAATAAAAGCCTCTTTTACGATACTCAACTGTTACAGGAGAAGGAACAGAGTTGATCCTTAAGCCGGAAACTAAGTACCATATTTCTCCATGAACATTGTTTCATTGAAAATCTAGATGCACGGCTCAGAGACATCCGTACGTAGATGACTTTCTAAAATAAACACACATAGCACTTTTGCTGGATATTCATTAACTGTATTCGATATACGGCTGATTTATTAGAACATTCTACCAGCGGCAGCGTCTCAATTTCCCGATAGATATAATCAGAGCGTCTTCGAAATACAAAGTAACATGTAAGTATATTTTAGGCAGGCACGCACCGTCGACCGCGCCGTCGATTTCTACCAGATGGTACTTCGGTGAAATGTTTGTTAAAACTGTTATAAAAAGTATAAAAATCACACCTCTGCATACTTTATTCAACAACTCTCCTCAAAATCTTTGCAGCGTCAATAATTTAATATCTAGAACTCATTTTGAGTATAATAAAACGTTTCGCCAGTTTCTTTATTTGACTTCTTCAAAATCACTTGTAATAAAAGCACAGCTCGATTCGTACGCCTGTGTTTTATGAGGTACTTTGGAAAAACTTGACTTCTGAATGACGATTACGTAAGAATATACAAACTGGATGTCACGTATAAAGCGGGGAAAGCAAGTCGCGGCCATTGTTGACGGTGCAAACTATAAAAAAAATATAAGCCACCCTCTGTAGCCAAGTGGAAAAAAGAAGTACTTACCTACAAATACAAAGCGAGTGAATAAGGAACAGTTAGAAGAAGACCACAGCAAAATAATTCCAACCAGATTTTTGTATATGAAGTATATTATGAAAGAAGGAAGCAAGAGTATGGTAATATGTCGATATTGGTCGAGATTGTTGGAAGTAGAAATCTATGGTTCCTACCCCTCTGGAAGAAGGCGTGAAGTCATGTATGTCTGTGTTGATAAATAGTGTGTATAGTTCGGTAATCAACAGTCGAAATGTATAAAAATGTATATTAGGTGTCTAAAACTCTGTTTAAGTAATTTACTGGTCCCATATTATTATTTGGAACAAAGACATGTTTTATCTGCATAATATAAAAAATCCACTTCTGTTGAGGCAACCATTTGTACAATATATATCTACTGGCATTGAAAACTGCAGCGTTTAAGACTCCAGACTGCTACAAAAAAATCATCGATCTGAAAAATCTAATAGATCTATTCTCCAATAAATGATAAGTATCCATCGTACAAGTATGTACAAAAACGCCATTCTCCCCTATATATTTCAGTATTACACCCATAAAATATGCTCTAAATGCAAGCATTTGTATGTTTCGTACACCTCCCGTTATTTTTGTATGTGTTGCAGATTATACTCGTAGATACTATTGCCGGGAGCATTTTTTCCCCAAAACATTCAAACTTTTTAGAGTGGTATACGCAGTGTGATTATTATTAAATACATTTTATTAAAAATTCATCCCAAAAAACCAATAACTTAACCCTCCAACAAATGATATTCAAAAAACGAGTAGATACAAAAACACCACTTTACCCAGGTATGTTTCTGTACAACACCCATAAAATATGCTATAAATACGAACATTTGTGTGTTTCGTACAACTCACGTAATTTTTATGTATGCTATGAAGATTACATTATTTCCGGGAATCAGGTAGGTACTTACTCGTTTTGCGGCAACAATCAAACTTGTTACTGTATAGTCCACGAAGTACATAATATGCTCATTGATTATATTTTTCATATAGTTTATGAGTAGGTTTGTTGATTAGCTACAAATGAGTCAATTGTTGTGGGAACGTTCAAATCATGGCGCTAATGCTTTGGTAGTTTGACACGAATCGTTATTTACCTTAGTGGCTGGTCTTCCACGTGGTTCATTCTTCAGGTAGAAGCTTCCACTTCAATAGCGGCTAAGCCAATAACGCACGGTACGTTCGTTAGCCGTATTCTCTCCAAACAAGACATTTTCACAACGAGCAGTGTCTGCTCATACGGTTTCATTTGGTAAATATTTTGCCAAACAAAAAAAATATTCTCCGCGTTTACGGTGTTCCGCGGCTTGTAATGAATAGGGGTTTAAGCTTTTCAAGTTGAACATCTGCTTGTTTATTGAATAAAAATCTGACAATGGACTTGTGCAGCTCCCGAACGAAACGAAATGATCTCTATGATTTCATTTCATTTTCGTTTTAATTAAGCCCCTTGCGACTTCCGGACCACCTCTCCGTAATCTTGTTTGCTGCCGTTTATTGGGAACTTATTTTACATAGGGCAAACAAATAGGAGCGTTGGTATCCAGTTAAAAGAACACATTGTTGTCATGAAGAACAGACGCTCGACCAAGTCTGCGGTTTGTGAACATGCCCAGGACAAACCCAACCACTACATTCGGTTCGACAATCCACAAATCCTCGCCAGAGACCCGATTTATGCCAAGAATGTTACGCGAGGCTATTTAGATCAAAAAGTACACAAATTTCAGTAGAGATGATGGTTGGCAAGTACCACCAGCTTGGGATGCTGTTATCAAATTAATTAAATCCCATGGCCGCTAAAAATCTGCAAGACCCCTGGACACTGTGAGCAAATACTGCGTCAATAGGGAACGTTATGATCAATATATTTTTTTCTGACGGTAGTAGTAATAATTTCTTAACAACTCATGTGACAAATAAAATCAATTTGTCACCCCGTGACCACAATCACTGTAAAGTGTTTGAAACGTCGGGACAAAAACAATGATAAATACTTATACGCGATTTAAACCGTTTAAACTTGTTTAATGGTGGCGTGAAATGGATCCTAGGGAATCCCTGAGAGATATTTTTAAAGAAATTGATATTTTAACTTTACCAAGTCTGTATATATTTGAAAATATTATGTATGTTCGTAAAAATTTGAGCAAATTTAAATCAAACAGTGACACTCACGATTAAAATACTAGGAATAAAGATAAAATAGCGGTGCCAGGTTTTAGATTAGCAAAGACAAATAAAAGGTCCTTCTTAGGAAATTGTGTGCGGTTTTATAATAAATTGCCCAAACATATTACAACGCTCACAGAAAGAAAATTCAAGTTGCATGTGAAGAATATTTTGATAAAGAAATCTTACTACACAGTTTGTGATTACTTAAACGACAAAAATGCTTGGACTGGTTCGCCTCTGCCAAGCTAGCGCCTAACACCTACGTAATGTAAATTAAGTATTGTAATAATTTTACTATATAGTATGTACTTAACACATTTTAAAAAAACGTTTAAAAGAATGGGCCCGAGTTTCTTGTCCGTTCTTCTCGCAGTGGCTCTATAATTTTTGATTGCTGAACGTGGCAGTACAATGTAGTATATTTCAATATTAAAATTTGTAATTGACCTTCATAAGAGCGTCGTAGACGCCTAAATTGAATAAATGATTTTGACTTTGACTTTGAATTACTAGCCATTTATTTTGTTAGTTTTTTATATTGGCGATGGGATTTGACCATTATTTAATCTGAAGGTAAGCGATGTGGATGAAATTGAGCTTACTATTTATATTTTTACAATAACGCTTGATCTCTCTCTAAATTTGTAATTTTGTAATAAAATGGAGTTTATATAATATTAATCAAAAGTACCTGTATTAAAGCTATTAGGTAATGCACCTATAAATGGTATTGTACCTACTAGGTATGTTTACCTTTTTTTTTTTTTTCACCCGGGAAAATCCTTTATGGATACCACCCGCCCCGGGGGGAGCGGAGTGGTTATGTGGGAGTCCTCGCCTGAAGGGCCTTACTACCCCCACGGGGGGGTAGTAAGTGAGGTTACCCACTAAAAACCCGGGATGAGCAGTCTGCCGCCTAGTAGGGCGAAATGGGGTAGCGTTAGCAGTCACCATCTCGCCCCGGCGGCCGGCCCGTCACCGATGACGGGCCCCGGCCAATGGAGGGATGACCCGGCTCATTGAGGCCATCCCCCAGACGTGTGGGATCGTGCAAGCCAGTGGAGAATCCCCCGACTCTCCACCGATGATCCGCACAGCACTAGGAAAGAGCGAGAAGGCGCCCGAACCGCCTTCTCCTCCCCCCAGTTCGTCTACGCCGGAGCGGGTCCGCGAGGACGTCGTCCTCCCTCGCCCGCTCCGCGGCCTCTTTCTGCGCCATCACCGCTTCGCAGAAAGAGACCACCGCCTGCCACGATCCGTCGCTGCTGAGCATAGCGTTAACCACGCTCGGCAGCGACAGATCTGCGCCTATGACCGCTGTGAGGGTGTGCCGCATGGGACTCCATGCGGCGCACTCCTCCAGCGTGTGGAGCGCCGTGTCTTCTGGCGCTCCACACTCGTGACAGGCGGGGGTCGCCTCCCGTCTCGCGATGTGATGCAGGTACTTTCCGAAACATCCGTGTCCGGAAAGCACCTGCACCAATCGGAAGGTCAGCGACCCGAATCGCCGCCCTACCCACCTCCGGAGGACCGGGCGAATGGCATCCACCGTCCTCTGTCCAGGGACCGGTGGAGCCAGGTCCTCCGTCCACCGCCTCAACAGGGCGGCCCGCGCCCGCCGTCGCATGCGCGTGACCTCCTCCCACGCTGGAGGCTCCCCGCGGGATCTCCTCGCCGCCACGAAGTGGTAAACTTCGGCGAGCCTACTGCATGTCTAGTGATACTAAATGAGGTTATAAATATTTAAAAAAAATCCTGCACAACACCGGACTTTTCTTTTAGATACACGACAAACTTTGAAATTATAAAGACATTCAAAAGTTTAAACATAAAGAGTACTGAAGACTTGTCAGTTAAAGTGGCAGAGTCTATAATTTGCATTATCGCACCATACTTAGTAACTCAAATAAAATTGTGCTAAGCGAGACGTCAACGCGGGCGTCCCGAGCTCTCCTTGAAAAAGACCACCGAATGTGGTTGAAACTATAGTCGGAGCTATCTGACTGATTCACGTGAGTTATCCCGTATTATTTACTAAAATGAGTGAAAACCACGTTAGTTTTTATAATAAAACTAAAATAAATATTCAATCTTTGTGTCGATAGAGGAAATTTCCCCGACTTAATGAAACTATGTAAAATCACTCCAATTTTGAAGTCGGGGGCTGCATCTGACCCTTGCAATTATAGACCTATTTCCATCTTACCTGTTCTGAGTAAAGTATTCGAAAAAATTATGCTCAAACAACTTTTATCACATTTTAATGAGCATAATATATTGAAGGACAATCAGTTTGGTTTTACTAAGAGCAGATCCACTACAGATGCAGGTGTTCAATTGATGTCACATATACCTGAAGCCTGGGAGAGTTCACATGATGCTATTGGCGTATTTTGTGATCTTTCCAAGGCATTCGACTGTGTAGAACACTGCACTCTGATTCGTAAGCTTTCACACTATGGTATTCGTGGAAAAGCTTTGAATCTAATAGAGTCTTATCTGTCAGACAGGCTACAGATGGTTGGAGTAAATGGCAATACTTCTTCCGGGTCTTTGGTAAAAATAGGTGTACCGCAGGGATCAATTTTGGAACTTTTCTGTTCCTAGCGTATATTAATGATCTGCCTTGCATGGTCAAAGATTTCTGCGATATTGTTTTATTCGCCGATGATACCTCTCTGATTTTTAAAGTAGATAGGAAAGATAGTGAACTCATTCATGTAAATAATGTGTTATCTATGATCTCTGAATGGTTCGCCGCTAATAATCTTCTCTTAAATTCAAAAAAGACCAAATGTTTAAAGTTTTCTTTACCAAATGTTCCTTATGTTGAACCAAACATTAAGCTTGGCTTAGATAAACTCTCTATTGACAAAGTGACAGTCTTTCAGGGAATCAAAGTGGACTCTACTTTGATTCCCTGAAAGACTGTTTAACTTTACAGTGGGATCCACATATACATGATCTAGCCGGAAGACTTAGTGCTGCATATGCAGTTTGTAAGATAAGACAGTCAACAGACGTAGCTACTGCACGGCTAGTTTATTTCGCGTACTTCCACAGTATTATGTCGTATGGTGTATTGCTGTGGAGAGCTGCTGCTGAGATGGAAACAATCTTTATCTTACAAAAGCGTGCAATTCGTGCCATATATGAAATGGATCCTATGGAATCTCTAAGGGATCTTTTTAAAGAAATTGATATATTAACTTTACCGAGTCTGTATATATTTGAAAATATTTGAGTAAATTTAAATTAAACGGTGACAACCACGATTACAACACTAGAAACAAATATAAATTAACGGTACCGTGTTTTAGATTAGCAAAGACAAATAAAAGGTCCTTTTTAGGTAATTGTGTGCGGTTTTATAATAAAATACATATTACAGTGCTCACAGAAGGAACATTCAAATTACACGTGAAAAACATTTTGATTAAGAAATCCTACTACACAGTTTGTGATTACTTAAATGACAAAAATGCTTGGAAAATTCCACCTCTGCCAAGCCATCACCTGTCTCCTACGAGACATAAAAAGACCCTTATTTAAACAAATATTGTAATAATTGTATTATATTGTTTATAACAAATTGTAAACAGACGTTTAAAAGAATGGCCCCGAGTTTCTTGCCCGTTCTTCACGCAGTGGCTCTATAATTTTTTTTGCTGTACGTGGCAGTACAATGTAGAATATTTCAATATTTAAGTTTGTAATTGACCTTCATATGAGCGTCGTAGACGCCTATATTGAATAAATGATTTTGTTGAATTTGAATTTATAAAAATAAAAAAAATATGATTTTTTGCCTGCATGCACTACATCATCATTTACAGACCTGTTTACTCACGAAGACAACACGCATACGTAGGTAAGGGTAGGAATCGCTTGTACACTACGTCTTAGTGTGTGTGTATGTGTAAATATGCCTATTAAAATCATGGTAATATTGGTACATACAGTAAAACAACAAAACGTTATTTGACGATCAAATGGGTAGACGGTATTTATTGCAACTGCACTCACCCTACCGGTAGGGATACCTTGTTAGGGATAGGTTAGTACCAGGCGCAAATGAATATGGAGGAACAGATCGTGAGTGAAAGGGTCAGATGTGTATATTAAACACCTTGACCTAGTGGTCAAAGGCTATTTTCATCTGTAGTAAAAAAGGAAACCAACAGAATCTAAACTTATGTATTCCATGACCAATAAGTTAAATTTAATTAGAACACCCGAAAACAGCAGGTGTATTCACATAATTTGAATTTCACAAAGTGTTCCAATTACGTTATTAAGTCTGCATTTTTCTATAATTCTTCTCAATTTAGGTAGTTATCTACCTAGATCTAGATTAACCATAAAGGATGATCAAATATCACATTACGCGAACACAAGCCGAAGCTTATTCCAGCTTAGCTGGGTAATGACTAATGATGAACTGAATTTCATTATTATTACGTAACATAGAGCTCACAAATTACACTCTCTTGCAAAGTAAACATAACTTTTAGTCCGCCACATTTTCCATTTCTGAGGTAACACGGGAAGGGATTGTTACTTAAGGAAATAAAATAGCTGGACCTTTTGGACCGGAGCAGGAATGTTTTTGTTGTAACAAACCTATATCATACCACAAAAATGTCGTCATTTTCAACCGGTGACTTAAACCACGGCATTTGTATAACAATGTTCGCTCCCTCTCGGTCCGGTACAAGGTTATATATTATCTAATATTATACCTAATTTCAATATGTATACATATACACCTATGATTGTTTCGTGACATTAAAAATGGAGTATCAAATGTCATTTATACTGCGCAAAAGAATATGTATATAATGGGCTACAGGCTTTCTTTGCTATATTACATCTATAGTAGCTTTCATGCATTGAGGTTGCTCAGCAACATTACCTATGGCAGATAAGCAACATTACCTACCGAGGTTCAAATCAATTTCAACTACTAGTTTCGTTGGTCTCCCAGCCTAAGAATTTTATATTCTTCTTAGATATGACCTACTTATATGTACGACCACCCATATATTTTCGAATTCTTCCACGTGTCAGACTTCTTGCTTATAGGTACCACAGAATTAATTTACACTAACGTTCATCTCAGAACAATAAGTACCGACCATTTATTTAACAATAACTATAATAGGTAGATAGGTATCGATTTGTAGAACTAAACAAAGTACAGTTTGTAAAACAGGGTAAATAGCTGTTTTTTTCCACAGGAAAAAGTAGGTTAGTACCAACTGTATCTGGAAAGTAGATTACGTACAAAAACTGTTGAACGGTCCTTGCCCGACTGGCTTGCCGGCGCGCAGTAGAATTTTCCGCGGCCTTGTCGCCAGAGAAAATATCCAATTGATGAGCGCGCGGTGAATGGTTGGCTTAATTTTTTTTACCGGTGGTTTGGTCATATTTACAAAATACTACGAACTATATACAACACTACAGCTACTACAATAAAGAAATCTATAAACCATTGCAGACTCACAGGCAGTCCAATTGCACTCCCAGTACCAGTTAGTAGGGTGCCCAGCATGTATGTTGGCAGCATTCGCCGTTGGATTGCAATGCTTATTCGTTGAGTCAAATAGTTGCCAGCATTTTAATCAGGCATCGCATGGACCAAGTGCTCTGATAAGTTTCGAAAGATAAGATGAGCTCAGGACCTCCAAACGGACCCGACCTCTCCACATCAAACTGCTCAAATATGTAACAACTGCCGAGATTAGTAGACTTGTGCCGCTTGAGTTACTCCACTGAAGTAGCCCTGGCGTCACCCTCACATTGGTTTCTGAAAGATGTGACAGCACTAAAGTGTCCACACATAATATGTCTCACACTAAGAACCGCCCTAACTTCCATGGAAGCAGAGTCATGCCGTGATTATTCGGTTCTAGAATAGCTGCAACACTGGCACTGGTAAAAGCCCGGCCGATGATATCATTATGGTTGGCCTGCAGGGAAATTCGACCATTCGAGAGCATGAGAGATCATGGTGACTGAGTTGATTAATAATTAATAGCTGGCTAAATTAACAGGCAGCAAAATAACCATACGTAATCTAACTTCGAGAAATTGCAACCCTGATTCAATTTGTTGGTGTTTGATTTTCGCTTACAGGCCGGACATGAAGCATTGAAGGTAACTCGAACCTTCATGTTGTACAGGTAGGTATACCGCATCTGATTTATCTTTGTCTTAAGGGTATATTTTAGACGAACGCCCCCATACAAAACGCAGCTCCAATCTAATTTTAATAATAGCGAATATAACTCAATGATTTTTTACCTACGTAATCACTACCCTAATATCTAGGTTTATGGTGCATCAGATTTTCATTAAATTATACAGTTTTGAAATTACACTAGCTCAAAAACTCGTAATTTTAGATAAAAGAAAGACCCAACTCAAGAAAAATAAGCATGTTTTTAATATTTCTATTGCACCACAAACATGGGGAATAAAATGAACTTTCTATATTGGGAAGTTATTTATACATGTGTACTATACTTTTTAAATAAATCTGGAGCTACAAATAACTGGCTCAAACTCCTAAAAACGAGTGCTATATACTAAACGCTATATTATAAAAAAATTAATTATAGTCCGAAAGAAAAAGGTAAATCCTTTTTCTTTGCTGTAGGGACTTTTCCTCTTTGCATTAGGATCTGGAGTGCTAAGGTACAATTTGACTACGTAATGACTAAATGCACTGCGTTGTATAATGTTTCACTTACTTGCCCTCTTTCAGTGTTTTTAAAATGAGGCAGACTACCCACTAAGAATCCTAAATTATACCACTACTTTATGAAGAAAACGTTTATTTGGTTATATGTGTGTTAGTAATACAGGTGTGCAAATGGTTAAAATACCTCTAATACTATCATAAATTCTTCCAAATTTATTTATGTCATTGATCCTTAAATTTGGGCAAAATTACATTAGCATCTTATACACAAAACTCCTATAATTATCAAGTTCTCTTTAGAAACTTGAGACCTCAAAGTGCACTTTATACTGCTCAACAGACCCCGAAGTACTGTTCACTGGTTCTTTATGAACCCACAACATCGATTAGGAGAGCAAAACATCAGATAAAGCTCTCTGTTACGTAACTGTAATAGAAATTCCTTCCTTCCTGAAAATAAATTAAAAGACCGGTTAGCAAATCAGAGCATGAAAAGATTTACAGCAGTTTCAGCGGGCTGTTTTCCACGCTTTTACTTGTGAATTATTTAATAGTGACTAATGCGAAAAAGTGACAAAGTCAAAATGATTAAATCAATTTAGGCGTCTACGCCGCTCTAATGAAGGTGAAATACAAATTTTATATTGAAATAAACTACATTGTACTGCCACGTTCAGCAAGAAAAAATGTACAGAGCCAATGCGAGAAGAACGGGCAAGAAACTCGAGGCCCTTCTTTTTAAACGTATTTTTACAATGTTACAATTTTCAACGCCCTTGCGAGGAAAAAAAATTTATTGCACAAATGCGATACAAATAACATACGAAAATTAGGGTAAATAGCGCGCAAGTATTTTTTTGCGCGCGCCAAATTTATGTATTTTGTTACTTAGCCTTACAACCTACTTCAAAATTATAATTTTAGTGATTAAATGCAAATATTTTATTACAAATTATTGTGAATTATAATTAATTTATGTATTCTAAAAATATAAGTGGATCTTCAGCGGTATAAAACCTCTTTGTTGTTACAAATCTGTATTATCCGGTTAAATTGAAAATGCTCTGTTTACTCGCATATAATATGCAGTAAGGTACTAATTTTTTAGGGATAAATTACCCGGTTAAATTGAAAATGCTTTATTTACTCGCATTTGATTTGCAGTTAGGTATATACTAACTTAACTTTGTAGGGATGACTCTATTACGCACTAGTGATTAATATATACTCGTAATATTATTATGGACGAGGGTTTATAGTTCGGTTTATAACCCTAAGAACGATATAATAAAGCTCACTTTACGAGCAAGGGTGTTGCAAACTATATTATGAAAATATTACAATATTTGTTTAAATTTTGTAGGTGACAATCGATATCTTTGCAGAGGCGTAATTGTCCTGGCATTTTTGTAGTTAATGTATGTGTAGTAAGAATTTTTAACTGAAAAGTTTTTCACGAGCAACTTGAGTTTTCCTTCTGTGAGTGTTTTTTGGTAACTTTATTATAAAGCCGCACACAAAACTACTGGTATGGTTTAAGTCGTGGGAAAGGCAAAACCGACCAAGTATAGAGGTAACCACCATACTATATCTCAACTTTTTGTTTTAATTATTTACCAGATGATTTCTAACAGTTCGCACTAAAATGTATAAGGACTGCTTCACATCGTCCTGATGAACCTCGTAACGTAAGGATAACTAATAATAAACTGATTTTTATAATCTTATATTAAAAAAAAATCAATAAAACTTGCCTCAACTCATATACCTATATACTTCTTGTTGTATATTTAGTAATGGCTGCACCCCGCGATTTGCTCATCGCACACAATCAGAAATAGTATAATGATGATGACGATGAATTCACATTCCGACCTGTGCCGCCACGCCGTGCACACCTGTCTACAGCTCCGCCAGTATCTCCCAGTGAGACCGCAATAGTCCCCGCACTATTGCCGTCTCACTCGGGTCATCGTTCCGACGCTAGTTGCAGACCAGTGCCTTGGAATACGCAGTCCTGACGAAGCTTTGTTTTCTGTGCAGAAGCTGAGCAGCCGCCGAACGCCGAGCAACGCGAGCTACGAGCTCGCCGTGCCGTCGCGCAGAGGCGCTCTAAGACGTCAGGCATTACCACCTACCCAAGTCCCTTGTTTCGGACGAACAACATCATATCGGGCTGGTGGTCTTGTTTTGACCGCACTTTTCGGTGCGCATTTCACCACTTTACTACCCGACACAACATAGTAACAGTCGCGTAACAACACACTTTGTGCTGTTAAGCGACGTCGTTCAGGCGTGGGGTAGCGTCAGCCAAACCCGTCTGAACGATCAAATCCGCCATTTGCTGCGGTCGCAGTGTGACACCCTACGGTGACAACGGCCACTGTTGTTGTTTTGGTTTAACCTTGCACCGTGGCCTTTCCCGCTTCACGGGTCAGCCGAAGCAAGCTGGGCTCCGGGATTACTGGCCTTGGGGTCGCCCCTAGTCAACCCCGGAGTAGCGCTTAGGAGCACCCCTCTCCGCCGAGAAAAAAGCTCGGAGAGGGTACACAACTAGGGCACACCCTAGGTACACACTCCCTCTCACACAGTGAGCTCACAAGGTGTGTGAGGGAATTCAAACCCTTGATAGGGCGTCCTGAGTATTCCCCTCAGGATGCAGTCCCGTCCCTCTAACGGTGAGGTGCAGGTCCTTCAGACCTTCGCCCTCCGCCACCCCGATCTGTATGTTGCTCATATGCAACTCCTAGAAGAGGAAGCGAGTGCCCGCCTCACGGACACTCTTATTGCTCCCTCCGGGACTTCAATCCCGGAGGCCAACGTCCCTCCTCTGACCCGGTCCTTCTCAGAGGACAGCCCGCTTTCGCCCGCCCCGGGCCCGGACAATAGACGCACGGTGGCAGCCCCTCCCCGTGAGAGGTCTCGCTCGCGCTCACCGATCGGGAGGCCAGCGAGCACCCGTCCCTCCATCGCCGTTGTCGAGCCCACTTCGGACTCCGAAACGGAGATGGAAGTAGATCCGAGTCGCGCCTTACGCACTGACTCGGACTCCGATAACGACGGCTATACCGTCGTTGACCGCAAACGCAAGCGTGCTCCTAAAGCCGCTAGTTGCGCAACTTCCGCCCCTCCCGCCAAGGCACCCGCTAAGGCCCCCGCCTCCGGCAAGAAGCCGACCCCCGCCCCGCGCCCCGCGTCTCCTCCCTCCGCTCCGGCCACTACTGCCGCGTCCCCTCAGGACGCGAGCGCGCGCCGCGAAAAACCGCCTCCACCCCTGTTCATTCAGGACAAAACCAAATGGGACATGCTGTCCCGTTTAGTTTCGGATCGTGGGATCCATTACACTAATGCCCGCTCCACGCAGCAGGGCATTAAAGTCCAAGTGCCCACCAGTAGCGACCACAGAGCGCTAACAAAGCTCCTCCGTAAAGAGAGCATAAGTTTTCATACTTATGCGCTCGAAGAGGAGAAAGTCCTCCGAGTGGTCATCCGCGGTGTGCCCAAGGAGGTACATACCGATTCGGTATGTGCCGACCTGAAGGCACAAGACTTCCCCGTACATGCAGTTCACCGCATGTACAGCGGGAAGGACCGCAGTCCCTACGATCTAGTACTCGTAGTACTAGATCGTACACCTGAAGGCAAGGCCATTTTTAATTTAAAAAAGGTCTGTGGCCTCTCAGGACTCGATGTCCAAGCCCCATACAAAAATGGAAGTCCCTCGCAGTGCCATAACTGCCAACTATACGGGCACGCCTCCCGTTTCTGCTTCGCTCGCGCTAGGTGCGTTAAGTGCCTAGGCGATCACGCGACAGCAGCGTGCACTCGCACCCGGGATTCACCGGACCCACCCAGCTGTGTTTTATGCGGTGCTCAAGGGCATACCGCGAATTACCGTGGTTGCCCTAAAGCACCACGAGTGAACCACAGGGTGGCAAGGCATAGGCCGACCCGTCCCTCTTACGACCGTTACCAACGGGTAAGCCCTAAACTAACGGTAGTACCTGCCTCACAGGTAATACCCGCGCCGCTCCCAGCCCGTAACGCATGGTCTAAACCACCCAGTATGGTTAAGACCGTCGCTACCGCCCGCGCCCCGGCCCGCGCGCCCGCACCCGCACCCGCCCGCGCCGCGGCCCCTGCCCGCGCACCGGCCCCGGCTCGCCCCGCGCTCCCGGCACCCGTCGCCAACACCATTCGCGCGCCTCCCCGCGCCGCTTCCCGGCCACAAGCTCCACCTATGCCATTGATGGCTGCCCCTCTTCAAGAGGCAATCAACCTAGTCAGCGATCTGGCTATGTCGGTTGACATCAATGAGGTACAAGAGCTATTCCACAAGATGCAATACGCTCAATCCCCAGCGGACGTGATCCAATACACATTGGAACACGCGAATTTACTTAGCGCCCTTAAGCGCTTCGTTCCCCAGGCCCCTCCCCAGTACAACCACTATGGGTAGTACAACCGAACGCACGAAACCGTACTCAGTTTCGTTAGCGTCATTTAACGCTGACGGCCTCTTCAGACAACGTGACCTCGTCCACGACTTTTGTTGTACCCACCTTATCGATATCATATGCGTGCAGGAAACCTTTCTAAAACCGGGGAAGGCGAACCCTAGGTTTGCCAATTACAGAACGGTACGTGATGATAGAGTGAACTCCCGTGGGGGAGGCACTCTTATCTATTACAAAAGGTCCCTGCACTGCATTCCCCTACCTACCCCGACTCTTGTTAATATGGAAGCATCTTGTTGCCTCCTAGCTATGACTGGTCATCAACCTATAGTCATAGCATCCTGTTACCAAGCTTGCAAAAAGCCGATCGTCCGAGCTGACTTAGAAGCCCTATTCTCATTAGGAAGCGCCGTCATTCTGATTGGCGACTTCAACAGTAAGCACATCCTATGGAATTGTAACGTCAACAATCCCAGAGGTATTGCACTTGAAAACCTAATCGCAGAACTTAACTTTGACATAATTGCGCCAACTGAGCCCACTCACTACCCTTATATGGAAGACCACCGATCTGACTTGCTTGACATGGCACTATTCAGAGGCGTAACACTCCGGGTACGCTCCATAGAAGTGGTTCACGAGCTTCACTCTGACCACCGACCCATTATACTGCGACTAGGTCCCGACCCAACGACTGACCTCCCCCGCCCCACTAAGACGATAGTGAACTGGAAGCAAGTAGGCGATGCCCTAAAGGCTATCAGTTCACCGGACCTAGACAAGATCCCTGACGACATCCTGACTAAAGATGACGTAACCCTTGCGATCGATTCGTTCACTAATCACCTCTCCACCGTAGTAGGTGCATCCGCAAAGGAGGTCATGGTGCCGGACGACCGGCGCCTTGTCATTCCAGCGGATGTGAGACGATTGGTGACGGAAAGTAAAGCAGTGACCCGACATTACGACTCTTACCCCAGTAAAGAGAACAAAACTAAGAAACGCCACTTTGAACGCATGGTTCAAAGTCGCATGTCTGAGTTGCGTGATCAACAATGGGGTGACAAACTTTCAAACCTCGTGCCAAGCCACCATGCTTACTGGGACTTGGCGCGAGGCTTGAAAGGAAGTAACCATAACGACATGCCTCCCTTATACAGACCAGTCCCACTAGTCCCAGCGTTCTTTGACGAAGACAAAGCTGAGTGCCTAGCTGATAGCCTAGAGGCTCAGTGTTCCCCTAACGTAGATCACGTTGACCAAGCTCACCTCGATTCGGTGGATGCTGAAGTCGAACGCAAAAGCTCTGTGGTCACCTCTGAACTCCCACCAATCACCTTAGCGACTTACGCTGAGGTGGAGAGACTGATCAAGGCCCTCCGACCGCGCAAATCCCCCGGTGCCGATGGCATCTCCAACAGGGTTCTTAAAACCCTCTCTCCTCCTCTCATCCATCTCTTAGTCAGCATCTTCAATGCTGCTATGAGCCACTGCTTATTCCCAGACACCTGGAAATGTGCAAATGTCATTGGCATTCACAAACCAGGCAAAAGCTCATCTGACCCCACCAGTTACCGCCCCATCAGCCTCCTCAGTGCCTTAGGCAAACTTTACGAGCGGTTACTTGCAAACCGTCTCCAGTCCCATGCTAAGGAACACCACCTTATCCCAGATGAGCAGTTTGGCTTCAGACCCGGACACTCATGCGTCCAACAGGTGCACCGCCTCACGGAGCACATCATTGAGGGCTTCAATAAGTACCCCAAACCCCAGACTACGCTAGCAGTCTTCCTCGACGTAGCGAAAGCTTTTGACAAAGTCTGGCACAACGGCTTGATCTACAAGCTATACCAATTTGGCGTGCCAGAACGTCTTGTGCTCATCCTACAAGACTTCCTTAAAGCCAGAAGCTTTCGCTATCGCGTGGAAGGCACCCTCTCCTCCCCCCACCCAGTCAGAGCCGGAGTCCCTCAGGGCTCCGTGCTATCACCTATTCTCTTTGCACTGTATACCAGTGACATCCCACGCTCTCAGCCCAAAGTATTCCTAGCCCAATATGCGGATGATACCGCCATTTACACCACTGGGTGGCATATCAACAGACAGTCCTATTTCGTCATGCAACGGGCCATCACCGAGATCGGTGACTGGTTCCGAAAATGGCGCATCGCGGTCAACCCAGCTAAAAGCACAGCTATGTGCTTTACTGAGAAGACACGCTCCCCTTACCCGAAACCGCTTATTTTGTTCGACGAACCCATTCCCTGGGTTCCTAGAACAAAATACCTCGGAGTCACCCTTGATCGTCATCTCACCTTTAACGATCACATAACAGCCGTCCGTAACAGAGCGGCCTTCATAATGGGTCGCCTTGGTCCCCTACTTCGCAATGAGAGTAAAATGTCTCTTAGTAATAAGAAGACACTTTACACTGCCTGCATCCGCCCCATCATGACTTACGCATCAGTAGTGTTTAGTCATGCTAGTGAGGCCCACCTTCATAAACTTCAAGTCATCCAAAACCGTTTTCTTCGTAATGCAACCGGCGCCCCGTGGTATATCCGGAACAGCGAGTTGCATTGCGACTTAAACCTTCCCTCTCTAGCGCAGTTCAATAAGGACTGCGCCCGCCGATACTTTGATCGAGCGCCCCACCACCCGAACCCATTGGTTGTCCAGGCATCGAACTACTCGACTGCCTCTTCTATCCCATTTTTCAAACCCCCCCGTCGCCGACCACGGCAGGTATTAGACGACCCGGATGACCCCATCGCAGCCATTACGTTGGCAGCTTTAGCGTTATCCGCAAGTCGTCGAGGTAAAATCCCCAGGTGTGAGGTAATCAGAGGTCACACAATCAAACACCGAGCTCGCCGGCGAGCTCGAGGCAAAAACAAGGTCACGATAAATTGCTCTCCAAATAGTCAAAGAGTATTATTCAGTAGGGCCCAATTGTGCAACACTGCAGTTGCACAGAGGCATTTTGCTCCGATCCCCCCCATGTCTCTCGACAGCGAGACAAGCCGAGGTCCGAACCACAGTGGTGCCCTTGAGCTCGCTGTCAACCCCTCCTATAGTAGCGGTACGTTTTCGGCGTCCGCAGGAGACGGAGGTAGAAAGCGCTTTTCGCCTTCTACGCCCGTCTCGGGAGAAGTGCCTTCGGCACTTCTCCCTCCCGGGCTATTGTAGGGCCAGGCCCTCGCCCAAAACCCGGTGGAGCTGGACGACCGCACAGGCGGTAGCCAGCATCTATGTCCTCCCTAAACTAAAACTAAACTAAGACGATGAATTCTCTCACACGGACGACATTCCGACCTGTGCCGCCACGCCGTGCACACCTATCTACAGCTCCGCCAGTATCTCCCAGTGAGACCGCAATAGTCCCCGCACTATTGCCGTCTCACTCGGGTCATCGTTCCGACGCTAGTTGCAGACCAGTGCCTTGGAATACGCAGTCCTGACGAAGTTTTGTTTTCTGTGCAGAAGCTGAGCAGCCACCGACCGCCGTGCAACGTGAGCTACGAGCTCGCCGTGCCGGCGCGCAGAGGCGCTCTAAGACGTCAGGCATTACCACCTACCCAAGTCCCTTGTTTCGGACGAACAACATCATATCGGGCTGGTGGTCTTGTTTTGACCGCACTTTTCGGTGCGCATTTCACCACTTTACTATCCGACACAACATAGTAACAGTCGCGTAACAACACACTTTGTGCTGTTAAGCGACGTCGTTCAGGCGTGGGGTAGCGTCAGCCAAACCCGTCTGAACGATCAAATCCGCCATTTGCTGCGGTCGCAGTGTGACACCCTACGGTGACAACGGCCACTGTTGTTGTTTTGGTTTAACCTTGCACCGTGGCCTTTCCCGCTTCACGGGTCAGCCGAAGCAAGCTGGGCTCCGGGATTACTGGCCTTGGGGTCGCCCCTAGTCAACCCCGGAGTAGCGCTTAGGAGCACCCCTCTCCGCCGAGAAAAAAGCTCGGAGAGGGTACACAACTAGGGCACACCTTAGGTACACACTCCCTCTCACACAGTGAGCTCACAAGGTGTGTGAGGGAATTCAAACCCTTGATAGGGCGTCCTGAGTATTCCCCTCAGGATGCAGTCCCGTCCCTCTAACGGTGAGGTGCAGGTCCTTCAGACCTTCGCCCTCCGCCACCCCGATCTGTATGTTGCTCATATGCAACTCCTCGAAGAGGAAGCGAGTGCCCGCCTCACGGACACTCTTATTGCTCCCTCCGGGACTTCAATCCCGGAGGCCAACGTCCCTCCTCTGACCCGGTCCTTCTCAGAGGACAGCCCGCTTTCGCCCGCCCCGGGCCCGGACAATAGACGCACGGTGGCAGCCCCTCCCCGTGAGAGGTCTCGCTCGCGCTCACCGATCGGGAGGCCAGCGAGCACCCGTCCCTCCATCGCCGTTGTCGAGCCCACTTCGGACTCCGAAACGGAGATGGAAGTAGATCCGAGTCACGCCTTACGCACTGACTCGGACTCCGATAACGACGGCTATACCGTCGTTGACCGCAAACGCAAGCGTGCTCCTAAAGCCGCTAGTTGCGCAACTTCCGCCCCTCCCGCCAAGGCACCCGCTAAGGCCCCCGCCTCCGGCAAGAAGCCGACCCCCGCCCCGCGCCCCGCGTCTCCTCCCTCCGCTCCGGCCACTACTGCCGCGTCCCCTCAGGACGCGAGCGCGCGCCGCGAAAAACCGCCTCCACCCCTGTTCATTCAGGACAAAACCAAATGGGACATGCTGTCCCGTTTAGTTTCGGATCGTGGGATCCATTACACTAATGCCCGCTCCACGCAGCAGGGCATTAAAGTCCAAGTGCCCACCAGTAGCGACCACAGAGCGCTAACAAAGCTCCTCCGTAAAGAGAGCATAAGTTTTCATACTTATGCGCTCGAAGAGGAGAAAGTCCTTCGCGTTGTGATTCGCGGTGTGCCTAAGGAGATACATACCGATGCGGTATGTGACGACCTTAAAGCACAAGACTTCCCTGTGCATGCGGTTCACCGCATATACAGCGGGAAGGACCGCAGTCCATATGACCTAGTACTCGTAGTACTAGACCGTACACCAGAGGGCAAGGCCATTTTTAATTTAAAAAAGGTCTGTGGCCTCTCAGGACTCGATGTCCAAGCCCCATACAAAAATGGAAGTCCCTCGCAGTGCCATAACTGCCAACTATACGGGCACGCCTCCCGTTTCTGCTTCGCTCGCGCTAGGTGCGTTAAGTGCCTAGGCGATCACGCGACAGCAGCGTGCACTCGCACCCGGGACTCGCCGGACCCACCCAGTTGTGTTCTGTGCGGTGCTCAAGGGCATACCGCGAATTACCGTGGTTGCCCTAAAGCACCACGAGTGAACCACAGGGTGGCAAGGCATAGGCCGACCCGCCCCTCTTATGACCGTTACCAACGGGTCAGCCCTAAACTAACGGTAGTACCTGCCTCACAGGTAATACCCGCGCCGCTCCCAGCCCGTAACGCATGGTCTAAACCACCCAGTATGGTTAAGACCGTCGCTACCGCCCGCGCCCCGGCCCGCGCGCCCGCACCCGCGCCCGCACCCGCACCCGCCCGCGCCGCGGCCCCTGCCTGCGCACCGGCCCCGGCTCGCCCCGCGCTCCCGGCACCCGCTGCCAACACCGTTCGCGCCCCTCCCCGCGCCGCTTCCCGGCCACAAGCTCCCCCTATGCCATTGATGGCTGCCCCTCTTCAAGAGGCAATCAACCTAGTCAGCGATCTGGCTATGTCGGTTGACATCAATGAGGTACAAGAGCTATTCCACAAGATGCAATACGCTCAATCCCCAGCGGACGTGATCCAATACACATTGGAACACGCGAACTTACTAAGCGCCCTTAAGCGCTTCGTTCCCCAGGCCCCTCCCCAGTACAACCACTATGGGTAGTACAACCGCACGCACGAAACCGCGCTCAGTCTCGTTAGCGTCATTCAACGCTAACGGTTTCTTTAGACAACGTGACCTTGTCCACGACTTTTGTTGCACCCACCTTATCGACATTATATGCGTGCAGGAAACCCTTCTAAAACCGGGGAAGGCGAACCCTAGGTTTGCCAATTACAGAACGGTACGTGATGATAGAGTGAACTCCCGTGGGGGAGGCACTCTTATCTATTACAAAAGGTCCCTGCACTGCATCCCCCTACCTACCTAGTGAATTGTCCCGGGAAATCCCGGAACCGAAAGTACCGGGAAATCCCGGAAATTTTTGCGTTGTTTTAGGACCCGGAATTTCCAAAACCAAATCCCGGTTCTTTCGGTACTTTCGATAAAAGATTCGCGTTTAGAATTTTTCTAATTTTATTGCCTAAAATCCGACCGCTGCACTGTTACTATACTACCTAGCTACCACCGTTGCTACCTGTAATACAAGAGCATGATGCGCGAGGGTGCGGAGGTGCGGGAGGGGCAGGTGGCGGCCATCTTGTAGACGCGCGTCCCGCTTAGTTAGATTGTGATCGCGTCTTCGGAATGTTGTGCTAGTGGGATTTCGGTGTACAGTGCTTTGCAAAAACTACTCAAACAAGACTACTTCTTTTGGAAAGTGAGTATTTATTTTTATAAAACACAATTAATGAAACATGAGCGGCTTTACATAATTATTTAATTATTGTAGCCACCATTCTCATTCTCCATCCTCATTTTGAACATAAAATACGAGCAGCTGATTGTTCACCAAGCCACCAACCGACATGGGTTTGGTTGGGAAGTTTATTTCATACGTACACTAATAAAATTTGCTGTTCTAAAGTTTTACATATTCAGTTTATTTTTAATGTTACTTACGGCACAATAACACTACAATGCACTGTATTAATTAAGCAAGAAGTAGTTTAGGTACGACTAGCTGTTTGTTTACCAACCTACATGAGGTTGGGAAGCTTATTTTATTCGTAGACGAATAATATTAGCTGTTCTAATGATATTTTTAATAAGCTTTTTTTTTAATGTTGCATACTTTACCTTAAAACTACAGTGCACAGTGCTATTGATTAAACATGAAGTAATTTAGTCGGTACCAATGTTTTTTGTTTTACTTTGTATTTCAATAATTACTCTATATTTTGTTACAGACGATGGATTTTGAGGCAGTCCTTAATAAAGCCAACGATAAAACGTCAGTATGGCATTATTGCCTTAGATCTAAAGACAAAAATAACGCGAAATGCAAAACGTGTAATAGAATTTTGAAGTGTACTGGAGGTAGTACGAGTGGTCTCCAAAAGCATTTGAAAAATGTGCATCAGATAAGCATGAACACAGCAGATAGTCAAGTTCCTCAAAGTGTCGAATCTCCTTCAACATCGACAAATACTGAAATAATACCAAAGAAAAAAGCGAAATTAACTGATTACTACGAATCTGACGCAAATCCTTCCATGGAACTCATGGTTTCCCGAATGTCAGCTATGGATGGATATCCTTTCCGAACATTTGTGGAGTCTGAAGATCTGCGAATGCTGTTTCGAAAATCCGGACATAAATTGCCGAAGGCTGCAAATTCAATTCAAAATATTGTAATGAAACAAGCAGACAAAAAAAAAACAACAACTGATCGGCGAAATCCAGAGACTATTAACAGAAGGACATAAATTTTCTATATCTTTTGACGAGTGGACGTCCATTCGCAACCGAAGATATATTAGCCTGAATCTGCACTCACAGCGTTTTCCCGAAAATTTCAAAAATCTAGGACTAATAAGAGTGCACGGTTCATTATCAGCAAAAAGATGCATCGAAGAAATAAAGTTGAAATTAACAGAGTTTGGAGTGACTCTAGAAAAAGATATCGCAGCTCAAACAACAGACGGATGCAGTATGATGATTAAGTTTGGGAAATTTCTGACGTCCTACCACCAAACTTGTATTGCCCATGCCCTTGAACTTGCGATCGTTGATGTATTTTACAAGAAAAGTAATGCAATACCTAAAGAACCAATGGAGTCGATAATCAGTTTTGCTGACGCTGAATCAAGTGATGACGACGACGACGTTCCTTTATCGGAATTAGCTCGGAAAAACAGCACCAATGAATATGTCGCTTCTGACAACGGTTCTGACGACGACTCTGATGCCGTGGAGGTTGTGGAATCAAATAATTCATCGCTCGACGAACGAGAGTTTGCATATCACGATCTAATTTCAAAGGTAAAAACCGTTGTCAAGCTATTCAGGAAATCACCAACTAAAAAGCGACGACATACTATAAAAATATGTCATCGCTGATTTTAATAAAGAATTAGCACTGACAAGTGACTCGAAAACGCGATGGGGCAGTTTAGCAAATACTCTGGAGCGGTTTCTGAAACTTCGGACGTGCATAGTGAAGGCACTAATTGATGTGAAGTCAGATATATGTTTTACAGAAGAAGACTGGCAGAATATGACAGAACTTTACGAGGTACTTGACATTATCAGAACAATTTTGGAAGCGTTATGCCAGCGAGATGCGACACTATTAACTGCAGATATAGCTGTAAAATTCGCATTAAAGAAATTGTCCACCATAAATAACAGTATAGCCGCAAAAATGTTGACGATGCTGAAAAACAGATACAGGCAACGTCGATTGCCGGAAACATCAATATTAACATATTTGCAAAACCCTGAAATGTACTTCTCCAACGCACATGATGAAGATTTGTCAGTGTTTACTCGGCCAAGTAGTGACGAAATATGCAGGAAGATAGTGGAACTGCTAAGGCGTACTTTAGGAGATTCTTTTTTTCAAACAGCTCAATTGCCGTCAGATACAGATGTAGAGATAGAAAGTGAACCTCAATCAAAAAAAGAGGAGCTTAATGCAGAGCTTAAAAAAGCTACTGCTTGTAAAAGAACAAGAATGACTCACAGTGAAGACCTTAATACGAATGTGAGGATCGAAATGGCTCTTTTTGAAAACGGAGGGGATCGTTGACGTTATTTGTCGCAGGCTTTCGACTATCTTTTAACAATTCCACCGACAAGTGTAGAGCCGGAAAGAGTTTTTTCTTCCGCTGGGTACCTTTGCAATAAAATAAGATCACGTTTAAGTGATAAGAGTTTGGACGCTCTTATATTTTTAAGATCAATATATAGGCAGGAGAGAAATACTCTAAAAAATAAATAATAGGTACTTAACCTAGATTATTGAGTGCCCCCATTTTAACTATAAGAATCAGACCAATGTAATATTGGTCTGAGCAAGTATTAGTTGGGTATTTTTATTTATAATATTGTAAGGATGAATACCTATGTTTAAGTTTTGCAAAAATATTTAAGTTTAAAGTTATATTTTTATTTTATTTTTTCTTAAATGTATAATTAGAGTCAAGTTGATTTAAAGAATTTGTCGATTCAAGTTGTTCCAAACTATTGTTGAATTATTATATAAGATTAAAATTTAAAAAATGTTTGTTAAGATTATCTAATCAATAAATATTGAGACTGATTAATGCTACGCTAAAACTCCATAGTTCCTTTTTTTGTAGATGTTACGTAAGTTTTAAATTATAATTTGGTTATGCAGAATTGCAATAAGAGTCATGTTAATTTGTTTGGTAAAGTGAAGATGTTTAATAAATGTTTCTGTTATATACATATTATGTAGGATTAGGTATAAAAATCGTTTAATATTAAAAAATGTTGCTGGCATAATATGCGTAATTACCAGTAAAATTATACTAAATAAGACTGATTTAGTGTCTATAAAACAATAAATAAAACGTTTTATTTGATTTGATTAAAATGTTTTTACTTTGCCCTGTCATTTCGTCTTTTTTTACTTTCTCCGTTTAACAACTCTCTTACAAAGACTTATTAACGTATCAAAAGTATCGATAGTACCGGGAATCCCGGTTCTTAAGCCAGAAGGTCCCCAAAAATCCCGGTTCTTTAAAACAGCACCGGTTCTGCATTCCCTATACCTACCCCGACTCTTGTTAATATGGAAGCATCTTGTTGCCTTCTAGCTATGACTGGTCATCAACCTATAGTCATAGCGTCCTGTTACCAAGCTTGTCAAAAGCCGATCGTCCGAGCTGACTTAGAAGCATTGTTCTCATTAGGAAGCGCAGTCCTTCTGATTGGCGACTTCAATAGTAAGCACATCCTATGGAATTGTAACGTCAACAATCCCAGAGGCATTGCACTTGAAAAACTAGTCGCAGAACTTAATTTTGACATAATTGCGCCCACTGAGCCCACTCACTACCCTCATACGGAAGACTTTCGACCTGACTTGCTTGACATGGCACTACTCAGAGGCGTAACACTCCAGTTACGCTCCATAGAAGTGGTTCACGAGCTTCACTCTGACCACCGACCCATTATACTGCGACTAGGTCCCGACCCTACAACAGACCTCCCCCGCCCCACTAAGACGATAGTGAACTGGAAGCAATTAGGCGTTGCCCTAAAGGCTATCAGTTCACCGGACCTTGACAAAATCCCTGACGACATCCTGACTAAAGATGACGTAACCCTTGCGATCGATTCGTTCACTAATCACCTCTCCACCGTAGTAGGTGCATCCGCAAAGGAGGTCATGGTGCCGGATGACCGGCGCCTTGTCATTCCAGCGGATGTGAGACGATTAGTGACGGAAAGTAAAGCAGTGACCCGACATTACGACTCTTACCCCAGTAAAGAGAACAAAACTAAGAAACGCCACTTTGAACGCATGGTTCAAAGTCGCATGTCTGAGTTGCGTGATCAACAATGGGGTGACAAACTTTCAAACCTCGTGCCAAGCCACCAGGCTTATTGGGACTTGGCGCGAGGTATGAAAGGAAGTAACTACAACGACATGCCTCCCTTATACAGACCAGTCCCACTAGTCCCAGCGTTCTTTGACGAAGACAAAGCTGAGTGCCTAGCTGATAGCCTAGAGGCTCAGTGTTCCCCTTACGTAGATCACGTTGACCAAGCTCACCTCGATTCGGTGGATGCTGAAGTCGAACGTAAAAGCTCTGTGGTCACCTCTGAACTCCCACCAATCACCTTAGCGACTTACGCTGAGGTGGCGAGACTGATCAAGGCCCTCCGACCGCGCAAATCCCCCGGTGCCGATGGCATCTCCAACAGGGTTCTTAAAACCCTCTCTCCTCCTCTCATCCATCTCCTAGTCAGCATCTTCAATGCTGCTATGAGCCACTGCTTATTCCCAGACACCTGGAAATGTGCAAATGTCATTGGCATTCACAAACCAGGCAAAAGCTCATCTGACCCCACCAGTTACCGCCCCATCAGCCTCCTCAGTGCCTTAGGCAAACTTTACGAGCGGTTACTTGCAAACCGTCTCCAGTCCCATGCCAAGGAACACCACCTTATCCCAGATGAGCAGTTTGGCTTCAGACCCGGACATTCATGCGTCCAACAGGTGCACCGCCTCACGGAGCACATCATTGAGGGCTTTAACAAGTACCCCAAACCCCAGACAACGCTAGCAGTCTTCCTCGACGTAGCGAAAGCTTTTGACAAAGTCTGGCACAATGGCTTGATTTACAAGCTATACCAATTTGGCGTGCCAGAACGTCTTGTGCTCATCCTACAAGACTTCCTTAAAGCCAGAAGCTTTCGCTATCGCGTGGAAGGCACCCTCTCCTCCCCCCACCCAGTCAGAGCCGGAGTCCCTCAGGGCTCCGTGCTATCACCCATTCTTTTCGCGCTGTATACCAGCGACATCCCACGCTCTCAGCCTAACGTCCTATTATCCCAATACGCGGATGATACCGCTATTTATACCACTGGGTGGCATATCAGTAGAAAGTCCATTCCCGCCCTCCAACGGGCCATCACCGAGATCGGTGACTGGTTCCGTAAATGGCGCATCGCGGTCAACCCAGTTAAAAGTGCAGCTATGTACTTTACTGAGAAGGGCCGCCCCCGTTACCCGCAACCTATAACTTTGTTCGACCAACCCATCCCCTGGGTTAGTAAAACAAAATATCTCGGAGTCACCCTTGATCGGAATCTCACCTTTAGCGATCATATAACAACCGTCCGTAACAGAGCGGCCTTTGTAATGGGTCGCCTTGGTCCCCTGATTCGCAAAGAGAGTAAAATGTCTCTTAGAAATAAGAAGACACTTTACACTGCCTGCATCCGCCCCATCATGACTTACGCATCAGTAGTGTTTAGTCATGCTAGTGAGGCCCATCTCCATAAGCTTCAAGTCATTCAAAACCGTTTTCTTCGTAGTGCAACCGGCGCTCCGTGGTATATCCGGAACACCGAGTTGCATTGCGACCTAAACCTTCCCTCTTTAGCGCAGTTCAATAAGGACTGCGCCCGCCGATACTTTGATCGAGCGCCCCACTACTCGAACCCATTGGTTGTCCAGGCATCGAACTACTCGACCGCCTCTTCTATCCCATTTTTCAAACCCCCCCGTCGCCGACCACGGCAGGTATTAGACGACCCGGATGACCCCATCGCAGCCATTACGTTGGCAGCTTTAGCGTTATCCGCAAGTCGTCGAGGTAAAATCCCCAGGTGTGAGGTAATCAGAGGTCACACAATCAAACACCGAGCTCGCCGGCGAGCTCGAGGCAAAAACAAGGTCACGATAAATTGCTCTCCAAATAGTCAAAGAGTATTATTCAGTAGGGCCCAATTGTGCAACACTGCAGTTGCACAGAGGCATTTTGCTCCGATCCCCCCCATGTCTCTCGACAGCGAGACAAGCCGAGGTCCGAACCACAGTGGTGCCCTTGAGCTCGCTGTCAACCCCTCCTATAATAGCGGTACGTTTTCGGCGTCCGCAGGAGACGGAGGTAGAAAGCGCTTTTCGCCTTCTACGCCCGTCTCGGGAGAAGTGCCTTCGGCACTTCTCCCTCCCGGGCTATTGTAGGGCCAGGCCCTCGCCCAAAACCCGGTGGAGCTGGACGACCGCACAGGCGGTAGCCAGCATCTATGTCCTCCCTAAAAAAAAAAAAAAAAAAAAAGACGATGAATTCTCTCACACGGACGACATTCCGACCTGTGCCGCCACGCCGTGCACACCTGTCTACAGCTCCGCCAGTATCTCCCAGTGAGACCGCAATAGTCCCCGCACTATTGCCGTCTCACTCGGGTCATCGTTCCGACGCTAGTTGCAGACCAGTGCCTTGGAATACGCAGTCCTGACGAAGTTTTGTTTTCTGTGCAGAAGCTGAGCAGCCACCGACCGCCGTGCAACGTGAGCTACGAGCTCGCCGTGCCGGCGCGCAGAGGCGCTCTAAGACGTCAGGCATTACCACCTACCCAAGTCCCTTGTTTCGGACGAACAACATCATATCGGGCTGGTGGTCTTGTTTTGACCGCACTTTTCGGTGCGCATTTCACCACTTTACTATCCGACACAACATAGTAACAGTCGCGTAACAACACACTTTGTGCTGTTAAGCGACGTCGTTCAGGCGTGGGGTAGCGTCAGCCAAACCCGTCTGAACGATCAAATCCGCCATTTGCTGCGGTCGCAGTGTGACACCCTACGGTGACAACGGCCACTGTTGTTGTTTTGGTTTAACCTTGCACCGTGGCCTTTCCCGCTTCACGGGTCAGCCGAAGCAAGCTGGGCTCCGGGATTACTGGCCTTGGGGTCGCCCCTAGTCAACCCCGGAGTAGCGCTTAGGAGCACCCCTCTCCGCCGAGAAAAAAGCTCGGAGAGGGTACACAACTAGGGCACACCCTAGGTACACACTCCCTCTCACACAGTGTGCTCACAAGGTGTGTGAGGGAATTCAAACCCTTGATAGGGCGTCCTGAGTATTCCCCTCAGGATGCAGTCCCGTCCCTCTAACGGTGAGGTGCAGGTCCTTCAGACCTTCGCCCTCCGCCACCCCGATCTGTATGTTGCTCATATGCAACTCCTCGAAGAGGAAGCGAGTGCCCGCCTTACGGACACTCTTATTGCTCCCTCCGGGACTTCAATCCCGGAGGCCAACGTCCCTCCTCTGACCCGGTCCTTCTCAGAGGACAGTCCGCTTTCGCCCGCTCCGGGCCCAGACAACAGACGCACGGTGGCAGCCCCTCCCCGTGAGAGGTCTCGCTCGCGCTCACCGATCGGGAGGCCAGCGAGCACCCGTCTCTCCATCGCCGTTGTCGAGCCCACTTCGGACTCCGAAGCGGAGATGGAGGTAGATCCGAGTCGCGCCTTACGCACCGACTCGGACTCAGATAACGACGGCTATACCGCCGTAGATAGAAAACGCAAGCGTGCTCCTAAAGCCGCTAGTTGCGTAACTTCCGCCCCTCCCGCCAAGGCACCCGCTAAGGCCCCCGCCTCCGGCAAGAAGCCGACCCCCGCCCCGCGCCCCGCGTCTCCTCCCTCCGCTCCGGCCACCACTGCCGCGTCCCCTCAGGACGCGAGCGCGCGCCGCGAAAAACCGCCTCCGCCCCTGTTCATTCAGGACAAAACCAAATGGGACATGCTGTCCCGTTTAGTTTCGGATCGTGGGATCCATTACACTAATGCCCGCTCCACGCAGCAGGGCATTAAAGTCCAAGTGCCCACCAGTAGCGACCACAGAGCGCTAACAAAGCTCCTCCGTAAAGAGAGCATAAGTTTTCATACTTATGCGCTCGAAGAGGAGAAAGTCCTTCGCGTTGTGATTCGCGGTGTGCCTAAGGAGATACATACCGATGCGGTATGTGACGACCTTAAAGCACAAGACTTCCCTGTGCATGCGGTTCACCGCATGTACAGCGGGAAGGACCGCAGTCCATATGACCTAGTACTCGTAGTACTAGACCGTACACCAGAGGGCAAGGCCATTTTTAATTTAAAAAAGGTCTGTGGCCTCTCAGGACTCGATGTCCAAGCCCCATACAAAAATGGAAGTCCCTCGCAGTGCCATAACTGCCAACTATACGGGCACGCCTCCCGTTTCTGCTTCGCTCGCGCTAGGTGCGTTAAGTGCCTAGGCGATCACGCGACAGCAGCGTGCACTCGCACCCGGGATTCGCCGGACCCACCCAGTTGTGTTCTGTGCGGTGCTCAAGGGCATACCGCGAATTACCGTGGGTGCCCTAAAGCACCACGAGTGAACCACAGGGTGGCAAGGCATAGGCCGACCCGCCCCTCTTATGACCGTTACCAACGGGTCAGCCCTAAACTAACGGTAGTACCTGCCTCACAGGTAATACCCGCGCCGCTCCCAGCCCGTAACGCATGGTCTAAACCACCCAGTATGGACCGTCGCTACCGCCCGCGCCCCGGCCCGCGCGCCCGCGCCCGCGCCCGCACCCGCACCCGCCCGCGCCGCGGCCCCTGCCCGCGCACCGGCCCCGGCTCGCCCAGCGCTCCCGGCACCCGCTGCCAACACCGTTCGCGCCCCTCCCCGCGCCGCTTCCCGGCCACAAGCTCCCCCTATGCCATTGATGGCTGCCCCTCTTCAAGAGGCAATCAACCTAGTCAGCGATCTGGCTATGTCGGTTGACATCAATGAGGTACAAGAGCTATTCCACAAGATGCAATACGCTCAATCCCCAGCGGACGTGATCCAATACACATTGGAACACGCGAACTTACTAAGCGCCCTTAAGCGCTTCGTTCCCCAGGCCCCTCCCCAGTACAACCACTATGGGTAGTACAACCGCACGCACGAAACCGCGCTCAGTTTCGTTAGCGTCATTCAACGCTAACGGTTTCTTTAGACAACGTGACCTTGTCCACGACTTTTGTTGCACCCACCTTATCGACATTATATGCGTGCAGGAAACCCTTCTAAAACCGGGGAAGGCGAACCCTAGGTTTGCCAATTACAGAACGGTACGTGATGATAGAGTGAACTCCCGTGGGGGAGGCACTCTTATCTATTACAAAAGGTCCCTGCACTGCATCCCCTTACCTACCCCGACTCTTGTTAATATGGAAGCATCTTGTTGCCTTCTAGCTATGACTGGTCATCAACCTATAGTCATAGCGTCCTGTTACCAAGCTTGTCAAAAGCCGATCGTCCGAGCTGACTTAGAAGCATTGTTCTCATTAGGAAGCGCCGTCCTTCTGATTGGCGACTTCAATAGTAAGCACATCCTATGGAATTGTAACGTCAACAATCCCAGAGGCATTGCACTTGAAAAACTAGTCGCAGAACTTAATTTTGACATAATTGCGCCCACTGAGCCCACTCACTACCCTCACACGGAAGACTTTCGACCTGACTTGCTTGACATGGCACTACTCAGAGGCGTAACACTCCAGTTACGCTCCATAGAAGTGGTTCACGAGCTTCACTCTGACCACCGACCCATTATACTGCGACTAGGTCCCGACCCAACAACAGACCTCCCCCGCCCCACTAAGACGATAGTGAACTGGAAGCAATTAGGCGTTGCCCTAAAGGCTATCAGTTCACCGGACCTTGACAAGATCCCTGACGACATCCTGACTAAAGATGACGTAACCCTTGCGATCGATTCGTTCACTAATCACCTCTCCACCGTAGTAGGTGCATCCGCAAAGGAGGTCATGGTGCCGGACGACCGGCGCCTTGTCATTCCAGCGGATGTGAGACGATTAGTGACGGAAAGTAAAGCAGTGACCCGACATTACGACTCTTACCCCAGTAAAGAGAACAAAACTAAGAAACGCCACTTTGAACGCATGGTTCAAAGTCGCATGTCTGAGTTGCGTGATCAACAATGGGGTGACAAACTTTCAAACCTCGTGCCAAGCCACCAGGCTTATTGGGACTTGGCGCGAGGTATGAAAGGAAGTAACTACAACGACATGCCTCCCTTATACAGACCAGTCCCACTAGTCCCAGCGTTCTTTGACGAAGACAAAGCTGAGTGCCTAGCTGATAGCCTAGAGGCTCAGTGTTCCCCTTACGTAGATCACGTTGACCAAGCTCACCTCGATTCGGTGGATGCTGAAGTCGAACGTAAAAGCTCTGTGGTCACCTCTGAACTCCCACCAATCACCTTAGCGACTTACGCTGAGGTGGCGAGACTGATCAAGGCCCTCCGACCGCGCAAATCCCCCGGTGCCGATGGCATCTCCAACAGGGTTCTTAAAACCCTCTCTCCTCCTCTCATCCATCTCCTAGTCAGCATCTTCAATGCTGCTATGAGCCACTGCTTATTCCCAGACACCTGGAAATGTGCAAATGTCATTGGCATTCACAAACCAGGCAAAAGCTCATCTGACCCCACCAGTTACCGCCCCATCAGCCTCCTCAGTGCCTTAGGCAAACTTTACGAGCGGTTACTTGCAAACCGTCTCCAGTCCCATGCTAAGGAACACCACCTTATCCCAGATGAGCAGTTTGGCTTCAGGCCCGGACACTCATGCGTCCAACAGGTGCACCGCCTCACGGAGCACATCATTGAGGGCTTTAACAAGTACCCCAAACCCCAGACAACGCTAGCAGTCTTCCTCGACGTAGCGAAAGCTTTTGACAAAGTCTGGCACAATGGCTTGATTTACAAGCTATACCAATTTGGCGTGCCAGAACGTCTTGTGCTCATCCTACAAGACTTCCTTAAAGCCAGAAGCTTTCGCTATCGCGTGGAAGGCACCCTCTCCTCCCCCCACCCAGTCAGAGCCGGAGTCCCTCAGGGCTCCGTGCTATCACCCATTCTATTCGCGCTGTATACCAGCGACATCCCACGCTCTCAGCCTAACGTCCTATTAGCCCAATACGCGGATGATACCGCTATTTATACCACTGGGTGGCATATCAGTAGAAAGTCCATTCCCGCCCTCCAACGGGCCATCACCGAGATCGGTGACTGGTTCCGTAAATGGCGCATCGCGGTCAACCCAGTTAAAAGTGCAGCTATGTACTTTACTGAGAAGGGCCGCCCCCGTTACCCGCAACCTTTAACTTTGTTCGACCAACCCATCCCCTGGGTTAGTAAAACAAAATATCTCGGAGTCACCCTTGATCGGAATCTCACCTTTAGCGATCATATAACAACCGTCCGTAACAGAGCGGCCTTTGTAATGGGTCGCCTTGGTCCCCTGATTCGCAAAGAGAGTAAAATGTCTCTTAGAAATAAGAAGACACTTTACACTGCCTGCATCCGCCCCATCATGACTTACGCATCAGTAGTGTTTAGTCATGCTAGTGAGGCCCATCTCCATAAGCTTCAAGTCATTCAAAACCGTTTTCTTCGTAGTGCAACCGGCGCTCCGTGGTATATCCGGAACACCGAGTTGCATTGCGACTTAAACCTTCCCTCTCTAGCGCAGTTCAATAAGGACTGCGCCCGCCGATACTTTGATCGAGCGCCCCACCACCCGAACCCATTGGTTGTCCAGGCATCGAACTATTCGACTGCCTCTTCTATCCCATTTTTCAAACCCCCCCGTCGCCGACCACGGCAGGTATTAGACGACCCGGATGACCCCATCGCAGCCATTACGTTGGCAGCTTTAGCGTTATCCGCAAGTCGTCGAGGTAAAATCCCCAGGTGTGAGGTAATCAGAGGTCACACAATCAAACACCGAGCTCGCCGGCGAGCTCGAGGCAAAAACAAGGTCACGATAAATTGCTCTCCAAATAGTCAAAGAGTATTATTCAGTAGGGCCCAATTGTGCAACACTGCAGTTGCACAGAGGCATTTTGCTCCGATCCCCCTCATGTCTCTCGACAGCGAGACAAGCCGAGGTCCGAACCACAGTGGTGCCCTTGAGCTCGCTGTCAACCCCTCCTATAATAGCGGTACGTTTTCGGCGTCCGCAGGAGACGGAGGTAGAAAGCGCTTTTCGCCTTCTACGCCCGTCTCGGGAGAAGTGCCTTCGGCACTTCTCCCTCCCGGGCTATTGTAGGGCCAGGCCCTCGCCCAAAACCCGGTGGAGCTGGACGACCGCACAGGCGGTAGCCAGCATCTATGTCCTCCCTAAATTAAATAAAACGATGAATTCTATCCATGACGTTAAATATTTTATAGTCATTTATATAATAAAGTACTTAAGTACTATAATATTATAAATGTGAGTATATCCTCCTAATAGATGAACCCATTCTGATTTACTTTTAAGGTCGATCAAGTCACCATGGTAAACAAAAATGTTATCAGCCATTTCAAGTTCATCAACTTACGCATGTCTGATCAATTCGATATTTTGTGTCCTATTACACTAATGATATATTATAATTATGGTCATTGAACCAATCTCCTGGGATCTGCCGGATTTCTTTACCTCTGACTAATATAATAACTAACTGCGAAGGTACCTATCGTAATAATATGTTTGTATTATCGCAGTATTTTATACAGTAAAAACTGGCCTCTGTCTTCTGTCGGTGGATGACCTGCATGTTTAAAATACTTATTTGCATAATACCTATTTTCGCCGAAATCAGTGCCCCGAGATTGTATTTTCATAATTCGTGAATATTTAGTGTCGATTTTCGCGTCCCTTGACACAATTGCAATTAAAATCATAAGACTTCTGTTTGGGTCAACTTGGCTCTTTCCTTTCTCTTTGCAGTGTGCTAGGAGTGAAAAAAGCGTGCACTCGTGGAGCCTAAAGTACCCACTCGACTGCATACGCGCGGCAGGGAGCAAGTAGGACAAATCACTCTTTTCTTCGATGTAAATAATTTTAGGTTTATTATACCTTTAACGCAGACTTGGACAGAAGTTCAGACGTGGGTTGTATTCATGAGGCTCCACTTTTTTAACCATTTTTACGATCGAGAAAAGCACATAAACCGATTCACTCACTGTAAATAGGTTGTAACATTTTGATCTACCAATGTTATTTATCATTTTTCTATGATAATACGCGCCGAGACGAACAAGCAGGTGCCTGATGGTAAGCATTACGTCTGCCGTATACAATTACAATGTGTCAGACATCACACTGCGCTCGATACTCTGAGATATTAAATTTTAAGTCTCAATTGCCCGGTAACTTCACTTGCTACAGCAAGTACCCTTCCAACCAAAACACAGAAATTTGCACAGTGCTGCTTGGAGGTAGAATACTTGACACTGCGGTAGTACCCACCAAGACAGCCTCCTGCTTAGAGGCTTACTATCAGGTAGGTCTAATTATATAATTTTATATAATCTTTCCTCTTTATAATATAATGTATAGATAATATATGTATAGATAAGAAAATAAAAAAAACAATTTCACTGCAAAGCCTTCTTTATTTCACTAATGACCACTAAGAAAACGTGTTACCAGATGTTTAATGAAATAAGTTACGTAGGTAAATACTTTCCTTACTTATCTAAAGTCAGAAACTCTGTAAGTCTGTGCAACGCAGACCCTACATTTTAATTTATATTATTCAAGGAGTTTAAACGAAAATCTCTGTATTGACTAATGATATGAATTTGTCTCTACCAAATATGGTCCTAACCCACTACACTATTTGGTACTAAGACCAAGCGGTACCACCAGTTTTAAAGTGTCGTGAGGAATATTTTGGCCCTTCTACATTACTAGTGTGGGTATTACCTATTATTTATCATCTATGTTCAGTATAAAACAACTAATCAAGACATAAAACAGCTAATCCGTAAGGCTTGAATTACAGTTATTTTATACTTTGTAGACTTTTTTTTTAATGCTCGGGCCTTTGACCACTATCTCACCTGATGGTAGGTGATGATGTGGTCGAAAATGTTGTTCAAGCTAACCTAGAATTACTGGCTTTCAAGGACAGCTGCCGGAACACACCGTTATGTGCTTGGCGACAGATGTTCAACTTGAGGGTGATAGCTAGCCAGGCGGGCATTCGCAAAATGCCCTAATGCTTTAATGACCGACGGCTTAACGTGCCATTCGAAGCACGGAAGCGCTCAGTAGTAATGTCACCAGCGTTCACCCATCCTATTAACTCATGACCGCGGCGGACGTTACTTAACTTTATTGATCGGTTCATAGGCTAAGCAAACTTCGCTACGAGCGCTTGACTACAACATAGGCGTTTGACTGTGTTGACTGGCGCTATTTATGGAGAGTCCTCTCAGAATTGGGAATTAACGGACATCTTTCCAGACTTCTCAGAAGCCTGTACATATCAAAAAGTAAATACTTTCCTTACTTATCTAAAGTCAGAAACTCTGTAAGTCTGTGCAACGCAGACCCTACATTTTAATTTATATTATTCAAGGAGTTTAAACGAAAATCTCTGTATTGACTAATGATATGAATTTGTCTCTACCAAATATGGTCCTAACCCACTACACTATTTGGTACTAAGACCAAGCGGTACCACCAGTTTTAAAGTGTCGTGAGGAATATTTTGGCCCTTCTACATTACTAGTGTGGGTATTACCTATTATTTATCATCTATGTTCAGTATAAAACAACTAATCAAGACATAAAACAGCTAATCCGTAAGGCTTGAATTACAGTTATTTTATACTTTGTAGACTTTTTTTTTAATGCTCGGGCCTTTGACCACTATCTCACCTGATGGTAGGTGATGATGTGGTCGAAAATGTTGTTCAAGCTAACCTAGAATTACTGGCTTTCAAGGACAGCTGCCGGAACACACCGTTATGTGCTTGGCGACAGATGTTCAACTTGAGGGTGATAGCTAATGCTTTAATGACCGACGGCTTAACGTGCCATTCGAAGCACGGAAGCGCTCAGTAGTAATGTCACCAGCGTTCACCCATCCTATTAACTCATGACCGCGGCGGACATTGCTTAACTTTATTGATCGGTTCATAGGCTAAGCAAACTTCGCTACGAGCGCTTGACTACAACATAGGCGTTTGACTGTGTTGACTGGCGCTATTTATGGAGAGTCCTCTCAGAATTGGGAATTAACGGACATCTTTCCAGACTTCTCAGAAGCCTGTACATATCAAATTCTAAGGAAAAATTAATGTTGATAGAATTAATGAATAGATTCAGGCGTTACTTTCCGAAATCCATATTTATAAGAAATATTTTATAAATGCACCACTGAGGATGCTTCGCGTAGAAAAACAACTTCAGGTTTAGCTACATGATGTCAAGTCAGCTTAGCAGGAAAATTAGGCGGTATGGACACATCCCCAAGACGCCTGCCAAGCGTGGGGATTATGGCTATTCCCCACGCACAATGGCCAATGACTATTCAGCAGTGGACAATCCGGCTGATATAGTACCCGTGTGAAACACTCTTTTCATTTCGAAAATGAAAGTAAAATATGTTATCTAAAATATTTATTAATAATAATATATGTATATAGTACATATTTAAAATTAATTGGGTAGGTAGTTTTTTTTGTAATTGGGTCCGTGGGCACAGGCACTCATATTATTTTTCAAAACTTATCAGAGCGCTTGATCGATGCGTCAAGTGCTCAAAATACTGGCACTTCGGCTCGACGAAAAATCATTTCAATCCAACGGAGCAATGTTGCCAGCATGATGAGCTTGCTGCAAACAGACAAGAAAAATTAGGACTGTCTGTAGCCTAGCAATGTTCTTTGGGTTGCCTAAATGCTTTCGTTATAGTGCTGTAGTGTTGTTGTTAGTTTGTCGACAGATTACTTTGTGAAATGAAAAATTACATTTTCGTTACGATTATTTACGGGTACTTTAGTCTGAGAAGGAATTTATAGTCTTGACCTATGCTAAACACCCTACTCATATTATGAATTTAAGGAAAGTACGAGTAATAATAGTAGTACAAAATCATGACACGTGTACAACATGCCTTATGAAAAGAGAAGTTAAGTCATGTGATACAGTTTTTAGGACTGTTCCACGCTGTATTTCTGATAGATGCCACTTTTTCGCGCATGATAGCGTGAAAACTTACAGTCTGGTACTGGGTAAACATCTCAAAAACACTGCAAAAGCGTGGAAGTAATGAGAACATTAAAAAATGGAAGAAGGTAATACAACTACTACCACATTGCATATGCTCCATCTATATCTACATCTACACTATTATAATAAGGAGGAAAGATTTGAATTTTGAAATGGAGCGATTTGAGAAATTCTTTTTTTAAATTTTGTGAAATACCCGTGCAAAGCCGGGGTGCGCCGCGAGTAATAAATAACTTTGGTTTTACGATTTATACCTAGAACGAGATGACCGACAACCAATAAACAGTGTACCCCAAAAAAAACGAAGAAGTTCCTATATATTACACTAATTTATCCTACATTTAGCAGAGAGCAAGCTCATCCCTCGGGAAATTAATGATTAGAGAAATAATTCAAGAAGCCCGACTCGAGGAAAGTAGTTTTCTCGAGTACCTACATTTAAAATGAAATGAAAAAAGTTAGAGCGCACTGCATGGGGGACGTACTACGACTCAAGTGTTTGCTCATGCTACTCGACCGCATTGTGAATGCGTCCTAACTCCTCTCGAGAAACTTATCCTCTTGAGTTCAACTCTGACTGCACTAGAATACTAGTTCATTCTTAACTGTTGAGAGTTGTTAGTTTCCCTTTTTAAAGCTTCGGACTGTTTTTATGACGTGACTTAACGACACGGTTTTTTACCATTTTTTGCACAAATCAATAATGCAGTAAAGGATTTACTTTCTACTTTTGGGTTGAAGAGATTTCCTGAAAAATATTTAGTTAATGACCGAGAGATAAAGTTAATAATAATATGGCCGTCAGTTCTGAAATTGTCAAGGGCAGATACTTGAATAACAAAGTCACAAATCTTCTATCTAATAAAGATCAGCAGAAGATCAAGTAATACAAAGATTTAGGTAACTCAAAATATCCTTAATAGTTATGTGCGAATATCATCTCTAAGAACATTTAATCAACATTTATTGGATTTAATCAAAATCATCTTAAGCGTAAGTTATTTTCAGAAGTTTAGGCCTAATTTCACCATACCATGTTTGTTTACGCTAAATCAGGCATTAGCTAATGGGTCTTTAAAAATAACAGAGCTGTTAAATCAGTCTACGTTCTATGAAGTTAACTGATTTAATCATCCATTAACAGTTGGTGGGACACTCGGTTCAGTTAACAGTCCGTTAAAAGGATTAACAAAGCGTCAAATAAATAACAGAGTATGGTGAAACTAGGCCTTAGGCTAGGAATTTCCAATGTTCAATATTAGGGTAAAGATTGCTACAATGGCTTTAAACTTGCGGTCTTGGGTTAAAACTTGAATTGAGTAAATTCAGTCAAATCAAATTCAGTCCAACTTTTTGGATTAAATTGAAGCAATTTTAATTTATCGTCTTGACCGTGTGTGTGATTCCAAAGTTTAGTTAAAAAGCCTACTTATTTAAGGTTACAGAGTTTTTTCTTTGATCCATAAATTCATAATTAGTTTAGCCTCAAGGGCGAAAGAAAGGCTCAGTTTTGTTTTAAATTTAATTCAATTTGTTCGTCAATATTCCGAAAACACGCACATAGCGATTTAAATCCAGCTTTGTAATGCGTACGGCCGAAGTGTAGAATATCCTACCAGCGTCTCTATTCCCAATAGATATAAACTAGAAGTCTTCAAGTACAGGGAAAACCACTGTATCGTATATCATTCCCTTTGAATATCTCTTCAAAAAAATCATGTCGTTCCGTTGATACTTTGCAGTGCAAATGAATGAAGAGCAAACTATCAAAATCCAACATCTTACTCGCATAACATCCACATCAGATGTTGGGATGTCATCTACTAAACCAATACAGGTACTCTGTAGGTACTTAGTTGATCAGTAATTTTTCACATATTATGATAGTATTTTCGGACACAATAGTTATTCATTGATACAAAATACTGGCACAATAATAATTAATCTTATGGAAAATTAACAATTATTTTTTATTGTGGGGAAAATTCAAAAGAGTTTTAAATTTATTCATTCACATTCTTTCACGGAGGTAAGGTAACAGATTCTTGTCGATTGAGGGTATAACCGATCAAATAACCGATAAAAGGCGAAAACGGTGTGGAGGTGCCGTGTGCAATCCAAACGTAGGTAGGTATGTGTTGAACCCGCGTTGCTTGCCGCGGGCGATCCTCGCATCACTTATCCAAAATGGAGCGTCCGGTGCGGATCCGGCTAAAGATAACACCACATTTTTTTTTTAAATTAATATTTTGTTTAAATATGAATATAAGACAGATATTTTGTCACACGTTTTGACAACAGCTCTTAAGTATACATTACCTCTATCTGCACTCGTGATGAATTAGAATTTGAGTTAATCTAAAACAGTACCAAATAAGTAAAATGAGGATTCCACGCATCGAGGTATACGTTACACTAGAGAAGATATATGAGACAAAAGTTTCTGCCAGTGCCATTTTTGCAAATTTTAAACGCTTCAGCGCTTTACGAGATCGGACTGCAGTCTAGAACTAATTATATCGTCTAACCAAATATCCAAACACGAAGCGCCACAACGCTTGTTGGTTAATGTTTCCTACAAAAGTTCGCTTACAGCACTTAAGCTAATTGCATCATCTAACCAAAATATTCAAACATGCAGCGCTAGACTACTTTTGAGGTATGGTTTCTCAATATCAAAGACTATATATCAGCAAACAGAACGGACATGGCTTTTGTACCTACGAAACATTGTGAAGTGTATATTAGATAAAAAATAGTAAAATAAAGTAAAAAAATTAGTATTACTGAGGGTCACTAACTACGCTATTCAGTTTTTGAAAGTAAATTAACAATTGGCTTTCACTAGAAACAAACTGTTACTAGCTTTTTTAAATCTAGATTTTATAATATGATAATATAAAATCTAGATTTAAAAAAGTTAATCGTATTTTGCATACTTACATTCATTTAAGTAAATAATATTAAAATAAAATACATATTAAATTTTTAAGTAAGGTTTTTAATATATTTGAATTAAAAATATTAATCCGAATTTGGTGTATTTATTTAGTAACTTATTTTAAGAGAATACCTACGAGTAATTGACATAATATAGTTATGAAGGGAATAATAAATATGCTCCTTGGAGTGGTTTGCTCGAATTGTACCTTCCTATACTCGTATGCTGTCTTAAGAGGTGACGAAGGCAAAAAATAAATAAAAGATGGGAAGCAGCGCCTTATAAAGAACTGATCCCGAAGTTGCTTGCCAAGCGTGTAGATTATGGCAAACAACCCTAATGCAGGATGCAATAGGCATTTGGGAGTTATGTTGATAAACAGACACGTCAATCTTTTTTCATCGTGAGTAAAAAATAGGTAATTTACTCAATGTTGCTAGTTGTCATATCTGTCCACTTAATCTATGAATTTCACTCCGTCAACATGCCTGCCTATGCTGTGTCGTGAAGCATCGTCTTTCGCGATTGTAAATCGACAAAATAATAATGTATTCGGGCGTGTGTTATTCCAACATCTGAACTTACTTGTGAAAAGTGATACCATCGCTTTTATTTGTTTTTCCCGACTGGTTTCTGCAGTATGTAAGGACGCAGGATGGCATTTTGAATACACAATTTTCATTAAAAAGCGCGTGTGATCTATATGAGTGCCCAGCTGCGTGTAGGTGAGGACATGCCGGCTGGCTTATCCTATCTATTCGACTTTGCTCGTTTAAGATGTCGTGTCCAGTATATAGAGGTCAATGATTCCACGTGATAAATGTTTTTGTAAGGTTAGTGTCTTCGTAGCGCTTTCCATACGCACGTTGTTTCGTAATAATTTAAAAACCAAGTTTTTGTGGATTATGTTGCAAGTAAGATGGATGCGCGGCAACAGGTTGATGTTGTGTTTCTTGATTTTAGGCGCGCGTTCGATGTGGTCGATAACGATAATATGCTGTTGACTAAGCTCTCGGCTTTTGGTTGTTCACCTAAATTGTTGATATTTCTTGCTGATAACCTTAAAGATAGAAGGCAATATATCCAAAAAAATAAATAAATCGAATCAATTCTATATCAGATCAGGGGTTAGCCAAGGTAGCACTTTGGGGCCAAACCTGTTTCTGGTCATGATTTACACCCTTCCAAAAGTGCTTTGCACAACACGATGCTTTATGTTTGCTGAATTTTGAAAATAGTGTTTGTATCTGACTGCATGGGATTACAGTGGGCTGTAATGATTAAGTCTTTGGAAATATCACAGAAAATAGCCTTTCTTTTAAACGTTTCGAAATGCAGCACTATGACATTCTCGTAGTCCACGAGTCCTATAAGGTTGCCATATACCCTCTGAGGCGCTACATCGCAGGAATTCAATTCCATTCGCGATGTGGGAGTAACGTCGAGCATTACTGTGGGAGTAATGTCGAGCATTACTGTGGGAGTAATGTCGAGCATTACTGTGGGAGTAATGTCGAGCATTACTCCCAATGTAGATTTTAAGGACCACACCATTTCCGCTTGCAGAAGCGCAAATAAGACTGAGTTATATTATGCGGACTGCATCCCAGTCCTCGGACATTTTTATGTCATAATAATACTGTACAATTCTTTGGTGTGTAGTAAGCCTGAATTTGAGGGTATAGTCTGGGATCCGCCTCAGAAAAAGTGTACGTTGCTGATAGAGATAATTCAGAGCAAATTTGCGCAATTTATTTATATATATATCACTTAATCCATGCTGCGAATCGTCCATTACGGTTTCAATCTGTCCGGTGAGATATGGACTGATTATAGTCTCAAACAGTTTATTAAAAACAACCACTATCGTTATCGGCCCAAACGTCGAGACATCTGACGAAAACGTAATTTTTGGTCCAAGCGTGACATTTAGATATTTTCCATCTTGTGGGATAGCAACCAGTGCAAAGAGAGAGGTTATACAGGGGCAGAAGTGGAGCTTCCAAGGCAGACAAACAGTCTTTAACGAGAAAAGGAGGTACAGCGTCAGGTCCAGCTGCCGAAATATCAGGTAGAAAAACCGAACTAAAATAATCAGCGAATGCATTAACGGCATCTTGTGCGACTGCTGTTTGGCCATTCAATGTATTGTTTTGGTGTACTTATTAGTCTTAGGTATAAATATCAGTTTTTCTAGACAGGAACATTGCTTTAATTGCTCAATTTTGTGGTCAGTCTAAGATTAACATATATAAAAAAAACACAGTTCTCTGTCTGAAAAGGTTTTTAAAATATAACAGTTCCAAATGAAATAGTTTATTATTATTTTCTTAAGTTTATTAATATTAAAAATTATAATATTTTACTGATATTTTTAATACAAATAAATAAATCTATACTATTTTATTAAAGCTACTACCACCCTCAAGTAGAAAATCTGTCGCTAAGCACCTGACGGCAGCAGTCCTTGAGAGCTAGTAATTCTAGGTTAGTCTGAACAACATCTCCGACCACATCATCACTTACCATCAGGTGTGATTGTGGTCAAAGGCTAACCTATAAGTCATAAATAAAATAAAAAACAAAAAAAATATCTTCAAGATAGAAAAAAAACTCTTTAGTTATTGGTGTGTAACTCAAAAAGGGCACGACCGATTTTGATTATATTTAAATGGGACGACACGACAAGCATCAGCTTATAAATAAAAAAAGAAACATCAAAATCGGTTCACCCCGTAAAATGTACTTAGGTAACAAACACAAAAAAAATACAGACGAATTGAGAACTGCCTCCTTTTTTTAAAGTCGGTTAAAATTATATATCGCCATCAGCACCAAAGCACGTCTCGTACCTTTGAAACCTGCGCTACTCTCAGGATTCAATTTAGAATCCCATCACCCGTGGTTCATTCTTAGAATCCTTTGCTTTCTCAGGTTTCGATAAAAGTACCGCGCCACATAACTTTGTACCCAGGCATAAAACATATACATATATGATACATATACATATATGATACATATACATATATGATACATATACATATATGATACATATACATATATGATACATATACATATATGATACATATATCTATTATTATAGTTGTGAATTATATTTAATCGATCAATAAAATAGATTTTTCTATTCACATAACACGATGTGTTTGCGAGTTCTGTTCAAATTATTTCAAGTGTCATAGTCATATCATTATTTCATAAGAATTGAAATTATTACACGACTGCCCAAACAAAGGAGTGTTATGTTTTCTAGGTTACACAAGGATGTAGGTATGTATATTAAGTCAGACTAATTCTGCTGTTATGTAATAAGTATATAATATGCGAGTCCTCATTGCTCTCATCGAAAAATAAAATGAAACGCTGAAAGAAGCAGTTTATTGAAGTGCCAGTCAAGTAGTAAAACTCGTCGGACACGTTAGTTACGTACGAAATTTTAAGTAGATACCATAAATAGATTATTAGATTTGTCCCTTCTGGACTATACTCATAAATATAATGAATGTAGGCTTAATCAAATGTAAATATAAATGAAAACTTTGTATGTAAGCATATATTTTTATATTGCATAATAATGAATATATGCAAGCCTTATTGAACTTTGTATCCTGGAATAACACATACGATATATTTTATGCTGACTGTAAGAATTATATACTGATTATGTAAATATGTGTTTATATTGTATGTATACCTATTTGAAAACACTCACTTTACGGAATTTACCGAGACGATGGAAATCTATAAGAATTTTATGTTCTAAGTAGTTATGCCCTCGGCTTCACCCGCTTGGTAATGGATGATGATGATGGTGGTGATGAAAAGTATACTATGTGCTTATTCAGCGTTTGACGTTTTGACTTTTTGTCCCCGCTTCGTGTCCAAGGGGTCAAGGAATGGTTTTACCTCGTTATAGGCCTGGTGCGTATAACCAGGTAAAAAACCAGGAAACGCGTTTTAAGCCCCGCCAAAGCTGAACATTTTGTGGTCTAAGACTTTGGTACAGCGGAATTGCATAAATTTTGGTAATTTCCATAAATCCTGACATAGCTTACTATGATTAAATAACTATGACTGATCCATATTTTTCTGCATCGTTATCTGTGTATCAATGAAGGGGTCTCAGATTCAAATTCCTTATTGTTTAATATATATACATGGAGAAAGAAAATAGAACATTTTATGTGGAAAATAACAGATTGTTCAAAGCAAAAAAGTATAGTATAAGGTGAAATGCTATTTTGAATCCAATCGTAGCGAAGGATACTAATTTTTCATCGTTTGTTGATAGTTGAAAATATGAACTCTTCTTTCTTAAAGTTCTCGTAAGAACATTGGCGTAGAAACGTATACTTATCTAAGTAAAAAAAATACCTAAAGAAGTCTTAAAAATTGCTGTAAAATAGCGCTATTTTGATACACTACCAAGCGGGGGCAATACTGCACATTTCAGGCTACAATTTTTACAATAACTTGAAATAGAAGAATCATGTATATATATTTTTAGCATCATTAACATCTTTTTGGGTACTGTTGCGCTTATGCAACCAGAACCGAATTATATACTCAAAGGACTTGCAAAACTTTGTGAAGAATAGTTGTTAAACTTGCCAGTAACTTCTAGCAAAGCTCATTTTAGTAAATAATACGGGATAACTCACGTGAATCAGTCAGATAGCTCCGACTATAGTTTCAACCACATTCGGTGGTCTTTTTCAATGAGAGTTCGAGACGCCCGCGTTGACGTCTCGCTTAGTATGCTCTAGCAAAACTTGGTGTGCCCTAGCATAGCTCTTTCGATAATTCAGAGGTGCACCCTCAGAAGACTTGTAAGGTAAAAACTTCAATAAAGCAGTGTATTTACAGTGTCATTAAGGCGTTTCATTATGCAGACACGCTAATTATGAAAAAAAGCGAGCAGTTTTAACTGATGCCGAGGGCTATATTTCACTAATGAGAGTTTTTTGCACCCTCAGAAGACTTGTAAGGTAAAAACTTCAATAAAGCAGTGTATTTACAGTGTCATTAAGGCGTTTCATTATGCAGACACGCTAATTATGAAAAAAAGCGAGCAGTTTTAACTGATGCCGAGGGCTATATTTCACTAATGAGAGTTTTTTGTAACTTGGCAGAGAAATGATACGGAGCTAATTACTAGCATTTGTAAAGATTTACTTCGGAATATAAATGACGAGCAATGTCTACGTTTGAGTGCGATCACTTTACCCAGATGAATGTGTTTTTTTTAAACTCGGATATAAGTATCTATTATGGCTTGGTACTAACGTCAAAAACCGTGAGGCACTGATTCTATAGACGAGTCCGTGAGGCTTCAAATCAGATTTTTAGCGTAAGATGTTTTATTGACTTAATAGAAATAAAAACAATATATTTCTTAAAACCAACGGAACCAAATTCTTTCTCAGCAACAATGAAACATTCGCATTCGCCCACTCCCTAAAATTAGAGTTGCTTTTATACTTCATTTTGTTTATTTTTATTATATCCCAGTAGAAAGATTAGATAGTATTAGGTATATAATATCAATAAAGCTGCTTTATCTTCAAGTTTTTCAAAAGATTTTTAATAAGATAGAAGCTTCGAGTTCTAAAAATATGAAGTATTTGTTGTGGGTTTTACACGGGTGAGATGCATCGCTAGTAAAATATCGAATCACCATCTCATTTGCACGGTCGATAAAAATAACAGCAGACTTGTTCATTTTGCATCAAAATATCGACCAGACCAGCCGCGTCGCGTATACTGGCATTGGAATGAATACTGATTAGTATGAGGCTTTATTGTGCGACACAACCCCGCTTATTGTAAAATTTGATAGATAACAACAAGCGTGAATAGCTGAGAATCTAATTGCAAATAACCCTAAGTTCTCAGCTACTGGTGCTAACCATTCAAGTCTAGCAGAATCATTCAGAGTTCCGGAACACACCATTCTTTTGACGGATGTTTTTTTATCGTAGTTTGACTAGCCGTTCAGGTAATTTAAGCAACGCCCGCTGCGGTCTTGAGTTGGATGGGTGACCGCTAGTGGCATTACTACTGAGCGCTTTCGTGGAGGACACGTTAAGCCGTCGGTCCCGGTAGAAGTCTCAGGTTAGCAGTTCTTGAAGCATGGTGGTAGCGCATTTCAAGAATGCCCGCCTGGCTAGCGGTACTCTCAAGTAGAAAATCTGTCGCCAAGGAACTTACGGTATGTTCCGACAGCTGTCCTTGAGAGCCAGTATTATATAAGCCACTATTATATTCTAGGATACCCTGAAGAGCATCAAATGTTATGCAGCGGAACCTACTATTCGCATCAAGCGATTGGTTGTGATTGAGCATTTGCGTGGTCAGTTTAAGTCACCAGCCGTATGCAGCTGGTCGTCGAACAGCTATCAGTCGGATGCCAGTCTACTTTGGAGCAGTTGATTTTAGTCACCTGTGGCCTAGCCGAGTGCCATTAAGGCAGTTGATTTTTGTCGCTCCTTTAATCACCCGTGTGAAACCCACACAATATCTTTTGCACTAACAAACAGTTGAGAGAAAAGTGCAGAAATTTTACCGCTATATCACCAAATCACCAGCCTCTCTGCAATAAAAATGTTTCATGTAAGGGATCATATGAAACATTAATATTGTACAAGGTAATAATATGTATAACGTGATTTAAGATCATAACATAATATCGTATGTGGATCATGTGTCTTGGAAATGTAGCACTGCTAATGAGACCGGGTTGTTCCTTTTATCACCCAACTCTTCGCTCCCATGGGGGCGGACAGGAATTTAATTCCTCTTGTCCCCCATTCGGGTCAACAATATTCTACCCCAGAAAACTGGAAATTCAAAAATATTTTTTGACAGTGCTGTAGTAACTATTTAGACTAGAATCATATAAATATATCATATAATCCTAAGGGCCTGTTTCAGAATGTTCGAGTAAGTTCCGGTTTTACTACCCAGAACATATTTAATAAATAAAACACTATCTTTGGGTTTCACAGTCTAATAGTAGCCTATCCATCGGTTAAAGCTTGAAACGCGCTGCATATTAACTGTCATTTTTATCATTCATTTATTTTATGTGTTGCTTCAACCCGAAACTTTATAAGGACATTCTGAAACGGGGCCTTAATATGACACCTCTTAATTTAAAAAGTAAGCTTAATGTTTTATGATATAATAATCTCTTCATGAGACAATGTAGCAGTAGTACTAAATCATCATATTATTTCATGTAAAAACATTTTTGTTTTTGTAGGTAAGAAGTGGTTCAAGGAATTTTTCTTCGCCTAACGAAAGGCGAAGAAAAATACCTTTATACTACACCTGCTCGGAAAGTACCTTGATACTTTATCAAATTTACGGTAGAAAGTACGTCATTGCATATCGAACAAATATGCGGGGAGAAAACGCATCTGAGCGGGAGAGAAAAGCGTATGAAAATCCATTTCTTACGTGGTTTTTCTTTTTTAATTTTGGGTAAGACTATGCGCTGGTAACCTAAATATCAAAAGCCAGAAAATTTTAACAGTGAGTTTTTATCTCCAAGTTCGCAAAATGACACTGGCCACTAACTGTGTGTTGGATGGTGTCAAACAATTTGAAAAAAGAACATGTGAAAATTGCAGACGCCATTGGCGCCATTTTCAATTTGTGTATTGTTTGAGGATTCAGTTTTCGTAGAAAAGTAAAATAAAAGGTAGGTGTAGTATAAAGCACTATGTATCACTCGAGAGAAAGTGCGATTCCCGATCTCGGGTGTTTTAAAGCCTCAAACGACACCCTCGACGGTAATCTGTCACTTTCTCCTCTCGGTGAACAATGTACTATTAACCACTTCTTAGCTACAAAAACAAAAATTACCGAAAACCTTAGCTAGGTTTTCGGTTGACTTTATTAAACCATATTTTGCCATAAAAACATATCGGAAGGTACTTATAAATTCAGCTTTTCGAAACGGGAATGGTTTTTTTTATGCCTAATAGGTTAGCCTTTGACCACTATCTCACCTGATGGTAAGTGATGATGTGGTCGAAGATGTTGTACAGGCTAACCTAGAATTACTGGCTCTCAAGGACAGCTGCCAGAACACACCGTTAGGTGCTTGGCGACAGATTTTCAACTTGAGGGTGGTAGCTAGCCAGGCGGGCATTCGCAAAGTGTCCTACCACGATGCTGTAACAACTGCCATCCTAAGACAACAACCGGGACCGACGGCTTAACGTGCCCTCCGACGCACAGAAGCGCTCAGTAGTAATGTCACCCATCCAACTCCTGACCGCGGCAGACGTTGCTTAACTTTGCTGATCGATTCAGAATGGCTAAGCAAACTTCGCTACGAGCGCTTCAATTAATATAAGCTTTTGATTCCTGCGTGCTAGCAGTAAAAAGTTTAATGTTTCTAAGAGCCTATTTCACTTTTCGTATTGCAAACCACGGTTAACTTAACCAAGTTCTGCTGGAATGAGATCCAATGTCGGGTTTGAAGATTGAATTCAGATTACCTGGAAACTATTTCACCGGTAGGTACATGGCAACGAATATGTTGAAATTTCTTGATGACAGAGAAAGCTCTTGAGAAAGCTCTTAGTTTAGGAACGTGGAAATTAGTAGTCTAAAGGCTAATCTAGAACAAGGTTCAATTTGTATGTATGTTGGTGAAATTCAAATTGGAGCTCTGATTTCAGTCAAGCGTGTAAACTAATTTTGTCATAGAACATTTTACCCACTAAGCGACAAAATTAAAATGAAAGGAAAAATTTAACTACACGCAGGATAGGTATCTCACTCGTGGTTAAAACTTTTACTTTCTTTGTGATTTAGTCCGGTCGAATTAGACCAAAACATAAGAGTAAAGCTACATAAATTCCCACCAAGCTGAAAATCAGTAAGATTGTTAAAAATATGATTTAAAATAAAATTTGAAAGTTCGCCATCTCTCTACTGTATGGAAAAATATTCAAGGTCAAGGGTCAAAAAAATTAGACTATCGATATTTTCACCAAAATGATAAGTTTTATCATAAAAATACTTTAGACAAAAATTGTAGATCATAAAATTATCTACTTACAAAAAGTATTTCAATACTTTTTTTCTTACGAGCCACCGTTTTTAGATATAACGATTCAAAAAGTTGTAATCATCATGGTATGCATACGATTCCACGCCACCTATGAGGTGGTGTACTACACTTGCGTGGTCCTTGCGAGCCGAATCTGAAGAGAACCAGAGAAAATTATTACCATCACTTTTAATCTGCAATTGTGTCCCAAACAAAACTTCCTCGCGAGCAATCTGTTCTGGAATACTTAATATAGGTATATATTTTTTATAATTCAGGTATACAAACATTGTCTTTGCGATTATTCACGGACATCTCCTCGCAGCCATGACTAATCCGACAGGGATTTATATAAAACGGTCATTCTTCCTGGAGTTTAATTATGTAAGAAGCCGGTAATAGGCTTGACGGACTTTTTGCTTTATTATTAAATCACTAATGGGTCCGTTCACACACATTAACATCTTAATATTATTTAACTAATCGTAAAAGTTTAAGTAATACCATATTATTAGATAAGTATACGTTACTTGGATCCGTCGAATTTGTATCGTCTATGTATATCGATAAAAATGCAGTTATATCACGCTCTTTCAGGAGTAGCTCCTTTTGGGATTAGGTTATTAGTTAAATGGGCATAAAAATATATCTTATGCCCTAAGCCAGGAGGAGGAAATATGTTTTAGATACACAACAAACATACATCGCTTATTTTAGTTTTTATGATATTACGTCGACTTGATGTGATAATTACGACATAGCATATAGTATGTTACATTAAAAAACTGAAGTGTTATCACACGATTTTTTTTAAATCGTTGAGATTTTTAATAAATCACCCCAATAATAACTTGATACTCGTATGTGTACGGATAAAATCACGTCCTGACATTCCCGGTTCCGTAAACGTACTACACAAAGCGACTGTTAAGTTGCTACGGAAATTCATTCGACATAACCGTTATTTATTCGACAAAAATCAGTGTGAAACCTGTAAATTACACCTTTGGTTAGGTTTTGTGTAGTCAAAGGATGATTTTGAACAGTGTGACCGTGTTACATACCTAAAAGCACAACGTTCTCGTGAACTAAGGGCCTTGAAACAACAACAAAAATTGGAGGCTCTACACCGGAACATAACTCGAATTGTCTGGAGGACAGCAGCTGTGGGGTTCAGACTGTCATTAATAGGTCAAGTGAAGTGTTGAGTGAGGCTGCTATTGACGCACTAAAGAAAGGCTTGAACTTTGCCCCGGCACTAACTCGTATACCTTTTGAAGATGTTATAGGAAGCATAGAGGAAACTATTTATAAAAATAAATAACCAGCTAATGACGCAGATTCACTGAGGCAAGACGTCGCTATAGTGTTGCGTCATACAAAACCTCCGTGCAATATCATTACCCGTGAACAACGTTCAGCGCTTCGTAAACTATGTGAAGATGTGGATATTTTGGTTTTGAAGGCGGATAAAGGTTTTTTTTTTTTATAATAGATAAGCAAGCATTTGTCCGCTGCCTCACCTGATGGAAAGTGACGACGCAGTCGAAGGTGGATCATGCTTGCCTAGCAGATACCTATTTACTCTGTTCTTGAAGTCTTCCAGATTATAATGCGACCGTCGTGTTCAACGAGTCTGAGTATGATGAAAAGATGAAAGGTCTACTCGGTGACAACACAACATACAAACCGGTCAGCTACAATCCAGCAGCGAGAGTATCACGGCAGACAATTCAGTTGATCAAAGATTGCCATGACGTCTTTTCAGATGATGTCCTAAACAAACTTCTCAGACCTAGTACCTCAGCCACCAAAAATATACGGATTGCCCAAGGTTCACAAACATAATGTGCACTTCTCCCGATAGTATGTCAAATCGACTCCCCTATGTGACTTGGCGCGACAGATTTCTCACTCGCTCTAGATACTGGTAGGTCTAACCTCTTCTTTTGTAAGAGACTCGAGACATTTGGTGAGTCTTCTCAAGCAATTCAGGGTCGAGGATAGTGAGATAATGGTCAGTTTTGACGTTGAATCTCTTTTTACCAATATACCGGTACTGGAATGTTTGGAAGTAATAAAGAAGAAACTGTCCGATAACAGTGTCCCGATAGAATATGCCAAGCTGCTTGAACATTGTTTGTCCACCAACTACTTTCTATACAGATGCCAATTTTATCTGCAGATCGATGGAGTAGCTATGGGTAGTCCAGTGGCTCCTGTAGTGGCTAATCTGTGGATGGAACATTTATTTATTTTATTTTTTTTTTTTTTTATGGAAGAACAGACAATCTCCACATGTCCTGTCACAATTCAATACTGGAAGTGATATGTGGATGATGTTTTCTGAAAGGTGATGGTACAGCAGTAGACCAGTGCTTGGATTTTTTGAACAGCGTTCACTCTGCCATTCGGTTCACAGCAAAAGTTGAAATAGACCGGGCTTTGCCTTTCCTGGATGTAATGATTAAGGTTAGGCATGATGGAACTCTGAGCCATATAGTTTACAGAAAACCTACACACACAGACCTCTACTTACACGCTGCCTCACATCATCACCCGGGTCATCTGAATTCCGTGGTTAGTTCGCTGGCAAACCGTGCGTATGATATTTGCTATCTAGGACACCTCGCTGACGAGTTATCCCACGTTCAGCAGGTCTTACGTAGAAATGGATACAAAGTGAATGTCGAAGAAACAAAACCACCAAAGAAGAATAATAATTAGAAAATAATAAAGAACAATAATCCCTAAAGTGGAACGCTAGCCCACTTTCTTGCCAAATCTGAGGGGAGTAACGGACAAAATTGGTCGAAATCTGAATAAATACTCCATAAAAACCGTATTTACTCCCCATAAGAAAAAAGCGCAAAGTCTGCGTTCCCCAAAGGATAAAATTCCATTTGAACATGCCGGGGTGTATAAAATCAACTGCAGCTGCGGAGGTTCTTGCATCGGACAAACCAAGTGAACTATATCATGCCGCATTAAAGAGCACGTAAAGGCAGTAAAAAACAATGAAGTGCACAAATCTGCAATTGCTGAACATTCGCTAGACTCGGGCCCTAATCTGGATCGAACTTTATAATCCACAGGTTCTATCTACAGAGCGCCGCTACATTCCCAGATTAGTCAAGCAACTGAAATATCCAAATGTAAGAGTTTCAATATGATGACATATTTAATTAATAATATAATTTAGTAATAATTTTTATGATAATTAATGTTTTAATGGTATGATGTAATTTTATTAATAAATCAATACTAATAATCTTATATTGTACGTCTGTCATGGACAAACTGTGGTTCCAAAAGCACTTGTGCTCTTAATAAGATCTATTATGTCCACGGTTTCTGCAATAAATAAATTTCATTTCATTTCAAATAGGGAAGAAGGCTATAAACTCTCCGGCACGTGGAATCCAGTATTAGGAGTTGCGCAAAAAGTTACACGTTCGCATAAAAGTGACTCTAATAACATATGTGCAGTGAAGTGATACTGTGAATGTATTTTGTCGAAACTTTCACCCTAATTCGAGTTCCAGTGGTACGCGTAGCAAAAGACTAAGAAAAAGGGTAGACCGTTTCGCCTGCTCGTGATTTGTGTCAACCACTCGTCTCTCCAGTCACCCCGCGATCATGATGCATGTAACTGCGTCGAAATATCGGGAGCTCAAAAATAAAAGTCGCCACGGTACAAGTCCCGTAGGTGATAAAAATATTTATGTTTTAAACCGTGATAGTCTCAAAAAGTGTTATCACACGCTTTTATACCTGCAGAATAATACGCATATATACGCAGATGTGCCTATAATAGGATGCTGGCGAGGGAAATGCACAATTAATACACGTCATGCGAGACGCCAGTGCAGGTCTTATGGCTCCTATACAGAAAAATAATAAGAAAGGATGGCAAAATGAAATAAAGCTGACCACACCTGCTATATATTTCAGCAACTTGCTGAAATATATAGTAGCACATGAGGTATCTTAAACCTTATAATATGCAACTAATTGAAATAAAAATTGTTTATTAAGATGACGGCTGCGAGAGCGGAGTGGAACAAGAAAATATGTTGTTACGATCCCGCTCAGCGTATCTCTAGGATAGAAAAAAAAATTTAGTTTTTTTAAATTATTGAATAAAAGCACATTTAAACTTGTTTATCGTGAAGTCAAGTTCCAAAACTGTTTCTCTCAAGTTTCTCCCCAAGGCATCGCCCAAACTGATACTGTCAACATAAATTGTAAGATAGTCCCTGCTACAAAACTTTTGTTTTCACTTGAGAGTTGAAAGGTATACATTACAAAAAAGTAACAGAGAAACGATTAAATAAACCAAGGTAAACTGTTACCTGGCAAGGGCACCAGTTACGGACAGGAGGGTCCAACGCCTCCTCCCCTCTAGCTGGATCTCGAGCCGGCGATGCGTTAATTACATAATTGATTTTGCATTTCTTCTATACTTTGACCGCAATCCCACCTTATGGTAATGGGTGCTGGGTTTCAAGGACAGCTGGCATAACACAACATTATCTGCTTGTCGTCAGATATTTGAGCTGTATCCCGGGTCAAGCGGTACGTGGCCACGCAAGCATTATTATTATTATACAATATCCTAGCATCATGAGGTGTGAAAGTTAAGTGACTGGCTACTTTTACAGAGCAGACGTGTTTTTTTTAAATTTGTAATAAATTTTCTTGTTTACAAATTATAAGATATACTTATAATAGGATGTGGTAATTTCCGAACAAAAAACGTCATTCAATTGTTTAACGAATAATATAGATAACCTTGCCTTCATAATATGGCTCAGGTTAACGATGCTAGAAAACTATTTAAATGGTAATAGGCTCAGCGTATACGGAAAGTACGTTTTATAACTGGACGATACATTTTAATGTGTTGTCATCCTCGAATCCATGTTTATTCAGATTCCTATAGCTATAATATCCCCAAATATTACCTTGTAGGAAAGTAAGGTTCATCATGAATACAAAAATGAATATTCAGCTCTTAAAACGAAATCAACAGTTTATTTTCCTTACTTTCTCTTTTTACACACATATAAAAGCTTTTTCTGTACGAACTATAGTTTATATTTCCTTAAGCTCGAGAGTGTTGACGAAGAATCTACTGCAATTTAACACGTGATTAAAAACAAAACGTTTATATTGGTCTAAAATCAGATTACAATTTTAAAATACTTATGACCCCCAAAACTAGGTATACCTGTATCTTGGGGACCACATTCCTATTTGGTACAGTTTAATAAATGTACTATTTTCAGTATTACCTAATAACTTAAATAAACTAACAACTATTACCGAGGAGCATGTGGCATTGCACACTAATAGATACAGTATAGTACTACTAATAGATACCTATATTATGTAATTGAAAAGTCTATTCCGAAGTATATTCAGAATAGTCTATGTTCTATTATAGACTTCGCCTGCGGCTCAGGAATAAAAGCCTTGTGATTTCTCGCCTACGGCTCAGCCTTTGGAATAATTAACTTTCCGCAATGTACATACCTACTGCTTCTTTTATCACTTATTTTATAAATGTTATTGTATTTAACTTGATATGATTGGGATAAAATTGATTTTATAGGCCTCGGCCACAATATACATATATACAGTAGTTCGATTCCGCGGTATCCTGGAATTCAATGACAAATGACGATCAGAGCGCTAGGGAAATCACTATCGAAATTTTGAGTATTGATGCTTGTTATTAATTTTTTTTTTTATAATAATTGTTTTTTTATAAATTAATTTTGTTGTGAATAGGTAAAAATATAACTATAAATATCTATTACAAAATTACAAATTTATGAGAGAAATATTTATAGTCATGTGCGGGATTCGAACCCGCGTCCATCCACCCCTTTTGCCGGGGTATGCTCTAACCAATTGAGCTAACATGACATGTTATATTTACAATGTTATGACTATAATTTTTTCTCTCATAAATTTGTAATTTTGTAATGTAATTCGCTTAGCAGGCGTTATTGCAAACTTAACAATATTAAAAAATATAAATATCTATTTATTTGAAAGAACACAAGCGCGCGCAGAATTGATTAAAAAACGCCATTGTCTTTGGTAACATAGTAAGGCCACCAGTAAAGAGGTATGATATATTGTATGATTATTTGCCATTAAAATTCCTTGGGTTCTTTTTTCTATTAAAATGATGAAAAGGTTACAACCTCTATAGTGTCAATCTGCTGACAGCTTATTAAAACTAAACTGTAAGTAAACACCGCAGTAAAGCATGTGAACATCAGTCTAGTTGTATATTTTTGTACCTCCTCGATGTAGGGAAGGCTGCACGGTTGATCACGTGACTGAATTCGGGTAATTTCTTCGTAGATAAACTACTGCTAATGAAGCTCCATGTATCTATTGTGCCTCGGCCTTGAGCAAGTAATATTTTGTCCGCGTGATACAAAATCACTAAGTAGATTTGAAATTCGAACTTGGTTTTTTGACATAATATTCGTATTTTACTAATATTACAGTTTGTAAATTACACAAAGACGCGCCCCTACTAGTAATAGTCATAACCAGTGAATAATAATTTTATTTATTCACAGCTTAATTTATTGCACAAACATTAACATGCAGTAAATTTTATATACCATAAAATTTTAGTAGCTATGCGACGATATTGAATAATACACTGCAAGTTGTTAGAAGCGCTCTCGTAGTTACGTTTGCTTAGTCGTTCCTATCAGTTCACGCCACGGTCATGAGTTGGTTGACCGCTAGTGACATTACAACTGATCGCTTCCGTGCTTCGGTGGAGCCGTTAAGCCGCCGCGCGCCGTTCCCGGCTATTGTCTTAAGATGGCAAAAGGTATAGCATTTTGCGTATGCCACCCTTGCTAGCTACCACCCTCAACTAAAAAACTGTCGCCAAGCTCCTAACGGTGTGTTACGGCAACTGATCTTGAGACCCAGTAATTCTAGGTTAGCCTGAACACCATCTTCGACCACATCATCACTTACTATTAGGTGAGATAGTAGTCAAAGAATAACCTATCGTTTAAAAAACAGATGAAACTCAATAATTTTGGACGCACCTTCGTAGAGTGTACTAAGTTTGAGGTTCAATAAATTGGTTTTATTTTTAAAATATTCTTTTCTATTGCAAGAAGATTTTAAAAATGAGGTTTTGTGACTTCTCTCTAAGGAGTTTAGATGTACGAGTACGTAATAAAATAAGGGAATGCGTACACCGCATATTGTTAGTATTTTTTTAATTGGATGACTTTAATTATCAGGATATAGGTATATACCAAGTCTGTTTCTAATACAAAGTTGATATTTCAGTCAAATTACCGCATTTCAGATGTTTACGTTTGCTATGCAGCACGTAAAACTTAAAAATTAAGATCGTGAATCATTTGGAGATACTTAGTAAGTATTTTATGAAATCTGAAATCAAATCACATAATAAGTATTTATTACATTATACAATATGGGTACCTATATACTATCATAATTGGTAATTAAGTTAAGTGTCTGTATAATGGGTTACTTCTTGAGGGCCCGGATTTCGCAGTGACCAATCCCGAATGGCGCCGGTTTCTAATTGTCACGATAAATTCGGTTAAAGGTCATTATTTCTTAAAATAACAAATTTTCAACATTTCTAAATATGACATCGCGTCGGATGCCTAAACCTCCTCATTTCCAAACATTACATAGATCCTCTGAATTTTGGCGTGCAAGAAGAAAATATATTAAGAAAATTATAAAATATTAATATTATGAACTCCTACTCAGAACGACATTTTTCATCCATATACCTATATGGATATGTATAAAAATTACGTGTCACGTTGTTTGTCCGCTATAGACTCCTAAACTACTGAACCGATTTTAAATTTGACTTGCATACCATGTGCAATTTAATCCAAATTGAAAGATAGGATAGCTTATATCTCAATTTATAGTCGCAATTACCCGTGCAAAGCCGGGACGGGCCGCTAGTATATTTATAATAAGCTGCGGTGAGAAACTGTAGTACGAAAGTTATTCTAAAATGGCGTGCTAAGTAAAAAAAGATACGTAGTTGTGCTCTATGAAATGTGACTGAGAAACTCCTGATTAAACCAATAATTAGAAAAGGTCCATCCACTATGCGTTGGTAGAAGTAGGTGTTGTGATGAAGACTAGCCCAGATTAGATATAGTTATTACGTGCAGAAGCAATAAATCATCTATAAATAGCATGTTGGTCTGTGGTGTTGGTTTATAATATTTTGTTTCGACCATTTGAAAGCAAATGAGCTCCAGTAGGCTAATGCCTTCGATAAAAAGATGTCTGAACAAGGTTTAACGACTTATTGTTCACATAAAAACAATACGCTAAATAAATTAGGTGAGTATGTATATATAATCAATACTTATATGAAATATACTCGCATCGTCATTTTTTTACGGTGATTGACTGGCTTCTGACCGCGATCTCAAACGATAGTAAGTAATTATATGGTCGAGGTTGTATAGATCCCATACTTAAAATTATGAGCACACAATGACAGATGCCACAGATATTATAATTGAGTGTGCATGGTAGTGATAGGCTATCAACTGGGACCGAAGGCTTTACGTGCCCTCTGAAGCACGGAAGCGTTCAATAGTCATCTATCTAAGTAATGTCCACACTGAGCGTTGTGTTATCTAAGTAAATCCCCGTGATGCTCTGGCAGCGTAGACCGATGAATCGAACTACATCGGTAATAAATGTTCATTCTATTAAGTCCAGGCAGTCAAAAATAATTCCCACGCTAGCTCCGCCCATGCGGCGCAACGATCCCCGCTGCACCGAACGACGCGATGTGCAGCGGCGCACGCGTCTCGCTTATAAAAATATTTGTGTACTTGAAATTAGATTCGCGAACACAGATACCATTGAGACGATTTCAACTTTTTTTATAATCTTATTCACGTGACGAATTTCGATACATAAAGTAACTTTGTATATACTGAAATTGATGTCACGTTTGTATTTTTATCAACATTACTAATATTTCTTAGTAAGAAATTGATTATTTGATTTACTTTCCAAAATTATTCTTACGGTCGACAGTAGCTTATAAAACTAAAGCCAAAAGTTTACTTTTTACAATATGATCATGTCTGCTCGACTTTATTGGTATATATTATTATGTATGTATGTATTAGTATATATATTATTCATATTTAACTGACTTCCCAAAAGAAAGAGGGTTCTTAAATTGACTTGTCTATTATTTATTTTATGTTTGACCACATATAACTTTTTTGCTGAACCTTACAATCTTGAAGATTATTTATTTGCTAGTACAGTTTAACTCTTAATTGGTTTCATTTTAATTTCATCAACATCGGTCGAACGGTTTGCCAGTTACAGTCAAACTTACTAAAAAGTAATTTGCCAAAATGCCTTGACGATCGCAGTGCTTCTAGCAACTAATGTAAGTGGCAACTATGAATATAGATGAAAGTTATTGTAAATCAAGCACTTTTCTATGAAAAATCTGCTTATTTTAAACATAATATTAATAATAAAATGCGTGACCCGAAAATGCTTTCTAAAATCTAAAAAACACTTTATTACCTAAAAATAACACTGAATTACCACTATTTTTCGATGATCCAAACGCTATTAATAATCACTTTTTAAATATAGGTGGTGTCTCAGAAGCTTCAATTTCTCATTTGTCGTACTTTGAATATCATAGATTTAGCGAGGCAGTCTTTCATATCGAACCAATTGGTCTTGATAGATTGATAACAATAATCAAGAGCTTAAAGTCTAATGCAGAAGGTTTTGATGCCATTACCTTGGATATGATTTTAATGACATTCCCGTATACAGTAGACTTTATACAATCATTGATAAATACGTCTATTTGCAAGAGTACCTTTCCTGATATCTGGAAAATTGCAATTGTGTGCCCATTACCAAAAAACTCAAACCCTGTAAATTTAAAAGATCTTCGGCCTATAAGCATACTTCCATGTCTTTCTAAAATTTTGGAAAAAGCTGTTAGTACACAATTAACCGATTTCCTGGAGAAAAATAATATTTTGCCGGAGGTGCAGTCCGGTTTTAGAAAAGGGCGCAGCACTGCAACAGCTCTACTAGACGTAACCGACAGTATACTTAATGCGCAAGACAAAGGTATGTGTACTCTCTTAGTGTTGCTAGATTTTTCCCGGGCATTCGATTCTTTAAATATAAATCTCCTAATGTCCAAATTGAGTTATTACGGATTCGATTCTCACGCGTTAAGATGGTTTAATAGTTACCTTAGTAATCGTCACCAATATGTGAAACTCAATCGGGCAGATGGTATACCACTGATGTCGGATAAAATGGCGGTAAATAGAGGAGTGCCGCAGGGATCCATTTTGGGACCGATCCTTTTTATATTATATTTGGCTGATATCAGATCGCATATAACAAACTGCCAATATCATATTTATGCTGACGATATCCAGGTATATATATCTTGTAAACCGATCAATATTGATGATGCTATACACAAACTCAACGAGGATCTCTCAAAGATAGCTTCATGGGCCACAAATAACTGTCTCCTGCTCAATCCAATAAAAACAAAATACCTAATTTTCGGAAATAAACATCACCTTCAGAAGCTAAACCCGACGATCAATGTTACACTCATGGGTGAACCCATCGAACGGGTATATGAAGCACGCGATCTGGGGTTGTTAATGGATAGTGAACTACGCTATGAAAAACATATTGCCAACGCTATCAAAAGTTGTTTTTATAAACTTAAGGTCCTTTATAAATTGAGACCATACCTAAAGATAGAGCTACGCATTCAGTTGGTAGAATCGCTAATATTATCGAAATTAAATTATATGGATACAGTCTTTGGCCCTAGGTTATTTGCTAAAACGCAAAAACTTCTACAACGTGTCCAGAACGCGTGCGCTCGTTTCTGCTTTAATATTCCGTTAAGGGCACACGTGACACCATATTTAAATAAGCACTCAATTTTGAAATTAAGACACCGTCGTAAGCTTCATTTAGCATGTCTTCTATTTGGCGTGATAAAATACCAAGCACCGGCTTATTTGTATAACAAACTATCCTGGATGTCGAGCCGGAATCCTTATGGATCCCAATCTCGTCAATGTGCGATACAGCTCGTAACAGAACGGCATAGCTCAGCCGCTTTCAGAGGGAGTTTCCGCTACGCCGCATCCAAGTGTTGGAATAATATCCCACCTCCAATTAGAAACCTGACATGTTTACATAGTTTTAAATATAAATAAAAAAAAATTATCTACATTCATCAAAAATGTCAGGAAACTCAAACAAATGACACAAGCGTTATTTAAAAATTATTTAAAAATATTATTTTAAAAATTATGAAATTGTTTACCGTCTACACGAAAGCTGTTTAATGATAGATTCGTTTCTTCTATGTAATATATTGCTAATTGTTTGTTGTAAATATTATAGTTTCTAATTAATTAATTATATGTAACCATGCGTAACGTCACCTACCGACCTCAACGGAAGACCAACGCTGGTTGTTAACGATCAGCACTATGTTGAGTTGGGGCCGATTTGTGGCAGAGGGCTACAAGAATCATTTCTATTACATCTTGTATTTATTGTTTGTATTTTTGTGTCTTGTGGTAAGAAATGTTTTTTGTATGTTTTTTGCCATAAATAAAGCTTATTCTATTCTTTATTCTAAATAGTGATAAAATCTATAAATAATATGTGAATAATAATCTCTCTAGTAAAGTCTGTAGTCATCAGTATATCAAATAACCTGTCTAAAGTCAGTTACATGAGCACAAAATTGAGATCATATTGCACCGATATCAACCAGTTAGTTACCAGACTTTTGAAATAAAAAAATTGTTTTCAAGTCTTTTTTTTTCTTTGCTATGTTGTTGTGTCGCAGTCTCTGTGTTTATAGAGAAAACATATTATTGCACCAAACCAAAATAAAGTGAGACAAGGGTCGGAATATGATGATGGTACATATCAGCCCAAACGGCACGATATATATTGATAAATGGGGGGTGTTTTTAAATTCTCCGTAGTAACGAAAGTGATTTCTACTGATTAAACTTACTACAAAAATTTAATTACCCCTTGGCGTGGACGATAATTTATGAATGAATCAACATTGTTCTCAGTATCTTGGAATGCGATTAATCAGATTACACATCATTAGAATAAAGTAAAATACCATCAAATTGAATGAGCATAACATTATATTATATTCGGTGAATATGGGTACAATTGACCTGAAATAAATGGATTTGATTTGATTAAATGTTAGTTGTGGCCAATATATTTTACCATGACTCGTCATACAAATATGAATTATAGTTTTTCATAACTGTGCTACGGTACACGTTCCCATAATAATATAAAGTAGGTTGTTTTTTTATTGCTATCATATAATTTTTAACTATTAATTACTAATGTTGAAAATATGTTCGTATACATCCTATTACGTTTTATTTTTCAGTTACAGTGGTGAACAGAAAGGTGTTATTTTTAACACCTTTCTGTTCACCACTGTAACTGAAAAATAAAACGTAATAGGATGTATACGAACATATTTTCAACATTAGTAATTTTTAAAAGTTTTCAGTTACAGTGGTGAACAGAAAGGTGTTAAAAATAACACCTTTCTGTTCACCACTGTAACTGAAAAATAAAACGTAATAGGATGTATACGAACATATTTTCAACATTAGTAATTAATAGTTAAAAATTATATGATAGCAATAAAAAAACAACCTACTTTATATTATTATGGGAACGTGTACCGTAGCACAGTTATGAAAAACTATAATTCATATTTGTATGACGAGTCATGGTAAAATATATTGGCCACAACTGCTTTTAGATACCAACTATGGTAAAAATTAGATAGACCAACCAGATATAGATCTAGCCACTTCTAAACAGCAGGATAAGATTTTTTTACCAAACTTGCAGAAGAGTCTATATACGCAATCGTAATGGCCTTAAACTTAGGGATATTAAAAAATAAACACAACTGCAGAAACATTGTAGAGAACATGTTATAAAAGCTTCTTTTAATGCAACATGGCAGATAAGAGAGAGAGTGAGTGGCACTGGAACAGGTGACTAAATTAGACATTAAAATAAAAACAGTGGATTCTTAGATTGTTAGTAAGTGGTTATAGACAAATTAAGTTAAGATGTATATAAATTAACGAAAAATCATTTGTGAAATAAAAAATATATTATTTTTAATTTATACAGTATTAATGATTATACAGAATTAATGATATGCAAAAGTGTACGTGAGAAATAACGAGTATCGGAACGGAAAGTCAAGTTTTTTTTCAAGTTTGCAGTCCCCCCGATCGTCACCCTGTGACCACGATCACTGCAAAGTGTTTGAAACGTCAGGACAAAAATAATGATAAATATACGCGATTTAAACCGTTAAATGTTGTTTAATTACTATGTGTAACAATCGCGAAAACCTAAGACAACAAGTCTTCTTTTTATGGCGGGAGGAAGTACTGAAGCATTTGCACTTTGATGTTGCAAGTCACCCTCGACAGCATCCTCTTGATTTTATCTTTTTCTAGAAGTATCCGCATATTCTTGATCCCGGATCATTCTTTTCTTTGGGTGATGGGGATCGACTAGCTCGGGCAGAAGGCAGTCCATATAGAATGTGACTAGTTTTGTCTCCATTTTTTTCGTCCAAAATTCTTCATCTTTTTGTAGAATTTCTATTTTTAATTTGTTGTCTCCATACTACACGGCTAATTAGTATTTAGTTATATTACAATATTTTTTTTTTTATGCCTGATAGGTCACCGTTTGACCACTATCTCACCTGTTGGTAAGTGATGATGTGGTCGAAGATGTTGTTCAGGCCAACCTAGAATTACTGGCTCTCAAGGACAGCTGCCGGAACACACCGTTAGGTGCTTGGCGACAGATTTTCTACTTGAGGGTGGTAGCTAGCCAGGCGGGCATTCGCAAAGTGCCCTACCACCATGCAAAATGTGCATTTAGCCTTCAGTTGATATAACAATCAGATTTTTGATTGATATATATACCTGCAAAAACATTTTACAGACAATCAGTTACCTGAAGCCTTCAGAAAAGCAACTGTACATTTCTGTTTGTCCGACAATCAATTTCGCACAATTTGTTATATAATTTGTAAGGATAAATGTCGGGAGAGCAGTCGAATGACACCTGTCAAAAATCCAAAATGGCGATGTCAAGACGGCCACCATACAAATTGCTCCGCCTCTGCTGAAGCTCGGCCTTCAGAATGGGGGTGTTGGGAATATGAATAAATGAATTTAAATACATAAATTCAGATAATTTGCACGTCAGATTTTTTGCACGTCAAGAGTACAACATCGCTCTTTACCATCTATCTAATACCCTAATAACCGAAAATGGGGTGAAGGCGAGTATAATACGTATCAACGATGGCATTCGCAAAGGAGTATTGCTTCAGATAGGAGGCCGGCCATAAAATTTAAGTCTTACTCCGCACAATTATGTCAATGCGTTGTCTTTTGTGTAGGTACTCATAAAAAATATATTGTTTATACCGATCCTACAGAGGTGTGACAAGTGCAGGGCGATAATAATGTAAAGGTTTTTTTTCAGTGTAAAAAAGAAAATTTCATTGTTTATACATTTATACGTTTTTTTATTTAATTTTACCTGCTGCTCTGCTATGGATGAGTCAAAATAATTTTTAGCCTAATATAGGTAGTATATAAAATATTTCCTTTACGAAATTTCCTGTGAATAAAATTTGCAAATTTAGCAATACTTTATTCAAAGAATTACTCACTTATTTTCATGTAGTGGAAGAACAGTCGAAACTTATAATATGAGATGGCGACTCCGACAGTTCTCCCTGTTCCGAGTGATCTCGGACTTCGACTGATATATTATTTTTTTTCCTGAGAAAGAAGGTGCATTTTTGAGCCCAGTCTTTATTGTTATACGAGTATATACACAATCTATTTATTCCACTCTATTATTTTTGTATAAATCGATACTTATATGTACATGTCTAAGTGATAAAATGTATATTTAAAAGTACCTATGCAGTTGACTTTGTAGATAATCTCTTGAATATATACCTACTTGCCTGATTCTGAATATTCTTTCATTGATATAAATCTACATCTAGTCTTGAGGGACATAAACAATAATCGATGTTTTATTGCGATATACCTACCCACCAAACCAAATGCTTTGATTTGCTACGCTTGTGTTATTATTATTTAGCAACACTCAACTTCATTTACGGTTGAACGGCAGCTGTACTTTAGAGCCAGATAATTTTAGTTTACACCTGTTTGGCACCTTCAACCACATCACTTACCATCAGGTGAGACCACAATTATACATATAACAGATATTATTATAGTACCTACCCTACTAATCATACTTAGATTAGTACGACATATATCTAGTTATTTTATAGCTCCATTACAGTACTATAGGAACCTAGTTGGTATAGAATCTCTTAGTTCGGTCGAGATAGTATGTTTCATGAATAGAATAAACACAAACGAATATTAAATTTGCATAGGTGCAATAGGTAAAAAAAAACTGAAATATTATACGCTTTTGCCTCTCTCATAATTCTTGCAGTCTTTGTATCGACTCTTCTGCTTCCTTTTTTTATTTTTTAGTTATCTTTATTTCCCATATTGATTGATATACCTACCAAGATACGTATTTATACTGCACAGGTGATAGCGCGCGAGCGATAGGTCCACGTCCAACGGCGCACAGCGCGGCACTGAAGGACAGCTCTTACGCATTGATTTTATTTCGTAAGCGTAAGCTAATAAGGTTGAATATCGAATCTTCCGATTGACCGTAATCCTGCACAGAACTAAAGGTCGTAAGTCTAAAACACAATTTAATTTATTATGAGAATACTAATAACTCTAGGTAAATTTTACTTTTACAGTGGATAATAAACTACATTTCCTTTCTATGTGTATTTATTATTGATATGTAACTGACGTTTGGGGGACTATACTGCTCGCGTCCGTAGGATTTAGCCCTCGATGTCCTACACGTGTCCCCTGGGTGGCGCCAAAAGAGCAATACTTTTCAGGTGGTAGGCTTATGCCGCGGCGTGTTACCACCCACCAGACAAAGCCATGCCGTCAAGCGGCGTCGCGTGTGCCGTCGCGTTTCGGCATGATGTTTGGTGAAGCCATTATGGGGAACGGGTCGGAAACAGTTGCGCTTATTGCTATAGCTAGTCGTGATACATCGAAGGTCAATTTACCTGGCAGCCAATCTTGGAGAGCAGCGGGATCCGAGGCACGGTTTTCCGCTGGCCGACCGCAGATAGTTGGGGGCCCAAGTAGTGAGCCAGCCACTCATGAAACGCTGCCCCGCCATCTCGCGAAAAATCCCGGAGGTGCGCCATCGTGCTGGTTGGCGACCAGATGAGAGGACCCGATGGACACCTCTGGGGGGGCTCGGGCGTCCCCGCGGTCTCCAGGATTGGTTCCCATAGGGTGAAAAGGCTTAATTTGTGTCACGGGTTGGTAGTATGCGCCTCGTTTCCACTTCCGTTTCCCTTTACCTATTTTCACTCCCCGAAAAAATGAAAGGAAAAAACAGAATTGAGGTTCAACAGCGGAAGCACGTCCTCTCCCTCCTAGTGCACCTCTCAAACATTCGAGGCTTGCACTCAAATATCAACTCGGTCCACCACCATCTCGAGACCGCTAAACCGAATATTCTGTTCCTCACGGAGACGCAGATCAAATGTCCAGCTGACGCGGCATACCTTGCCTACCCTGGTTATATGCTAGAACATAGCTTCAAAGCCAGGGCGGGAGTTTGTATGTATGCCCGAGATGACATTTGCTATCGGCGTCTCCGCAACCTTGAAGACCCCAAATTTTCAGTCATGTGGGTTCTGGTGGACATTGGCATGGAGAAAATTCTTTATGCTAGTGTCTACCGATCACACAGCGGAGATGAGGAGATGACCAGGCTCACAAATTACCTCAGTGAGGCGGCGGATGTGGCCCAACAGAGATATCCTTCTGCTCAATTAGTGCTTCTGGGGGATTTCAACGCCCACCATCAAGACTGGCTATACCCATACCAGAGCACAGACCACGCTGGTCGAGAGATGCGCAAGCTTGCCTTGACGCTAGACCTCACACAGCTGGTCCAAGGAGCTACAAGGATACCGGACGTTGATGGCCACACAGCCAATTGCTTGGACCTTCTGCTGACAACAGATCCAGACCGCTACTCAGTGTCGGTTTCATCACCTTTAGGTAGTTCCGACCACTGTCTGGTGAAGTCTGTATCAGTCTACTCCCCGCCCGATCTCAGCCCAAAAGGCACGCGGCGAGTGTGGCGATACAGGTCAGCAGATTGGGATGAGATGCGTTGTTTTTTCGCGTCTTACCCTTGGAGCCGGGTTTGTTTTTCTTCTAGCGATCCCTCAATTTGCGCGGATGCTGTGACAGAGGTATTACGTCAAGGTATGGAATATTTCATACCATTTTCTGACGTCCCGCTGTCCAGCAAAGCTCGCCCATGGTTCAATGCTAAATGTGAAGATGCAGAAGCGTTAAAGCATGAGGCCTACTTAGCCTGGGCTGATGCTCGAACCCGCAAATCTAGAGATGTACGTGAAAAGAAGAAAGCATTTAACCTGGCTGCCAAGTCCTGCAAAAAAGCCCTTAAGAAGGCTCGCTTCGATCATATACGCCGAACAGGGAACAAACTTGCTTCTTACCCCTCGGGTAGCAAAGCGTTTTGGTCCCTGGCGAAATCGATCGAAGAGAACTTCTGCCGTCCCTCACTGCCTCCACTGCTGAAACCCAACGGCTCCCTAGCGCACACTGCTGAAGAGAAAGCAAATTTATTTGCCTCTCTGTTTGCAGAATCTTCACGTTTAGATGCTGGCAATGCTGTACCTTCAAGTCTGCCAAACTGCGGGACGTTAATGTCAGAAATCCGCATTCGACAATCTGAAGTACGCAAAGCGTTGCGCAATCTGGACGTGAACAAAGCTAGTGGTCCAGACGGTATATCAGCTGTAGTCTTGAGGATGTGTGCGCCTGAGTTGACTCCAACATTGACTCGCCTCTTTCGCTTGTCTATGACGACTGGTCAAGTGCCTAAGTCCTGGAAGCTTGCAAACGTGCAGCCCGTGCCCAAAAAGGGTAGTCGCGCAGACCCTGCCAATTACAGGCCTATTTCAGTCACTTCCATACTGTGTAAAACGATGGAACGTGTACTGAACCACAGGCTCCTGGCATACCTAGAAGTTAATGATCTCCTCAGTGACCGACAATACGGGTTTCGCCGAAACCGGTCTACTGGGGATCTTCTTGTGTATGCCACTCACATCTGGAGCGAAGCCATCGAGAACCACGGAGAGGCGCTTGCTGTTTCTCTCGATATCTCGAAGGCTTTTGACAGGGTTTGGCACGATAGCCTTATTAGCAAGCTTCCTTCATACGGCCTTCCCACTGGTTTATGTGTTTGGATTTCAGATTTCTTGAGGGATCGGTCGATTCGAGTAGTCATCGATGGCTGTTCTTCTGACCAATTGGCTATTAACGCCGGAGTCCCTCAAGGATCAGTACTCTCCGCAACGCTTTTTCTGCTGCATATTAATGATCTGCTTAAGCCCGGTATTTTTGGGTACGCAGACGACAGCACCGTTGTGGAGAGTTATACATCTAACGCACGAACCAGTGCTTTACAAGTCCAGTCTCATAGGGAAGCGATGGTTCAGCGCTTGAACTTTTCTCTGAAGGCAGTCTCCGATTGGGGCGATGCCAATCTGGTTAAGTTCAATGCTGCTAAAACCCAGGCGTGTCTTTTCTCCGCCAAAAGGAGCCCTTTTCAGCTGGCTCCTACTTTCAGAGATGTGTCCGTGCCGATAAGTAACCATCTCGAGCTTCTTGGCATCTCATTAACACCGACTCTCAATTTCGGCTCCTATATTGAGTCTAAAGCCCAGCTAGCCTCAAAAAAGCTTGGTGTTTTGGCGAAGGTGAGACAATACTTCACACCGGGACAGCTGCTCAATCTTTATCAAGCGCAAGTCCGGTCGTGTATGGAGTACTGTTCTCACCTTTGGGATGGTTCTGCCAAATACCAGCTGGAGACACTGGAAGCTATTGAGAGGAGAGCCAAGAGACTCATAAACGACGACCAACTTGTAAGCAAGAGACTCCAAAGTCTCGAGCATCGCCGCAAAGTCGCTTGCTTATCGGTTTTTTATCGGATACATTTTGGGGAGTGTGCCACAGAACTACATGATCTGATTCCGCCATCCCCATTCTATAACCGGACATCCAGGGATACTCAGAAGCGCCACCGCTATATGGTGGATATTCCATTTACCCGAACGAAGCGATTTGCATCTTCTTTTATCATGCGAACCGCCAGGGTATGGAATACTCTGCCTGAGGCTGTGTTTCCGGTTAAGTACAATATGGGGGTCTTCAAGAAGCGAGTGAATAGGTATCTCCTGGGTAAGCGCGCTCCATCATCGATCGCATCATCACTTAACATCAGGTGAGATAGTGGTCAAGTGCTACCCAGTTTGGAGTAAAAAAAAAAAAAAAAACGTAGTTTCCAAGAAAAATCCAATAATTTAAAGAAAAGGCTTCATTTAAAAAAATTGTAACTATCGAGTAAATTTCTTTCAAATGTGTTTCTGTCTTAACAACGGATAGAAAAAGGTTTGAAAAATCAAATATTTAAGTTAACGTGTCGATTGCATATTTAAGTTGGTTAAAAAAACTAGTCGAATGAGAGTATTTTTTCCGCAGCCTCGTCTTAAAGAAGCGGATCACGACACGATTATTCTATGGCTGTCCTGTAAAGGTCCGCTCGATTGAACTACTATATTTTCTTTACAGATTCAAGAATCATCCAAACATATTGAATTTTTAAATAAGGGTAAATATAGGTAGTACATAATTATAATAATAAGTACGTGGGTGACTATCAGAGTGTCATAGAAGAATCTGTTTAAACCAGAATTTGTCCTTAGACGAATAAGCGATATTTTCTAGTTTAGTTATGAATACCTACCTGTATTTGTTTTTTAGGCCTATTCCACATACACACTAGCGTTTAAAAATATGTAAGTTACTTTTAGTGTCACAAACTTTTGTCACAAATAATGTGCTTTAGAAACCTTTCGTCCCGTATAAAACGAAACCTATTGACATTATATTTGATTTCGAAAAAGCAATAAGCTGTTAACTGGTAGTAAGCACGCGAGGAACTAGCGCAGTGCGATAAGAAAGTATTTAACATGGATAATTTTATCTAAAAATGTATTTAGATTATTAAACATTCACCACTATGTAAAACTAATTTATCGCGAATGCGATCTCTTTTTTAATAGAAAATCTCGAATTTTATAATATCGAATACAAAAACGTATTTATTTTATTGATCAAATAACTTTCATCCCTCGAGCCAATCAAGATTCCAATCCCAGACTACTGTCCGTCCATATTGGATCCCAGTTTACTATTTGTTTTTTTTTTAAACAGTCTGATATATATCAGTCTGTTTCTTAAGAATCAATATTGATTCAAACCAAAAACCTTGCATTTGGGGGCTATAAAAAATTTACTGACCTATAAGGATAAGAACATTCGTAAATGCGTAATGTAAACTAATACACACCGATTATATAAAACAATTCAGTTTAACTGAGATTAGCTTGATTAGGAATCAAAATAGGGGGATAAAGACTTATTTAGTCCCACGAACTATTACATATAACTATCGCGACTACATACATCTTTAACTCGAGGTAAACACTGTGCTTTTCATTACGAATAAAAGAAAATTAAAAATACAAACATGAATAAGCTAAAGGAAAATAGAGTGAATTTTATTTTATTAAATCAACAACTTTGGTGAGATATTTATTTAAAGTTTATGGTAAAATAATACTAATAACTAATTTCTCTAGCAATTAGTTATTTTTAGTGAATTGTTATTCCGGGTAGGTATGTATATATTTGATATTTTCTGGGAAACGTGAGTTTCTACAGTATCCAGGGATTCTTGGGTGAAATGTTGGGGACATTGATATATTTTGTCTATTTTTTTTATTTTTTTTTTTATGCCTATTGATGATGTGGTCGAAGATGTTGTACAGGCTGCTAACCTAGAATTACTGGCTCTCAAGGACAGCTGCCGGAACACACCGTTAGGTGCATGGCGACAGATTTTCAACTTGAGGGTGGTAGCTAGCCAGGCGGGCATTCGCAAAGTGCCCTACCACCATGCTGTAACGACTGCCATCCTAAGACAACAACCGGGACCGACGGCTTAACGTGCCCTCCGAAGCACGGAAGCGCTCAGTAGTAATGTCACCAGCGGTCACCCATCCAACTCATGACCGCGGCGGACGTTGCTTAACTTTGCTGATCGATTCAGAATGGCCAAGCAAACTTCGCTACGAGCGCTTCAACAATATATTTAGATTGCGCCTGATATTCTTTTGAAGGTTCTAGGTTGTGGAGAGTTCAGATTTATCACTCCCATTATGTTGTGTGATATCTTAGTTTTATTTTCCACTGACTCTTCTATGTTGCCTTCAGCTACTTAACTCGACTTCCAACCTCCATGCCTTTTAATATCAGTTAAATCGGCACCAAAATCGGTTAGGAAAGTGGCCGATGTTCTGCGAAAGCAGTGACACGAAAATAGATATGAGTTTGGCAAATTAAGATAGGTGGCTATTTGTTTAGGAACACTTGAAATCTTGTTATTGCCAATAAAGTGCAGCAGACACGTGGCTTTCAGAAAACACTGTTCGTTCCTATACCACTTGGTCGTAATGTTTGGTATTTTTCTACTAACGTAATTTACAAATTATATTATATCAACGAAGGTTCGGTCAAATTTGGATTTAGTGCCACGTAACTTCACCAGTATTATATCACCTTTTTTCTCAATGTCATCACCTTCATATCTACTAGTTCGATACTTCTGCAAGCGCCACTTATTGGCAATACCAAGACTACCTTAAACAATTTTTAACTAAAAAATGGAACCGACTTCAACACTCAAAAGTGTGAAATAACGTTTAACGTTAGAGTTGAAGTCGGTACAATGATAGTTCAAAAGTACCTATTATCACAAAATTGTGCGCATGGTACCGACTTCGAAAAGTTATTTCACACATTTGAGTGTTGAAATCGTTGTCTACGGCTATATCACCAAGACAGGAAAATATTTTTCAATTATTGGAGTATAACTCAAAAATGGTTTGACCGATTTTGATGAAATTTAAATGGGACTACACGACAAGCATCAGCTTTCAAATAAAAAAGAACTTTAAAAATCGGTTCACCCAGTCTAAAGTTCTGAGGTAACAAAAATAAAAAAATCAGACGAATCGAGAACCTCCTCCTTGTTTGGAAGTAGATTAAAAAGTAGATATACTCGTAATAATTTGTGAATAAAATATAGAACGTTACAATTTAATAAAAAAAAATTATACATAAGCGAAAAATAAATATAAAGCTTTGCTTACCTTCAATACTAGGTATATTTCATCGTTTCAAGTTTTCTACCTCTTGAAAAGAGAAAACTTTGTTTTATTTTGGTAAATCCATCAGATTGCCTTCTAAGAAACAATGTTAGTCTCTCGAAATCTTTTAAATATACATCGCGTTTAGTATTTAATGTTATCTTTATACGCTCCAATATGTTGAAGGTCTGTAAGTCTTTGATAATTCGTTGAAATATATTAACACCGCGTTTTCTAAGAACGATTTCACTTAATTGTAAATAAGCGCCAAGCGCGCCATTTCATAAAATCGTCGTACGATTTTAGGTATCTTTGTTTTGATTTAGAAGGTAAAAGATTTTCCACTACTGCTTTCAGTCTCTTATAATCGTTAGTCGTTAAATCTGAATCAGATGAACTCATTGTGTTTGTACAAATATCTGATATACAGAAGTAATAAACAAAACTTTACAACACGAAAAAAACAATAAAGGTCGGATTAACGATCCGATTTCCCGCCAATGTTTTTTCTATGGCCTTTGCTAAAGAACTATTTCGCCATTATTTTTGATTTTCATCATTTAAATTCATTCAAATATTTTGACTATATATATGTTTTTTTAAAGAATAGTTTAAAGTAAATTTTAATTAAGTAATTTAAAAAATATATTCATTAATTAATACAAAATTTTATGTTATTTCAATTTTACATCGAGCTGTAATTGAGTGGCTGTATAGAAAATTTAAAACAAGTAGTCAAAACTTCTCGCGATTCTCCCTAGGCCTGAAAATTATTACTTTCAACCTGGCCCTCAGGCAAGATCAGACCTACTTGCCGAGTATGAGTAATGAACAAGTATAACTATATTAAAAATTAAAAAATATTTATATTTTTAATAAGCGTTTAAAAGTTCCATTCATAATAAAACTGCAAGTTATACCTATTTATGGAATCGTTTCTTAAAGGCCTTAATTTTCATACTCCACTCGATAGGTTTGGGAGATTATTTTTTATTTCTCACACAATGGCTATATATACCTAAACATAAGACGTCTAAAATCCACCAGATTTTTTAATGTACCTAGTGTCACCTGCGCTAGTAAGACGAATATAATGATATAATTTTATTTTTAAGCTGTTCAGAAGTTAAAGTGGAATAAAGAAACTCATAAACATACATACATAATATTATGAACCTTAAAAACATACGCCCTTATTTTTTGGCCAATCGTGTAAAAAAGGTTTTTTTATGCTCAATAGGGCTAATAAATATTTAATTTTATTTATTGTTGTAGAAAGAAGTTTCGTTTTTAATATATTATTCAATGTAGTAAGTTTGCCTGGGTCCCACTCATATTACAGACTCAGGTAGGTACACATTTCGTTGAATGAATAGCATTCAAAAAAGGACAAAACATGTCATTGTTTAATTTTACGCAATTTAAGTGAACAGCTATGATGTGTTTAACTCGTGTATTTTTGCGGGATATTTCCATTTTCGTGGCATATTGCATATTAGCAGGAACTTATTTTATCTCAACGTATGAATAACGATAATAACAGAAAAAATTATTCAAATAATAAAATAATCAAATATAAATAATAAAATAAACGAAAATAAAAACAAGTCTAGCTGTTGATAAAGTTGCTGCTCTGCTCTGGCTCACCCTATGTAACAGAATGTAGACGAAATCGGACACTTCCCAGGTTTTAACCGACTTCAAATAAGGAGAAGGTTCCCATTTGGACCGTTTTTTAACGTGCTTATAATTCTTTACAGGATGTTCTGGTTTTTTTTATTTAAATAGGCTATGTGGTCCCATTAAAATTTGAGTAAGAACGGACGAGTAGTATTTGAGTTGTGCCAGGTGGGACTGACCTGCCTCAGACGACAGAGACGCGGGTACCTATAGAGTTATTCCTAATAATGCATATTTTATGTATGAATACGGGTTTTTTGTTAAAATTTTATGTGGGTTTTACACTGGTTACTATAGTCGTGCAGCTAGTCACCAGTCGCATCGCTTGTAAAGATCAAATCGCCATCTCAATTACACAGTCTAAAATCGCAGGTCACTTTGTATTAAAACGTCGACCGGAACAGTTGCTATGCATAAAGTGAAAAAAAATTTGAAACGTTTAAAAATGGACACTGATCTGTTCGAGGCTTTATCACGCAAACGTAACCCTCCATATCGAAAATGTGACACCATACGCTATTGCCGATAGTTAAATTTTAGCATTAGTTATATTAGATAGTTTAGCAGAATCATTTACAGTTCCGGAACACACCACTTACAGCTAGCGATCACCTGCGACTGAGCAAATGCTTGACAAATGTCAACGGTCATTATAGTCACCAGCTGCATGCGGCCAGTCGCCTCCTGGCTACTTATATGCTTATATGCTTAGGTCCTTTTTATTCTGTGCTTGAGATTTTAGTCACCTGCACTGCAGCCTAGTCGAATTGCCATTTAGACAGTCGAGCAGCTTTAGTCACCCGTGTGAAGCCCAAATTCAATGATTTTGTATGTCAGGCGACACCACAGTTTTAATAGCAATCACCGAACGTCTAGTTATGTAAATGAATCTGTAACCAAAGCGCATATTAAAAAGATAAAACTCGTCAGATTCTCTTATTCGACTTTTTGTCAACGAGCATAGTCGAATCCGAATTATTAATATTTTATTTTAAAGTCTATCCCCATGTTCTGCAACTGTCAGAAGTGGAATAGTGAATAAATTTATTTGAAAAAAATAGCAGATAAACACCCAATAAAGGTAGCGTGGAATAAAATAGTTAATTTACCATCGCTTCATCTCCACGTCTACACCGCATAATCCCCTTGTCTAGTACAACCGGCCTGTCGACTACTCAATTGTATTTTATTACTTTGTCTGGCTTAAGGATAATACCGTAGCAACAAAAGTAATTGAAGATCAATCTCACCTCAAGACTATGAAAGAAGTTCTGTTAAGGTTTATGCGTGTTATTAACATGTTATTTTATTTTTACGAACGACGCGACGGTACGACACTGCGACATCGGCCATTAGCAGCATACTGGCTAGTTTGCAAAAATATGACACCGAACTGAGACCAGACAATATATACTTTATAGCCTTCACACCTAAACTATGATAAATATACTCAGTAATACGTTTCCTATAACATATAATAATACAAACATCCACTCTTTTGTTTTTGTCATTGGTCACCGCAAAATGCCCTACCACCATGCTATAACGACTGCCGTCCTAAGAGAACAAGCGGGACCGGCGGCTTAACGTGCCCTCGCAACGTGTGCTCTGACATATAGGTAATAGTTTTAATACTTTTGATAGCATTTGTCGCACTTATTTGATTTCTGTTCTGGTTATGTTGGCTCAACATACTGCACTATTGATGATAATTATGACAAATTACTATTTTTACCATCATTATCATCAACAGCTAGCTTTAGCAATGTTGATCGAAGGCTTTACCTTTTTGTAGCGCAATGAACCGGTACATCATTCATACACGATGAAGTCGGTCGGAAAAATAACAATCATCATCATCAGCCAGAAGATGTCAAATATTGCAAATAGACATCCTCATTGAACGACTCGTATAATCTCTTAAAACTTGGACCGATGACTTTGTGAGAATTGAAAAGAACTGATTGTTGCAAATAGCTGAAATCCATTCATTGTGGCGTTAAAATTTATTGATATTGTCAGTTTACCTACTTTATACATTAGCATGGTAACTGTATTGGACTCTGCTGAAGATGGACTCGATTTCCCTCTACAACAAAATTAACTATGCTTATTCCACGTCAACAATACATTTAAAATTATTAGGGACTAATGATAATCAAGCTATGTTTCAATGGAATTTAGCATTTCTTATTTTATGTTTTAGTAGACAAATGCTTATGTGCATACGCACTTACGCGCACAAAAATTCCGCGCAGCAACATTTCAAATTTTTATCGGTTAGCTAGTTATAAATTATAATATAGACGTAACACCCACACAAAGTCTAGCAAAATTAACTTATAATGTATAAAAGTTAAAAAATACTTTGAGCATGGTATTGTTATACTTATTGCTCTTATGAATTGAATACTAAAAAGATGAAAATTGAGGACATTTTACAGAGCTTAAATTTTGCTGTTAAATTGATGGATGAAATCCTGGTTGTAGCTGTTGTTACTTATTATGGCAAAACCGACCAAAGATAGATATTTAGCTAAGCTGATTAAAAACGAATACCTACCAACTAACCTACTACCTACATCCAGTGTCCGTGGATACAATGACTCATGTAGTGAAAAATCAATCAATGTAACCTTGATATAATGTGAATCGAATGTACTTCGACCAACAAGTTATTTAACGTTTCAATTGCTAGAAAAGATCATGACATTCATGACGAGTTCAGCTTGACGAATCAACACAACAATGCATGGTGCTAGTAGATGCGAGAAAAGTGGTCTTCGGTTGTATACCTACCAGCCGGCATTTTTAATGTGTTTAGTTGATAAACGCGGTCCGTGCGCGTCGCTCGCTCTCTACGCACGAAACGCGCTCTGCACGCCTTATCAAGCTCGAAACGTATCGCAACCTTCGCAAGAAATTTAATTTTTAATATTATCAATACAGTTAGTGAAGAAGTGGTGTTAGTGTGTTTATTTAAGCATTTCATTCAGGAGTCTCTGAGAGTTGCGGAGGAGCACTGCACGGCGGACGAGTATCTCGGTCCTTCAAGAATCAGCGATTGCGTTTCCCTCAAGGTACGTGCATCGAATGAGATCGCCTATCAATGATTTTTGATTCACACAAATGCATTAATATGTACATAGTAACAGAACGAGCGCATTCGACGAATATTTTTGCTATTGGTAAACATCATCTCCGATTCAAATCGATGGAGAATACCAATAAGGAAAAAAACCTGAACAAAAAGTTTAGTTTTGATTTACTGGAAATACCTACCTAATGTGCGGTCATTATATTAAGTAAACAGAATAACTTTAAACTGCGCATACGCTTGCTTCGGTATTATATGTGAATTAGGAATAACAAACATAATCTCATAGAGAGGTAACGAGCTAACTATATTATTAAACTCGTATGTTTCCTTAAATATCGGTAAAACTCATATATTAAATGACATATCATTAAACTGTTGGCTTAATCCAGTACATACTGTCTTAGCTGTAGTTAAAGTCTGTGATGGTAGACTAACTTTCATTTCAAAGTTACCGCATTATTACTTATGTGATTCTACAAGTTTTGTAGAAAATTAATCAATTAAAAATCAATCAAATTAAAAATGAATATTCAAATCAAATAATATGTTGGGAGTTCTGTGGGGAATGAAGTTATAGGGCAAATCAGAATTACTCACGATACTACCGGCTAGAGATAACCTGTCAGATTAAACCTAATTTCCTGTAGTATATATTCCTGTAAGTTATCATATTTTGTAGCATACACAGCGAAATTGCGAAATTTTAGAAACTTAATTTGAAGAAATGGCATAAACTTGATCGTGTCAGTCACTAATTAACCGGTAAAATTTTCAGATTCATATTAACCGCATGCAAGTTTTGCGTAAACAAGCGTCGTTCCATATCTTGTCAGTGTCTCGTTGATTATAATAATTGTTAATTTATCTTACTTTCTAAGATGTATTCTAACATTTAGTTTAAAATATACACACATATATTAGTTTAATTATCATCAGTCACTATAATTCCCATCAATCATTAGACTTCAGCAATCAAGAAATCCTAAATTCCTTCTAAAATGCTTCAGAATGTGACTGTTCCTTTTAAAGAATGTTAATATACTTAGGCACATTACACACTACGTGGGGTAGGCCCGTGGGGTGCCGGGTTAGAATTGCACCACCCCATATCATCCCGTGGGTGTCGTAGGAGACGATTAACGGAAAATACAGGAAGGTGGGCAGCAGCGCCTTCTAAAGAACTGCAAACTTACACTGCGATCACCACGACGCCTGCCAAGCGTGGGGATTATGACAAATACCGCCTTAATAGGGGAGGCTGTGTTCAGCAGTGGACGATCCGGCTGTTACAGTACACACTATGTGCACTATTGCGGGACTCAATAACACCAGGAACCATGTCAATGATGCTTGATAATTTGTTTACAAGAGGTAGGTAACTCTTCTCATTTCGGCAGAAAGCAAACATTATTAAGACCATAGTCACTGTAGGAACTGAAATGAGCAGGTAGGTAGTTGCACATTAAAATTTTATAAAACATGCGTAGCGCAGTGTCGCGAAGAACTTCATTCAACACCAAAAAGTGACGTGTGACCTATTATTCTTTTTAAATGCCCTTCAATCTAATTTCTAAAATGTGGTACCAAAATAAAGAAGTATAAAAACGTAAAAAAGTTTAAGTCACGACGTCTTGCAAAAAGTTTTAAATTAATAAGTGGGTAGTAGATTTATATTTATAGGTACTAAGATGCCGCATTGAAATCAGCATAGCAGTAATCTCTATTACTAAAATATACAAATGATTCTAAATTGAAAGCTTTGCCGGAATCAACACTTAACTTTTTAATTATAATTTGCGAATGCCTATCTTTGTGTTCGTTGCTAATGCCATAAACATAACACTACGAAAGTCATGGCGATTGAGAGCAAATAATTAGCTCGTAAGTTTGTGTTTTCGGCACACTGTCTCACTGAACAATGTTACACAGAGATGAGGCCAACACAGAATAATCTTCGAATATTATTTAACGATGGTCCCCAAGACTTGGCCACGCTGCGAAGCGTGGGGATTACGGAAAATCCCCCAAATACCCTCCTTGACTTAATAAGAAAGAATAAGATAATATACGAGTGTGTAGAGTACTGTATCAGCCGGATTTTCACTGCTTGTAATGGATCGTCCACTGCTGAACACAGCCTCTCCTATGTAGGGGGTATTTGCCATAATCCTCACGCTTGGCAGGCGGCTTGAAGATCGCAGTTCAAGATGGCATAGTTCTGAAGAAAGCGCTGCTGCCCACCTAGTATTTTTTCCTTAGTCGACTTTTACGACACCCACACGGGAAGAAATGGGGAGATGCAATTCTAACCCGGTACCCCACGGGGGATACAATACAATACAGTAATTATTTAACTAGTGCTTTTCTTCTTAGCGAATTGTTTTATATGTCTGATTGTTTGTCACATTTTCATTACAATTCTCAATAAACTGTAGTGCTGATTTTCCCAAATGTGATATTGAGTACCTAATCACCAATAATACCATATGATATGCGCAATAATAATAGGTTTTGCGCATATCATAAAATATAATGTTAGGAGGGTAAAATAATCGCATAAAAGTTGCCCATCTTATAGCCCTTGACCAGTAGCTAAATATTTTTCATATACTTAGGGATTGCTTCATGGCTTCAATGAGTCGTTAGACTACTAACTTTATGAAATGATAAGTAAAGATTATGATGGTGTGATATAGAGAATATAACCAAGATTGTAACTAATAAAGCAAAAATAACTTCTCGCCTAAATTATTACGTTTACATAGGCACGTCACGATTGGTCACGATGTTGACAAAGTTTAGTGTAATAAGTTCAGAAGCGTGAAATCGAGATAAATCCATTACTAACACAACAGCTGTGCCAAATTGGTAGAGTTATGTTAATTTTGATTTTAATTAGTAAAATGTTAACAAAATATTCGTCAGATATTTACACTTCGTTAAGCTGTAAAATAACTAGGTTTTTTTAATTTTTTGCTGTCCATCGGTATAAAAGTAGTTACTTAATTATGTAGGTTATTAATATTAATCATTACTTTTGGATGCCATTACTTGTGGGCAGCAGCGCCTTCTAAAGAACTGCCAACTTACACTGCGATCCCCAAGAAGCTTGCCAATCGTGGGGATTATGACAAATACCCCCTTACAGGCAGGCTGAATTCAGCAGTGGACGATCCGGCTGTTACAGTACTAGTATGGGTGATAAAAGATTCAGACATGGTCTCAAGAAAGACAATTAAGATTGGTAAATCAGGGAAAGGGAGAATTTAGGCAAAAAATTAGAAAGGCTTATATTCACATAAAAGCAGCCTAATAAGTACCTCAAACAAAAATATCAAACAAATTTATTTATTTATCCATATTTAAAAAAAACATTCATAATTAATATTGTTAATGAACAAAGAATATCTAGAATATCTTCTTATTTATAGACAAATAGACAAATATTTATTTGGAGCATAAAACAAACATGATACATACATTTACACAAATAAAATAAGTAAGGAATGGTACAATTTCTTTTTTGCCACAAACCGGCCCCAACTCAGCATGTTGCTGGTCTAAACCGCGCTGGTCTTCCGTTGGGACCGGCAAGTGACGTTACGCACGAGTAAAGTACACGATGTGCGTACGAGTAAAACTATACATAGAGACAGAAAACTACAAAAAAGTACCCCTTTTTTCACACACACTCATTCCGACCTGTGCCGCCACGCCGTGCACACCTGTCTACAGCTCCGCCAGTATCTCCCAGTGAGACCGCAATAGTCCCCGCACTATTGCCGTCTCACTCGGGTCATCGTTCCGACGCTAGTTGCAGACCAGTGCCTTGGAATACGCAGTCCTGACGAAGTTTTTGTTTTGTGTGCAGAAGCTGAGCAGCCGCCGAACGCCGAGCAACGCGAGCTACGAGCTCGCCGTGCCGTCGCGCAGAGGCGCTCTAAGACGTCTGGCATTACCACCTACCCAGTCCCTTGTTTCGGACGAACAACATCATATCGGGCTGGTGGTCTTGCTTCGACCGCACTTTTCGGTGCGCATCTCACCACTTTACTATCCGACACAACATAGTAACAGTCGCGTAACAACACACTTTGTGCTGTTAAGCGACGTCGTTCAGGCGTGGGGTAGCGTCAGCCAAACCCGTCTGAACGATCAAATCCGCCATTTGCTGCGGTCGCAGTGTGACACCCTACGGTGACAACGGCCACTGTTGTTGTTTTGGTTTAACCTTGCACCGTGGCCTTTCCCGCTTCACGGGTCAGCCGAAGCAAGCTGGGCTCCGGAATTCTGGCCTTGGGGTCGCCCCTAGTCAAACCCGGAGTAGCGCTTAGGAGCACCCCTCTCCGCCGAGAAAAAAGCTCGGAGAGGGTACACAACTAGGGCACACCGTAGGTACACACTCCCTCTCACACAGTGAGCTCACAAGGTGTGTGAGGGAATTCAAACCCTGGATAGGGCGTCCTGAGTATTCCCCTCAGGATGCAGTCCCGTCCCTCTAACGGTGAGGTGCAGGTCCTTCAGACCTTCGCCCTCCGCCACCCCGATCTATACGTTGCACATATGCAACTCCTAGAAGAGGAAGAGAATGCCCGCTTCACGGACACTCTCATCGCTCCCTCCGGGACTTCAAACCCGGAGGCCAACGTCCCTCCTCTGACCCGGTCCTTCTCAGAGGACAGTCCGCTTTCGCCCGCTCCGGGCCCAGACAACAGACGCACGGTGGCAGCCCCTCCCCGTGAGAGGTCTCGCTCGCGCTCACCGATCGGGAGGCCAGCGAGCACCCGTCCCTCCATTGCCGTTGTAGAGCCCACTTCGGACTCCGAAGCGGAGATGGAGGTAGATCCGAGTCGCGCCTTACGCACTGACTCGGACTCAGATAACGACGGCTATACCGTCGTAGATAGAAAGCGCAAGCGTGCTCCTAAAGCCGCTAGTTGCGCAACTTCCGCCCCTCCCGCCAAGGCACCCGCTAAGGCCCCCGCCTCCGGCAAGAAGCCGACCCCCGCCCCGCGCCCCGTGTCTCCTCCCTCCGCTCCGGCCACCACTGCCGCGTCCCCTCAGGACGCGAGCGCGCGCCGCGAAAAACCGCCTCCGCCCCTGTTCATTCAGGACAAAACCAAATGGGACATGCTGTCCCGTTTAGTTTCGGATCGTGGGATCCATTATACTAATGCCCGCTCCACGCAGCAGGGCATTAAAGTCCAAGTCTCCTCCATTAGCGACCACAGAGCGCTAACAAAACTCCTCCGCAACGAGAGCATAAGTTTTCACACTTATGCGCTCGAAGAGGAGAAAGTCCTCCGAGTGGTCATCCGCGGTGTGCCCAAGGAGGTACATACCGATTCGGTATGTGCCGACCTGAAGGCACAAGACTTCCCCGTACATGCAGTTCACCGCATGTACAGCGGGAAGGACCGCAGTCCCTACGATCTAGTACTCGTAGTACTAGATCGTACTCCTGAAGGCAAGGCCATTTTTAATTTAAAAAAGGTCTGTGGCCTCTCAGGACTCGATGTCCAAGCCCCATACAAGAATGGGAGTCCCTCGCAGTGCCACAACTGCCAACTATACGGGCACGCCTCCCGATTCTGCTTCGCTCGCGCTAGGTGCGTTAAGTGCCTAGGCGATCACGCGACAGCAGCGTGCACTCGCACCCGGGATTCGCCGGACCCACCCAGCTGTGTGTTATGCGGCGCTCAAGGGCATACCGCGAATTACCGTGGTTGCCCTAAAGCACCACGAGTGAACCACAGGGTGGCAAGGCATAGGCCAACCCGTCCCTCTTACGACCGTTACCAACGGGTAAGCCCCAAACTAACGGTAGTACCTGCCTCACAGGTAATACCCGCGCCGCTCCCAGCCCGTAACGCATGGTCTAAACCACCCAGTATGGTTAAGACCGTCGCTACCGCCCGCGCCCCGGCCCGCGCGCCCGCACCCGCGCCCGCACCCGCACCCGCCCACGCCGCGGCCCCTGCCCGCGCACCGGCCCCGGCTCGCCCCGCGCTCCCGGCACCCGTCGCCAACACCATTCGCGCGCCTCCCCGCGCCGCTTCCCGGCCACAAGCTCCACCTATGCCATTGATGGCTGCCCCTCTTCAAGAGGCAATCAACCTAGTCAGCGATCTGGCTATGTCGGTTGACATCAATGAGGTACAAGAGCTATTCCACAAGATGCAATACGCTCAATCCCCAGCGGACGTGATCCAATACACATTGGAACACGCGAATTTACTTAGCGCCCTTAAGCGCTTCGTTCCCCAGGCCCCTCCCCAGTACAACCACTATGGGTAGTACAACCGAACGCACGAAACCGTACTCAGTTTCGTTAGCGTCATTTAACGCTGACGGCCTCTTCAAACAACGTGACCTCGTCCACGACTTTTGTTGTACCCACCTTATCGATATCATATGCGTGCAGGAAACCTTTCTAAAACCGGGGAAGGCGAACCCTAGGTTTGCCAACTACAGAACGGTACGTGATGATAGAGTGAACTCCCGTGGGGGAGGCACTCTTATCTATTACAAAAGGTCCCTGCACTGCATTCCCCTACCTACCCCGACTCTTGTTAATATGGAAGCATCTTGTTGCCTCCTAGCTATGACTGGTCATCAACCTATAGTCATAGCATCCTGTTACCAAGCTTGCAAAAAGCCGATCGTCCGAGCTGACTTAGAAGCCCTATTCTCATTAGGAAGCGCCGTCATTCTGATTGGCGACTTCAACAGTAAGCACATCCTATGGAATTGTAACGTCAACAATCCCAGAGGTATTGCACTTGAAAACCTAATCGCAGAACTTAACTTTGACATAATTGCGCCCACTGAGCCCACTCACTACCCTTATATGGCAGACCACCGATCTGACTTGCTTGACATGGCACTATTCAGAGGCGTAACACTCCGGTTACGCTCCATAGAAGTGGTTCACGAGCTTCACTCTGACCACCGACCCATTATACTGCGACTAGGTCCCGACCCAACGACTGACCTCCCCCGCCCCACTAAGACGATAGTGAACTGGAAGCAAGTAGGCGATGCCCTAAAGGCTATCAGTTCACCGGACCTAGACAAGATCCCTGACGACATCCTGACAAAAGATGACGTAACCCTTGCGATCGATTCGTTCACCAATCACCTCTCCACCGTAGTAGGTGCATCCGCAAAGGAGGTCATAGTGCCGGACGACCGGCGCCTTGTCATTCCAGCGGATGTGAGACGATTGGTGACGGAGAGTAAAGCAGTGACCCGACATTACGACTCTTACCCCAGTAAAGAGAACAAAACTAAGAAACGCCACTTTGAACGCATGGTTCAAAGTCGCATGTCTGAGTTGCGTGATCAACAATGGGGCGATAAACTTTCAAACCTCGTGCCAAGCCACCATGCTTACTGGGACTTGGCGCGAGGCTTGAAAGGAAGTAACCATAACGACATGCCTCCCTTATACAGACCAGTCCCACTTGTCCCAGCGTTCTTTGACGAAGACAAAGCTGAGTGCCTAGCTGATAGCCTAGAGGCTCAGTGTTCCCCTAACGTAGATCACGTTGACCAAGCTCACCTCGATTCGGTGGATGCTGAAGTCGAACGTAAAAGCTCTGTGGTCACCTCTGAACTCCCACCAATCACCTTAGCGACTTACGCTGAGGTGGAGAGACTGATCAAGGCCCTCCGACCGCGCAAATCCCCCGGTGCCGATGGCATCTCCAACAGGGTTCTTAAAACCCTCTCTCCTCCTCTCATCCATCTCTTAGTCAGCATCTTCAATGCTGCTATGAGCCACTGCTTATTCCCAGACACCTGGAAATGTGCAAATGTCATTGGCATTCACAAACCAGGCAAAAGCTCATCTGACCCCACCAGTTACCGCCCCATCAGCCTCCTCAGTGCCTTAGGCAAACTTTACGAGCGGTTACTTGCAAACCGTCTCCAGTCCCATGCTAAGGAACACCACCTTATCCCAGATGAGCAGTTTGGCTTCAGACCCGGACACTCATGCGTCCAACAGGTGCACCGCCTCACGGAGCACATCATTGAGGGCTTCAATAAGTACCCCAAACCCCAGACTACGCTAGCAGTCTTCCTCGACGTAGCGAAAGCTTTTGACAAAGTCTGGCACAACGGCTTGATCTACAAGCTATACCAATTTGGCGTGCCAGAACGTCTTGTGCTCATCCTACAAGACTTCCTTAAAGCCAGAAGCTTTCGCTATCGCGTGGAAGGCACCCTCTCCTCCCCCCACCCAGTCAGAGCCGGAGTCCCTCAGGGCTCCGTGCTATCACCTATTCTCTTTGCACTGTATACCAGTGACATCCCACGCTCTCAGCCCAAAATATTCCTAGCCCAATATGCGGATGATACCGCCATTTACACCACTGGGTGGCATATCAACAGACAGTCCTATTTCGTCATGCAACGGGCCATCACCGAGATCGGTGACTGGTTCCGAAAATGGCGCATCGCGGTCAACCCAGCTAAAAGCACAGCTATGTGCTTTACTGAGAAGACACGCTCCCCTTACCCGAAACCGCTTATTTTGTTCGACGAACCCATTCCCTGGGTTCCTAGAACAAAATACCTCGGAGTCACCCTTGATCGTCATCTCACCTTTAACGATCACATAACAACCGTCCGAAACAGAGCGGCCTTCATAATGGGTCGCCTTGGTCCCCTACTTCGCAAAGAGAGTAAAATGTCTCTTAGTAATAAGAAGACACTTTACACTGCCTGCATCCGCCCCATCATGACTTACGCATCAGTAGTGTTTAGTCATGCTAGTGAGGCCCACCTTCATAAACTTCAAGTCATCCAAAACCGTTTTCTTCGTAATGCAACCGGCGCCCCGTGGTATATCCGGAACACCGAGTTGCATTGCGACTTAAACCTTCCCTCTCTAGCGCAGTTCAATAAGGACTGCGCCCGCCGATACTTTGATCGAGCGCCCCACCACCCGAACCCATTGGTTGTCCAGGCATCGAACTACTCGACTGCCTCTTCTATCCCATTTTTCAAACCCCCCCGTCGCCGACCACGGCAGGTATTAGACGACCCGGATGACCCCATCGCAGCCATTACATTGGCAGCTTTAGCGTTATCCGCAAGTCGTCGAGGTAAAATCCCCAGGTGTGAGGTAATCAGAGGTCACACAATCAAACACCGAGCTCGCCGGCGAGCTCGAGGCAAAAACAAGGTCACGATAAATTGCTCTCCAAATAGTCAAAGAGTATTATTCAGTAGGGCCCAATTGTGCAACACTGCAGTTGCACAGAGGCATTTTGCTCCGATCCCCCCCATGTCTCTAGACAGCGAGACAAGCCGAGGTCCGAACCACAGTGGTGCCCTTGAGCTCGCTGTCAACCCCTCCTATAGTAGCGGTACGTTTTCGGCGTCCGCAGGAGACGGAGGTAGAAAGCGCTTTTCGCCTTCTACGCCCGTCTCGGGAGAAGTGCCTTCGGCACTTCTCCCTCCCGGGCTATTGTAGGGCCAGGCCCTCGCCCAAAACCCGGTGGAGCTGGACGACCGCACAGGCGGTAGCCAGCATCTATGTCCTCCCTAAACAAACAAACAAACAAAAAAGTACCCCGACCTGTGCCGCCACGCCGTGCACACCTGTCTACAGCTCCGCCAGTATCTCCCAGTGAGACCGCAATAGTCCCCGCACTATTGCCGTCTCACTCGGGTCATCGTTCCGACGCTAGTTGCAGACCAGTGCCTTGGAATACGCAGTCCTGACGAAGTTTTTTGTTTTGTGTGCAGAAGCTGAGCAGCCGCCGAACGCCGAGCAACGCGAGCTACGAGCTCGCCGTGCCGTCGCGCAGAGGCGCTCTAAGACGTCAGGCATTACCACCTACCCAAGTCCCTTGTTTCGGACGAACAACATCATATCGGGCTGGTGGTCTTGTTTTGACCGCACTTTTCGGTGCGCATTTCACCACTTTACTACCCGACACAACATAGTAACAGTCGCGTAACAACACACTTTGTGCTGTTAAGCGACGTCGTTCAGGCGTGGGGTAGCGTCAGCCAAACCCGTCTGAACGATCAAATCCGCCATTTGCTGCGGTCGCAGTGTGACACCCTACGGTGACAACGGCCACTGTTGTTGTTTTGGTTTAACCTTGCACCGTGGCCTTTCCCGCTTCACGGGTCAGCCGAAGCAAGCTGGGCTCCGGGATTACTGGCCTTGGGGTCACCCCTAGTCAACCCCGGAGTAGCGCTTAGGAGCACCCCTCTCCGCCGAGAAAAAAGCTCGGAGAGGGTACACAACTAGGGCACACCCTAGGTACACACTCCCTCTCACACAGTGAGCTCACAAGGTGTGTGAGGGAATTCAAACCCTTGATAGGGCGTCCTGAGTATTCCCCTCAGGATGCAGTCCCGTCCCTCTAACGGTGAGGTGCAGGTCCTTCAGACCTTCGCCCTCCGCCACCCCGATCTGTATGTTGCTCATATGCAACTCCTAGAAGAGGAAGCGAGTGCCCGCCTCACGGACACTCTTATTGCTCCCTCCGGGACTTCAATCCCGGAGGCCAACGTCCCTCCTCTGACCCGGTCCTTCTCAGAGGACAGCCCGCTTTCGCCCGCCCCGGGCCCGGACAATAGACGCACGGTGGCAGCCCCTCCCCGTGAGAGGTCTCGCTCGCGCTCACCGATCGGGAGGCCAGCGAGCACCCGTCCCTCCATCGCCGTTGTCGAGCCCACTTCGGACTCCGAAACGGAGATGGAAGTAGATCCGAGTCGCGCCTTACGCACTGACTCGGACTCCGACAACGACGGCTATACCGTCGTTGACCGCAAACGCAAGCGTGCTCCTAAAGCCGCTAGTTGCGCAACTTCCGCCCCTCCCGCCAAGGCACCCGCTAAGGCCCCCGCCTCCGGCAAGAAGCCGACCCCCGCCCCGCGCCCCGCGTCTCCTCCCTCCGCTCCGGCCACTACTGCCGCGTCCCCTCAGGACGCGAGCGCGCGCCGCAAAAACCGCCTCCACCCCTGTTCATTCAGGACAAAACCAAATGGGACATGCTGTCCCGTTTAGTTTCGGATCGTGGGATCCATTACACTAATGCCCGCTCCACGCAGCAGGGCATTAAAGTCCAAGTGCCCACCAGTAGCGACCACAGAGCGCTAACAAAGCTCCTCCGTAAAGAGAGCATAAGTTTTCATACTTATGCGCTCGAAGAGGAGAAAGTCCTCCGAGTGGTCATCCGCGGTGTGCCCAAGGAGGTACATACCGATTCGGTATGTGCCGACCTGAAGGCACAAGACTTCCCCGTACATGCAGTTCACCGCATGTACAGCGGGAAGGACCGCAGTCCCTACGATCTAGTACTCGTAGTACTAGATCGTACACCTGAAGGCAAGGCCATTTTTAATTTAAAAAAGGTCTGTGGCCTCTCAGGACTCGATGTCCAAGCCCCATACAAAAATGGGAGTCCCTCGCAGTGCCATAACTGCCAACTATACGGGCACGCCTCCCGTTTCTGCTTCGCTCGCGCTAGGTGCGTTAAGTGCCTAGGCGATCACGCGACAGCAGCGTGCACTCGCACCCGGGATTCACCGGACCCACCCAGCTGTGTTTTATGCGGTGCTCAAGGGCATACCGCGAATTACCGTGGTTGCCCTAAAGCACCACGAGTGAACCACAGGGTGGCAAGGCATAGGCCGACCCGTCCCTCTTACGACCGTTACCAACGGGTAAGCCCTAAACTAACGGTAGTACCTGCCTCACAGGTAATACCCGCGCCGCTCCCAGCCCGTAACGCATGGTCTAAACCACCCAGTATGGTTAAGACCGTCGCTACCGCCCGCGCCCCGGCCCGCGCGCCCGCACCCGCGCCCGCACCCGCACCCGCCCGCGCCGCGGCCCCTGCCCGCGCACCGGCCCCGGCTCGCCCCGCGCTCCCGGCACCCGTCGCCAACACCATTCGCGCGCCTCCCCGCGCCGCTTCCCGGCCACAAGCTCCACCTATGCCATTGATGGCTGCCCCTCTTCAAGAGGCAATCAACCTAGTCAGCGATCTGGCTATGTCGGTTGACATCAATGAGGTACAAGAGCTATTCCACAAGATGCAATACGCTCAATCCCCAGCGGACGTGATCCAATACACATTGGAACACGCGAATTTACTTAGCGCCCTTAAGCGCTTCGTTCCCCAGGCCCCTCCCCAGTACAACCACTATGGGTAGTACAACCGAACGCACGAAACCGTACTCAGTTTCGTTAGCGTCATTTAACGCTGACGGCCTCTTCAGACAACGTGACCTCGTCCACGACTTTTGTTGTACCCACCTTATCGATATCATATGCGTGCAGGAAACCTTTCTAAAACCGGGGAAGGCGAACCCTAGGTTTGCCAATTACAGAACGGTACGTGATGATAGAGTGAACTCCCGTGGGGGAGGCACTCTTATCTATTACAAAAGGTCCCTGCACTGCATTCCCCTACCTACCCCGACTCTTGTTAATATGGAAGCATCTTGTTGCCTCCTAGCTATGACTGGTCATCAACCTATAGTCATAGCATCCTGTTACCAAGCTTGCAAAAAGCCGATCGTCCGAGCTGACTTAGAAGCCCTATTCTCATTAGGAAGCGCCGTCATTCTGATTGGCGACTTCAACAGTAAGCACATCCTATGGAATTGTAACGTCAACAATCCCAGAGGTATTGCACTTGAAAACCTAATCGCAGAACTTAACTTTGACATAATTGCGCCCACTGAGCCCACTCACTACCCTTATATGGAAGACCACCGATCTGACTTGCTTGACATGGCACTATTCAGAGGCGTAACACTCCGGTTACGCTCCATAGAAGTGGTTCACGAGCTTCACTCTGACCACCGACCCATTATACTGCGACTAGGTCCCGACCCAACGACTGACCTCCCCCGCCCCACTAAGACGATAGTGAACTGGAAGCAAGTAGGCGATGCCCTAAAGGCTATCAGTTCACCGGACCTAGACAAGATCCCTGACGACATCCTGACAAAAGATGACGTAACCCTTGCGATCGATTCGTTCACCAATCACCTCTCCACCGTAGTAGGTGCATCCGCAAAGGAGGTCATAGTGCCGGACGACCGGCGCCTTGTCATTCCAGCGGATGTGAGACGATTGGTGACGGAGAGTAAAGCAGTGACCCGACATTACGACTCTTACCCCAGTAAAGAGAACAAAACTAAGAAACGCCACTTTGAACGCATGGTTCAAAGTCGCATGTCTGAGTTGCGTGATCAACAATGGGGCGATAAACTTTCAAACCTCGTGCCAAGCCACCATGCTTACTGGGACTTGGCGCGAGGCTTGAAAGGAAGTAACCATAACGACATGCCTCCCTTATACAGACCAGTCCCACTAGTCCCAGCGTTCTTTGACGAAGACAAAGCTGAGTGCCTAGCTGATAGCCTAGAGGCTCAGTGTTCCCCTAACGTAGATCACGTTGACCAAGCTCACCTCGATTCGGTGGATGCTGAAGTCGAACGTAAAAGCTCTGTGGTCACCTCTGAACTCCCACCAATCACCTTAGCGACTTACGCTGAGGTGGAGAGACTGATCAAGGCCCTCCGACCGCGCAAATCCCCCGGTGCCGATGGCATCTCCAACAGGGTTCTTAAAACCCTCTCTCCTCCTCTCATCCATCTCTTAGTCAGCATCTTCAATGCTGCTATGAGCCACTGCTTATTCCCAGACACCTGGAAATGTGCAAATGTCATTGGCATTCACAAACCAGGCAAAAGCTCATCTGACCCCACCAGTTACCGCCCCATCAGCCTCCTCAGTGCCTTAGGCAAACTTTACGAGCGGTTACTTGCAAACCGTCTCCAGTCCCATGCTAAGGAACACCACCTTATCCCAGATGAGCAGTTTGGCTTCAGACCCGGACACTCATGCGTCCAACAGGTGCACCGCCTCACGGAGCACATCATTGAGGGCTTCAATAAGTACCCCAAACCCCAGACTACGCTAGCAGTCTTCCTCGACGTAGCGAAAGCTTTTGACAAAGTCTGGCACAACGGCTTGATCTACAAGCTATACCAATTTGGCGTGCCAGAACGTCTTGTGCTCATCCTACAAGACTTCCTTAAAGCCAGAAGCTTTCGCTATCGCGTGGAAGGCACCCTCTCCTCCCCCCACCCAGTCAGAGCCGGAGTCCCTCAGGGCTCCGTGCTATCACCTATTCTCTTTGCACTGTATACCAGTGACATCCCACGCTCTCAGCCCAAAGTATTCCTAGCCCAATATGCGGATGATACCGCCATTTACACCACTGGGTGGCATATCAACAGACAGTCCTATTTCGTCATGCAACGGGCCATCACCGAGATCGGTGACTGGTTCCGAAAATGGCGCATCGCGGTCAACCCAGCTAAAAGCACAGCTATGTGCTTTACTGAGAAGACACGCTCCCCTTACCCGAAACCGCTTATTTTGTTCAACGAACCCATTCCCTGGGTTCCTAGAACAAAATACCTCGGAGTCACCCTTGATCGTCATCTCACCTTTAACGATCACATAACAACCGTCCGTAACAGAGCGGCCTTCATAATGGGTCGCCTTGGTCCCCTACTTCGCAAAGAGAGTAAAATGTCTCTTAGTAATAAGAAGACACTTTACACTGCCTGCATCCGCCCCATCATGACTTACGCATCAGTAGTGTTTAGTCATGCTAGTGAGGCCCACCTTCATAAACTTCAAGTCATCCAAAACCGTTTTCTTCGTAATGCAACCGGCGCCCCGTGGTATATCCGGAACACCGAGTTGCATTGCGACTTAAACCTTCCCTCTCTAGCGCAGTTCAATAAGGACTGCGCCCGCCGATACTTTGATCGAGCGCCCCACCACCCGAACCCACTGGTTGTCCAGGCATCGAACTACTCGACTGCCTCTTCTATCCCATTTTTCAAACCCCCCCGTCGCCGACCACGGCAGGTATTAGACGACCCGGATGACCCCATCGCAGTCATTACGTTGGCAGCTTTAGCGTTATCCGCAAGTCGTCGAGGTAAAATCCCCAGGTGTGAGGTAATCAGAGGTCACACAATCAAACACCGAGCTCGCCGGCGAGCTCGAGGCAAAAACAAGGTCACGATAAATTGCTCTCCAAATAGTCAAAGAGTATTATTCAGTAGGGCCCAATTGTGCAACACTGCAGTTGCACAGAGGCATTTTGCTCCGATCCCCCCCATGGCTCTCGACAGCGAGACAAGCCGAGGTCCGAACCACAGTGGTGCCCTTGAGCTCGCTGTCAACCCCTCCTATAGTAGCGGTACGTTTTCGGCGTCCGCAGGAGACGGAGGTAGAAAGCGCTTTTCGCCTTCTACGCCCGTCTCGGGAGAAGTGCCTTCGGCACTTCTCCCTCCCGGGCTATTGTAGGGCCAGGCCCTCGCCCAAAACCCGGTGGAGCTGGACGACCGCACAGGCGGTAGCCAGCATCTATGTCCTCCCTATAATAAAATAAAAATACAAAAAAGTATGCTTGAAATACTTATAACTAATGCATAATATGAGTTAACAGGAATAATCCAACAATAAACCTACCACAAAGATACCATAATATAATATATACCAAAAAAATCTAACAAGAATAAAGGTGTAAAAACAAAACAAACAATTTACTCCACTGTGCATAAAACAGAATCTACTTATTTTTCAATCCGGAATTAATCAGACAGCACTGGTGTCATGTCGCTGTTCTTCTTCTTTCTGGTGAGAGTAAAAAAGTTTTTTCAGTTCTTATCTAAAACTGTTTATGCTCTGCAAAAAATTTAGGATTAGTTCTTATTTAGATTTAGGTCTAATTAGACTTAGGTAAGTATTTTACAACGTTTTATCTACTGTAGGTATCAACTCTATATAATATGTATGTACGGGTATCTATAGGAACTTGATTTCGCATACCTACCTATAATTTGTCATCATAAAACTTAGCAATTGTGTAGGTCTGATGAATACTTCATTATTATGGTACCATCGGACTAGGGCTGCCATACGTCCGGGATTCCCCGGATTTGTCGTAGTTTAGAGGGCGTCCGGGGGGCGTCCGGTAGGGGTTTTCAAATAGTGTACTTTTGTGTCATGGGGAATCCGGATTGACTGAAATACAAGCAATTCAGTGAAACAAATCCGAGTTGAAAATTCATTCATAAGCTGCATACAAGTTAACTCCAGCGCTGCAAAATCTACAACAACAGAATATCCCTCGCGCGAGCCGCCGGCCCCCAACATAAAGAACTGCCGCCGACTTCACTCACAGTTTTTCCATTTTGGCGTATATGGCCCTAGATCTAGAACACTTCTAGGGCTTTTTGCGTTTTTTTTTTCATTAACATACGCTAAAAATATCTAGTGAAATCTGGCGGAAAACATGATAATCTTGATTTTAGTTGGCAACTCATGTTACATCGTGAGTTTATTCGCTAGTCTTGCGGCAATGGACGAAGGAGAAAAACTCACTAAACAAACACACAATTTCTTCTCTGATCGAAATAAAGTATAATTTTAGGACCTGAGTTGCATTGACTTTTCCAAATTCCTGTGGGAAAAGAAAGATCACTTTGGAAAAATTCTAACATCTGAAAAATACCGAAATAAATAAAACGATTTTAATATTTTTATGTTTGCAATAACGCATGCTTTGCGAATTACAATACAAAATTACAAATATAGGAGAAGAAAAATTATAGTCATGTGCGGGATTCAACATCCATCCCTTTAGCCGGGGTATGCTCTAACCGACTGAGCTAACATGACAATTGTCGCAATGCTAATTGTGTTTCGGGTTCGAATCTCGCACATGACTATAATTTTTCCTTTCGTATATTTGTAATTTTTATGTTTATTTTTATTACCAGATTGTCTCTGAAAGAGAAGAGTGAATAATTTCGTTTGTAGCTCTATAGTTTTTGCGCAAAGAAGCTGTATAAAAAAAAGCACTTTGTTTTCATGGGTGTCCGGGAAAAAAACTCAATTTCACCCTCCATTTCACTTTTTGAATTTTGTGATAGCTCAGTGGCTTTGGCTATGGACTGCCGCGCAGCAGGTCCATGGTTCGAATCCCGCCGCTGGCTTGAGCTTCACCGCATGGTGGAAGGGCATTTTTGCGAATGCCCGCCTGGCTAGCGACCACCCTCAAGTGGAAAATCTGTCGCCAAGCACCTAACGGTGTGTTCCGGCAGCTATCCTTGAGAGCCAGTAATTCTAGGTTAAGCCTGCTAACCCCTACGACCACATCGTCACTTACCATCAGGTGAGATTGTGGTCAAAGGCTTACCTATCAGCAATAAAATAAAAAAAAAATAAAAAAACCCAAATGTCCGGGTTTATAAAGATTTTGCCCGGCATCGGTGGCTTAGGTGATGGCAGCCCTACATCGGACTGACCTAGTATTGGAGTATGAAGGTAAGTACTGGAACTCCGTAACGGAACAAAGTATCCTAACGGTGCGTGGGCTAGATGCAAGAATGTATCAAGATGCATTCATTTAGAAAGCATGTTTCTTTACACTATTTTAGATATCCTATATCAATTAAACAACTTTAAACGGTTTAAATCGCGTCATTATTTTTGTCCCGACGTTTCAAACACTTTGCAGTGATCGTGGTCACGGGGTGACTAATTGGTTTCATTTGTCACATAAATTATTTGGTCTACCGTCAGAAATTTTTATATTAATCATAACGTTCCCTATTCACGCAGTATTCGATTATTAAGATTTAATGAATTTAATAACAGGATCCCAAGCAGGTGGTACTTGCCAACCATCATCTCTATTGAAATTTGGGTACTTTTTGATTTCAATAGCCTCGCGTAACATTCTTTGCATAAACCGGGTCTCTCTGGCGAGGATTTGTGGGTTGTCGAACCGAATGTAATGGTTGGGTTTGTCCTGGGCATGTTCACAAACCACAGACTTGGTCGAGTGTCTGTTCTTCATGTCAGCAATGTGTTCTTTTACCCGGATACCAACGCTCCTCTTTGTTTGCCCAATGTATGACATCCCACATTCACAATCAAGTTTGTAAACACCTGCATCTTGTATATAGGGGAATATTGTACTTAACATGTATTAAAAATTTGTTCATCTTCTTGTGCGGCTTGAAGTAAGCTTTTATTGAAGCTCGTCTTATCACTGGCTTTTATCGTCATACCGATAAAAGCCAGTCACACAGTCACAAATGTTTATATCATTAGGATTCCTGTTATATACGTAAATACAATTGTTGAAAACATTTTCTTTTTAGATAACTTTATGACAAGGAGGCTGATATAATAAGTCAGTGAGTTTTACTCTCACTTGCCGTGAAAAGACCTCGTTTCGCAATTAGAAATATTCTGGATGATCCTTTACAAACAAATGTCCAAGACAAATGTGTATGATGCGTTCATGCTTATTTGATGGTGGAGTTGGGAGGTATATTGGTAATGGAACTCTTCAAGTGCTTCTTAACCATCGAATTTAGACTCGTATGGTTTGTCATAAGCAGTCACATGTTTAATGCATATCTGCGTTCCTAACAATCAATAGATTTAAAACCATAACAATAAAGCTGAGTGCATCATTATACGAAATAGATTGTGTTGGTGTTGGATAATGATGCCACAGGTATATTTAGCTTATTTTATTGGTATTTAGATCTATTGCGTTGTTAAGAAGGCAGATATGAACAAATGAGGTAAAAACATAATTCATCTGGGTATGTATGGAATAAAATATTTCAAAAATCCTCACTGGTTCTGCGGGACTTGTCCAGCGAGGCTTTGAAAATAAGTTTCAGCATATCTATTATTTCAAAACTATTAATATATATGTTGTTGATGATATCTGGAATAAAATATGGTTGCTACGTTCCCCTTGACGATCTTTCCTGAAAGAGAAGTGAAAGTGCAATTCTGAGTGTATTCTGAGGAACTGTCACGAAATAATTACACATTATGTTCATATTACTATCGCACAAATGACTTGTTTCAATCCATGCAGCCCGCTCGCACGTTTAAGTTCTAATGTAATTTTACACCAGTGATATTTATTAGGGTTCCGTACCCAAAAGGTAAAAACGGGACCCTATTACTGAGACTTCGCTGTCCGTCCGTCCGTCCGTCCGTCTGTCACCAGGCTGTATCTCAAGAACGGTGATAGCTAGACAGTTGAAATTTTCACAGATGATGTATTTCTGTTGCCGCTATAACAACAAATACAAAAAGTTGGCCAAGTGCGAGTCGGACTCGCGCACGTTAAAACAAAAAAAGGATAAAATATGAAGTGTAATGTTGTATAGCTAATGGTACGGAACCATTGGTGCGCGAGTCCGACTCGCACTTGGCCTTTTTTTAATGTAAAGTTAAAATAAGACGGAATTAAGATATGTGAGCTGGCTCCCAGTATCTAGTAATGTAGGTAAATTACTTAATTGTTCATTAGCATTACTTAGGTTTTCAAATCTTATCTTAATACAAGCCAGAAATCCTTGAAAGCTTTTATTATAGGTAATATATTGTTCATGTCAGTAGGCATTTTGAATACGATATGTACTTAGAAGCCGTTAGAAGTTATTTAAGCAGTAATTTATGTTAATGTCCTTATAATTTGATAGCGTGGTCACAGACTACCCAACTATGATTGTGTACTTTACATGAAAATTATGCATAATTTACCTAAGTATTACCTATTATTTAAACAGTGGGTAACTTCTGCTTTACAAGAAACCACGTATCGTTAGATTGACTATAGTGAGCGTGGAACTGGTTGGCCGCGCCTTAGGTATGTGAGCGGTGGGACGGAGAGGCGGAGGCGCTTCTCAGTGTACGTATATTACTTCAGTGTGTGTGAGTACTCAGCGTTGCGAGCAATAGGCAACCCGCCCCCTCGCCCCTGTCGCCACCTAAGGAGCGGACAACTAGTTCCGCGCGCACTATACATACCTATTGATTGACTGATATATACTTTGACACTCTCATTATCGTTGATAACTGCCATTATTGAATAAAAATAAATTTAAACTAAAATGAAAAAAAATCTTCTTACACACAAGTATGTACTTACTTAAAATGTTCTTTGCTATTTTATCATCTTAATTTAAAACCCTCCGTTTATGTTGACTGTTACTTAAATTTGTATGCTTAATAAAACCTTTGGAGAAGTGGTAATAAAAATTTGAAGGTCTGGGAATAATCATTAAGACTTTATTTTTATTTTTATGCAATCGTGATGATATATAATTATGTGAACTAGCAGGAGGCCCACCTGATGTTAAGTGGTAACCTACGCAGTTCGTCCTAAGTGGTGAACTACACTGCGCCCATCACCCTTCACATAAAGATGTCAAGTCTCATGTGACTGTAATTTCATACATCTAGGTACCTATGTAGTATCTACATCAGAAAGCGAAGCGCCGCACTGACTTGAAAATGGTAATTACACTGGCTACATCTTTATATAAAGCTCTCCTCAACATTTCATTACTAACAAAAAACGGCCAAGTGCGAATTGGAATCACGCGCCGAAGGTTCCGTTCCAACTTATAATGTCCAAAATAGCTACTGAGCTGAGCCACCTATTATCGTTCCAGAGAAACAGCTCTTTAAAGGTCGGACAGATGGACGCACGTCTGAGGCATAGTGATAGGGTAAGGGGCCTATTCTAGTACGGAACCCTAAATGTATTTCCTGTTGTTAAGCAGTTATGGGATCGAAGATTGTAAACTTCCTCTCAATTCATCGAACACAGTTAACTAAGCGGCTTATACCATTTTATTCTGTGCCTATGCGAAAAAGTATATAACATGCTAAGAAGCAGCTATTCAAGACAGAATTAAAGTTGGCTTATCACCATGCATAATTGGTGGTATAACGTTTCTCGCTACATTATAATATGTAAGCCTAGAGGGTATGATAAGTAGGTACCTGGAGAACTAAACAACATCTAGCTAGACCCAAAAATCCCTACACTGTAAGCTTTAGAGTGATTTCCTAAATGTTTCTCCACATTACAATATATACTTACTTTCAAGGTATTTGTAGGAATGCCTGATATTTTTAAATTAAGTTTACTGTCTCTCCATCTGTAGGTACTTTTTCACGAGTCTGTAGCTCGTAAACGGAATGAGTAAATAACCATTTTCTACACGTAAGGTTATGTTGGTACATAACCTAAACGTATGGAAACGCCATTCTAAAATTATGATAGACATTTATTTTCTATGCATTTTTTATTAGCGTATGAGTCTACTATTTTTTTTTTTGTTGCTATGTTGATTAAAATACCCGTAATGTATAGACACATTTAGATTGTAGGCATTACGTTCTTAGTGTGATAACAATTTGGATTTATTTAACAGAATAAGAACTTTCATATATTGTACAATGTACTTAATTCTTGTTTCTTTGTTGTGGTACAATAGAGTTACTGTCATGCAATATCTTGTCAAGCCATATAAGAGACATTTTAGATCAGATGGTGTGAAAAATAACGAAATAGCCAAATAACTACGAACCTTAACGTCTATCACCTTATTTGGAGACGTCTTTGTAATATCTTGCTTACCATATTTCCAACGTAATGACAGTCATTTTATCTCCGCATTAGGTTGGACAAAAAGCTTCTGCCCCCAGCTTTACCGCGTGGAATTTGGTAAGATCAAGCTCCCTCTGGAACTAATTTAAAAAGTCGGGATTAAACGTAGCTTTTGCGTTATATTAGAACCTAAACAAATACTACCAAATCCATAAGGCGTGAATTTAGAAAATGAAACAATTCATTTCTAGGTCATGAAAAGAAAACCAAACCTTCTTTTATACTTGCAAAATTACAAACTTTCGCATGGTTAGCCGATTTAAAAACGGAGTAGATTCTCAATTTATCTATATGTTTTTTTCTATAAGTTTGTTACGCGATTACTCCACTAATTATGATTTGATTTTGATGATTCTTTTTTGTTTGATAGGAGCTTCAGACGTGGTCTCATACATTTTATCAAATTCGGTTCAATGGTTTGGTTTTAAAATCTTAATAACTGAAAAAAAACGGGTGTGATCCAAGTAAACAAAACCAAATTTGCGTTTTATACTTTTCAGTTGTGCAAGTCGTTTTTTATAAGTAATTATTACTATTAGGGTCCGTTTCAGAATGACCTAATAAAGTTTCGGGTTGCTTTGACAGTTAACATGCAGTGCGTTTCAAGCTTTAATCGATGACTGTGAAACGCAAAGATTGTGTTTTGTTAATAAATATGTTCTGGGTAGTAAAACTGGAGCTTACTCGAACATTCTGAAACAGGCCCTTAGTGTGGTAGAAAAGTTGATGTTGTAGGGATGTTTTGAACAAACGAATAGCCTTGTGATGCTAAATACCTACTATCACATTATGCATTCTTGTCTCATGGCTGCGGTACAAGATGGCCTGGATGCAATAATGTAAGCATAATTAATATGCAACTGTGGCAACTGTCAGTCCAATGCGCCTTCTAACTCCTTATTTAAAATATTACACGGTAAGTACATACTTATGTAAGTTACTGCGTGTTACTGATTCTGTTTCATGTTTTTTCCTTGTGATGTAAATAATGTAGGGACCAAACTGGAATTTTACACTATAAAAACATTGTATGTTATCAGTTCTTGGTATCAACTGGGATACACAGGAATTTTGCCTTTGGTCCTGTTGGTAAGTTATAATGTGGTCAAGAAAGTTTCTTACAAACAAATGTGATTTTTATAACTACCCTTAAAGGCCTGGTGATTATGGGTAACAGGGTAATTTAGCATAAATTATTAATATTGATTAATTACTTATACAGCTACGTAGAATTGCTACACACTGGGCACAACATGGCTTAGAATCCTTTTTTAGACGACTAGACGTATCAACGAAAACTCCTAAGGGGGATTTGAATGTGGCCGGGCAAAGCTTTTATAATGGATGTGTCCGTTTCATGCTAACTTATATGTCCTTATGTCAGAAATTAAATTATAGTTAACTACTACATAATTTTGTATTGTTAATAAGAGAATATTCTATGCCCTAGTAGGAAATTTATATTAAATGATTTTACACATCTAAGTATTTTTACTTTACTGCTTGCACCAGGGTGATGATAGATGTGATTCACACAAGCGAAAAATACCTTACTCTTTAGAACTAAACCCTAACAAATATCAACCAAAACCTCATTATTTTGGTTGCCACCATTACCATTTAAGAAATAATATTAAATGCATTATTTACGTAGATTAATAAACACAAATCATAATAATATCTTGCCCAGAAAATATGGATCAAGTAAATAAATATGCGGCTCCAGATATTATTCGTTTCTGCTTAACATGTCTAGCTCTCCATTTCCCATATTTTAAATACTATTTACTTTGATACCGAGACCTTTTCAATTTAAAGACAAAACGGAGGTTATAAAAGAAATAAAGATTAATTTTTATTGGGACTTACTAAAAGTTAATTAAAGGGACTCTTCTGTCTGTTTTTCTACTTTACCTACTTATCAAGATCGTCCGGTATCCTCTATTAGAAAAGTTTCGCAAATACCGAAAAGTGCTGCGACTGTACCAACCCCAGTACAGTTCGGAAGAAAACTACTTAAGAGCTAAACACGACAGCGCACAAAAAGTTGTAGACATGTTGCAGACGGCATTTAGGTCACTCGAGCGAGTTTTAATCTACGAAGCCTTAGAAACTGTGCAGTTGTGAACTACTTCCTTCCAAATACCTCATTGGAAGATAGCATGTATATATGTTTGCTTTACTTTTTTTATATGAGCTAACTATATGACTAATAGGCTTTGACCCACCTTATCTGTTGGTTAGTAAAGACGGCTTAATGATCACGAATTTTATACCAACAAAAAGATTTTAATTTCGACGCATATAGGTATTTTTATGTTAGTTTCCCGATATATCCAAAATCAGTGAACAGATTTTGTTGGTTATTTATTTAATTAAATGATAATGATATGATCCAAAATCGAAGGAGGTTTACGATATTTTGTATGTATAGTATACTATGTAGGTATCTTAGTACATATTTTTTGCTGTGTAATATAGGTAGATAAACTCTTTATTGAACATAGTAATTAAACAACTTTAAACGGTTTAAATCGCGTATATTTTTCACTAGCTTTCCGGGCGCGGCTCCGCCCGCGCGTTTGTCGGTTATCGCGCGAAAACATTAACCTCTTTTTGCGCAGTCTCGGATAAAAACTATCCTATGTTTTTTCCCGGGTCTCAAACTATCTCCATACCTAATTTCATTCAAATCGGTCCAGTAGTTTTGGCGTGAAAGCGTAACAGACAGACAGACAGACAGACAGAGTTACTTTCGCATTTATAATACTAGCTTTCCGGGCGCGGCTCCGCCCGCGCGTATGTCGGTTATCGCGCGAAAACATTAACCTCTTTTTGCGCAGTCGGATAAAAACTATCCTATGTTTTTTCCCGGGTCTCAAACTATCTCCATACCAAATTTCATTCAAATCGGTCCAGTAGTTTTGGCGTGAAAGCGTAACAGACAGACAGACAGACAGAGTTACTTTCGCATTTATAATATTAGTACTGATTAGTACTGATTATTTTATCCCGACCTTTCAAACACTTTGCAGTGATCGTGGTCACGGGGTGACTAATTGATTTTATTTGTCACATAAGTTATTAATAAATTATTTGTTCTACCGTCAGAATTTTTTATATCATAACGTTCCCTATTCACGCAGTATTCGCTCACAGTGTCCAGAGGTCTTGCAGATTTGTGTCGGCCTTGGGGTTTAATTAATTTGATCACAGGATCCCAAGCAGGTGGTACTTGCCAACCATCATCTCTATTGAAATTTGGGTACTTTTTGATCTTTATTCTTTATTATTTTTATTAGATTTAATTCTTTATTGAACACCTTACACGAAACTAAAAATTAAAACTATTTAACTTACATTAGTGAACAATAGGTGGCCTTGGCTCTTCCAGATAATTTTTGAATGGAGGGGAGTAAAATAAGTAATAAGTATGTTATAGTCTGAAATAGTTTTGAATTTATGAACCGATTTTGATGGTTCTATCTTTGTTCGATAGGATTGTTTGCCAAGTGTTATTCCACAGATAGGGTTAAAAATATATATGCCCAAAAGTGGTGAAAATTGGTGTACCCAATCATAACGAAACGATTGCTTATTGTTGAAGTAGATGCATAGGAAATATAAAGAAGAATATTTTAATTTTCGTACAATAAGGAGATCAGGTGATATATTTTTGTTCGTAATTGGTTAGGATATAAGTGCTACTCAAACATATCAAACAAGATGATGTAGATTCAACCCGAAAGGCTCGAACGGCTAGAAAGGGTTTGAAATGTTTGGACAAAAGTTATGTTCGTACCTACTCCAATTAATACTTGATTTATGGAATGATTATAATGTAACCGAAGATATCTAAGGTTAGTAAAATTTTGAAATGTCAATTAGCTATTAAGCAGTGTATTCATGGTTGTTAACTGTACCTAATGTGGAAATTACCCTAATAGTGATAAATCAATATCGTGCTTAGTCCAGGGGGCCCACTCCCTCCTCATAATTCAGTCATATATCAACATTAAATTTACATTCGCACTACCACATATCACTACAACTTAAACGTGAGAGCGAGCTGCATGCATTGAATCAAGTAATTTGTGACAGCCACGGTACGAATCTTAGTATCAATATTTTCAAACTTGAAATAATGACGTTGGTGTTCCCTAATAGTTTTTAAAAGATGATAAGTTGGGCCTATAACCTCAAATAGGGAGTAATCACCCTTCTACGCTTGTATGGAGAAGTGACCGACCAGTTCACCCTTAAAGGAAATTTAGAACAGTTTCCAGGTATACAAATTAAACAGTGATTGACATTAAAAATAATTTAAAAAGCTGTTAAAGAAAATATTTTTTCAATGCTTAGAAAGCATGTAAGTACCTAATAATTAATAATGTTGACCCATTCCATATTGACACTTCAATGAACCTAACATAAATGCATAATTCCTTTCGAGCACAAAAAGCTTTGAAGCCAGTAGGTACAGTGAACAGCAAAAACAAAACATACTCTTATAAGTATATATTTGTCTAAATTTTTCAACATTAGGAGTATTATTAGACTATTACGTAGTTTTTATGTGTTCTTTGCTATTACTAAGTATTAGTTGCAATTGGCACAGTAACGTATCTATTGAGCTTATAATATTATCTACTGTACCACTAAACAACGCGACGTGTACATTCTAGAATAAAGGTTTTAAACGAATACGGCAATGGTTTCATCAAATCAATGTGCATGCTTTTAAAGTTTTTTTTCAATCATGAGCTTTTTTTTAATTTAGTCTAGTTTCTATTTGCTAACTGATACAGCAAAATATAATTATTTTTAACCGACCTCCCACATCTAAAAAAGGAGGAGGTTATCAATTCAATTGTGTGTTTTTTACGCGATTACTCCGCCAATTATGAATTTTTTGATGATTCTTTTTTTTGATCGAGTTTACTTCTGAAATAGTTCCATATGAATTTCATGAAAATCCGTTTAGTATTTTTTAAGTTATAGTCAGCAACTGAACAAATAATGTTGCTTACTTGGATAATAAATGGTATTTCTTGTTGTTGATTATTTATGATAGTGAATGATCAACCAGTGTTTTAGGCAAGTAAATGATCATATATGCAATCTGCTTCATTAAACACAGAGATAAAAATATATTTTTTATAAAATGAGACTGATATTTAACTCTGAATTGAATGATTCAAAATATTGACCTCAACTTAGCATGGTCTAACTTCAACAAGTTATTACTTTTCAGGCTTGGAAGTCGGTTCCGTGTTTTTGATAAATATATATTTATATTGCTATTTTCTTATGATAATTATGTGATAAGATGTGTGTTTCGCCCATGTAATGGTAAGCGTCGTGTAGTGAGCATGACTGCTCGTCATAGTTACGTCATATTTTAGATATCAAGTGTTTTAACTCGGTACAATTTAGCAAACATATGTTTGATATTAATATATATGTTTCTGGTTTATCACTTATCCGTCAAATTACGTATTTTCAAATTATTCGGAAAATTGTTTAGTATGTGATTTCTTATTTTCAGATTTAGGCATATAATAAATGATAAATACAAAAACCGCCAAACTAAAAGCTTAGATATTAAGCTCAAAGCCACGCTTGCAAAATTTTACCGTGTTTGAGCAATTGGTATACAAAATACTAGCTTGGCGGAGGTCGGTTATCTTGCTAAACCATTAACCTCTTTTGGCGCAGTTGGGTAAAAACTATCCGTGTCCTTTCCCGGGTCTCAAACTATTTCATACCAAGTTTCATCCAAATCGGTCCAGTAGTTTTTAAGTTTATTTGTTGCATACAAAAATACAAATCTTTCCTCTTTATAATATTAGTAGGTATAGATATAGATGACAGATCTACGTTTGTATAGAAAAAGCTTCGTGTACTAAAGTTACAGTACCAAGCAAAACAACGACGGGTTTTGCTTGACACAAGCTCTCGTAACTCCCGAAACGCGTTAGTTCTCATGTCTCGTGTGAACATAATTACACTGGCTACATGCCTAAACACAGCACTGTTTGCACACTACTGTTTCGGGGCAGAATATCCGTATTTTGTTTAAGTTTACAATACAGCCTTAACCAATTTACAGACATTATTTAAATGTAAACCTTACATGCAAAAATATTAAAACTGCCAATGTGCATTGCAAGTTACCATGAAAATGCAATAATTGACAAGCCTCTTTACCTAACATATACACAAATACAATATACACAACTGTCTACGGTAAATTTCTTAAATAAGATTGAGGGCAACGAAACAATATTGAACATATCGAAATTACAGGATGTATTCTTCATTATGGGTATTAGGTACACATACTTATACAGTATTGGTACCCACCAAGGCAGACTTCCTGAAGAGTTTTGAAGCAGTGATGGCTCAGTGGCATTGGCTATGGAGTGACGCACAGCAGGTCCTTAGTTCGAATCCCGCCGCGGGCTTGAGCTTCACCGCATTGTGGAAGGGCATTTTGCTAATGCCCGCCGGGCTAGCGACCACCCTCAAGTAGAAAATCTGTCACCAAGCACCTAACGGTGTGTTCCGGTAGCAGTACTTGAGAGCCAATTAAATTACAGTTACATGAGACTTAACAACTATGTCTCAAAGTGTGTGCAGTGCAATTCGTGACTTGTGACCAAATGCATCTATTATGGTTACTCCGCTTAACATCAGGTGGGCCTCTAGCATGTTCCGTCACAGAGTCCCACCACCTAGTGGAAAGTGTAATAGTAGTAGTAAGCCACAGGCAGTCGTCACAATCATAATGCCACTGGCATATTATATCTATTATTTGCCAGTGATATATATATATAGTATGTCATATACTATACATAGTATGTCTGCCGCAAATACTAATTCAGTTTATTTTTAACCTTGTAAGTTAAGGGTGCTTTTATAGTACTTACATCGTTCAATGAATACTTATCGTAATAGCTACGGATTAAACATACATTCTTTAGAATTGTGTCCATAATAACAAATGCAATTCTTAAATAAACTTTCAACCACCTTCCAGATAAGAAGGAGATTCTCAATTCGATTGTATATTGTTTTATTGTGTATGTTACAAGATTACTCCGCCAATATTTTGTACTGATTTTGATGATTCATTCTTTGTTGGATAGAGTAGGTATACCTTCAAGGTGGTCCCATATAAATTTCATCAAAGTTGGTTCAATTGTTTTTGAGTTATAGACAATTAGCTGAAAATGTATTTTGCTTACTTGAATGATTTAGGGGTATCTGTTTTTGTCGATGATACTCTTAGCCAGTGAATGACCTTGTAAGCGACTGCAAAATATAAATTATCACTAAAAATAGAGAAAAAAATGTTTCAACCATGGAATAAGTTCCGATTTCTTTATTATTTTACTTGCAAAAATTATTTTCAATTCATTGAATATAACCCAAAAACTACTTTACCGATTTTTATGAAATTTATATGGGACCACCTTGGAGGACCTAGGACCTATACCCAAACTATCCAACAAAGAAAGAGTCATCTAAATCATTTCATAATTGGCAGAGAAATCGCGTAACACCAAATATTTTTTGTATTAGTTTGCTAGTAGGTACTCGAAGCAATACAATACAGTATTATATCGTTCCTCATTTGTCACGTGTTGATCTCTTCAATTACAAGGCGTTATTGACCTCTCAATGATCAAATGCCATTAAGGTCTCACTGAATGGGCATGCCATGCGTGCCGAGTCCGCCGCGCCGCGCCGCGTAATATACGTTACAGACCTTAGATTTAACTGTACAATTTAACTGGTACAGTCGGACTGTACAGATATATTGTACGTTCCTATAGCCTACACACTTTCAAGTTTCAAGTGGCTAAAATAGCGCAATCGATCGGTTTGTGTTCTCATCGTCTCCATGGACGACGCTTTAATAATGTAATAATGCAATATGAGAAACCCCCGCATTGTCGTGTGAGGTAATAGGTGACGAAAGAAAACATACATGATGGGCATCAGCGCCTTCTTAAGAACAATAATAATAATAATAAAATAATCTTATACTGGGATTTCCAAGATGCGTGCCAAGCGTAGTGATTATGGCAAACCCTCTGTCACCAATAAAACCCAATGTCTCCTCGTCGGGGGAGGCATTTGTTCAACGGTCGACTTTACGGAAGTTGATTATGATGAATATAACAATATATCATTTGTAACATAGCTCCTTGACGTTGAGAGATGAAAGAAATGAGTTAAATTTATTTGGTACTCGTACTTTCTAGAAAAGTCAGTCTTTATTTGTCGAAGTTTGAAGAAGTGATGGCTCAGTGGCATTGGATATGGACTGCCGCGCAGCAGGTCGAATCCAGCCGCGGGCTTGAGCTGTTTGAGCTTCACCGCAAGGTGGAAGGGCATTTTGCGAATGCTCGCCTGGCTATCAACCACCCTCAAGTAGAAATTCTGTCGCCAAGAACCTTACGGTGTGTTCCGGCAGCTGTCCTAGAGAGCCAGTAATTCTAGAGCCTGTTAACAACTTCGACCACATCATCACTTACCATCAGATGAGATTGTGGTCAAAGGCTTACCTATCAGCAATAAAAAAAAATGTTTTCCTATACCTATTAGAAAGCTCATTTCAATTTTTTTTTTAATTCACTAATTCACTCACTCGCATGTGCAACGAGGTTCTGCCGTCCTACTCCTCAATCTGTATTTTTTTAAAAACGTCCTCACCTTTTTTGACAAAAGAACAAATTACTTCACTTCACACATCTATTTTGATGTAAAGTAATATGAAGGCTTAAGATTTTTATCAGAGTACTCATTATAATCCCAAGTAAGGTTTATCTTGAAGATAATTACCTGAAAAAGGATACATAAAATACTGCGCAACTATTACGATGACTAATGTTTTAATTGTTCTGTTAACCTTTTATTTCGTGAACAGAATTATCTGTTAATATATTTAAAAAATATAGAATATAAGTAAATGTGTGGTGAATAAAAGAATCATAATTTGAATACTTAAGTACCTATGTAAGTGAATTTTAACGTGGATTTCGTATATTTTAGTGATTGACCTTCATGTGAGCTTCGTAAGTGTAGATATTGAGTTAATGGTTTATATTTATTTTGTTCTTAGTTTTTTGTACAAGTCACAGATTTCATTATACCTAGTAATTCATAAAACTAAACATGTAGGGCCAGATTGACCCAAGAGCTATAAACGTCTAAGTTTCTGTAGTATATTGATCCTTCGTCTCTGTTTTCCGGGTACCTTCTTAATTTGCAATGGAATTAAAAACTATATTGTAATGAAAACGGCGCTGTCTAGAATGATTGTAGCTTGAGAGTGCGTTTGAAGTTAATCTGAATCCACGTGAGTATAATAACGTAGTAGAATTTTCTGATCAGTAGGTACTTGCGTTCCTCCACATGTATGCCAATGTCAAATTCATAGCAGATCCCATATTTGCCGGAGATGCACAGATAAAAAACAAAGTTTTGTTTTTAATTTATTTACGAGACTGTGGGACCACATCGCGAGACCGATCTATAAGACAACAACAACAAAAACCAGAAGTAAATAAGCCTTAATATATCAAATTAGAGAAATCTATAAATTCTTAAATAAGAGAATTTAGTTCTTTTTATTATGTGATTGTAAGAGAACAAGCACGATGCCCACCTGAAGTTAAGCGGATTAACCTCTGCCTATAACAGTATGCATTTCGTCATGTGACGAATTGCACTGCACCCGTCACATTGAGACGTACCTAATGTTCCTGTAATTTTTCTCTCATTTCATCTCTCAAGGACTTCTGCTGGAACACACTGTTCAGTTCTTGGCGACAGATTTTCTACTTGAGGGTGGTAGGGTGGTTCACCATGTCGTGAAATTTAAGCCGGCGGTGGGTATCAAAACTAAGACGATCGATTTGGGTGTTCCAACACGCACAAATTTAAAAAATCTGAACTATCGCCTATAGAAACCCGAAAACCGTAGATGTTCCACGGGAGATTTTTTTCACCCGTGGAACACCCAGGTGTACTACGAGGTGTTCCACGGGCAAGTACCGAACATACCATCGCTATAAACACTCGGCCATCATTGCTTAAGACCCTATTTAGCCAAATTATACAATACTTATGCTGGATATGACAGATGCTAAAATACAATTAACAAATTAAATATCAAATATGTAAGTACTGTGTCCTTTTTATTCGATGACTTTGGTCTTACTAAAGCATGACCTTTTTAACTCTTATTCTGCAACACATTCCATTATATTATGTGGTAGGTACGAGTACATCTTGTACAACACCACGCTCATTAAAATAAGAGGATGTTAATTTTTGTATGAAATATCGTAACTGATGGGATATGAGCAGAGCGAAGCTTAACATCGGTCACAGACTTCTTGCGACAGAGAATGTTGTGAGATTTCTATGGGTATTTCGCGATCTGAGGTTGAACACTACATTATCAAATTCCATTCCCTTTACATCTCATATAAAAATCTTATCTTTACCATAATAAAGATGATGTTTAATAAACGATTAATGAAGTTTCTTACCATAATATTCTGCATTTATGTCTTAATATGGACAGAAAATAGAAGTACCTCATATGAATTCCCATCTAGCGTGGCTTGTTTAGCCAATGAATCAATAATTTGAATTTCATTGAATAATTGAGATGGAATCTATAGTAGATATAGATGTAAATGTCTGATTTTACACTAAACGTTGAATCACTGAGGTATCTTATTAAAGATATTGACATTTTAACTTTAAGGTCTCTGTATATATTTGAAAATATTATTTATGTTTGTAAAAATTTAACTAAATTTAAATTAAACGGTGACAACCATGATTACAACACTAGGAATAAATATAAAATAGCGGTGCCAGGTAAAATTAGCAAAGACAAAATAAAATGTCCTTTTCAGGTAATTGTGTGCGGTTTTATAATAAAGTTCCAAAACATACAACAACAATGCTCACAGAAGGAAAATTCAAGTTGCACGTGAAAAACATTTTGATTACGAAATCCTACTACACAGTTTGTGATTACTTAAACGATAAAAATGCTTGGAAAATTCCGCCTCTGCCAAACTATCGCCTGTCACCTTCGTAATTTAAACAAATGTTGTAATAACTTTATTATATAGTATGTAACACATTGTTAAAAGAAGTTTAAAAGAATGGCAACGAGTTTCTTGCCCGTTCTTCTCGCAGTGGCTCTATACATTCTTTTGCTGAACGTCTACATTTAGTAGAATATTTTAATATTAAAACTTGTAATTGACCTACAAAAAAGCCTCGTAGACGACTAAATTGAATAAATGAATTTGAATTTTTTGACTTCAATTCAATTCGATAGGCAATCGGTGCGCTTCGTGTTGTGTAAGAGGTACATCGAGCCAAATGGTGCAGAAAACTTTTGAAATCCGTTATTATAACAAACCTGACAAAATTTGTTGATTCGAAGTAGAGGAGCGCCCCTGTAATCGCCTTATAGCAATCATCGAACTATGCTATATATCCCTAAATCAAGACCAATCTTAACCCTTGTAAAGGATCAAAAACTGCAGCATCTTCATCTATGCCATCTTTTAATCCATCGGTAAAGATTTTGTAAGAGTTTTTATAACGACCATCTATATAATTAGTACACAATGTGTTAAGAACAAAGTTGTAGTATGTTTTTTCAGCGATCAACCAACCGACAGAATCAAAAAATACTGCCGAGTGTAGGTGAGAATAAATCGCTTTCCATTACGTGGATTGAAGTACTGCATATGTAGCTATTGAATACACGTAAAGCCTGATTTTGTACATAATCTTCAATTAAGCAGGTTTGTAATAAAACTAGCATAATGTATTATACTTCTGACAACAGCAATACAAAAGTGTCAAATGTTTTGGTGCAGACGTCGGCCCGATTCTGCTTGAACTTTTTACACTGCTTATTTTACTTTTAAGGATTTATTAGTTTTCAAGAGAAGGGTACCTTCTCGAGTTTGCTATATAGCAAGCTGACGCTCAGCCACTGCTTTCGACAATTGTGCGTTTCAATATGGATTGGGTGAGAGAAAGTTATTAAGTTTGTGGAATATTAGTGTACCTATAAGGTATAATTAAAGTCTAAATATATCATTTTTTTTTAAAACATGGTTTTGTTGCTAGTTCTTGTATTGTACTTGAACACATGATACGCGAGATAAAAGGAATATATTTTTTTCTCTTCATATTCCTTATAGAATTGAATACACGTAGAAAAGTTATGTCAGGTAAATGTAATTTTTGATATTTTGGACGATTTTTGGGGCAATTTATGGAATAAAGTGTATTAGTGTTCAGTAACATTCAAAGAATATTATTTTAAACACGATAATACCACAATCTTGTAGAATGGTTACCAAACCTAGCTACAAACGTGACAAAACTGCTCAAATTTTGCATGTCACGCACATGTGCCTCAAGCCATAAACCACCGTAAACTAATTTTCATATAAAAATTATGAAAAAAACAATGTAAAATTTGTTGTTATAAATTAATATTAATTGTAAAAATAATAATGTTTTTTTTTTTTTTTTGATTTTTATGTATTTGAAATTGCATGGGCTCAGACCAAATAAAAAGTCAAGACAGAATGTTGTGAACTGAGAAGTGAGGCCGGTTTTCCAAACATATCAAATTACCTTAAGAAACTAACGTTACCAATTTAATAACGTAATTAGTATTAATACAACAATAGGTAGTAGTATTAATACTACTTATGTCGACACGTTCCGATGTAACGTGTCGACATAAGTAGTGTCGTTAAGTAGGGGAAGGGAATGGAAAAAGTGTATCAGAAATAACATTACTGGGTATTTAATTTACATGCATTTATTTCTTGTAACTAATTAGTGACGGGTTTTTTATGCAATCGGGGAAAAAAAGCACAAAGCCCACCTGGTATTAAGCTGTAACCTCTGCCAATACAGTTCGTCACAAGTGGCAAACTGCACTGCGCCCATCACCTTGAGACATAAAGATATTAAGTCTCATGTGCCTGTAATTTTACCGGAACATAGGAATGTGAACATTACCGCTTGGCGGTAGAAATAGGGATAAATAAATATAAGTCGCCGATTTTAAAATATTCCCATGATAGTTCCTTCTTACTTTTCCGAATGATTTCGATCCAATTTTGTTTAATTTTTGGACTCAATTCGGAAAATGAAAAAATAATTAAACAGTAACACTGGTAAGTGACCAGTAAAGCGTGAACAGTTAAGAGGGAACTTAAATTTGCCTTTGAAATATCAATAATAATATAGTTATAATTCAACTTTATACACAACAACGTTAAAAACAAAAAAAAACAATGGAAATATGTTTTTTTATAACGAAAAAAAACATGATCTACTTCAATATCTTCGAAACCGAAAATCCAATACCAATGAAATGAATAAGAGTCATAATTAAAGGTATCAGCTTTCCAACAAAATGACGGAGTTATGAAGTAATAAAGATTTAATCAAATAAATTAAATTTAAAAAAATACAACTGAATTGAAAACCTGGTCCTTTTTGAATTCGGTTGAAAATGGACTGAATGAATGAAATCCATCTTTTAAATTTGCAATTAAACCACTGAACCGATTTTGATAATGATATTGCGTCGTAGGCATTTACGACGCAATATCTGTATTTAAAAAAAAACTGTCCAATTGAGAACCTCCTTTTTTTAAGTCGGTTAAAACACATTGATCAACTATAAAAAAAACCAATAGCAATACGTTGTGTATAATCACCCAATATTAGGGTAAACCTTATAGGCTTAATAACGGCAACACCAATGCCACCACGCCGCAATAGTTCGACTGACGAGTCAAGGCGTTTCGTTGTACATATGTGTGTGTAATGGTGTTTGTACACGGCGAGGCGTAGTTTTACCGTCCTCATTGCTCTTTACACAACATTCTGTTTTGACTTTTTATTCGGTCTGAGTATATGGGTAGTCCCAAGTTTTAGGGTGAGAATATATCTATATCTATTCAACCTGTGACCCTGACGTCTATGTCAAGAATCAAATTTCTAATATATTTTTGGTTTTGTTGCTAGATCATCTAACAATTGAACTTAATCGAGAGAACGCGAGATTTTGGGAAGAGTTTTTATAATAACTCATGTTGCGGGTGAATGTAATTTTTAATTTTTTTTTTCTATTTTTACCGGGGCGGTATGATTTTACTAAGCAAAATACTATGAACTATAAACAACATTATAGCTACTACAATAAAAGCATTTAGTCAACCTATATGTAGTATAGTAACCATGCTGGCAGCATTGCCCCGTTGAATTGCAATGCTTATTCGTTGAGCCAAATATTATGTGCCAGCATTGATCACGCGTCGCATCGACCAAGCGCTCAGATAAGTTTTGGAAAATACCATGAGCTCCCGGTCCCACGGACCCAACGTCTCTACAACAAAATTTTTTATATTTTTGTCGGTTTTAGAGGATATTTATGGAACCATGTGTATTGAGGTCCAATAACTGTTCAAGGTAACACGAGCGATATTATTTATATTATTTTAAACTCGAAAATATCATATTCATTTAGAACGGTTATGAAATCGACTATAAAGCGTGAAAAACATGTTGAAATTAAGAATTTCCCACCATATACCTACATGTGTGTTACCCCGAAATAAGAAGGCAAATATATTTAAGTCAAAATGGGTATGACAAAAAGTTGACAACAAAATTACAAGAAAAAGGTGTACCTACATCAAATGTCTAGTAATGAGGTTCGTTAAAAGTCTAATTCATTAACTTCTTTCTGCTTCTTTTGCTTCAGAGATATCTTCTAAGCAGTTATGCTCTAGTTAATCATTTGCACCGAGTTTATTTTCATGAAATGTAACAAATATCTTACTACATTTGGTTCGGAAAATGATGTTAATCATGAAAAAGGGTAAAATTAGAAATTAAAAAAAATATATATAAAGTTTCATAGCACAATGCGTTTAATCGTAAATGAAGTAGAAACAAAAACATTAATTAAAAAAAAAAATATCATCCATAAATAACCGTTGATACTTCTATGTTTTGTTTACATTTACAAATTTTTAGAAGAATACAAAATTTATCAGCTCGTGAAGGAATCGAACCTAAGCACATCCCCCGATCGTACACACCGGGGGCCTTAACCACTGGGTTTAGTTATATTATGTTTTTCAATATTCTTCCCGCACATGACTATAATTTTTCGTCTCGTAATTTTGTAACGTCACACTGGGCCAGATCTTACTTGGATAGATTATGTATCTATTATTTACAAAGAACGATAAAGTAGTTTAAGAAGTTGTGATCATAACTTATCCTAAAACGGTTCCCGGATCACACTGGGCCAGATTTTACTTGGATAGATTATGTATCTATTATTTACAAAGAACGATAAAGTAGTTTAAGAAGTTGTGATCATAACTTATCCTAAAACGGTTCCCGGATCACACTGGGCCAGATTTTACTTGGATAGATTATGTATCTATTATTTACAAAGAACGATAAAGTAGTTTAAGAAGTTGTGGTCATAACTTATCCTAAAACGGTTCCCGGATCACACTGGGCCAGATTTTACTTGGATAGATTATGTATCTATTATTTACAAAGAACGATAAAGTAGTTTAAGAAGTTGAGATCATAACTTATCCTAAAACGGTTCCCGGATCACACTGGGCCAGATTTTACTTGGATAGATTATGTATCTATTATTTACAAAGAACGATAAAGTAGTTTAAGAAGTTGTGATCATAACTTATCCTAAAACGGTTCCCGGATCACACTGGGCCAGATTTTACTTGGATAGATTATGTATCTATTATTTACAAAGAACGATAAGTAGTTTTGAAGTTGTGATTATAACTGATCCCAAAACGGTGCCCGGATCACATTTTACCACTTGGGTGACTTGGGTAGAAAGGGTAGATTTAACGTCAAAATAAGTCCAATTAATGAATTTTTTGTCAATGTTATCCAATAGACATTCAATTTATTAATGACGTACATCACTTTAAATTAAAAAAGTAGATAATAACACTCTATCTATCACAATAATATTATGTGGAGAAAATTTAACACAAGCATATAACGTGCACACAGCTTCTCTTCCATTATTGTATATGATACATTGTAATGAATGACAAAGATAGGAAGACAAGCATTCAGTAGATGCACAGACGCACACTACTGAGACTCAATCAGGAGATGTCGCCTGATTTAACATTACCATGTTAGAGGTAAGGGTACCATTTCTTCAGTTTTTAATAAGTTCAATGCGTACGCATTCTCGCATCTATATATTATGTAAGTTCATTCTATTCCTTGAAATACCAAATAACGCGAGGACGTCTAGTCTTTAATTAAATTGTTGAAAATGAAGAGCTTAAGTTTGTCCGGAAATTATAAACAGAGTCGTAAAGATTTAGGAGTATCTACTTCTGTTGATTGATTATATTCTCGAGTTTCCATGAAGTAATTAAATCTGCCAAAGTTTGAATTTGAAATCCAAAGTTTTATCGCGTCGGTATACCTATATAAAGCAACATTTAAGTACAGTTTTTGGACTTTGACGAGATTTCCATTACGGTGTTTAAATAATACTAAACTAAGTAGGTAAAACAATGCTTAATTCAATCGTTTGAATGAGTTCAAAGAGTCTGTATTTCATAAATTTATTTGAAAGAAGTCCAAGTAGAGTTTTATCGTTGTATAGCCGATAAAATACCTTTAAGATTATCTAAGAGTATACAAGTACTACCACGGCCTACGAATAAATAAGTAAAGAAGTGTAACTCGGATACATACAGTAACGGCTTCGATTTCGGACCAATCAAATTCACAATAAACAAAACACGCACAATTCAATTCCAAATTCAATTGGCGCTTAGAAATGATCGCATTCGATTGGTCGCGTCAAGGTTATGTTGTTGCGCCTCACGGTTCTCTTTTTTTACCACGCCCGCCGCGGTAAAGTTTGCATTCTGCTGTTTTTGAGCTTGACTGTTCATGCTGTTGTTATTGCATTGAAGATCCCACACTACATCCATCACCAATCGAAACATTAATTGCCATTGTTTTCAGATAATATCGTTAAGATCGAAATGAGCATTTGAACCCATATATGACAGTATCTTTCTACGTTTGAACCCCTCAAGTAAATATTTTATTAAACTTGGTAAGCAATACGAACGAAATTAAAGGATTCGCTCCATCTCCATATGATGGTTAAGAACGAATTAACAAATTATTATAAGCCATTTATCATGTTAGCTTAGCGGTCAAATTCAAATTCGAAATCATTTTTTCAATTTAGGCGTCTACGATGCTCTTGTGAAGGTCAATTACAAATTTTAATATTTAATTATACTACATTGTACTGTCACGTTCAGCAAAAAAAAATGTATAGAGCCACTGCGAGAAGAACGGGCAAGAAACTCGGGGCCATTCTTTTAAACGTCTTTTTACAATGTGTTATGTACAATATAATACAATTATTACAATATTTGTTTAAATTACGTAAGAGACATGTGATGGCTTGGCAGAGGCGGATTTCCAAGCAAACTGTGTAGTAGGATTTCTTAATCAAAAGGTTTTTACGTGCAATTTGAATTTTCCTTCTGTGAGCATTGTAATACGTTTGGGAATTTTATTATAAAACCGCACACAATTACCTAAAAAGGACCTTTTATTTGTCTTTGCTAGTCTAAAACTCGGTACCGTTGTTTTATATTTGTTCCTAGTGTTGTAATCGCGGTTGTCACTGTTTAATTTAAATTTACTCAATTTTTTCCGAATATACATAATATTTTCAAATATACAGACTCGGTAAAGTTAATTTCTCAATTTCTTTAAAAAGATCCCTTAGAGATTCCCTAGGATCTATTTCATATATGGCTCGAATTGCACGCTTTTGTAAGATCAGAGGTTGTCAGGTCAGAGCATACCCCAGCTATAGGGGTGGATGGAGCGGGTTCAAATCCCGCACATGACTATCATTTTTCCTCTCGTCATTTTGTAATGTAAGCATGCGTTATTGCAAAAAAATATTAAATGTTTTCATAAAATATTTGTTATTATTAAATATGAATTTCCGCAAAGTAACGTTTGAATCTACTTATTCCCTGAAGGGCTTCATTGTGCGATGCACATAGACTTTACTATCCAAACTTGTAATTATTATTAGTAATTCTGCTTACCTAATTATTAATTTGTATGTTTTCTATAACAACAAAAACATATATACTGTAATGAGGCCGTTATTTTTGCCATAGACCTTATTATATTCATGGCCGTTTCGCCTGCGCTCCGGCCGGTGCCTTAAATATCAGTGTCTCGGAATAAATTTAAAATAATCGTTTTCTGAGGGAAAGTGGATCCCTGTCCGTACACGGGACATTTAGTAAAATATATGCTAGTATATTATCTTAGTCATACTGTAGGTAACTAGTATGAGTAAGTTAATATGAATATCAAATATAAGGATAAACATAACTATATCTGAATTTTATTATATGATAAATAATCATGCGATTTCAAGTATATAATATAAGTATATTACCTATGCGTTTTCTTCGGAATACAGAGTTGGTTATTCTGTGGCAGTAAGAAGAAAAATATTTTTCAAACACCAGAAACATCATTTATTTGTATGCTACTCATGATGATTTACAAAATGCAAAGTGCTGAACTTATATTCGTGAGTAAAAACCGAACTACTGAGTTTAATATTTCAAGACGAAAATAACATAATATAATACTATCCTTAACACTTTTGCTTCGCCTTATTATTTTATTATCTATTATTTTTATTTCTCAAAGTAGGGACATGGACTATATTATAGACTCGGAGAGACCCTCTGCCTGGTTTCTTAAGACTCACGTTTCGCAAAATACGTTTGGTCTTATTAATAGAGAGCAAGCCTATGGCCATCTACCGACACCACCATAGGGCGGTACTCGGGCATAGTTAGGATTTTGATTCGGATCTTATACAAAAAATATACCTATTATAAGACAGAAAAACTCAACTGTTATCCCACTCAAGAATCCAACCCAGGACAATCTTGGGTAATACAAAAAAATATGAAAAAAATATTTGTTATAATGATTCTTTGGCCCGGGTATCCAAAGTGGTCATGCTCACAGAACGGCGTAGTCTTGCGGCGGTGTTGTGGTCGCCATCTTCCCTCAAATTGTTGAGAAAGGCGATGGCTGGTACATTCGTCAACTCGTGAACGGGTGCTGCTAGAGGACGCCGCCGCTCTGCTCTGGATGCTAATACTAATGACTTTACCGAACAAAAATAACCTTTCTTTTAACACTGTTGCATTTTAGAATATTGTATGTTTCCTATTTCTTGTATTAAATATAAAATGGTCATAATTGAAACATGTCACGGCCAATCATTGTATAAGTATGTAAGAATGTAGATTTTTAAAATAAAAATTACCTTGAGATAGTAAAGTGAAGTTGAAAACAGTAATGGTTGAATGGCAAAGGCAACGGGCTACCGTGCAGATTGTCCATGGTTAGAATCCCACCGCAGGGCCAAAATTCACCAAAATAGGTAGGTAATATTGTGAATGCCTGTCTGGCTAGCTACAACCCTCAAGTATAAAACCTTTCGCCCAGCGCCTAACGATCATGTAGAGAATTATACTATTAAAACCTTCGACCGCATCATCACTTACCATCAGGTGAAATTGTGGTCAAGGTGAACATCGGCAATAAAAAGTTGATACTTAACTCATTAACATCACTGATCACACGCACCCGAATTCGAGAATTTATGAATGAAATTCTATAGTTGTGCGCAAGGAATAAGGAAACGAAAATATCAAAAACAAAATAATAAAACAAGGCAATGAGACGATTACGCCGCCGCCATTCACCAAGGCAACGCTTTAGCTCAAGAAGCGAATAATAGATACATCTTGGACGATTCCCTGGTAGAACGGTTCAAGCCATAATAGGTATATAATCAAATATATGTTTTTTGCTTCATTGTCAAAATCGTGAGAAATACGCAATTTCAATCCAATATTACAAAGAGATTTTTCTAAATAATCATCATTTAAATCCGAAACGTTTCACTATATCCTTGACAAGAAAAACGTATTTAATTAAAAATACTCGTCACATCTCGTTACTTAGATGTTATGAAATTGTACGTAATTAATTATTCCTAAGTAGGTACTTATATACCTACTTATATCATAATAAATATTCATCAACTTCTTGCTTTCATCCCAATAGGTATTTGAGGTTGGCACAATATTTATCTGACAACACAAAACTCAACACTTGGATTCACAATAATATATTATTATTATATAGTTTTGAATTTGGTTTTATGGCCAACCGCTTTGCTGAGGCCAACGTTTTTTATGAAAACTCTCGTTGGTAGTAAGTAAACTTTTCAGATAATAGATGATATAGAGCCCTGTTGTGTTTGTAATTCGCAACAACACACTACTTGCAGCAATGTGAGTATTAGCAAGCTGTTCATTTAGCGCATTTAAGGTAAAATAACTACTTATGGCGAAAAAAATAATCATCGCAGAATCCAGGCACCTACCATATGCAGAGTTAAAAAGGTACACTCTATTTTCCAACAGTGGTTTTCATGTCAAAAAATAGAAAGACAACTAATTATAAAATTATGTGATATTATGGTGAAAAAGGATTTCTTTGTTATAAACTATCATTATTCCAAGTTTCATCCAAATCGGTTCAGTCGAATTCAGTGTGAAAAAATAACAAACATCCTTACATCCGACCATACGACCTCACACACTTTCGCGTGTATAACACAGGTACATAATAATTAGGTACCTACTTACTCAATGAATAGAATCAGGCGTTACTTCGCAGAAATCCATATTTAATGTTAACAAAACTTTTAAAAATATTTTAAGAAAAATTTAAATTGATATTTTGGAAAAATACTTATAATACATACAAATATAGCTACTGACAATTCCGTCTAATGTTCCTGTTAATCAGATGTAAAGTCATAAAGGCCACGTAACTAAACTGGAAGAATTTTCGACGCGTTTCGATTCTACCCGAAGCATCCTCAAGTCAAGCGCAAAATCGGGAATGGATCTCCTCGATCGTCACGTCGGATTAACAGGAAAGTTAGGTGAAATCGTCACTAGATAATTTTTTATTTTTCTTAAATGTTCTTCTAAAATAATAACTTAATGTTTTCCTAAAATATTTCTATAATATTTGTTATTATTACATACTTATTTAGTGAAATAAAGGGAAACCGAATCCCTGGCATTGTAGATTCACATAAACTGACATAAACGGGCTATCTTTGAAGAACTAAGTCGCTTAGATTCTCTAGCAGCAATTGGGTTGTACCATTACTAGTATAAGAGACACCAATTATTATTATCTCTAGAACCATTAAAGTAAACATCACTTTACGAACTGGGTTTCGGTATGATACTTTATCTAAGTACTTTGGGTACTATCTGAGTCTTGATCTCTACGATCATGAATGTCAATTGCATGCGACAGATGTCAAAATAATATTGGAATGAGAAATATATAGATTTTGAAGAAGTGGTGGTAAAATAGATATGTATAGAAGTTACGATGTTTCAGAGGGAAAGTTGGAAATGATATTGAGTTATTTTTAACAATTTTTCAAGACTTTCTTTGAGTATTGTTGTGTCATCATTGTGATCTTTCTACTCATATCAGTATATGGGGTCGTGTACAATATGCCTCCTCACTTGAAACATCGGAAAACACAAGAAATATTGAAAATACGGTTTCGCCAACAGCACACGGGATAACCCAAGGACAAAGCTCTAAAAGTTATGGTGTTGGTTTTATGGTCATCCGTCTCACTACCTTTTTGATATGAGTATCGTAGATTATGCGGCTCATGAGCCAAAGTCCATGTCTCGGTAGATACTTTCAAAGCCAGCTGCCGCCTCTAGGCCCGCCCTTCGCGATGGTGTTCAGGTATCCGCCTGCTCGTTTACCCGCCTAAATCTCGCATAAAATAATATAAGCCAGTTGAACAAAAGTTCCAAATTCTACTCTTTGCATTTTCGCACAATTTTTCTGTAAAGTTTTTAATGTGATGTAGATACAATGTCGTAGGGCTTTACAAAGAGATGACTTGGACTATCCAAGCTGGACTTGTCCAAGTTGAACATCATTGTGACATATAGCGACACTACTGCTATATGACTGGAACTTGAATGTTCTTCTTTGGGACAAATTTAACTTGACAAACATATTCACTTGAGGGATATAAAATCTCAAACCCGTATGAGTCCACTTAAAACTAAAACAAAACTGCTTATCTCATTGACAAGTCGATTATCAGTGACCCAAACTTCTCTCAGAATCCAAAACCGTTTTCATCCTCACACACATTCTCGGTTCAATGAAAGCGTCAACACGCATAATGACTGTTAATGCAATATTCGTGTCATTTGTAGATAGCAGTTCTGTTCAAACACCTAACTATGAATATAACATGAGTGTGAGCGTAGATACGAAGCTTGAAACAATATCCATTTACGATCCTCGCTAAATGGTACACGTAAACAATTATCACATAAAACGAAGAACAAAGAAACTTATGAACGTCGATAATTTTACAGATTCAGTTTAGAACTCGTATAATTTGAACATTAACATACAACGTTGTTATTTCCCATTATAACAAAAAGCGCTATGTTGTTTAATGATAGGAAACAAAACGTGAGATCTCGCTGCTAATTTTACGTGTGCTAATGACCTGTAGCGCAACAAGGAGCACGTTTTATACAATGTTTGTTATTATTTGTTCATCTCTGATTGCGAGTCTGCAATTTTGAATTATATTATAAGTCGGCAGTGAGATCACTGCCAACGTAATTTATGTAATGGTATTTGAACTAAATTCGACATAACTTTTATTCTCTTGAATTAATTATCCCAAACATAATACAAACTTACTCTAATAATAACCTTGCATAAATTGTTTTGTGTTAACTAAACAATTTAAAACAACATTATAATATTGCTGTAGATGAATAGGTACATAAGCTGGTATGTACTTCAGTTGTTATAATTTTCTCCTAATCGGATGCTGGGCTAGTATTGCACCATCTATATCTTCCGATGGGAGACGTAACAAACGACGAGGGGAAAAAACCAAAAGGTGGGTAGCAGTACTTACCTTCTAAAGAACTGCTATCTTAAACTGCGATCCCTAAAACATCTGCCAAGATTGGGGATGATGTCATCCCCACTAAAGGAGTTTTTGTGCAACAGCTGTCGTTATGGCTATTTGTATGTACATTTTTAAATTCATATTTTAAATCTATGTCAACTCGCATAGAGTTGCTCTTCAGATGAATATTATAGTAAGAAGCTTAATATAATAGTTACAATGCTTTACAATATTACAACGAGAGGAAAAAATATAGTCATGTGCGGGACTCAAACCTGCGCCTTCATAGCCGGGGTATGCTCTGACCACTAAGCCAATATGACATATGACTCATAACTCTTATTTATCCTCTAGCTCTTAACCATCATAAGAGGATGGAGTACCTAAATTTTGCACCGTAATCTGAAGCATGCGTTATTGTAACACTAAAAATATTAAAATAACAATGCTGTTATAAGTACACTATAAGATATAAAGAAATATTGACAAAATTATCAACGCTACGCTACGTATTAATCACCACGTATTTATCTAGCTTAGGGATGCATTGGAAGAGTTTACTGCCTAGAGTACCTAGCAACAAGGCTGCCGATAGTATAATATTGTTTAAGTTATATCATTGCAACAACTGTTAGTATAACTGGTATTAGTGCAATAAAATATTAATTATGTAATTACGAATAGACTAGCTGGACAGCTATTAAACGTATGATAGGTAGATCCGTTACTTAAACTATTACCAAACAAACTTTTCCTCGATCGTGCGTTCGAATATTCAGAACCTGTTTACGCATCGTCAATCCAAGAGTCCCCTGATGATACTTCCTGTAGAGGCGACGCGCGTAGAAAATTAAATTGAAATCAATAATATAAATAAATGTAGGTACTAACAATTAAATTAAATGTATTCAATACATTTTGCAGTTCCCGTTTATTACATTTAGAAGCATTTTAATATGAAGGTCACAATATATGTAAGCGGTCTCATAAAATGCGTTAAAAATTTATTTTAATAACAAATTATTGACGTCACAGAGTAGATATTTATAAAACTAATTTACGGAAAACGTCACAAGCGGTCGTTAGAAGGTTCAAAGCTATTAAAATGCCTGCGTCAGTGAGTGTTTCCCTAAATCGTTGTAGTAATCGCACTGCGCCATGTCATGGCTTCTTCATCCAAACTACCATCAGTACTCAATACTATATATTTTTTATATTTAATATTATAAATTATAAATGCGAAAGTAACTCTGTCTGTCTGTCTGTCTGTTACGCTTTCACGCCAAAACTACTGGACCGATTTGAATGAAATTTGGTATGGAGATAGTTTGAGACCCGGGAAAAAACATAGGATAGTTTTTATCCGACTGCGCAAAAAGAGGTTAATGTTTTTGCGCGATAACCGACATACGCGCGGGCGGAGCAGCGCCCGGAAAGCTAGTAACATTATAATTATTTTTTTATAGCTGAAGGCTAGTCTTTGACTTTTAACTCGATGTGGGCGAAGATGTTGTTCAGAGTAATCTAGAATTACTGGCTCTTAAGTACAGCTGCCGGAACACACCGTTGGGTGCTTGGTGTCAGATTTTCTACTTGAGGATGGTAGCTAGCCAGGCGGGTATTTTCAAAATACCCTACCATCACGCTGTAACGACTGGCATCCTAAGACAAACAACCGGGACCGACGGCTTTACGTACCCTCCGAAGAACGGAAGCGCTCAATAGTAACGTCACTAGCGGTGTTCCATCCAAGTCATGACCACGGAGGGCGGCTAAGCAAACTTCGCTACGAGTGCTTCAGCTACGATATTATATCCTTGAAGATATATATCTAAGATAGCTTTCCCTTGTCCTTTATTACATAATATTCTAAAGAGAAAATGGCTGAATTTATTTCGTACAAATTAATAGAATCAGTATAATATTAGTACTGAAGTACTAATATTATAAATGCGAAAGTAACTCTGTCTGTCTGTCTGTTACGCTTTCACGCCTAAACTACTGGACCGATTTGAATAAAATTTGGTATGGAAATAGTTTGAGACCCGGGAAAAAATATAGGATAGGTTTTATCCAACTGCGCAAAAAGAGGTTAATGTTTATGCGCGATAACCAACATACGCGCGGGCGGAGCCGCGCCCGGAAAGCTAGTTGCTTATATTGGGGCATTAAAATAGGTTTACTCGCTCGATGCTCTCCACAAACTAATCACACTTCACACTAATATCATGACGGCGAAAGTTTTTGAGTGTGTTTATATTATGTTTGTTGCTTCTTCACGCTCAAACGGCTGGAGCAATTTTGATGAAATTTGATAGTGAGGTAGATGAGGCACTGGATTAACACAAAGGATACATTTCATCATCATCATCCATCACCACGCGGATGAAACTGCGGGGCGTAAATAGTTAAAATATACTACTGAAACAAATGATCCTGACAATAATTAAAGTACATACATTATACATATAAAAATTAGCTCATCTGTGGCAGATCACGAAATCACAGGCTCAGAATAATATGGTGTCGGTTACTAAGGGCATTAGAACACTAGCGAGTACATAAATATAGTACAGCTTTACTTACTTATAATTTATTAACTGCAGTGTGTTAATAAATTATAAGTAAGTAAAGCTGTACTATATTTATAGAAATATCATAGTAAAACCAAATCAGTAGTTTGACTTTATAGAACGGTACCAAACGCAGCTTGTACGTGTGCGCGCCTGTACGCATATCATGACATAGCATACACACTATGGCAAATATCCAGCATGTCCAGAGTGCGTTATCGTGTTTGTAGGTTGCTACTAATTGATTGATACCTATACACATTACACAAATACCTACAAAACTTTGTGATGTGGACAACCTGCATATCCAAACTAGAGTAGGCATACGGGCCTCAACTCAGACTACTTTTCTGTTTTTACTTTTTTTTTTTTTTTTATGTTATTGTGACGGAACAAGCTCGAGGACCACCTGATGTTAAGTGGTTTCCTCTGCCTATAACAGATGCATTTCGTCACAGGTGAAGAATTGCACTGCGCCCGTCACCTTGAGACATAGTTGTTATGTCTCATGTGCCTGTAATTTCACTGGCTCTCAAGGACTGCTGCCGGAACACACCGTTACTATGGTACTTATGTAAGAAATGGATACTCCAGACAGGAAATAGTATTTGTTATTATAAGGTACCAGAGGAGAAAATAAGCTGCTTATATGTCCGTAATCCTGAACGACTCCCTTTTACTTCGTACTTAACGCCTTGAGTGGAGATTATTGTGACTATTCCTGTGGTGGACCGTAGTGTGGATTCTTCCCAATGAAACAATGATAATTCCTTCGATAGTTCGTTCCTTTTATTCCTTAGGTCTTTTCGCTATGGAGGTCGGATTGCTACTGCATGATTTTGCCCAAAAATCGGCTGTTTGTTTGTTTAGGGAGGACATAGATGCTGACTACCGCCTGTGCGGTCGTCCAGCTCCACCGGGTTTTGGGCGAGGGCCTGGCCCTACAATAGCCCGGGAGGGAGAAGTGCCGAAGGCACTTCTCCCGAGACGGGCGTAGAAGGCGAAAAGCGCCTTCTACCTCCGTCTCCTGCGGACGCCGAAAACGTACCGCTATTATAGGAGGGGTTGACAGCGAGCTCAAGGGCACCACTGTGGTTCGGACCTCGGCTTGTCTCACTGTCGAGAGACATGGGGGGGATCGGAGCAAAATGCCTCTGTGCAACTGCAGTGTTGCACAATTGGGCCCTACTGAATAAAACTCTTTGACTATTTGGAGAGCAATTTATCGTGACCTTGTTTTTGCCTCGAGCTCGCCGGCGAGCTCGGTGTTTGATTGTGTGACCTCTAATTACCTCACACCTGGGGATTTTACCTCGACGACTTGCGGATAACGCTAAAGCTGCCAATGTAATGACTGCGATGGGGTCATCCGGGTCGTCTAATACCTGCCGTGGTCGGCGACGGGGGGGTTTGAAAAATGGGATAGAAGAGGCGGTCGAGTAGTTCGATGCCTGGACAACCAATGGGTTCGAGTGGTGGGGCGCTCGATCAAAGTATCGGCGAGCGCAGTCCTTATTGAACTGCGCTAAAGAGGGAAGGTTTAGGTCGCAGTGCAACTCGGTGTTCCGGACATACCACGGAGCGCCGGTTGCACTACGAAGAAAACGATTTTGAATGACTTGAAGCTTATGGAGATGGGCCTCACTAGCATGACTAAACACTACTGATGCGTAAGTCATGATGGGGCGGATGCAGGCAGTGTAAAGTGTCTTCTTATTACTAAGAGACATTTTACTCTCTTTGCGAATCAGGGGACCAAGGCGACCCATTACAAAGGCCGCTCTGTTTCGGACGGTTGTTATATGATCGCTAAAGGTGAGATTCCGATCAAGGGTGACTCCGAGATATTTTGTTTTACTAACCCAGGGGATGGGTTGGTCAAACAAAGTTAAAGGTTGCGGGTAACGGGGGCGAGTCTTCTCAGTAAAGTACATAGCTGCACTTTTAACTGGGTTGACCGCGATGCGCCATTTACGGAACCAGTCACCGATCTCGGTGATGGCCCGTTGGAGGGCGAAAATGGACTTTCTGCTGATACGCCACCCAGTGGTATAAATAGCGGTATCATCCGCGTATTGGGCCAATAGGACGTCTGGCTGAGAGCGTGGGATGTCGCTGGTATACAGCGCGAAGAGAATGGGTGATAGCACGGAGCCCTGCGGGACTCCGGCTCTGACTGGGTGGGGGGAGGAGAGGGTGCCTTCCACGCGATAGCGAAAGCTTCTGGCTTTAAGGAAGTCTTGTAGGATGAGCACAAGACGTTCTGGCACGCCAAGTTGGTATAGCTTGTAAATCAAGCCATTGTGCCAGACTTTGTCAAAAGCTTTCGCCACGTCGAGGAAGACTGCTAGCGTGGTCTGGGGTTTGGGGTACTTGTTAAAGCCCTCAATGATGTGCTCCGTGAGGCGGTGCACCTGTTGGACGCATGAGTGTCCGGGTCTGAAGCCAAACTGCTCATCTGGGATAAGGTGGTGTTCCTTAGCATGGGACTGGAGGCGGTTTGCAAGTAACCGCTCGTAAAGTTTGCCTAAGGCACTGAGGAGGCTGATTGGGCGGTAACTGGTGGGGTCAGATGAGCTTTTGCCTGGTTTGTGAATGCCAATGACAGTTGCACATTTCCAGGTGTCTGGGAATAAGCAGTGGCTCATAGCAGCATTGAAGATGCTGACTAGGAGATGGATGAGAGGAGGAGAGAGGGTTTTAAGAACCCTGTTGGAGATGCCATCGGCACCGGGGGATTTGCGCGGTCGGAGGGCCTTGATCAGTCTCGCCACCTCAGCGTAAGTCGCTAAGGTGGCAGGTGGGAGTTCAGAGGTGACCACAGAGCTTTTACGTTCGACTTCAGCATCCACCGAATCGAGGTGAGCTTGGTCAACGTGATCTACGTTAGGGGAACACTGAGCCTCTAGGCTATCAGCTAGGCACTCAGCTTTGTCTTCGTCAAAGAACGCTGGGACTAGTGGGACTGGTCTGTATAAGGGAGGCATGTCGTTATGGTTACTACCTTTCATACTTCGCGCCAAGTTCCAATAAGCATGGTGGCTTGGCACGAGGTTTGAAAGTTTATCGCCCCATTGTTGATCACGCAACTCAGACATGCGACCTTGAACCATGCGTTCAAAGTGGCGTTTCCTAGTTTTGTTCTCTTTACTGGGGTAAGAGTCGTAATGTCGGGTCACTGCTTTACTCTCCGTCACCAATCGTCTCACATCCGCTGGAATGACAAGGCGCCGGTCGTCCGGCACTATGACCTCCTTTGCGGATGCACCTACTACGGTGGAGAGGTGATTGGTGAACGAATCGATCGCAAGGGTTACGTCATCTTTTGTCAGGATGTCGTCAGGGATCTTGTCTAGGTCCGGTGAACTGATAGCCTTTAGGGCATCGCCTACTTGCTTCCAGTTCACTATCGTCTTAGTGGGGCGGGGGAGGTCAGTCGTTGGGTCGGGACCTAGTCGCAGTATAATGGGTCGGTGGTCAGAGTGAAGCTCGTGAACCACTTCTATGGAGCGTAACCGGAGTGTTACGCCTCTGAATAGTGCCATGTCAAGCAAGTCAGATCGGTGGTCTTCCATATAAGGGTAGTGAGTGGGCTCAGTGGGCGCAATTATGTCAAAGTTAAGTTCTGCGATTAGGTTTTCAAGTGCAATACCTCTGGGATTGTTGACGTTACAATTCCATAGGATGTGCTTACTGTTGAAGTCGCCAATCAGAATGACGGCGCTTCCTAATGAGAATAGGGCTTCTAAGTCAGCTCGGACGATCGGCTTTTTGCAAGCTTGGTAACAGGATGCTATGACTATAGGTTGATGACCAGTCATAGCTAGGAGGCAACAAGATGCTTCCATATTAACAAGAGTTGGGGTAGGTAGGGGAATGCAGTGCAGGGACCTTTTGTAATAGATAAGAGTGCCTCCCCCACGGGAGTTCACTCTATCATCACGTACCGTTCTGTAATTGGCAAACCTAGGGTTCGCCTTCCCCGGTTTTAGAAAGGTTTCCTGCACGCATATGATATCGATAAGGTGGGTACAACAAAAGTCGTGGACGAGGTCACGTTGTCTGAAGAGGCCGTCAGCGTTAAATGACGCTAACGAAACTGAGTACGGTTTCGTGCGTTCGGTTGTACTACCCATAGTGGTTGTACTGGGGAGGGGCCTGGGGAACGAAGCGCTTAAGGGCGCTAAGTAAATTCGCGTGTTCCAATGTGTATTGGATCACGTCCGCTGGGGATTGAGCGTATTGCATCTTGTGGAATAGCTCTTGTACCTCATTGATGTCAACCGACATAGCCAGATCGCTGACTAGGTTGATTGCCTCTTGAAGAGGGGCAGCCATCAATGGCATAGGTGGAGCTTGTGGCCGGGAAGCGGCGCGGGGAGGCGCGCGAATGGGGTTGGCGACGGGTGCCGGGAGCGCGGGGCGAGCCGGGGCCGGTGCGCGGGCAGGGGCCGCGGCGCGGGCGGGTGCAGGTGCGGGCGCGGGTGCGGGCGCGCGGGCCGGGGCGCGGGCGGTAGCGACGGTCTTAACCATACTGGGTGGTTTAGACCATGCGTTACGGGCTGGGAGCGGCGCGGGTATTACCTGTGAGGCAGGTACTACCGTTAATTTAGGGCTTACCCGTTGGTAACGGTCGTAAGAGGGACGGGTCGGCCTATGCCTTGCCACCCTGTGGTTCACTCGTGGTGCTTTAGGGCAGCCACGGTAATTCGCGGTATGCCCTTGAGCACCGCATAAAACACAGCTGGGTGGGTCCGGCGAATCACGGGTGCGAGTGCACGCTGCTGTCGCGTGATCGCCTAGGCACTTAACGCACCTAGCGCGAGCGAAGCAGAAACGGGAGGCGTGCCCGTATAGTTGGCAGTTATGGCACTGCGAGGGACTCCCATTCTTGTATGGGGCTTGGACATCGAGTCCTGAGAGGCCACAGACCTTTTTTAAATTAAAAATGGCCTTGCCTTCAGGAGTACGATCTAGTACTACGAGTACTAGATCGTAGGGGCTGCGGTCCTTCCCGCTGTACATGCGGTGAACTGCATGTACGGGGAAGTCTTGTGCCTTCAGGTCGGCACATACCGAATCGGTATGTACCTCCTTGGGCACACCGCGGATGACCACTCGGAGGACTTTCTCCTCTTCGAGCGCATAAGTGTGAAAACTTATGCTCTCGTGGCGGAGGAGTTTAGTTAGCGCTCTGTGGTCGCTAATGGTGGAATTTTGGACTTTAATGCCCTGCTGCGTGGAGCGGGCATTAGTATAGTGGATCCCACGATCCGAAACTAAACGGGACAGCATGTCCCATTTGGTTTTGTCCTGAATGAACAGGGGCGGAGGCGGTTTTTCGCGGCGCGCGCTCGCGTCCTGAGGGGACGCGGCAGTGGTGGCCGGAGCGGAGGGAGGAGACGCGGGGCGCGGGGCGGGGGTCGGCTTCTTGCCGGAGGCGGGGGCCTTAGCGGGTGCCTTGGCGGGAGGGGCGGAAGTTGCGCAACTAGCGGCTTTAGGAGCACGCTTGCGCTTTCTATCTACGACGGTATAGCCGTCGTTATCTGAGTCCGAGTCAGTGCGTAAGGCGCGACTCGGATCTACCTCCATCTCCGCTTCGGAGTCCGAAGTGGGCTCGACAACGGCGATGGAGGGACGGGTGCTCGCTGGCCTCCCGATCGGTGAGCGCGAGCGAGACCTCTCACGGGGAGGGGCTGCCACCGTGCGTCTGTTGTCAGGGCCCGGAGCGGGCGAAGTCGGGCTGTCCTCTGAGAAGGACCGGGTCAGAGGAGGGACGATGGCCTCCGGAATTGGAATTCCGGAGGGAGCGATGAGAGTGTCCGTGAGGCGGGCACTCTCTGCATCGTTAAGCGATTGCTGATGATCAGCGTAGAGTTCGGGGTAGCGGAGGGCGAAGGTCTGAAGGACCTCCACCTCACCGTTAGAGGGACGTTGCATCCTGAGGGGAATACTCAGGATGGCCTAACGGGTTCTGTCTCCCTCTCGCAACTCGTGAGCTCACTTGTGTGAGAGGGAGTGAGTACCTATGGTGTGCCCTAGTTGTGTACCCTCTCCGAGCTTTTTTCTCGGCGGAGAGGGGTGCTCCTAAGCGCTACTCCGGGTTTGACTAGGGGTGACCCCAAGGCCAGAATCCCGGAGCCCAGCTTGCTTCGGCTGACCCGTGAAGCGGGAAAGGCCACGGTGCAAGGTTAAACCAAAACAACAACAGTGGCCGTTGTCACCGTAGGGTGTCACACTGCGACCGCAGCAAATGGCGGATTTGATCGTTCAGACGGGTTTGGCTGACGCTACCCCACGCCTGAACGACGTCGCTTAACAGCACAAAGTGTGTTGTCCCAAAAATCGGCTGTTTATATACAGTGGGCCCTAACATATTTCCTATTCTACTATTGCGTAGTGCAATCCTATCAATTTGTTACTTAGCCAATTACAACGTAGAAAGGGATAGAGATACTGTTGTCTAGCTCACACAATTTCTTACTGTTTAATAACCTAGCTTTACCGATCGGAGAGCACCTATTGCTTCTCGCTCGCTATCTATCTTTGTCTAACACTTTATTTATTAACTAGTGAACTATTGCGATACCAAAACAACCTTATTCTACGTATCCTAGCCTGACTACTAATTTACAAACGTAATAATATATACAATTCTTAATCTAAGTTCGGAGTCCGCAACATTTCTCCCCCCGGCGCAGCCTGCGTAGCCTCTTCTTCTACCAGGACGACGATCTTGCTCACTGGTCTCTTGAAGATGCCGGTTCTCGTTCGGACGTCTGCGACTCGAACTCCTCCGTCTGGTCCCTCGTACGTGCGTTCGACGATCCCTCTTGGCCACACGTTTCTTGGCAGTGTGTGGTCGACGACGATGACGATGTCTCCAACCCGAAGCGGCCGCTTATAACTTGTGGGTTTGCCACGGGGTACCAATGTAGGTAGGTACTCCTTTACCCAGCGTCGCCAAAAGTGGTCAGCGAGTGCTAGGCTGGCCCTCCAGGTGCGTCGGTCGGCCTCGCTGCACGGTCCGGTGAGGGGTAGGCCGTTGGATGACCCCAACAAGAAGTGGTTTGGAGTCAGGGCCTCGGGGTCTTCGGGGCTCACGCTGACGTGGGTCAGCGGTCTTGCGTTTATGGAGAACTCCGCTTCGGTCAGCAGAGTGCTCAGTACCTCTTCTGTCGGCTCCTTCTCGTTCAGTGTGGCGGCTAGTGCTGTTTTGACAGATCGCACTAGTCGCTCCCATGCGCCACCTTGATTCGGCGCGCCAGGCGGTATGAAGCGCCACTCCATACGATGCCGCAGTGCTTCGTCTTCCAGCGCAGGCGTCCACTCTCTGTATGCTTTCCTCAGCTCCTTGTCCGCTCCTCTGAAGTTGGTGGCGTTGTCCGAATACATTATTTTCGGCCATCCCCTGCGCGCCGCCATCCGTCGAAGCGCCATGATTGCAGAGCTCGTAGACAGTGAGTTTACGATCTCCAGATGCAATGCGCGAGTCGTGAGGCACGTGTATAGGGCACCCCATCTCTTCTCTCGGCGTCTTCCGACCCTTACGATCATAGGGCCGAAGTAGTCCACCCCACAGTTGGAAAAGGGGCGCTGGAACGGCTCGAGTCGGGCGCGTGGCAAGTCTCCCGTCGCTGGAATCTGTGGCTTCGTTTTTCTTACTTTGCAGAGCGCGCAGTGTTTTTCAATAGTGCGCACCGTGGGTCGTAGGTGAATGACCCAATACCTCTGACGTAGGTCATTCGTCACGCGCTCCCTGTTAGCGTGACCCGACGCGCAGTGTTCCCGCAGCACGATGAGTCGTGTGACACGGTGGCGGCCGTCGAGGATGATTGGTCGCTTTGTCTCTAGAGGTGCCGCAGCAGCTCCAATGCGCCCTTTCACCCGCAGGATTCCATCCTCTTCCAACACCGGGTCCAACCGGAACAATCGGCTCGCCTTACTGAGCGGACGAGATGCCTTCAGTCTGTCAATCTCGTCCCGAAAGCTTTCTTTCTGTGCGCGTCGTATCAAAGCGCGTTCCGCTTCTTCTATATGTCGGTGTTCCATTTTCGCAGCTCGGCGTCGACATTTATCGATGAATGTCAGTACGCGCGCTGCAGCTCTGACCATGGTTTCATATTTGGAGAAGCGCTCGGGGTCGGGTAACCAATCGTTGCACGTCTTGTCGTCTTCGGTGACGTGCAATAGTACCTCTTCATTATTTTCATCGCTGAATGCTTCTGTGGGCCACTGATCTTCTGGTTGTCGTAAGAATTCTGGCCCTTGAAACCACCGGTCGTTGGCGGTGATGGGCGTGTTCGTGAACCTCGTCGCGTCGTCAGCTACGTTCTCGCTAGTGGGCACCCATCGCCATTCCTCTTTGTGGGTGAGCTCGGCTAGTTCACCCAGGCGATGCGCGACGAAGGGAGTGTACCGCCGGGCGTCGTGTCGTACCCAGTGGATCACGGTCATTGAGTCAGTCCAATACGTTGTTCTCTTTACTTCGACTCGATGTTCTCTCTTAATTGCGTCGGCAAGTCTTGCACCGATGATCGCCGCCTGTAGTTCTAGGCGTGGAATAGTCTGTGCTCGCCGTGGTGCCACCTTAGCTTTGGCAGCCACGAGACTGAGACTGTAGCTTCCGTCGGGCCGCGCGACACGCCAATAGGCTACCGCAGAGTAAGCCTGTGCGCTGGCGTCGCATAGCACATGTAGCTCTAGCTCTCGCCGCTCTTCCAAAGCGTATCTTCTTTCTAGTCGGAGGCAGGAGAGACCGGAGAGATGACCCAACCATGCAGCAAACAGCTCGTTCTCTTCTGCAGGTATTGGCTCGTCCCACGACATTTTCAAATTCCACAAGCTTTGCAGTATTATTTTCGCTCGTATCGTGTAGTGACTTAACAGTCCAAGCGGGTCGTATATGGACATCACTGCACTTAGCGCTTCTCTCTTGGTCGGCGCGCGTTCTCGTGCGCGTACTTCACTGGGCACTCGGTTCATGGAAACGTTGAAACCCAACTCGTCTCGTTCGGCGTTCCAATAGAGTCCGAGTATCTTGCTTTCGGGCCCGTTTCTTCCCAATTGTGTCGGCGTAGTCGCACGTAGTTCCGTGGGTACTTCTTGTAGCACGTCATCTTCATTAGTGCTCCAACCTCGCAGTATGAAGCCGGCGACTGCGTGTACCGTGCGCAATTCTGACACGACACGGCGGGCTTCATCGTTGTCGTCATAACTCGCCACCAAGTCGTCCATGTAGTGATCGCGTGTTATGGCTTCGCAGGCGAGTGTGTGCGTTTGGGCGTGCACTCTCGCGTTATGATCTCGAACGTAGTGCGCCATGAATGGTGAGCTCGTGGCGCCAAAGATCATACTCGTCATTTTATAATGTTGAGGTGGCTTCGTTCTGTCTGAGCCCCTCCACAGGAACTGCTGCGCCGGCTGATCTTGCGGGCGTATTTTCACTTGAAGAAACATTTCTTGAATGTCTGCCGTTACCGCGATGCGTTTCTCTCTGAATCGAAACAGAATTCCGGGCAGTGACTTTAATAGATCTGGCCCTTCCAAAAGGTGATCGTTCAGGCTGACTCCATGACTTCTTGCTGCTGCGTCGAATACCAATCGCTGTTTGCCAGGCTTGTTCGGATTCTGGACGGCAAAGTGCGGTAGGTACCAGCTGAGAGGACTCGACTTCTCTGTACCGTCGCATGGCTCGGCGTACCCCTTTTGCAGTAAGTTGTCTATTTGCTTAGAGTATTCTCTCGCGAAGTCGGGATCGGCATCCATTTTCTGCTCAATCTTGTGCAGACGACGAAGTGCCATGTTGAAGCTTGGAGGTAGCTTCATGTCATCTTTCTTCCATGGCAGTCCGACTTCGTAGCCTTTCTCAGTTTTCTTCGTTGTTTCTTCAATAATTTTGATCGCTCTTGTATCAGCGTCACTCACGCGTGGCTTGTGTGCGACGCCTACAGCTTCAATGCTGAAGTGATGTTCTACCAGGTCGTGGAGGCGTTGGTTCTGCTGCTCGTTCGCGTCTACACCGTGTTCGGGTGTGTAGACATGCAGCACGCTGTCCTGGTTTCTGACCATATGTCGTGGCATCGTTCCATGTATCACCCAGCCGAGTCGAGTGCGTGACGCGGCTGGTTGGTTCGGTTCGCCAACTCGTAGCTCTTGCGACACGATGTACTCCCAGTGGTCTGCCCCCACTAGGACTCCGGGTTGCACCGTGTCGTAGCATACTTCGTTTCTCGGTAAGCTCCGAAGATGCTCTTGCTCCAGCAGTGTACTTGGAATCGACTGCCGGAGCAATTTCATATTCTTCAGCGTTCGTGCTCGTAGTCGGTGTAGCACGTTATCGGCGCTTCGTAGGTGTACGGTGACCAACTTGCTGTTTCGTTCCTGTTGCGTCATGTTCACGCCTTGCATTCGAAGTGGCAGCGAAGGACCCTCTGCGCCAATGCTTTGCGCCAACTCGCTATCGATCAGAGAGATCGTAGCCCCTTCGTCGAAGAGGGCGTAGGTGTCGACCTCTCCGCTCGGTCCGACGACTGTGACTGGGCACATCTTCAGCAGCACTGTCTTCTGGTTGGTGGCGGTTGAGGTTGCCACCGTCAGAACAGACTCCGTGCTGCTGCTGTTGTCTGCCTGCACCCCAGATGTAGTCGGGCGGTCTTCCCTGTGCAGCGTAGCGTGATGCGGGTGCGGGCATTGATTGACCCCGCACGGTTTGGCTCGGCAGTTTTGGCGTCGGTGTTTCTTAGATATGCATTTGAAACACAGCTTTTTGCCGCGCACTACTTCCCATCGTTGATCAGTCGGTAGGGATTTGTACTTCGGGCATTCTAGCAGGCGGTGATTTTTCTCGCAACATGCGCATGGCTCTTGTTGTTCTTCTTCCGTTACGTTGTACATGGCGGTCATCCGTTTCTTAGTCGCGTTGAGAATCGCAGGCCTTGATTCCCTTCTTGCGAACGTGCTTGCTGCGTTGCTCGTAGACGGTGCGTAGCTATATCGCAGCGCTCGATCCGCTTCACGCATAAGGAAGCGCGATAGCGTGACGATCTCTGGGTCCGTCGTCCCTTCCTGCTCACTCGCATAGTCACACCAACGTGACCTAATGTGCGGGCTCAGTTTGTCCAAAGCTTCACGGGCCAGCATGGGGTTGAAGAGATACCCATGTCGGCCAATGCTTTTGAACACGCACACTACATTCTGTAGCTTGACGGCGAAACTGTTCAGTTCTATCGCCGATGACCCCGGTTTCGGTAGTTTCTTCAGGTCATCCAGTGCTCGGTCGATGATGATCTCGGGCCTTCCAAAACATTGCTCCAGAGTCTTCATTATAGCTTCAGGTTCGTTTGCGGTGAATAGTAGGGCAGCGACCAGTTCACGTGCTTCCCCTTTCAAGCAACTTCGCAGTCGTTGCAGATTTTCTGTCGGCGTCAGCTGGTAGATATCTGTAGAGTCCCGGAAAGCTGCCTTGAATGCCAACCACTCGCTTGGCGTACCGGTGAATGCAGGTAGGTCAGGGCACTTGACCCGCGGTCGCGCTATTTTCTCCATAGCCTCCGTTAGGGCGTCGATGTTACTCCTCGATCGGATAGGAGTGGTCGATCTCTCCCGCACGGTGAACCGCAGCTGTCGTTCGTCCTTTGCATTACTCGCTTTCGTTGCACCCCGTTTCTCCCCCCGTGAGGTGAGGGCTTGGGTCTGGAACCAGGCGTCCACCTTTTGTTGGTGGTCGGTAATGGCGTCTTCATGTATGCTTTCGCGTTCATCTTGCATAGCCGCTAGGTCGACGGCTAGTCTCTTCTCTATCAGCTCCGCTTCTATCGCTATCTCTTTCTTCTTCAAGGCGGCGAGCTTCTCTGCCGCTTCCAATTCTGCCATCCGCGTTCTGGTGACAGTACTGGCGGTCGATCGTACTGACCGTACAGACCGCACGGGGGATCTCCTTAGTCTGCCCTCCGTGTGCGGTACCCTAGAGGTATGGGCAACCTCCGCAGTACGTGGCGCCGGTGACGCCGGCGGATCCAGTGACAATCTTCTCTGACGTTCCATTTCGATGCGATGTAGGTCACTCGCCGTAGGTAACTCTTCTTGCAACTCGCGTTCTAGTTGCGGCCGTTCTTCGTCGCGTCGCTCCTCTGCCGCGTCGATTTGGCTTCTTGTTACCACCATGCTTGAGACCTCAACCCGGGGTTAGAATCCGGCTCGAAGAGGCTGTGGTGGACAGTAGTGTGGATTCTTCCCAATGAAACAATGATAATTCCTTCGATAGTTCGTTCCTTTTATTCCTTAGGTCTTTTCGCTATGGAGGTCGGATTGCTACTGCATGATTTTGCCTTTTTTTTTTTTTTAGGGAGGACATAGATGCTGGCTACCGCCTGTGCGGTCGTCCAGCTCCACCGGGTTTTGGGCGAGGGCCTGGCCCTACAATAGCCCGGGAGGGAGAAGTGCCGAAGGCACTTCTCCCGAGACGGGCGTAGAAGGCGAAAAGCGCTTTCTACCTCCGTCTCCTGCGGACGCCGAAAACGTACCGCTATTATAGGAGGGGTTGACAGCGAGCTCAAGGGCACCACTGTGGTTCGGACCTCGGCTTGTCTCGCTGTCGAGAGACATGGGGGGGATCGGAGCAAAATGCCTCTGTGCAACTGCAGTGTTGCACAATTGGGCCCTACTGAATAATACTCTTTGACTATTTGGAGAGCAATTTATCGTGACCTTGTTTTTGCCTCGAGCTCGCCGGCGAGCTCGGTGTTTGATTGTGTGACCTCTAATTACCTCACACCTGGGGATTTTACCTCGACGACTTGCGGATAACGCTAAAGCTGCCAATGTAATGACTGCGATGGGGTCATCCGGGTCGTCTAATACCTGCCGTGGTCGGCGACGGGGGGGTTTGAAAAATGGGATAGAAGAGGCGGTCGAGTAGTTCGATGCCTGGACAACCAATGGGTTCGAGTGGTGGGGCGCTCGATCAAAGTATCGGCGGGCGCAGTCCTTATTGAACTGCGCTAAAGAGGGAAGGTTTAGGTCGCAATGCAACTCGGTGTTCCGGATATACCACGGAGCGCCGGTTGCACTACGAAGAAAACGGTTTTGAATGACTTGAAGCTTATGGAGATGGGCCTCACTAGCATGACTAAACACTACTGATGCGTAAGTCATGATGGGGCGGATGCAGGCAGTGTAAAGTGTCTTCTTATTACTAAGAGACATTTTACTCTCTTTGCGAATCAGGGGACCAAGGCGACCCATTACAAAGGCCGCTCTGTTACGGACGGTTGTTATATGATCGCTAAAGGTGAGATTCCGATCAAGGGTGACTCCGAGATATTTTGTTTTACTAACCCAGGGGATGGGTTGGTCGAACAAAGTTATAGGTTGCGGGTAACGGGGGCGGCCCTTCTCAGTAAAGTACATAGCTGCACTTTTAACTGGGTTGACCGCGATGCGCCATTTACGGAACCAGTCACCGATCTCGGTGATGGCCCGTTGGAGGGCGGGAATGGACTTTCTACTGATATGCCACCCAGTGGTATAAATAGCGGTATCATCCGCGTATTGGGCTAATAGGACGTTAGGCTGAGAGCGTGGGATGTCGCTGGTATACAGCGCGAAAAGAATGGGTGATAGCACGGAGCCCTGAGGGACTCCGGCTCTGACTGGGTGGGGGGAGGAGAGGGTGCCTTCCACGCGATAGCGAAAGCTTCTGGCTTTAAGGAAGTCTTGTAGGATGAGCACAAGACGTTCTGGCACGCCAAATTGGTATAGCTTGTAAATCAAGCCATTGTGCCAGACTTTGTCAAAAGCTTTCGCTACGTCGAGGAAGACTGCTAGCGTTGTCTGGGGTTTGGGGTACTTGTTAAAGCCCTCAATGATGTGCTCCGTGAGGCGGTGCACCTGTTGGACGCATGAGTGTCCGGGCCTGAAGCCAAACTGCTCATCTGGGATAAGGTGGTGTTCCTTAGCATGGGACTGGAGACGGTTTGCAAGTAACCGCTCGTAAAGTTTGCCTAAGGCACTGAGGAGGCTGATGGGGCGGTAACTGGTGGGGTCAGATGAGCTTTTGCCTGGTTTGTGAATGCCAATGACATTTGCACATTTCCAGGTGTCTGGGAATAAGCAGTGGCTCATAGCAGCATTGAAGATGCTGACTAGGAGATGGATGAGAGGAGGAGAGAGGGTTTTAAGAACCCTGTTGGAGATGCCATCGGCACCGGGGGATTTGCGCGGTCGGAGGGCCTTGATCAGTCTCGCCACCTCAGCGTAAGTCGCTAAGGTGATTGGTGGGAGTTCAGAGGTGACCACAGAGCTTTTACGTTCGACTTCAGCATCCACCGAATCGAGGTGAGCTTGGTCAACGTGATCTACGTTAGGGGAACACTGAGCCTCTAGGCTATCAGCTAGGCACTCAGCTTTGTCTTCGTCAAAGAACGCCGGGACTAGTGGGACTGGTCTGTATAAGGGAGGCATGTCGTTGTAGTTACTTCCTTTCATACCTCGCGCCAAGTCCCAATAAGCCTGGTGGCTTGGCACGAGGTTTGAAAGTTTGTCACCCCATTGTTGATCACGCAACTCAGACATGCGACTTTGAACCATGCGTTCAAAGTGGCGTTTCTTAGTTTTGTTCTCTTTACTGGGGTAAGAGTCGTAATGTCGGGTCACTGCTTTACTTTCCGTCACTAATCGTCTCACATCCGCTGGAATGACAAGGCGCCGGTCATCCGGCACCATGACCTCCTTTGCGGATGCACCTACTACGGTGGAGAGGTGATTAGTGAACGAATCGATCGCAAGGGTTACGTCATCTTTAGTCAGGATGTCGTCAGGGATTTTGTCAAGGTCCGGTGAACTGATAGCCTTTAGGGCAATGCCTAATTGCTTCCAGTTCACTATCGTCTTAGTGGGGCGGGGGAGGTCTGTTGTTGGGTCGGGACCTAGTCGCAGTATAATGGGTCGGTGGTCAGAGTGAAGCTCGTGAACCACTTCTATGGAGCGTAACTGGAGTGTTACGCCTCTGAGTAGTGCCATGTCAAGCAAGTCAGGTCGAAAGTCTTCCGTATGAGGGTAGTGAGTGGGCTCAGTGGGCGCAATTATGTCAAAATTAAGTTCTGCGACTAGTTTTTCAAGTGCAATGCCTCTGGGATTGTTGACGTTACAATTCCATAGGATGTGCTTACTATTGAAGTCGCCAATCAGAAGGACGGCGCTTCCTAATGAGAACAATGCTTCTAAGTCAGCTCGGACGATCGGCTTTTGACAAGCTTGGTAACAGGACGCTATGACTATAGGTTGATGACCAGTCATAGCTAGAAGGCAACAAGATGCTTCCATATTAACAAGAGTCGGGGTAGGTAAGGGGATGCAGTGCAGGGACCTTTTGTAATAGATAAGAGTGCCTCCCCCACGGGAGTTCACTCTATCATCACGTACCGTTCTGTAATTGGCAAACCTAGGGTTCGCCTTCCCCGGTTTTAGAAGGGTTTCCTGGACGCATATAATGTCGATAAGGTGGGTGCAACAAAAGTCGTGGACAAGGTCACGTTGTCTAAAGAAACCGTTAGCGTTGAATGACGCTAACGAAACTGAGCGCGGTTTCGTGCGTGCGGTTGTACTACCCATAGTGGTTGTACTGGGGAGGGGCCTGGGGAACGAAGCGCTTAAGGGCGCTTAGTAAGTTCGCGTGTTCCAATGTGTATTGGATCACGTCCGCTGGGGATTGAGCGTATTGCATCTTGTGGAATAGCTCTTGTACCTCATTGATGTCAACCGACATAGCCAGATCGCTGACTAGGTTGATTGCCTCTTGAAGAGGGGCAGCCATCAATGGCATAGGTGGAGCTTGAGGCCGGGAAGCGGCGCGGGGAGGCGCGCGAATGGTGTTGGCGACGGGTGCCGGGAGCGCGGGGCGAGCCGGGGCCGGTGCGCGGGCAGGGGCCGCGGCGCGGGCGGGTGCGGGTGCGGGCGCGGGTGCGGGCGCGCGGGCCGGGGCGCGGGCGGTAGCGACGGTCTTAACCATACTGGGTGGTTTAGACCATGCGTTACGGGCTGGGAGCGGCGCGGGTATTACCTGTGAGGCAGGTACTACCGTTAATTTAGGGCTTACCCGTTGGTAACGGTCGTAAGAGGGACGGGTCGGCCTATGCCTTGCCACCCTGTGGTTCACTCGTGGTGCTTTAGGGCAGCCACGGTAATTCGCGGTATGCCCTTGAGCACCGCATAAAACACAGCTGGGTGGGTCCGGCGAATCCCGGGTGCGAGTGCACGCTGCTGTCGCGTGATCGCCTAGGCACTTAACGCACCTAGCGCGAGCGAAGCAGAAACGGGAGGCGTGCCCGTATAGTTGGCAGTTGTGGCACTGCGAGGGACTCCCATTCTTGTATGGGGCTTGGACATCGAGTCCTGAGAGGCCACAGACCTTTTTTAAATTAAAAATGGCCTTGCCTTCAGGAGTACGATCTAGTACTACGAGTACTAGATCGTAGGGGCTGCGGTCCTTCCCGCTGTACATGCGGTGAACTGCATGTACGGGGAAGTCTTGTGCCTTCAGGTCGGCACATACCGAATCGGTATGTACCTCCTTGGGCACACCGCGGATGACCACTCGGAGGACTTTCTCCTCTTCGAGCGCATAAGTGTGAAAACTTATGCTCTCGTGGCGGAGGAGTTTAGTTAGCGCTCTGTGGTCGCTAATGGTGGAAACTTGGACTTTAATGCCCTGCTGCGTGGAGCGGGCATTAGTATAGTGGATCCCACGATCCGAAACTAAACGGGACAGCATGTCCCATTTGGTTTTGTCCTGAATGAACAGGGGCGGAGGCGGTTTTTCGCGGCGCGCGCTCGCGTCCTGAGGGGACGCGGCAGTGGTGGCCGGAGCGGAGGGAGGAGACGCGGGGCGCGGGGCGGGGGTCGGCTTCTTGCCGGAGGCGGGGGCCTTAGCGGGTGCCTTGGCGGGAGGGGCGGAAGTTGCGCAACTAGCGGCTTTAGGAGCACGCTTGCGTTTGCGGTCAACGACGGTATAGCCGTCGTTATCGGAGTCAGAGTCAGTGCGTAAGGCGCGACTCGGATCTACTTCCATCTCCGTTTCGGAGTCCGAAGTGGGCTCGACAACGGCGATGGAGGGACGGGTGCTCGCTGGCCTCCCGATCGGTGAGCGCGAGCGAGACCTCTCACGGGGAGGGGCTGCCACCGTGCGTCTGTTGTCTGGGCCCGGAGCGGGCGAAAGCGGACTGTCCTCTGAGAAGGACCGGGTCAGAGGAGGGACGTTGGCCTCCGGGTTTGAAGTCCCGGAGGGAGCGATGAGAGTGTCCGTGAAGCGGGCATTCTCTTCCTCTTCTAGGAGTTGCATATGTGCAACGTATAGATCGGGGTGGCGGAGGGCGAAGGTCTGAAGGACCTGCACCTCACCGTTAGAGGGACGGGACTGCATCCTGAGGGGAATACTCAGGACGCCCTATCCAGGGTTTGAATTCCCTCACACACCTTGTGAGCTCACTGTGTGAGAGGGAGTGTGTACCTACGGTGTGCCCTAGTTGTGTACCCTCTCCGAGCTTTTTTCTCGGCGGAGAGGGGTGCTCCTAAGCGCTACTCCGGGTTTGACTAGGGGCGACTCCAAGGCCAGAATTCCGGAGCCCAGCTTGCTTCGGCTGACCCGTGAAGCGGGAAAGGCCACGGTGCAAGGTTAAACCAAAACAACAACAGTGGCCGTTGTCACCGTAGGGTGTCACACTGCGACCGCAGCAAATGGCGGATTTGATCGTTCAGACGGGTTTGGCTGACGCTACCCCACGCCTGAACGACGTCGCTTAACAGCACAAAGTGTGTTGTTACGCGACTGTTACTATGTTGTGTCGGGTAGTAAAGTGGTGAAATGCGCACCGAAAAGTGCGGTCAAAACAAGACCACCAGCCCGATATGATGTTGTTCGTCCGAAACAAGGGACTTGGGTAGGTGGTAATGCCTGACGTCTTAGAGCGCCTCTGCGCGACGGCACGGCGAGCTCGTAGCTCGCGTTGCTCGGCGTTCGGCGGCTGCTCAGCTTCTGCACACAAAACAAAAACTTCGTCAGGGCTGCGTATTCCAAGGCACTGGTCTGCAACTAGCGTCGGAACGATGACCCGAGTGAGACGGCAATAGTGCGGGGACTATTGCGGTCTCACTGGGAGATACTGGCGGAGCTGTAGACAGGTGTGCACGGCGTAAGCCGACCCTATCCCGCTATTACTAGCGGGTGTGAGCAGGCTCCTCGCCCGCCGCTAGGAAGCGCCACCTGGACCCACAGCTGCTGCCGCGCCGCCCTGGGCTCCAAGGGCCGGCCCGGGCGCGCCACTTTCTCGCCTCCCGAGCGCCCCCGCCTATCGGACTCCCCGACGGGTACGGGGCGAGTAAGGAGGCTGTAGATCCCCGGACTAGACCACTTACCCCGTCACCAAGAAGAGGATGCCAGAACCCTGGCATACCAACCCCACGACACGACTGCTTGGATAGCAGCCGGCGATGGAATACCGCGTACAGGGGCACCAAACGCCCGAAGACGCGTCCGCGCGGCGTACCCACGCTGCGCGCGGATCACACGATGGATGTGCACGGCGTGGCGGCACAGGTCGGAATGTTGATTGTTTGATTGTTGATTCATGATTTTGCCCAAAAATCGGCTGTTTATATACAGTGGGCCCTAACATATTTCCTATTCTACTATTGCGTAGTGCAATCCTATCAATTTGTTACTTAGCCAATTACAACGTAGAAAGGGATAGAGATACTGTTGTCTAGCTCACACAATTTCTTACTGTTTAATAACCTAGCTTTACCGATCGGAGAGCACCTATTGCTTCTCGCTCGCTATCTATCTTTGTCTAACACTTTATTTATTAACTAGTGAACTATTGCGATACCAAAACAACCTTATTCTACGTATCCTAGCCTGACTACTAATTTACAAACGTAATAATAATATATACAATTCTTAATCTAAGTTCGGAGTCCGCAACAATTCCTATATAATCTACGTCAAACCTTCACTCAAGTTGTAATTAATTGTAAGCCTCATTCTAAAGTTCGAAAGAAATAATTGTTTTACTTCTTTGAAATAATTGTTTTACTCTGAAATCACTAACATCTCAGGAATATTCAAATTAAAAATAAATCAACGTAAATTTAGGCACGGCATGATGTAAATATAATATAACTGAGCAAGATTTTATTTGTTTCAGAATCGGCTCAAAAATCCCTTTTATTTGTTACTCACAGGATAAGTTACAGACTACGAATAAATGGACTTATCATTTATTCGTAGGTAACAAATATTTTTTTTACAATAAAATGATGATGTCATAAGATCTCTTGGAAGGAATATAGTTTTAAGAACTGCAGGTCAAAATAATCATTTTGACTTTAAGTACAGGTGTGCTATCCTGCAAATCGTTTAGCGGTTTTTCATCGATGTTGGGCTCGTATGCCGGCAACTTAAAATATATTAATAAAGTTGCCGTATACGATTTATTAAAACTAAGTAAAAATGTTGTCGTCAGAACAAATTTCTTATTTTATGAATTGTTTTAAAACGTGAGGACCTGTAATTGGCTTCTTTGGTGTTTATCTTTAAATTATTATTTAATTCTGTAATTAAAAGCTGTAGGTCTTCTTATCAATAAATCAATTAATATATTATATTGTATATGCACATTATCGGAGGATAAGACTTCCTACTTGAAATACCTAATAGTTAATTATTCCAGTAATATCTTTAGGGTTATTATTATTTAACAATTTTTTTTAAGTTTATTCATATTTTTTTATTTTTACTCATTTTAAAATTTACATTTAGCTGGTTGCAATAGATTTACTTGTAGCCAGTTAGGTTCTAAAAACCAACAATAATGAGGTACCTTCTATTAACATATCCACACAAAAAAACATACCAAGAAAAGCTTGTTGTTCGGTGGAATAAAAGATAATGCAGCTTAAGCATTGAATATTCAATGAACAATATTTTCAAAGAGATAAATGGTAATTCTACAGACAACTTTGAAGTCCAGGACAACAAAGACTCCGTCATTTAACGTTTCTGTTTATTTTGGTTGAAGCTTTAACTCGACCAGTCAACCGAGCAGAGTATCATATTACAGCCTCTCTGTTATTTGTCGACAACGTAATTTGGTACAAGTCTTGGAATTAATTATTAAATACAAGCATTAAGAGTACGGAGCAATTATAGGGAAGTGTTTGCACAGTGCTATCCATAGAAATGTAGTTTCATATTACTCTATATACTAAGTGTTCAAATCCATTGAAATTTTGCATGCAAGTCATTGAGCCTAATATCTACGTTTCTAATTTAGTAGTTGCAATTCAATGGGGCAATGCTGCCAGCATGCTGGGCTCGCTGCCAACTGGAACTGGGCTGGGGCATTTAGACTGCCTATGAGTCTGCTAGACGTATAGGTTGTCTAAATGCTTTTATTGTAGTAGCTGTAGTGTTGTTATAGTTCGTAGTATTTTGTTTAATAAAGGCATACCGCCGGTAAAAAAAAAATGTAGTAGTTTCCGTAAATTTATATATTTTCAACATTATTCCTAAAACCGTTTAGTATGGTCATTCTTATTTTTTATTCTTATTTACATATCTATTGACCGAAAAAGAAGGTGGTTTTCAAATCTACTGTATTTTTTTGTGTGTGTTACCTAAGAACTCTACAGTGTGTACCGATTTTGATGATTTTTTTACATTCGAAGCTGGTGATGGTCGTGTGGTCTCATTTAAATTTGAGTGAGAATTGACGAGTAGTGTTTGAGTTATCCCTAAAAATGCATATTTTATGTTTGAAGTCGGCTGTTTTTTCTCAAAAATGTTCTTATCAAATTTAGAGATAAATAAATAGCAAATTGAAAACCAGACATATAGACATTAAGCCTAAGAACGCGCGAGTTTAAACAAAGCGGGTATTTAAAATATCACAAAAGTACATTTCTGTGGAAAGCGTTATGAAAACAGTTTCTTTCTAAGATTTTTTTACCTGTAGATGAGTTGTGTGTCCTCCATATTTACTAGACGAATGCAGGGTAATTACCGTAGTCACTACCAGTCTTGCACTTCCAAGAGTCCGGTGAATACATCGCCGCTAATCGTGTTTTTTAGGAATAATCTGTGGATAATATGCCTTCCTGTGTCTTTAGACTCTGCACCAATAATACAGGCACTGTGAGAGATAAGAAAACTGTTTCATTTCACGCGTAATTTTTGCTTTTATTGTTGTTAACGAAAACATCGTAATTTTGTTTTATCTTAGGAACTAATCTCAATGATATGGATGAGCGAGTTATGTGGATCGTTTGGTGTGAGAGATTGAAAGAGATCCCAGCGTAATGGTGATCGGAACGTCTCGTGGCGGTTCGGTGGTAACACAAATTGCTTATTTATCTCTTTCTAACAACAGATATGACGCATGATATTTGAACGTTCTATTGTTGTCATTACAAACTGCATATACATACGTGTGCGTAGGTATGTAGATAGGTTAATTCTATAAGCTTTTAGAGCATTGGTGTTTGGATATAACTACTCTATGTATTTCAACCCTCTGGTTTCTATAATTGATAACTTTTTTATTTATTTACTACAACTAATTTCAAATACATTCGCAAAAGGGCTAATAAGCCTGTTTCAATGGAAGATTGAATCAAAATTGCGTATAAAGATTGATATTGATGTTTAATTACGGTATTAGTTTTTTCCAGATTTATCCACGTTATCTTTTGTCAAAAGTTTCATTACAGTTCTGGTCACTGTTAGTAAAAGTTTGATTTTTATGTTACATGTAACAATCTTTTCACCTACGTATTTTGTAAAGGTGCAAAATACAGATTATTATGTCGTTAGTGTATCTTCCGGTGTAATAGCTACTTACATTTGAAGGCATTATTGTCTACTATTAAATATATTATTATGTTTTGTCGCGGGCTATGTTATGACGTATCTGTAAATTCTATACTAATTATTTAAGCTATTTGTAACTAGTGTGTTTACATTTATCTTCCTTGGACAAAATTATAAAAATATTTGAAATAGTTTAATTATTCCGTCATGTTGACTTCTTTTCGGTTTTTTTGTAATAAGAAATGTTGAAAACCTAATGAGTATGACTGAGACCAAATTTAATACTTAAGGCGCTCCTGGCCAGAAAACACCATTCAAGAATAATTAAATAGTACATTTCTCAAAGAAAAAACTCGGTTATTAAACTGAAAAAAAGATATGTTATTTTTAAGCATATTCTTGAGGTAAATCATAAATCTGATATACATAATAAATAACTTCACTCGATAGAAAAAAATCCTAAAGTTACCTCTATTTCGAATTTAAAAACGATTTTTGTCTCCCTTTTTACCAATATTTAATTTTAAATTATTTTTTAATGCATTACTAATCAATAAAATAAATTAAATCATAAATAAAAATGTTAAAAAGTTATCATGTTAATTTTATACGATTTTTTAACATGAATTCATGGTATCAGAGCTCGCTCACTTGACCGCCAGTACGCTCGCAAAGCTTGTCGACGTAGGACGTGTGTCAATTTTTTCGATCTACGCAGCGTCACAGAACAAGATCAAAATCAATATCAAACTCAACAAATAAAACATGCTCTGGGCTAACTTTTAGAAAATCGACTCGTTACGCTTATCTCGATGACTTCCTGATTGACGGTGAATGACAATAGATTTCGTAAGTAGTGAAAGTTAGTATGTTGAAAGTTGGTATGTGTGTTAATATTAGGAAAAGGCTGTTTTTTTACAAATAAATGGAACCGAGTTCAACATTGAAAACTTTGAAATAACTTGTCGAACTCGGTACCGTGATAGTTCCAAAGTACCTATTATCACAATATTGTGTGCATGGTACCGACTTCGACAAGTTATTTTGTACTTTTGGGTGTTGAAGTCGGTTCCATTTTTTTGTATTATATTAATTATTTTTTTTTTAATTAATCTAGCTTAATGCCTATTATTTCGTACCCAGTGTCTAAGACAATGAAGTTAATAATCAAAGCCCTGTGTATAGGCACACACTGGGCTTTAATTATTAACTTCATTACTATTATATAATCACAACTGTGCTATATTATTTTCAGTATAGATTTACTCCACCCTTGTTTAGCTTTTATATGATAACAATAATATAAATTATAAATTAGAATGTTAGTATGTGTGTTATTAACCAATTTAAAAAAAAACCTAAAAATGGTACCGACTTCATCACCCAAAAGTATGAAATAACTTGTTGAAGTCGGTACCATGATAGTTCCAAAGAACCTATTATCACAATATTGTGCGTATGGTACCGAGTTCGACAAGTTATTTCGTAATTTTGGGTGTAGAAGTCGGTTCCATTTTTTGGTAAAAAAAAATTTTTAATCATTTTAGTGACCCTTGCTACTTACGGGATCGATTGTCATTCATTGTCAACTACTATATCATCAAGATAGGTCAATATGTTTCAGTTAATGGAGTGTAACTCAAAATCGACTTGACCGATTTTGATAAAATTTAAATGAGACTGTGTGACTTTACGTGTGATCCCATTTAAATTTCATCAAAATCGATTAAGCCGTTTTTTGAGTTACACTCCAATAACTGAAAGGATTTTTCCTATCTTGATGATATAGTCATTGCAAATGAATGACAATCGGTCCCGCAAGTAGCATGGGACACTAAAACGGGTGAAGAATTTTTTTTACCGAACCTACTTCAACACCCAAAAGTGTGAAATAACTTGTTGAAGTCGGGACTATGCGCACAATATTGTGATAATAGGTACTTTTGAACTATCACAGTACCGACTTCAACAAGTTATTTCGCACTTTTGAGTGTTGAAGTCAAGCACATTTTTCGGTAAAAAAAAATTATATGCGACATTACATTAGTATTGAATTTGTTAATAAATTTGAGTTCTTAGTCTTTTTTTTTATGATTATAGAAGTAATTAGTGACATTAAGCGATTTTTAAGACTGCATGGATATAAATTAAATTATAAGTAAAAACATAAATCTGGCTGTATTGAAACTCATGTCACGTCACGACCATGGTACGCGATGTCACACCCGTGATTTGAACTAGTTTTTTGATAACATTCTAGGTTCAATAAGCTTGCTTAAATGCAATGAAATTATTCTTTTTATATCTAGTTTTAGCCGAATGCCTAGTATTTCGTACCCAGGGTCTAAGATAATGAAGTTAATAATCAAAGCCTAGTGTATGGGAATACACTGGGCTTTGATTATTAACTTCATTACCATATATAATCAAATCTGTACGTACTTACTTATGTTTAGTATAGATTTACTCCACCCTTGTTTAGTTATTATATGATAATAATAATATATATTATAAATTCGAAAGTTAGTTAGTTTATGTGTGTTAGCTTCTTAACTGACTTCAAAAAAGGAGGAGGTTTTCAATTCGTCTATTTTTTTATATTGTTTGTTACCTCAGAACTCTTTACTGATAAACCGATTTATATGATTCTTTTTTATTTGCATGTTTGTCGTGTGGTCCCATTTAAATTTCATCAAAATCGGTCAAGAGTTTTTGAGACACACTCCAATATTTGAAAGGTTTTTTCCTATCTTGATGATATAGTTATTGCCAATGAATGACAATCGATTCCGCAAGTAGCAAGGGACACTAAAATGGGGGAAATTTTTTTTACCCACAAATTGAACCGACTTTAACATTCAAGGGTGTGAAATAACTTGTCGAAGTCGGGACCATGCGCACAATTTTCTAATAATAGGTACTTTTGAACTATCATGGTACCGACTTCAACAAGTTATTTCGCACCTTTGAGTATTGATGTCAAGCCCATTTGTGCCCCCAGTGGATACGAAATACGCATAAAATATTAATTTTATAGGATATTGTTTATTAATCTCATATCTGGGTGTCAATGTAGAGGGGGTGAGGGAATGGGTGCTGATGATATTAGAAGGTTGATATGTATTCAACATTATAAAATACTAAACTATTAAATTTTCTGTTAACCTTGTTTAAAATTATAAATCATGATAACATTTTAGTTTATTTAAGAAGATGTCATAATTTTATAGCTCATAGTCCATTTTTTTATAGCTGATAGACTTTGACCACCTGATGGTAAGTGATAATGTGGGCGTAGATGTTCAAGCTAACCTTTAACTGACTTACGAATTACTAACTCTCAAGGAAAGCCGCCGGAACACACCGTTAGGTACTTGGAGACAGATTTTCTACTTGAGGGTGGTAGCTAGCCAGGCGGGCATTCGCAAAATGCATTACCACCATGCTATAACGATTGCCATCCTGAGACAACAACCGGGACCGACGGCTTAACGTGCCCTCCGAAGCACGGAAGCGCTCAGTAGTAATGTCACCAGCGGTCACCCATCCAAGTCATGATGACCGAGGCGGACGTTGCTTAACTTTGCTGATCGGTTCAAGCAAACTTCGCTACGAGCGCTTCAAAAACTGGACTGGAGGCCTGTAGTAGGTAATTCTCTTCTCTGGTTTTACTATGGTAGACACCGGTATACAATCTCAGCAACATTTTAAGTCGAGGTGGAAAGCTAATGTTATGAATTAAACATTCTGAAGGTAGTAGAATGGATAAATGCTATATAATATTCAAACGATCACCATCAGTAATTAAAAATAGATTAAGTAATTACAACTAATTTACCGAATGTTATGACTAAGACTTAAAGTCAGTATAGAGTTAATTGATTCATTATTGGTGCCAGCTTCGTTATAAAAAGACACAGTAAATTTTTGCTATTTCTCTGTGGTTGATTTTTTGTTAGTTATTTGCGTGTCATGGTGATTGCCCTTACTGACCTAAAGTACCTCGTAAAAACAGACATCTATATGTAATGGAAGTGAAATAATATTGCGCTCAGTCTGATAATATTTAAAGTGTGCCTTGACTACGTGTATATATTGAAGAAAATCGTGTGTAAAGAAATTATTATAATAAGTGTAAAAGTAAAATACTGAGCTTGTAGTGTAATACATGACCAATAACTAGTTATGCAATAAGTATTCAAAATAAGAACATTTGTGTAACATCAATTACGTAGATTTTTCCATACTCTACGTTTAAGGAAAAACCAGAACAAAAAACAAAGTGAACACCATGAGTGACAATGATAATCAAAACAGTGACTCCGGTGAGAGTGACAATGAAATGCGTATCGTTCGTGAATACAGAAACAAATGTCAGGTAATACCCAACCCATTGCATGTAAGCAACCAAGGTCAAAGGTGGAGGAAATCTATCGAAACATTGTTGTCAATCCGCTACGGAAAACATAATATACTATATCATTATAGATAGGTATATAAATCGCGTTTTCTGTATTTGTTACTTAAATAGGGGTTATGGTACATAACACCGACATTTCAATTTTCCTACAAAATGTTGTTTTGTTTCTGGGATAGACCTCATAACAAAAATTGTCTTATATGTACCTACCACTTTGACGGACCCCCATTCCTTATTTTTTAGATAAGTAACCTTTAGACGGTGTCAACCCGCTAGGGTGTAAAAACTATATTGTTATCGGCCGCTTCCTCATGTGTTAGAGCCTCCTGAAAATAAACGCAATAAGATACCAAATCCTCAAACTTTTATATTTTGTGCAGAACGTTTATCAAAAGACGAGTATTTGACTGGTATATCGAACCAGAGCCCTATTTCATACTTACGAGCGTTTGGACAGACAAATAGTATAGTCTCATAATAGGGCTCCATTTAGGCCTTTGGTGGAGCTCTATGAAGCCCAAAGAAGCGTTAAAGCGTAAATTACCCACAAGTGAAGGCTTCGCTCGTGTAGAATTTGTTTATGTCGTCTTTTCTTGAAAACTTCTCAGTGAGTCGAGATACAGAGTACCTTATTCAGGACCAAAGAAATCTAAGTAAGTACCAAATTTATCTAAACCGTTCAGCCGTTTCAAACGTGGTAATAAACAGAAAAAAAACATTCGTGTGTGGTCATTTCGTTAGTTTCTAGTTTTTATTTGATACTGGGAAAATAATATATTAAGGAATAAAGATCAGCACGAGAGCGTCCCGCATGCCGTCGTTGCAATTTCACGGCACACTGGAACCTTCATATACTACGCAGATGACGAAAACGACGCCATAGGACGGTTCGTTAGGAAGGCGATGGTTGCGACACCAAAAGCCATCCATGATTACAACCTCAAAATGGCGATCAAAGATCGAAATAGCGCGGTAATGGAGGCCCTGTTAAAATGTGACGTGGGAGAATAACAAAATAGGTAAATTTCTGTAGGTATATTATTTTATTGTAGTCCCAAATTATTTTTGTAATTGTAATCGTTGGCACGGGTATCCGGAGTGGTCATGCTCACAGAAAGGTGTTGTCTAGCGGCGGTGTTGTGTGTCGGGTCGCCATCTTCCCTCAAAAATGGTTGAGGAAGGCGATGGCTGGCACATGCGTCAACTCGTGAACGGGTGCTGCTAGAGGATACTGGTCTGCTCTGGATGCTGGTGCTAATGACATTAACGGAAAAAAAAAGAAAAAAAAAAACTTTTAACACTGTTCCCCCTTGGAATGTTGCATGTTTCCTATTTCATATTTCTTGTTTACTAATAAATTATGTCATAGTTAAAAAAAGTCACGGACCCTGGAGTCTGTGGAGTGTAGATTTAAAATTAAAAAAAAAAAAAAAAAAAAAAAAAAAAAAAAGTAATAAAGATGATTGAACTTACTGGAACTTCTTTGCTGTCAGGCCACATTGTATCAGCAATAAAAAAAAGAATGGTACTTAGGTGTTAGTTCGTTGTTTTAAAACGTCGAAATCTTTGCCGGCCGCTTCCTTTTTGATATTGATAAATTCTAAATTCAGCTTCTGTAATAAAGATGTAAACTTCCAGAGAGGAGCCTGTTTCAAATTTAGTAATCATTATACATGTTTATTGTAAACTGCCTGCTTCTGTGAGGTGTCAAACATTGGTGAACTGTCTTCCTAAGACGGAGGTTCTCGTACAGCACCGATCCTCTGAGATGTTCTCACTTTATTTGTCGTAAAAGTATAGAATACATTTTATTTGTCTTGGAATGAGTTAATTTCACATATTAATATCATCAGATTAAAATTATGCAAGAACTTTCAAAAACTTAATTTTAATAACGATTTACAAAGACGTTAATCGAAAATGCCAAAATATATTTTTTCTTTAAAGTATCAAAAGTATCCATTATCGTTGAGGGAGGAGAGAGTAGGCCTTTTTTAATGCCATAAGGCCTTTGTCCAAATCTCACTTATTGGAAAGTGCTTTACGGCTCTCTAGAACACCTGCCAGAAGTCGGAACACACCGTTAGGTGCTTGGCGACAGATTTTCTTATTGAAGGTGGTAGCTAGCAAGAAGAACATTAGCAAAGTGAACAACTACCATGCCAATGTGTCGGCCAATATGCCCCAGAAGAAATGGATCATATCTACGGAAGGATCCAATATACCTAACCTTGATACGCGATTAGCGCTGTATCTAAGTTTGTAGTTTTTCTTCACATATTATGAACGCCGAGCTTTCATTCGATTTCAAATTCGTAAGAAATGGTGTAGTTAAAGAAACTAATTTTACATATCAATTAACACGACTTTTCAGAAAATCATCAGTATCGTTCAAGAAGAGTTACAAAATTTGTTCTAAACCTCATTTCACAAACTCGGGAAGTTATGGTGCCACGGCCAAAGTTTTAATACCTTTTGTAAAAGCAAGTCACTTTAAGAGTAAAGTTTGATTTTAATTTGGGAACTGTGAGGGCATTTACCGTAGTAACAAAACATGATTACAATTTTCTTTTTTTTGACCAAAAAATCGTATCATTCGTCAAAGGGCGACCACATCCCTAATGGTTCCTCAATTCATCCCTAAAATGTAGTCGACCGCGATCAAATTCGTTGAACAGCGGTACATGGTCGGATTTCAAAGACCTTTATCCATAAAATAAGCTGTTTGAAGTCTTTCAAGCGATACGTCCGATTTTAGGTGATATTTGAAAGGTATAAATCATCGCATTTCGTTTCATCGTTACATCATTCAATCATCGTTTCCAAAACAGATCTCCTTTTCAATTAAAGTCGTATAAACGGGAAAATTACAAACGTTCGCAATTAGGATAATTTATCCGGTAGCGCGGTAACAAACACATATCAAAGTAACACAGCACAATTGTAAAGTATACAAAGATAAATAAATAACCATTGTGATCAAAATGCTGGCACATATTTGGCTCAACAAATAAGCATTGCAATTCAACACAGCCGTTATTACGTTTGCCACGTGTGCCACAATAGTTATTTGTTATACAAGAGTTCAATTTTGATGACCGAGCAACAGAAGGAAGACCTAAAATTCAATTCAAAGGAATCAAAAGGGCACGAGGTGAAAAATCTTTGCAGTCGAGTGCAACACGTAACTTTTCATTCCACCTCATCGTGGAAATGAGTTTAACAATGACGTGAAAAAATGCCGCGTAAAGAACCGCGTACAAAGCAAATTGAAAAAAGAACACCGAGAAGGTTCCGAGTCTGAGTTTTTAACAAATAAAAAAAAAGTTGTATGATATATTCGGCACCATAAAGGTAGCAGTAAATAGATTTAATGTTTTTTTTTAATTCACAAACTTAGTGCACACGATGTTCTAAATTCAATTTACTTTATCCTCTAGAGAATAAAAACGGCTTTTCCACTCAGATATTGAAGATTAAAAATACTCTTTTCGAGATGGTGGGATGAAAAATGTATTTTTTTATTAAGGCATGAAGAGAATAATTCTTTATAAGTAATCTAGAAGTTTTCAGTTTTCAATTTTTCTTTGATTAAGAAAATAGGTCTGAAAAACTATAAATGTCGAACTTTATTTTTAAGTTTCTCAAAATTTTCTTAGTGCGGTATATCTGAGTAATACTTGTTTCGTTAATTTTAGACGTCATAATAATGCACTGAATTGTTCAGAGTGTTTTCAGAGACCTCAGCATGCCCCTTAAGAAATATATATATACATAATAATGCCTCATATTCTATATGTACGAGTATATGAATGTAAAATTCTTTATCTCTGGAAGATTTGTTCCAATGACGCACTTTTCTGCCTAAATACTACCTGGTTCTGCCTACTCACGAAATCGTAGTGTTTTTTACAATACAGACTTGCACAAAGGGTTAAAATCGTAGTTCTATTGATTGTCTGTAAGGTCGTTGTCTGTATGGTTATAATGTTTTGGTTCATCAACATGAAACTTTGAAGTTTAGAAGAATTTCGTTCAATAAATATCCACAGGTAATGCAACGACACAGAACCTGTAATAAAAATGTACATTACAATTCTTTATGTGAATCGCTGTGAAGCGTTCAAAATAACATTTACAACTGACGAAATTAACAGCCTTTTGTGTCGTAAAATTAAAACAGTTTTTCACAAGCAGTATGAAAGAAACTTGGAAAATCTTTAGCACATTGCTGTTGCATTTAGTTTTCATTTTTTTCTTCGACCACTATTTCTCATGATGGTAAGTGATAATGTGGTCGAAGGTGTTAAGATGCTTAACCTAGAATTACTGGCTCTCAAGGACAACTGCCGGAACACACCGTAAGGTGCTTGGTAACAGTTTTTCTACTTGAGGGTGGTCGCTAGCCAGGCGGGCATTCGCAAAATGCCCTACCACCATGCGGTAAAGCTCAAGCCCGCGGCAGGATTGGAACCATGTACCTGCTGCGCGGCAGTCCATAGCCAATGCCACTGAGCCATCACTGCTTTATTTTGTAACGTATAGTGGCTCCTATTGCAAGTAATTTTAGTATCCGCGACAATATTAGTGTCACATAAAGTAGCTTGTATAGCAGGCAATGTTAGTGTAAGTGACAGTATTAGTGTCACAAAAAGTAGCTCCTATAGCAGCGCTTGTAGGTTAATTATAGCTAAAAGGCTTGACGTGAGACCACTATCTCAAGTGATTGTTAGTGATGATCCGATCAGAATGTTCCTTAGGCTAACCCAAAATTAGATAGTCATAGAACTTTTTATTCTTATACTACATACAGCACTAATAGTCAGTTTCTGAAGTGTTTATAGAAGTTTTGATTGATAAAAACTTAGACTAAATACTGGACGATCATTGGTCACCTATCGCGTGATAAAATACCACATCGAAGGTTTTATAACCACAAAATGTACTAAAACATCCTAGTTTTATTATTCGTTATATAACGATAGATATTGGACTATATTCATACCAAGTTTGATGCTTGTAATACATACAATTTTAACGATAGAGCAACAAGAAAAAAGTTAAGAAAAACATGTTTCTTGTATAAGGACCCGCTTTCTATCGTCATTGTTTGCTAAGCAATCCGTCATAGTAACACAATATTTTGTGAAAATTTCAACCTTATTGAATGTCTAATACCATTCCAAAGATAAGGTCCGCTGATAGCCAAGGCTTAGTAATAACTATGAAAAAAGTGTCACAATTGGCGGCCTTGTCTCTTCCAAGCAACCAGGAATTACTGATTCTCTAAGGACTGTTGCCCTACCACCATGGCAAAATATAAGTAAGTACCCAGCTAGTACCTAAATTTAACAGAGCACTTTAAACCTAGAAACGGCACAAACAACGCGGCTGGCTAGGCGGGGCTAATAACATAAATACTGACACCACTCGGTTTTGGATAAGGGCAAGACACAGAAGGCAGAAATTGAAGAATTATAGTACCCAGGTACATAAATCAATAATTCAATTACTTATCACAGCTTACGCTCTGTTAATTAAACCCTACAAAAAAAAAGAATAATTATTTATCCCACAGACAATGTTTAATATTAAGAATCTGCTACAGAAAGAACAATAAATCGATTCTACAAAAACTAAATAGCCGTGAAAAATCGTTTCTTTATGGCAAACCCAGAGTGATTTATTCTAGAACATCTGCCTGACATTTATAGCCTCGTTTCTGAATTAGGTTTCTTTTCCATTTACTACACATTACCTACAGATAAACTTTTTCATTCTCCTTTTTTTAGGAGCAAGTTTTATTTAAATGGAATTCGAAAACTCTATATACCTAAACCTGCTGATACTATCCTCATGATTTATGATTTTTTATACTAATCATGTTATTATAGTGGCATCGCTTCGTGGGCTCGAATGGAGATAATGGGACAAAAACGTCATGAATCATTCTTCATAGCTGCCCTTAAAAAGCATAGGGCGAGACTTTTCATAATAATCATAACGAGTTTTCATGTCCACGTTTACTTATTTTTGCGAAAGAAGCTATTATTTATAACAGAGAAAAGTGCGATAACGAATAAAGGAAATTCACAATATCTATTTCAATGAGCAAAAAGTATTTTAATTTCAGTCACACAAACGCAATAGATGCTAAAGGACCCAAACGCTCAAGGCGTCTACACCTAATCAAAAAACTAAGCAGAGACTAGAAAACCTCATTGCTGACTAAACATTAAAATATCCTGTCATCCGAAAAGAAGATCTCACTTTTGCAATTAAACAAGTGTAGTTTCCCATCGATCGGCGTATCAAAATGAAGAGCTTTAAAAAACGATTCTATAAATGTAACATAACTTGCAGTTTTAATTTTAATGGAACGTTGTTATGATGTTATTGTTAAAAGCATCTCATAATTATGTGAAAACAATATCAAAAATACAACACCAACTGTCACCTTGACAGAAGTCACTCCATACACCGGTTTTGATGCATGGAAGTAATAAGTACTACGTACAACAGGAATGAGCTCTATCTGTGCATCATGCAGCTAAAATAAAACCTTATGCTAAGGTCGTAAGAGTGTTGTTGCGCGCAAAATAAAAATGAAGCCAAGTGAGAAGGCTAGCTACCACTGAGCCCTGTGTCCCGTTCTAACAGTGACTTAGAGTTGCCAGAGTTAAGTTGATTTCAATCCTTTCGTTGTTTGTAGAAAAAATTGCGATTAATGTATTGTTATGAAGTAAAAACATTTACTTCTAAAATGTTTCTAAATATAAATAATAATTTATTACCGACATGTTAAAGCAATATTATTTGTTGCTACGTATAAAGCCTTACTAATGCAATTTTTTTACGATTGGCGTATATCTTTTCTTTTATTTGTATGAAATACGGACACTTGACCTGACAACCCCACATGAAATCGTCGACTCGACATTAATAGCGGTGTGTTTATTAATTACGTGATATATTTGAAGAATTTTAATAAAAATGGGGAGAATTTGTGTCGTGGAGGCTTGCAGAAGCCAGTATTATCCTGATTATGGTTTATCTTTTCACAGGTTTTAAACATAATTTGTTAGTGAAGAATTACGGTGACCATGCATGACTATCTAATCCTATTTTTATTTTATTGTCATGAGGAAAATGCAGTTACGCATACACACCCGCCAGGGAGTAGGTGGTTATGTCGGACTCAGGATCAATAGGGACCCCACTATTGACTAAAAACCTCATGGTGTTCCGTCGTCATCGACTGGCCGCAGGGGCCACGGAGTCAATCGCGCTCTCATCCGCAGCCCCCATCGACGTCGGGAATAAGTCCACCCCAATCTGCCGGTTTGTGGGATGCCCACGAGGGCATCCTCACCTCATGAGGACCTAACCCTGATGGGGGGTACCGGCTGTCACCACAGCTGACTCCCCAGGCTGTATCTCAAGAACGGTCATAGCTAGACAGTTGAAATTTTCACAGATGATGTATTTCTATTGCCGCTATAACAACAAATACTAAAAATAAATATAATAAATATTTAGGGGGGGGTCCCATACAACAAACTAGATTTTTTACCGTTTCTTGCTCGATTCAATAACGGTGACAGGTAGACGCTTTAACTATTCACAGTAGAATACTTAATTTTATGTTATCTTGAAATGTAATTACTTAAAATAAAATAAAATAAATAATTAAGGGGGCTCCCCTACAATAAAAGAGGTTTTCGCCATGTTTGCTAAAAATAATAATAATGAAAACAGGTAGAAACTTGAAATATTCACCGAATATTAAGTTGTATATTTACTTTAAAAATAAACAATTAAGAACATTAAAATAAATTAAATAGTTTAGGACTTGTAAGATAACGGTACGGAACCCTTCGTGAGTGAGTCCCACTTGCCGGTTTTTTTTAAATCCCCAAGATTCAACAATAACTTCAGGTATTAACTCTATAGTGCCCTTCGATACGCTTCGGGTCCAAAATCATCTAAAATAGCGAATTAGGGAAAATATCGACCCGCTACTGGACTCAATCTGCCATCCACAAGGCACGTGCCCTTAGAGAACTGTTTTCCCTTAAGCACGTGCCCAACTCCAGACTGGCACTCTCAATATTATATGGAAAAAATAATAACAATTTCCAAGCGAGGGTCGAACGTGGTCCGTCTCTGTTAAGACGTGCCATGTAATGCTCATGACACCGAACCAGCAATTGTATTAAATATATAAGATCACGATTTCATGCCTCGAAGTGGTAGGAAGAAATGTCTATACAACTATGTGAGTTTCTCCAAATATTTGCATATTTTTACAGTTAGTAAATACAAAGAAAACTTAAATTTAATGAAATCATAATCTAGTCTCTTATTTGAATTTTACTTATTTTCTGTAGATCTGTTTGCCAGAGGCCTCCTCCAACCTTTTCCACTCATGTCTTTCTTGAGCCGCTTTGTTCCATGTGACGCCTGCCACTTGTCTTATATCGTTATCCCATGTTTTTAGCGGTCTGTCTCTTTTTCTTTTACCTTCTCTAGAGTACAATCGTGTCACAATTTTGCTCCATTTGTCGTTTCCTCTTACCATATGTACTGCCCATCGCCATTTAAGCCTTCTAATTTTGCACGTTATGTCCATAACCTTTGTTTTGATTTTCATTGCACGGTCTCTGTCGGCCTAACTTTTTTTATATTCATCATGTTCCTTTTCATTGCGTATTGGCATGATGCACGTTTGCTAGTCGTGTTTTGTAATAAGGCCCACGTTTGGCTGCCGTACATGAGAACTGGTAGTATGCAAGTAATAAATAGTTTGCTTTTGATATTCATATGACGGTTTTTATCTTTCATAATCTCTTTCACTGATATAGACAAGGTATGCTTTAACCGCTAAGCCAATATGACATAATATGTTAGAGTCATACGTCATATTATGACATATGACTTTAATTTATCCTCTCGTTCTTAACCATCGTATGGGGAACCGTATCCGGGGGATACCTTTATTGAGTTCATTTGCAACAAGTTCAAATACAATATTAAATTTTTAAGTTCAGCTCAACAACAGATTTCCTAATCTGGTTTGGCGTAACTAGCCGCTAGTCATAAAACTGACATCATAACTACAATATGTTCTTGTGTCTTCCTATTATGTTGTTACATAAAACATATTGTACTGACTCCACGTATCTACTCACGTGAGATAAAAGAAGACAGATGGCCAAGTCCAAATCAACAATAATGTCATTGCAGTTCAGTTACTAAAACTTCGCTTAGTCACAGAACCCATAACTGTTTATTCTAGATTCCTTTTATGCCTTGAAACCGTGAGCGGATATATAAAAACCAAATCTCATTTCTTCCTAAAGCAACTTGAAAAGGTCACGTCCTGTCGTGACAATATACATTGATGCGTGCGATATACATGATCTCGCTTTTATCTCATTCCTATTCATCTTTAGTGAGGTTTCCTTCGTTTTGTCATGTAGATGCTTAGCCATTACCACAATCTATTGTTCAATAGTAAAGCAAGTAATATATTCAATGATAACAAAAGCGTCACGGCTGCTCTATTCTACGAGTATTCACGATTCTTATTGATCCTAATTCTTAATTCATTTCGTTTTGTTATTGCGGTACTTCTTTTTATATTTTGAGTTACATCACCAGAATATGAATTAGCTGAATATAGAATAAGCCTCAAGTCTAAATTAATAAAGAATTAAGTATAATTTTAAAGAGATTTTAGTAGACTTTTTACAGCTTATAGGCTAGCCTTTGACCACTGTCTTACCAGATGGTAATTGATATACCTACGTAATACGATCGAAGATGATTTTCTAACTAACAGAGAATTTCTGCCTCTCTTTAACCACAAATCGATTCTTTATTCATGGGCTTTGAACATACTCCCTTAATTGAAAATGATTATAAAAAATGTCTCATGACTGATTAAAATGCCTTTTTAACTTGCCATGCTCGTAAAGTTCATGTTTATGTCCAGTGTAAGCGGACTAAAACGGCTTTTATGGTCTAGTCTCAGTTTGTATAATAGATTACAAATAATACAAGTATTGTTCTGGTGCATAAAAGTCAACTTTTTAAGCACAAAAATGATTATTTTATTCAGCTCAAATAGGTTATCATACCCATAGATTAGAATATTGTTAAAATCCCAGAAATATAGCATATCCTCCAAAGTCTTCAACTTTCAGTTCAAGCAGTGAAACATATTGTACAACGTACATAGTTTCTAAATTACTGATGGGTCTATCCACGCACGAATTAACATCAAAAGAATATTTTGATCGGGATAGGCCCGTCAGTAATTTAGAAACATGAGTTTCGTTTACGAAAGTTTAAAGAAACGTACATTGTATTTGAACAGCTTGGGAATAAATAGAACTTGATAAATTACTTACTACAATAAACTTCCATCCGGTTATTCAACTGTGAGAAAAGTTGAACCAGTTTGCCTTATCGCAGTCTCGTGTTAAAAGATAATAATGAAACAAATGAAAAAAAATTAAACAGAAAATACTCGTACAAAACCTGAATTTTTTATGTTTTACAATTTACTTGAAATATTTATATCGCAAACATTCCGGAAGCAATTGGTCCGTATTTCTTTCACCATTTAATACATTTAGGTGACATTGTGATTCAATATTTGATTAATATTAATGGCAGCATAGATAAAATCATACATATATTTAAATATCAAAGAAAAGAGTTTTAATCTTTTTTGTCTATTCTGAGCATACGTCAAGAAAAAGCTACCAAACAGGAGGCATTTTGTGCGGTTAGTAAATTAGTAACCAAAGTGCAATTTTTGGAACTTCATTGGGTGTAATAATTGACTAATTTCCCGATTTTGTACGCTAAATAATAAAAAAGTCACACATTATTTAGTATACTTAATACTCAGAGAAATATCTTATAGCGGCGGAAACCGGTATGCAGTGTGAAAGACGTCGCTGGCATGATTGTTTTTTTTTCCTTTTTCTTTACTGTTACGTTCTGTTAAAACTGTACAATTAATACAAAAGTTGGATATAAATTACTAAATTTGCCTTCAAATTCATCTTATTTGAATCTGATCTGAAAAATCTTTCCAAGCTGTTAAATTTTTCTCAAAGTTTAAAAATTGGGTAAAGGTTGTCTAATATCTCCAACTGGTTTAACAAGAATATGAACACATTAGGGAAAATACATACATTTTGTTGAGTATAATGAAGTACACAAAAAAGATCATTGTTCAAATATAATAAATATTAAAATAAATGAAACAGTTACTTACATTATCATAATTACATTTCCTTGATATTAAAGTTAAGTGTGTAACTCAGAACGAGTTAAATAAACCCATTATTGGCTTAAAAATTAAAATGTCTCGACCAAAATTACACTTGCTTTATACTGCACACCTTGTGGAATCATGCAGACACTTTCTGGGAGTTGCCAGTTAGTTAGTGAGTGAGTCATGATTTTCATTCTCTTTTATTCCCTTCCACATATTTTTACAACTGAAGTGGTGTAGGTACTTATAAATTTGTATAAATTTCCTTCAGCCTCATTTTCAGAAAGTTATTAGATATTTTTGTTTGAAAGTTTCCGTGAGTATAAGACATATTAATGTTTTATATAACCGGCTGTACTCACGCGTATTGGTCGAGATTGTCGACCTAGGTTTCGGGCATATCCGATGCCCTTCCTCAGGTGAGTTTACGCGTCTAAATCGCGGCGACGACTCCGCGTAACTGCTCGTTCTGTCTGCGCGGCGCGAGAGTGGAGCTGCGGGGGCGGGGAGTGGGCTGGGGGGATACCCCGCGCACCGCACAGCTGATGGTAGTGCATCCTCTTCGTCACTAAAGTTATTAGATACTTACTGTCTTTCCGAAAGTATAGTATAAAAGATCATATAGGAAGGTAAAGTGTTTGTCGCCACTAGCTGAAGCGACTTGATTAATTCTGATTAGTTTAAACTGATACATTTTATCAAAATGCAATTAAAGTTCACTCGGAATTACGATATTATCCAATTTAACGTGAGCCAAGCTGCCAACGGAAGCTAAAACAGATTCAAAAGATATCTAAATATATATAACTTACCTATACAAATAACTATATTTAGCAAATTGATTACTTGTTACCTTTTGAAAATCCAAAGAAGTCCGTACTTACCAATATGTTTATAAACGAGTATAAATTTTGAATGCATATTTTTTTGTATAAATCCATTAGGTAGGTACCTAGACGTAAACAGGCACACGCTTCGAAACTGTTGGCACAGCATTAATTCGTGGATGAAATACTCCACAAGCATAGATGAAGTATTATGTAAGGCGGTATATCTACATACCTACCTATTACATAGACGAGCGTGGTATGACCCGCGAGATTGGTGCACTGCGGGCCGGCCAGCTGTTCGGAATTTAAGATGAAATCTGCATACTTTGATTGCTGAGACGTACTTTTATTATAAGATAAAAGGTACGCCAGGGCAGGTAGGTTGATATGACATTTGGTGCAAACGTTTATTAAACTAAGAGATGCTACTAAATCATTGATTACACTATAACAGGTATACCTTTCAATAGTTGCAATTCGTGGTAACTATACATAGATACTTAGTATAGGTACGTTTAAGTCCATCCCATTTAATACGATCCCTTTGCCGGCCTGGAGTCGAGATACCGATTGTATATGCAATTCCATCAACGAAAATACAAGCTGCGTCTAAATACTTAACATTATTATTATTATTATAATGACAGTATATGATAGTCTTATCTTATAACAATTATATTATATTACCAGGTCTCTTCAGCATGGGTGTGTCTTGGTGGGTACGACCGCAGTGTCAGACATTCTGCATCGAAGCAGGCAAATACTACTGTGCTTAGGAGTGTGAACTGTAACCAATGAATTGAGTCTACGGACGGAAAAGTACTTACATATCGGAGTGACCAGCGCAGTGCAGTTTCAAGCAAGATAAGGGCAGTGACACTTCAATGTAATAGACAGTCGTGATGCTTACCGTCAGGCCGTTGCCACGTATTATATAACATATAAATTGATAAACTAAAGCTTGACAAAGAATAATAAACCCTATAGTATATAGTAAAAAGGCTTAAAATATGATTTGGTCAGTTCTTGGGTATAGTATAGGTAGATATTTGCTATTTAGATATCCATAAAGTCCGTAACTAATTTCTCCCAATTTTCATGCAACGTTTAATTTCAATGAAACCAACCTTTTCACTCTCTGACATTTGACCCGCAATTTAACCACTTCACGGTTTGAATGACCGAAAACTTTATTCATATATTCATAAAACCCTCGGCAAACATCCTACATATCCAATCCAACAAAGATAGAATTATTCAAATCGATTCACATGGAGAACGGAGATAAACGAGTAATCGTACTTACCAGTACCGACTAGTACCTTTTTTGAATTTGGTTTAAGATGCACTTACCTATTTACACAGACAAGGTAAGATAATTGCTCTGAGCCTATTTATTAACCTTTCACGAAAGGTACATAAGTATATCTGTAACAGCTGGATCGTCCACTGCTGTACATAGCCTCCCCTATTAAGGGGGCATTTGCCATAATCCTCACGCTTGGCAGGCATCTTGGGGATCGCAGTGCAAGTTGGCAGTTCTTTAGAAGGCGCTGCTGCCCACCTTCCAGTATTTTTCCCTTAGTCACCTCTTACGACACCCATGGGATGATATGGGGAGGTTCAATTCTGACCCGGCACCCTACGGGGCATATAGGTATATACTCAAACCAAATTTTAATTAGGTATCAGCCCATAACCATAGACAAACTTACATTAATAATAACTTACTTACTCATCAAAACCGGATAAACTACTGTAAAGTTACATAATGAATGTTCACACAAACTCAGAATCCTCTGAGCCATCTAACTAGCTAGGTATGTTGGTAGTTAAATTCCAAAATCAAGCTGCCTCTAACGAGTCTCCACGGAAAGTTTCCCATTTCATTAATTCCTGTGAGCAGATAAAGCCGCGTTTCTATCATTAGCTATCGTCTGTTATCGGTCACATAAATACCTGTGATGCATTATTATTTCGGGGCAAAGCCCTTGGCCCCATATAGGTATACCCACTACTACGTATTCTGTGTACTTGGCCCATTACGGCTTAAGAGTTTAGTCACGGCTTTATTACCTCCAGTAAGGAATTTAATATATGCATATTGGATACCAATACAATGTCGACATTGTTAAACACATATTTTATTCTAGTTTTAAATATTAGTTATTCTAGTATTTTTTTAGAAAGTTAATTCGTAATATTGTGTAATTTTTGTTCGCAGGTACATGTTATGTCATGAACCCTTCTTATCTGTCTACATATTATAAAGGGTAAGTCGTACTTGTGCATAGGTACGTTCATATTAATAAACGCACCTACCATCAAAGTTGACATCATTCATAAAATGTAGTTTTGACGTTAAATCTATGGAACATCTGTCAAAAACTGTATCTTATGATCGATCAAAACTTAGGGAAGTATTTATAAGTTTTGCTTTCGCACGCATGGGCAATAGGATATAATTATTAGCACAATAGAAGATAGTAGATAATAGGAAGATATCTGGATATCCCTCAGATTAAATACTGTAAACTACTTATCAGAAGTTATTCAGATGAGAAATAAAATGACGTGCGATTTTTCAAAGCATTGGGAACAGCCCTATCTGGATAATTTCCTAGATTAAATCTATGTGATTTAAAAAGATTCGCATTAGGATGTTATCAATACAGACAGGCAAAATCATACAACCGGAAGCATGTGCGAGCAAATAGACCCTATTTAGTGCTAAGCAATGAAGTAGAAGATTTGCCATTAATATTAGGTCTAAATAGATTTGAGAGTAATTTAATATAAAAAAATTTAATTACTCAAACCAGGGTAAAATTATCAAAAATGTCTACTGATTCTAAAATTAGATTGTTTTACTAACAAATTAAGAAAGAAATAATCAGGACACAACACTTTTTTCAGGGGACCTAAGTCTCCTAGTGAAATGGGCATTCTCCTTTAAGTTCATAATTGTTTACATAATTATTTCTTAGCAAGAGTCAAAAATGTTTTATTTGTTAATATATATATTTATATTTATTTATGGTTTTGTTTCTGTTATTAATTGTATCACGTTCGTGATGTTGGTCGGGAGTGCCGTCTGAAAACAAGCGCTTTGGGTCATTTTTTGAACCTGGCACATGCTGAGACGGGACTTGTTCCTAGCATCATGCAACATTGCAATTGATCTAATTGTTGTATAATTAGCTATATTTATTCAATTGTTGTGTTGTGTAATGCTGGAATAAACTTCATTTCATTTCATTTCAATAAGGCCAGCCTCAACAAAATAAAAAAAATTGCCAGACATTTACTTCCAATACGTTCCTCAAAATTAAATCGACTAAATAAGTCAAGTAAGGCGTCGCTCTTCTAGAGCATTTTTTCATTCTAGGGACATCGCATCAGCCGTAAAAGAAAAAAGTTTGTCAGAATGTTTGAACATGAATCAATAAAAAGATTTACTAGATATTTTTTCTAACGAGTATATAGTTTATCAGATTCTGTAGATGTTCTGTATTCTTTAGAAATAATATCTTATATCCTGTTCATTATACCTACAACATACCAAATCAGTTATTTTCTTTCTTACGTAGGTAAAAAGTGACACAATAAACCAGTACTTACGTAAGTGGCATATATTATTGGTATAAGAAAAAACAAATAATGATTTTTATTTTAGCGGACATTGTAAATAATATACCAGCACATAAACGTATCAAATCATATCTCAGAAATACCCCTATCGTGCTGCAGACTTCACTACAGAAAGCTCTCTCTCCTACCGAGAAAGGATAACCTATTGGGTAAGGAGCGTGATAGGTATATTATTTCCGTGCTTCGTGCTTTTTCAGTATTATCTATCCTCTCCATACCAGTTAAAGTTTGTCAGTTATTTCAATTCTTTGCCATGTTTCAATGCCACTATCCCAAGAATAAAAAAGACAGGGCAGTAGGAATAGCGTTATTTTATGGACGATGCTCGCTATCTTAGTATTATGTATGTAGAGTACCTACGTGCCACAATGGAGTGGTTTAATAGAAACGGTTATACATATTTTACAAATTATTGGAGCACAAAATTTAATGCCACGGGCGGGAATTTAACTTGCTTTAACAATTACGCATAACATTTTTCTTGACCAAATACTTGATTACCACTAAAAACTATCGTGGTAAAATTTTCTTACTATATTTTTGCGCATAACGAATTTGAACGACATTATAATTTTCATATATGATTTACAAGCTTAGCTAACAATACATCCGCAGATTTTAAGAGCACATTACTTCCTCAGTGGGCTGGGTTCGTACGAGAAATAATTATCTAGACGCCACGTCGTACCACCTACACAAACTTTCGTAAGGATGTTGCTACCCTTCTAAATTTCTAAATGTATTCTTCAAGCACTATAACGTTCTTAACGAATATCACATTCATAAAATTTTAGAGTTCAATATTCTCAGCCAGACACGTGTTTACGTGCGTATACTCTATTGGTTCCATTAGGTTTGTCCAACTGTTGTGATTTCTTCTTCTAACCGTACATGCAGCATCCGTCCACTTCAATAAGCGGTTTGGTCGTGTTCGGGACAGGTTTCGTGATAAATCTCTTCATGTTTTCCTCAGTCTGCCGGTTAATTCACTTCCGTAACGGCTGCTATTCCACAAATTGTTGGGTGAATGCTCAGGGGAATAAAATGTATCTTTTGTAGGTTTTAGAGCCATTTCACAAAATCACGGTACTGACGTTTAGGTAAATGCCAGCGCATCGCTTACACAACCGGAAGAAGTGACAATGGAATAGCGTGACAGTGAGTAATTTATTTTGATATTTGCACTCATTAATTAAGAAATATATGTTGTGATTTTAAAAATTGTGTAATTGGCATAAGTAAACAAGGATAATTTAGAGTTATGTTATATATTTTTTCCTGACCAACAAAACAGAGTTAATTGAGATTAGATTAATTGAAGAATGCACTTTCTTCTGATATAATATCTGTTTGGAATTACACTTTATTTAACGCAATAGATCGTGTTAAAATGCTTATTTAATGCGTGGAAATTGGCGCAAGGTCTTTAATTTTTATTCCATAATTATGATAAATTATCGATATTCTAGTACATTATTCAACAATTTGTAGATATTTCCTATGATAGTACATTAAGCGCTTAAAATCTTCGATACACGCATCAAAACGTGAAATGCCTCCTAAGAATATTTTAATTCAGGAATATTTTACTTCGTCCACGTTACATCAATGAAATAAATTGTCTAAGTTTTATGACTCACTATCCCTGCAAATAATATTGCCAAGCAAAGCGAGATCTCTGCGACAAGCTAAGTTGTGACAATATCTAACTGAAGATATCTTTTAAACGCATGATCCAACCTACATGAAATTTGGCACGAAGCTTTATAATTAGCAAATTTGTTTCGAGCTAAATCGTTCGTTAGCTTATTGAAATAGGCTTTTAAAAGAGCGATAACATTTTCAGTCTCAACAATACATAGATTATGTAGGGTTTTACATTTTATGGCTTTATTTGTACATCTCCATGTTATCTTTTCTGATTCAAATTCTATTCAGCCGGTGTACTTATACCTTATAATAGCAAACTATTTTAATAAAACTGTATGTGTATAAAGATTTAAGTAGGTCCTGATTACAAAAAAACAGCGCAGCGCACGTTAGTACTTATCGTATGTATATAATTATATAGAGAAAAAAAATATTCTTTTGCCTAAAGTTTTTTGTTTGTTTGACAATTCTCCTATATCGTTTTTTTGTGTATTAAGGCAATAAATAGCTATTTTATTTATTTATTTTATAAGTTTTTGTGAGCGTTGCTTAAATTTTGAACACAGACAATGTTGCTGGAACCGTGTTTTGGTGTAGCTACATTAATTGGCTACTAACAAAAAAATACTAAAGCTTTTACGCGCAGCTTTACTCACGTAGTATTACGGAAGCTTAACATGTTATTGTCAATAGACTAACTCTTAATTATCGTAGGCTTGCCATGTATGCTAATCATCAGTACATTGGGTGGTAATGTATATTCTTATGATTCCTCACCAATACTTATCATGTCTGCCACTTGCATAAATGTAACAAATTAGAAGATGATAAATATATCCAGAGGCAAAGATGATCTCGTACCATCTAGCTGACATTTTGCTTGTTTGCCACAATCGCATGTAAAAACATCCCTTACCAACAGGCAAAATAGTGAATAAAGACCGATTACCACCTGATAACCAAAGGACAATTACCACGGCATACCAATTAGCATCTGCTGTCCATCAATTCCGGAAGAAATTGTTACGCTATTTCTTCCGTTGTACCATATGTATGAGTACCTAGCCATGCTGAATACATATATTATAATTTATTGTTTTCTTTGTAATAAAGAGCCTTTTTGCAGCTGACAAGTTACACTTTGCTCACTATGTCATTTGTTTCATCACTTACCTACTACCAACCCACGTAATGCCAATGTCGTAAAAGCTTTCATAGTAACAGTTGATGTATTTTACAGCTTCAATTTCATATTTAGGTTATAATAAATATAAAAAATCTTAGAAATAGATAAAAGACCTGACAAAGTGAAAGATGACGCCGTATTTTTCTAATAATATTTGTGGTACACACAATAGACTAAAAATGAATACAAACAATTTCTTATATGCGTCAGCTTTGAAATGACACCTGATGTCGTATTAATCAGTCTAAACTTCGTATATAGGCTACAATCAACTGACAAATAACTAAAAAATAGATCCTAGACGTGACAGCTGTCAGAGTTATAATTTAAGGTGCTCAACTGTCAAGGCATGGCATGTTTTTTGATACAGTGTAAAAACAAACATGTTTTACGAGAAGTGTTACATACATTAATTGTAAGCGCCCGCGCCGGCGGCGCGGCGGCGCGGCGAGGCGCAGTGGCGTGCCAGCGAATGCATAATCAGAGCTAGGAATGCCATTAAGAAATGACTAAAAAGTGGTTGTTAATCATTACCTTATCATAAGTAGGTTCCGTATTTTGTTCCATGTACAAAGACTTCATCGGACAAAATTACAAGTGCATGACATCAACCACAAAGCTATTAGTATATGTATATATTAGTTAGGTATACCTATATGGCAAAGAACATATATACGCGCCTATGGTGCGCAATGAAATCATCATAGATTGATAAATGAGAGGATAACTATTAATGACATCCGAGATATTTAACTCGCACGACCGATGAAATAAAAAGTGAAGGCGCTTGGTGTAATTGATAACATACACCCTAGTTGAACACTCTACTTTTCACCACGAATAGGAGGAATTAACTATCGCTTTTACCGATACTAAGATAATTCATAGTTGTGTCCGAGTAATCTAAGAACGCGAAACGTATCAATTCTTACTATTGTATTTTTGTCTACACTCGCGCACATCCAAACACTAAACTTCTTTGTACACTGATATTATAAAATTATAATGAGGTAAAGTTGCAAATTGTATGTATGCAAATGTTTGGTGAGCGTATTCTCCAAATATATTGATTGGATTTATCATATTTAGATTTTTCCATTTATTTGCTAGTAAGTTTGTCTGAAAACTAATTTGCTTGTGTAATTCAATTGTATTCGGAATCGGAATTTCAGAAGAAAGAATGAAAAATTTAAAAAGTTGCTTTCCTCTTCAGGACGATTTCCAACCTATCTGGGGCAAGTTTATCGGTCACATTTCGAGATCTATACGACATTCTGACACGATGATAAGGTTTGGTTGCAAGCCTCCTTCCCTGTGAGTTTGGGGAGCTACGCGAAATTTCTAATATGGCATTACCAGCTTTTACACAATTGCTCAAAACAAGGGAGTGTTATGTTTTCAGGCTCCATGTATGTATATATGTGAGTTTCTTTATTCCACAATAACTTCTAAACTGCTTAACCGATTTTGATGTATGAGATATCGATTGCATTTTAAAAGCGCAAGTGATACTTGGAACATAAAATACTACTAAAACTGACGGATTTTGAACGCCATATCGTAAGAAAAAAAAAGTTTTTTCTTCCGAAACCATCGAGTTAGGTATCAAAATGAAGGGCCTTAGAGAACGATTCCATATAACTTGCAGTTTTAATTTATTTCAATAGAACCTGAAAATTCTTCAAGCAAATCAATTATTTGTAGTCGGGTTTTTTACTATTTCAATAAATTAATAACGTTTTGCGCTTCGTTAAGTATTTCTTATCTCTTTAAGTTTCTTTAATGATAATAAGTTAGTAATTCCTAGCACGATAAATTAAAATTCGCTACTTTTCTAACATAATGTTAGAATGTCATAAAAGAATTAAAGTTTCCAGACAGTGGTCGTCTGGAGTTCCGAGAAAACTATGAATTATCAAGGTAATGTAGGTAGGTACTAACTTATATTCAATTATTACCTATTAAACCAAACAACTGTTGGAACACCAAAAACTTCAGAAAAAGATTGAATATCAACCCACGTACTTTGTTTCTTGCAAAATATGTGTGAGTCTATTAAAGTTACAAGTTTTTCAGTTACTGGCCATAAAATTGCGTTATGTTATGACTAATGAAATTAGTCACTGGGAACATTAAACGAGAAACGGTAAACGTAACAAAAAATAATGGAATATGATTGTATTATTTTTAGATTTAGTGTGACGTTTGTGATTACGATTAAGTCCGCGAGTTCTAATGTTTACGCACGTATAACACGAGAAAAAAGTGGATTAGGAACAGTTTTTATACATAGCTTTGTAATAGATGGAAACAAAAAACGCGCGCCATAATTTTATTTAACTAAAATATTGCACACATTTTTCAGTGCCTACCAGTTAAGGCACAGATGAAATAATAGTTATGATAACGGATCGACTCAATCATGTATTTAATCAACTCTATTGCGCACGATGAGTCAATTATCGATTTCATATGACTCTATTGTTCGTTCCCCGTTGGGAATATCACGTTATCAAACACCTATCAGTGATAATGATAAGGGACGATAAGTGGCCATTACCGCTGAGTACCCATTTTAGTCAACAATAACGAAATGGGGTCTCAGAGGATTAATGAGGGGTTTAAATTCGTTTACTTTATGACTGGGTTAGAGTTATGACGTGTTTTGTTTGCACCTGGTAAAATTCGGCTAAGGTCGTCGGATCGGCTACGATTAGCCGTACGTTATTAATCAGGCTTTAGGCGACTGAGTTAGGTATAGGTATGATTAATGTAAAGTATTATGGGAAATGATCTTGTTCAAGGGTCCGCTGAGATTTTGGTGGGCTCTCCTGATTTACACACCTCATTGGCCTTCCTTTTCGTCGTTGGCGTAGGCTTTCGTTATTTCGAGCTCTCATGGGAGCTACTTACTAGATGATGTGGCATCTGTTTTTTTTTAAAGTTGGATGTTTTTAGCAAATACCTACTACATGTTGTTTTTTATTAATCTGAGTATGTAGGTAGAACCTTTTACCAAAGATTTATACGAGTAACCTATAGAATCGCGAATCTAGGTAAAAAAGATATTGAAATCTTTGTAATATTTTTTATTGTTCATTCTTCTAACATAGTACATACCGAAATAATATGAATGTTGTATATGCATTGAAGGTAGTGTTAACATAAAACGTATTAAATTATTCTACATCAAAGTCAGTTTTTAATCCGAATATACTTATCAGTAATTTTAGGCAAGTCTGAACAAAATCTTCGACCGTATACTCGCTTACCATCAGGTGAGATAGTGGTCAAAGGCTAGCCTATCAGCAAAATAAACTGACCAAGTACGAGTCAAATCTCGCTCTTTTAGGGTTCCGCAATGCAGTAGCCAGTATAAGAAAAATAATTTATTAATTTCGATTATAGGATCAAACTGCGTTTTATTACTTGTTGTTTCAAATAGGCATGCATATTCCTATTTCAAATACTAAATTTGTTAAAAAATCTATCACTTCGGTATATTATGTACCTCTGATTAAATATACCTATGTAATGATAGGCACAGAATAAAAAGGTCCAGAAAGTTCACTCAGCAAAGCCATTGCAATAAATAAGCGACTCTTGAGGCGAAGCACTAAAGTGCACGTCAGCTCGAAAAGCACGGACCACCTTATAATTACCTCCACCTACAGGGCGTCTCTCTTTCTATCGCATAGCCATACTCAGCTCTGATCTCTTCTGACACGGCAGGCACCGTAGAATAATCCCATCCGGACGGTTTTTTTTTATAGCTGGCAGGTTAGTCATTGACCACCATCTCACCAGATGGTATGTGATGATGTGGTCGAAAATGTTGTTCAGGCTAACCTATAAAATTACTGGCTCTCAAGGACAGCTCCCGGAACACACCGTTAGTGCTTGGTAACAGATTTTCTACCCGAGGGTTGTAGCTACGCTAGGCGAGCATACGCAAAATACCACCATGCAAAATGCAGATAAGCCGATGTATCTGTGACTTTGTATCTGAAGTAAGAAGTGAACCAGGCCTGCCATGGGTACATAGGTAATACATATAACGAAGTGTCAGAGCCTGTACTAGTTTAGTTTTTTACTTAAATTTTAGAAATTTAGAGCTCCATTCGTGTTTTTAATAAATAATATGGAATCGTGTATAGAATAATATACATGTATTTAATTCATATCAGTAAGCCGTCTCTTTCTAAAAAACATATTATAAATTAGCCTATTTTCTTCACCTTATATTAAAATGTTTTAACTTGCTACGTTACACGGAACGAAACTATGTTGGTTTCTTTGAATATTAAATTATATTTATTAGATGGCATTTTGCGGATGATTAACGCTTGGTTAGCTACCACTCTCAAGTAGAAAATTTGTCACTAAGCACCTAACAGTGTGTTCCCGTAGCAGTTCTTGAGAGCCAGTCCAAATTACAGGCACATGAGTCTCAGGTTGACGCGCGGGCTCAGTGCACTTCATTACTTGACGTGTCAAAATGCATGTGTTAATAAGCAGAGGTAACCGCTTAACATCAGGTGGGCATCGTGTTTGTCCCGTCACAATCCCAAAAAGTAGGTTATGCTTGTATATGTGTGTACAAGTTTGTCAATACCTCCGTAAGAATTAAATGTCCTGGAACAATAAAATTAAAATGTAGACAATCTCTTTATTCCAATTTACTTAGTCTATAACGCAGAAGCTAGTAAAATACTGCTTTACATCTACTTTTCTCTCCTTATATTTATTTTTGTATTCTACTTTCCTTCAATTAATTTTTGTATTCTATAGGAAGTTATATGGATGCAATTCTGACTCATCCACCCAAGAATCACCCAAGAATTTTTTTTAAATAAATTCATATATTTTTTATGCTTATAGGTTAGCCTTTGACCACAATCTCACCTGATGGTAAGTGATGATGTGGTCGAAGGTGTTAACAGGCTTCACCTAGAATTACTGGCTCTCAAAGACAGCTCCCGGAACACACCATTAGGCTGCTTGGCGACAGATTTTCTAATTAAGAGTGGTCGCTAGCTGCGACCACCCGTGCGGTGAAGCTCAAGCCCGCGGCGGGATTCGAACTATAGACCTGCTGCACGGCAGTCCAAGTAAAATACTGCTTTACATCTAGTTTTCTCTCCTTGTATTTATTTTTGTATTCTACTTTCCTTGTCTTCATTTGAGTTATTTACTGTATTGTTTACAAAATATCAAGAAGACAACAATAAAGAAAACTAGACTTGTAAAACACAGACGCGATCCGTTTCGGAAAGTTTTTATATCGAAATTGATGATCCAAACTCAAAACTTACGATACTTGGATCGTAAATTTGGAACTAAGTATACAGCTTAGCAACCAACCCTGACCCAAAACCATAAAATGAACTTCGATCTTCTAATCAATAAATCTAACAAACCTTCTATTTCAGCAAACAAACTAACAAAGGCCTGAGTAAAACGTGACGATACGCGTAGATAGTCACGAAAGCGATATGCCTAAATATATTTTTTTATGCCTGATTGATTAGCCTTTGACCAGAATCTCACCTGATGGTAAGTGATGATGTGGTCGAAGATGTTGTTCAGGATAACCTAGAATTATTGGCTCTCAAGGACAGCTGCCGGAACACACCGTTAGGTGCTTGGCGACAGATTTTATACTGGATTGTGGTAGCTAGTCAGGCGGGCAATGCAAAATGCCCTACCACCATGCTATAACGACTGCCATCCTAAGACAGCAACCGGGACCGACGGCTTAACGTGCCCTCCGAAGCATGGAAGCGCTCAGTAGTAATGTCACCAGCGGTCACCCATCCAAGTCATGACCGAGGCGGACGTTGCTTAACTTTCCTGATCGGTTCAGAACAGCTAAGCAATCTTGGCTACTAGCGCTTAAAAATCTAGAAGTCAAATCCATGAAGCCTTTAAAACCTATTCGATTTACGAGGGTTTCCGTTATAACTTATCCTCTGCTCAGTCATTTTTATTGGGAGCAAGTCAAAGTTTAACAACCCTGAAATTATAATGGGAAATCTTCAACTACTTTAAGTACTTTTAGGATTTCGTTCAATCTCATATTGTAGGTTCTAATAGGGCTAGATTGTAAGGTTTTACAGTAAGAAGACGTACGAATAAACACGACTCATAATTTAAAATAAGTATTTAAGGTTATTTATTTATTATTCAGGTCTATGAATTAATATACATATATTAATATATGTATTATATAAAAAAATTCATGTTTATTAATTATACATGAACATTTTTGGGTATCGTGTATTCCTTTAGAGAGAGCGTATACACATTGAACTGAAGAAATATATAATAAAACTGGCGGCCTGCCCCAGCTTGGACCGCGTATTTAAGAAAAAAATCATTTCATTTTAAATATTCTTCTTTTTCTTATTCTAATGCTGAAAGATTTTTTCAAATAGGTCCAGGAGTTTAAAAGTTAACTCATTACTATTAAAAATACAAATCTTTCCTCCTTACAATATAAGTGTAGATGTAGATTATTGATGTATATAGTTAGTGGCTTGGTCGGAATTTTTTTGTTATTAATTTTTTAAATGATCTATTTGCAAATCACAGCGCCTTAAGCATTTTTGCAGTTACATATATCCTAATAGCAACGATAAATTAACGACCACCGTTGAACAAAAGCCTCCCCCAGCAGATGGGTTTGTCATTATCCCCACACTCGGCCACGCTCGGTAGGCATCTTAAGGATGATCGCGTGTGAGATGGCAGTGTCATCTAAAGGCACTCCTGATATTATATAGGAAGTTATGTAGATGCAATTCCCTTATATTATGTAGACCCATCAACCCAAGAATCTATTTTTTTAAATAAATTCATATTTTTTTTATGCTGATAGGTTAGCCTTTGACCACAATCTCACTTGATGGTGTGGTCGAAGGTGTTAACGGGCTTCACCTAGAATTACTGGCTCTCAAAGACAGCTCCCGGAACACACCATTAGGCTGCTTGGCGACAGATTTTCTACTTGAAAGTGGTCGCTAGCTGCGACCACTCTCAAGTAGCGGTAGCACCCGGCGGTGAAGCTCAAGCCCGCGGCGGGATTCGAACTATGGACCTGCTGCACGGCAGTCCACGGTCAACGCCACTGAGGCATCACTGCTTCAAAAATTTTAGTTTTACTAAGGTAACGTGACTACAACACTCTACGTGCGTACTTCATTACTTAATTACCTCTTGTATATCTCGCTTCCATGGCTTCGTGCCTGTCTAAGGTCAGGTGCAATTTCCTTCCCGTCCTAATTTGGTATTCTGTCAGCACAAAAGTTATCTGTAACATTGGATTGTCTCATTAGCATTAGCAATGTGGCTGCATACGTAGACACTATTATTATTCTGTGACCTCTTTCAGGGCCGCTTATCGTATGCCTGGCTGAGTTGGTTGAGCAACCTCATGTACCTGGATAGCATGTTAATGTGCAGCTTGCAACCCTGCTGTGGAAAGGCGCCAAGCCGTAGTTGTGCTTTTGTTTTTTTAATCCCTGTAAATGCTTTTTTAGTATTGAATGAGAAACGTGCTTATTATTGACAGAGCAAGCCCAAAAGGCGGCCGGAGAGTTTCCGTTTCAGCTTCGGAAAAAATGCTTTCAGATGTCAGTCTCGTCAAATTTTGTGAACAGGTTCAATAATTATATGGAATTTTTTGTCAATGGTGATTTTATTATTTAGTATAGATTTAGTATTTTTCTCAAAATGGTATATTGGGGTTAGAAATGTAAAAACAATAATATTTCAGCCACAAGGTCTTCAGCTCACATAGCCACTCGTGTGTATGTTATAAGGTTTGCAGCAGTTACCATTGGCAATGCATATATAAACTGCCGCACCAAAGGTCCATGGCTCGCATCCTGCCGTGGGCCTGAGCTTCACAAGATGGTGGTACGACATTTTGCGAATGCCCACCTGGCGAATAGAAACCACCTTCGAATAGAAAATCTGTCGCCAAGCAAATAAAAGTGTGGGTGTCCGGAGGCTAACTTACACGTAGCCTACCTAATAGTAAATGGCAAGCGTCAGCGTCACGGTTGTCATTACAGTTGCGACTTGCATTGACAACTTTGTTTTATTGGACACTGCAGTGTACTCGTCACTCTAAGACCATATGACTCATAATGTAGTCCATCTTGGTGGGTACCAACGCATTGTCAGATATATTGCCTTGAAGCAGTAATGTGCAACCACTACTGTGTTTCTGTATAAAGGGCTCGTGAAATTACTCAGAGAACGACATATAAGAACTAACTCTAGTACACAATTATAGTCATGTGCGGGATTCGAACCCGCGTTACCCACACACATACAGTCGGGGGATGATTAACGGTTAGAGCATATGATTTGATGAACATTTGATGATTTATTTGATGAAACATTAAACAGAAAAAAAAAATTTGTTCCATGGACGAAACAAATTTTGTTTTCATGCTTTCCGAGGCTTGCGGAATCACGGGAATCGGGGCGGCAGTCGAATGACACCTGTCAAAAATCCAAAATGACTGATTCAAAATTCGAGTTCACGAAAGCGCAGCCCATGGTGTTTTTATTATATGAAGTATAAATACCAAATTAACTAGATACGAAAAACATTTACACCTGAATACTAATCATTCATAATAATTTAAAAAAAACCAGTTGCGAATCTGCTACCTCTACATATAATTGTACAACATGTATATGATTCCAATGCGAGATTTCTTGAAAAGCAATTATGTAGACGGCAAAAGATATCAAAGAAATAACGGGAATGTAGATTTGAAATCCACCCTTCAAAAGAAAATACTTTTTAATTATTTATTTCCTTATCGCGACCTTTGTGTACTTATTTGTTCGAAGAAAATTTTCGAACGGTTTATTTAATTTCAAGCGCTCCATAGCTTAATCAAAAATAGGGAATATCCTTAAATGAATTAGAGTGTTTAAGGTGCTAAAAGCGATCTTATGTATGAAATGCGACTTTAAGGCTCACATGTAAAATGTAAGTAGTAGAGAACTAGATTCCTATTATAAGAGCTTATTGGTTGAAAAATTACTTTCGTTGTGCAAAATCAGTCAATTGTTTTCCTAAATTATTTTCGCTTGCAAATCTCAAAATCTTAAGGCCAGTTAGTAAGCCATATTGACCATTGAGACACATATCTGTTCATTGTCACTCTGTATTGTTCTATGTTCGTAAGTTCAAAGTTTGATTATACGAATATTGAACAACATCATGAATTCGTTTGAATTTCAAACGTATTAATTTTGAATTAAATCACAAAGTCTAAAAGAAATAATGGCTTCGGAGCTTGAAAAGGTTGAAAACCTTCCGGACTGCTCATTATCTTTGACAATCTTTACACTTCTAACAACTGTTTAGACTGTTTAGAGCGATTTTTTATAAAGATAATTTATTTAAGGCTTTTCATAGATTAAGATTGTCTCGGCACTCGTTATTTCATTTGCAATACAAAATCTCAGTAGGTATGTATAGTGCCTATTTACCTATCTCTGTTAAAAAAATTCAGCAGTCGTTACAAAAACCAATGTGTGTTTATTTAGCTTATTAAGCTAGCTTAGCTACCAATTGCAATTAAAAGCACAGATCACGCTCATTTTAAATGTAGTAATTGAGGTGAAGCTACCATTAAATTGTGCCGTAAAAGCGCAAACTTCTTCATAAAGTATAAAATGTACTTTAAAGTACGAGTAGGTTACGGACCTAGTTATTCGTCAAAAACGTTGCTTAGCAACATTACAGTGTATTTTTACAGGTACATTATTATTCGGAATTTATCTTCTGTATACCTTTCTGTATACACATATGTTGAATTACAATCCAGGTCAAAATTTGTATAACATTTGTATTTTAGATAAGAAAATTGATTGTAATTTGTTTTGTGTATCTAAAATAAATAAATAAATAAATACATGTATGTTCATTGTTGCTTAGTTAGCCTACATACCTACCTATTACAGTCGACTCTCGTTAATTCAAACCTGCGATAATTCGAACCTCTCTTTAATTCAAAGTTATTACGAACTAAATCAATACATTTTTATGCACTTGGTAATTAGAACGAAAAATCAACGCAACAAAATGGCGCGTTGATTCGAACTTAACGGCGTCAAACACTCCACAATTCGTAAAGAATAAGTCACTTGGTCCTCTTATACACAAGTCCGAGTAATCCATCCGGCGCGCCGCAGAGAAATCTAAGTACATTGCAGAACAAGTTAAAGCTTGTATCATCGTACACGAGCCTTTGTTTTGTTAATGATTAATTTGACACTTCCCCACGAATTGGTTGCTTTTCTCTCAAAAATTTCGAACCACTTGATATTTCAAATCGATAATCCGTAACATTTTAAGAATCCCTCGAGTTTCGAATTAACGAGAGTCGACTGTACCAAGTTATAGCAAAGTCATTCCACAAAAAATATACATAGGTCGAAAACGCTCATGTAGGTACCTACATGTCATACACATGCGTTTGTAAAACCTGTAAAAATCCTTGCATAAAATTATTTCGTCGAAAAGTTAGTGTAAAAAAGTCAACGTACGGAAAAGTTTATGAAATGATACTAAAAAAAAGTTTGTACTATTTTGATGACTTGGCGATATTCACGTGATGGGCAAACGACTGGCCATAGCGTACTAATGTTATTTAAAGTCATGTGTCATTCCTATTGAGCCAAAGTCGCAACATATACTTCTGAACAAAAATATAGCTATATAAGCATAATATATAAGACATAGATTATCGCTTGGTCTGATGTTCTTTATTATCACAAAATAACAAAGCGAACGAGTACCTACGCCTCATTAACGCACTTTAGAGTTGATGAATGACACATGTAGTGAATAGTTCAATATAACCTTTGACCTTGAAGGAATCAAGCGCAAGTAAATTACTTTCAAGTCTTCACAATCACGTCTCGTCGGCAGCGACGCGTGACTATAGAGCGAAAGCTATAACTTCAAATTATAGTAATAAAGCGTTACTATTTAACCGCTCAAGTCGTAGATTTATTTGAAAAACAAATGAATACTTGACAAGGACAAAACAGACTTGATCTGAACTCAAGCTACCCTAGTCTTTATAACTGATTGAAGTCTTTGACCCTAGACTACGTGGGTCGTTAACAGAACTTAAGTGTTATGTAATTCTAAATAAGTAGATTCTATCACTAACCTATCTACGTTTTCTCAGATACTATACTAGAACGATTTTTCCCAGAAAACATCTATAATTGCTATGAATTTTACCAAAATCAATTTACATAATTATATGTATGTAACGTCTTAGCATGGCCCGATCGTTAGTATTTCCATATTTACTATGGTAATGCTTGATGTGTTTTAGCAACAAATCCGTTCTGAATACGTAATATGTAATAAAAAGTGTCTTGTAGCAGTTTTTAATTTTTGGAACTCCTCAATCAATACGATTTTTCACATCTAACTTTGCTAACATGGTCTAACACGCATTTTGTGTGTTGCGGGTCGTTGCAGGGGGTATCTGAAGCCCCCAGATTAGACACAGTTTAAAAAAGTGTATAGTGAATTAGTTATTGAATTAAAGGTAATTTAAAAAATCGGCCATGAGCGAGTCGGAGTCACGCACGAAGAGTTCCTTACCATTAGCTATACAACATTAGACTTAATTTTTTTTTGTTTTAACGTGTGCGAGTCCGACTCGCACTTGGCTAAAATTTGTATTTGTTGTTATAGCGGCAACAGAAATATATCATCTGTGAAAATATCAACTGTCTAGCTATCGCCGTTCTTGAGATACAGCCTGGTGACAGACGGACGGACGGACAGCGAAGTCTCAGTAATAGGGTCCCGTTTGTATCCTTTTGGTACGGAACCCTAAAAATCAGAACAATTAATATCTTTTGAGATTTTGCAAATAAATATATTTTCTTTGTATTTGGTGTCGTTCCATGGTGTCTACCTATTAGCTATATGATATCACATGCATAATATATATACTTCTTTAATATTTAAATAATTATAAATTAATTTCAATATATTTACTTTTTCATTTACGGAACCCAAAAAATATTAAAATCATTTGGCGATCAAAGTGTCACTAAAATTATTTTTCAACACAGTCACAGGCACACTGACTTATAGTTTGAGTAAGTATATGTTTCCCTTGCAGAGGGGGCAAATTTATATATGTGGAAGATAAACACACTTTTGACTTACGCATAGAATATATAATAATACTACGTACGGGGAAAAAGCTTTGGGAACCGTGTGATCTAGACGAACGCTTTATGCACTATGTCAATTCTCGAGGCAAAGTGAGAATGGTGGCTCTCGATTGCAATTGAGGGCGAAATACAGAGAACCTTGTGTTTCATCTTGTGTTCTTGGTCTATTATATAGTATGTAGCCAATTGAGTGTTGACATTGCGTAAATGTATCTTACAGTATCAAATATGTAATGCGCATGCACAGCTCCAATATCAAACAAAGTAAGGAACAGGTTTAAAAACATTCATTGTTATTTGACAAATAGAAATTGTGCTGCAAAAAGTTAACTAAAGGCATGATTCCTTTATCGTCACTTAGTTTTTTCTTAGGTCTTTAGCTGGTTCTGGCGACTTAGAATCCTAAAGAACAAAATCTTCGGATTTTTGCTCAGCATCTTTTACCACCAGTAACTTCTTTATTATCATCGTCTAACCAGCCTCAAATCTGTTATTGTTTCCAATCTGCCATTATTACGTATATATTTATTCTGTAAGAGTTGAGATATAACAACAAATACTTACATACAACACATTATGACCCAAATTAATGTTTATTTTCATCAAACAGTTGAGCTTTGAAAGACCCTACGCGACAATTCGAATCCATGTGAAAGTGTTATTTTCGCGTATTTGGACATTTTGGACAAACAAAAGGTCGTAGCCGTCGTGCAAAGCAAAGCCCACATTGAGTTGGAACTTTATACAAATCATGTTTTGTTTTATTCTCCTTTACAAGTACCTACCTAATTGATCTGAATCGTCGCTTAATAAACAACCTATCCTTTGTATTAAGCGGCACTGTTTAACTAGTGGCCTAAGTAAATGAAATTCAGCATTTTAATGAACAGGCTGGCTGAGCTCATTCATAAAATGACTACTTACCTAGTTTATGGCATAGTCATCTATAGGTGCGATGAAGAGGAGCGTAATAATAGTATTAAATTATTGTAAACTCAACAGCGCATGAGCCAAACGAGCTAACGAGAGTGTCGCGGAAGCGGCCGGCGAAACATAAAATACAAAATTTACAAAAACTATTTTCGCTTAAACTACAACTAAGCAAGGCACTTAACAATACCACCACACAACATAGGTAGTACATAGAATTGAACATAGGCAATATATAAAAAGGGACCCACGACATACGGACGGACAGACACATTACACTACAAAATTACTCCGTTATTACATGATACCTACATGCAGTTGGTTACATAATATAAATTCATTATCTACTTCGTTAGACCGACACGAAACAAGCTGCGGCAAAATTTTATTGTCACTGCAACTAAGCAAGAATCCCACAAAGCTCATATACTTAATAATATCTTCAATCTGTTTTTAGATATACCGCGTTTTCTCGAGTATAACTAGTTTTTACTAACAGCTTTGGTCCTAGTTAAAACTACTTATAGTATCGTAATACAAAGGTTTTATTAAGGGAGGACATAGATGTTGACAGCCCCTGTCGGCTGTTCAACTCCATAGGAGTTTGAGCGAGGGAAGGCCCTCATACAGCCCTGAAGGAGGAATTACCAAAGGCACTTATCCCGAGACGGGCATAGAAGGCGAAAAGCACCTTCTACCTCTATCTGCGTTTTGCGGGCGCTGAACACGCACCGCTACTGAAGGAGGAGTTGACAACGGGCTTTTTTGTTGACAATTGAAAAAAAAACAGTTGACAACAGCAGGCACTACTGTGGTATACGGACCTCAGCTTATGTAACGTATTATTATTATGTCTCTTATGCCTCAAGCTCACCGGCGAGTGTTCCGGCTCTGTGTTTGATTGTGTAAACAGAAAGGATGCCTTTCTTCTAACAAAGACATTCTTTTTTCTTACATATGTTAGCGAATCCTTGGCTGCGGCTAATCAGAATTAAGAACGATGAACTTTGACATCGGTTGAAATAATTTTAACTGAATTATTTCGAGAAAACGCGTTTTGTCTAGTTATAACTAGTTTTCACTGATAAGAATTTTAAACAGCAGTTAATTATATTTGTAACAAAGGTATATAGTGAAAAATAGTATATAATAAAGAATACGTTGTAACTAAGAACGAGTTGTAACTGTAACAGATATATATATATATATATAAACAAATTAAGCATACACTCTTTAATCACGACAATATTATATGGAGAAAATTGAACACAAGCATGTACCTAATGCACACAGTTACACTTCTCTATTGTTAGTATATGATACTAGCTTTCCGGGCGCGGCTCCGCCCGCGCTTTCATTAACCTCTTTTTGCGCAGTCGGATAAAAACTATCCTGTTTTTTCCCGGGTCTCAAACTTTTACCATACCAAATTTCATTCAAATCGGTCCAGTAGTTTTGGCGTGAAAGCGTAACAGACAGACAGACAGAGTTACTTTCGCATTTATAATATTATATATAGTAGGTACTGATGTTTTCATGAACGATAAAGACAGGATACTGGATAATTCTAATAGGTTCAGGAGACAGGATAATTGTAGGCTATCCTGAACAACATTTTCGACCACATCATCACTTACCATCAGGTGAGATAGTAGTCAAAGGCAAACCTATCGAGCATTTAAAAAAGGAAGACAAGCATGCAGTATACGCACATAGTCACACAACTAATACTCAATCAGTAGACGTCGGCGTCGCCTGATTTGACGTTGCCATGTTCGAGGTACGGATGCTGATTATTTTGTTTTTATAGGTTCAGTGATCTTCAAAATTATGAATCCGGATAATAATAAAGTCGGGAATCGTCAATAAAAATAAAACAGTTCACCGTTATAATTATTTGCAAACTCCTTTATCCATGGACTCCAAGAACACAGAGAGTTATCAAATTCAACGTTTATTGTGACTTGTTCGGAGAATTTATTATATGTAATAGAGTGATGCAACAGAGATATCAACCGCCTGTAAGCCATTCCGCCTGTACTTTCCAGCTGCAGTCATCTAGCTTGACAGTGCACGAGTGACGAGTACATCACTCGTCATTTGTCTCGTCGTCCGAGACTTATGAATCGATCGCCCTCTATGTATAGTGCCCTAACCCAGTAGTGCTTGCACACTACAGCTTCGAGACAGAATATCTGACAATGTGGTGGTGCCCACCAAGACGGGCTCTTGCTAGGGAGCTTGGTAAAAATAACAAACAATAGAAAAGTAACATACTTCCAAATTTTTTATGCAATGATGGCCGAGCGCTGTAATGATGTAATTATATATTAATTACATCATTATTAATAATAGCTCTGGGCGGCCGTGCCGCAGGTCCTTGGTTCAATCCCCACCGCTGGCTTCATCGCATGGTGGAAGGGCATTTTGCGAATGCTGGCCTGGGTAGTTACCACCCTCAATCTGTCACCAAGCACCTAACAATGTATTCTGACAGCAGTCCTTGAAAGGCAGTAAAATTACAGGCACATGACACTTAACAACTGTATGTCTCAAGGTGACGGACGAAGTGTATTTGTCACTTGTGGAAATGCATCTGTTATGGGCAGAGGTAAGTTCGCTTAACATCAGGGCCTCCTGATGATCCGTCACAATGCCATTAAAAAGTAAGATACTGTTATATAATTTTATTTGGAATTTAATAGACTATTCAATGCTATTAACCTTTATATTGAAGTAATAATTTGAGGAATAGCTGCTGTCATAAAAGTTAAGAAATCTATTAAAATAAGCGCCGCCCTAAAATCGAGCAATCTGCCAGTAAGAAGCCTTACCTTCAGTATTGAAGATTAATTTTATCTATTGGAAAACTATGCTAGACCAGAAAAGAACCTCGCTTAGTGTGAAACGAGAAAATTCCGCGTTGCCGCTGTCAGGGTGCTCCGGCACTAGTCCCATCCCAAGGGACAAATCACAGAAAAGAGAAAGCAATAGAAAGGTGAAGGGGGCGTGGCCGGCGAGCCTAGCATACTCCTAAACAGGAGTATTTACGTCAACGGACTATACTGCTACTGACAGTCGACCCGCGGCTAATGCGCCGCATGCATCTCCGTCATTTTATATTGAATTGCCGCGTTGTGCTGTTATAAGTTGCAGATTTAATGGCGATGTCACGAATGTAAAGAAAGTAGGAATATCCTATCACCGGAAAACTTAATAAATTGTTCCTAAATGTTTTATATTTCGCTGATGAACAAAGTCGGTGCAATCTGACATATAGTGATTCATGATTTTTTTTATCGTCAAATTTTATCGATTAATTTTTAGTCACTAAATGTCACCTCATTCCAATCTCTGGTTTGGAGTTTTCCCGTTAGACCTACGAAAGCAAGCACCATCTGTCTCACTGCTTTTATCGCATAAAGAAGTTTTTACTGGACGTAAAAATGCACGTGTAGGTCAGATGGTTAACATCAATTAAATTAACAAATTATGCAAATATTTTCAAGAACACGCAATTTTGCAAGGTTAAGAATTCAACTCTTGTTTTGTGGCTTCTGTGGGCACCACCACAATTTCACCAATGTCACGTAGTTATATGGACCACCAAACGAAGTGGATTTTTTATGTCCGGTGAGAACTGTCTAAGCCAAATTTGGTGCTGAAACATTAGATGTTAGTTCATCTAACTACTGGACGAACACAAATGTATACACACACACACACACACGCACCCTCACACACACACACACACACACACACACACACACACACACAAATTCATTATACATAGGGGAAATATAGAACACCTGGGAACAACTTTTGGTTAAGTTATTTAGTATAAGAACAGTTAATTTACAGCTTTCTTTGAATATGGACTAAATACTAAGGACAGGATACATTTGAGGGAGAAAGGACGAGGGATATCTATAGGGATAATATTGTAGAGAGAAGAGTTTATTTTGGGACAACACAAAAATATGTGTTTCACATTTCCTTCGTCCAAACCACATTCACAGAGGGAGTTATAAGTTTGGCCAGGAAGACTGGGTTACAGGAATAGTTTTGACTCGGACGGCATATTGTAGAGGTTGTCACTTTATCAGCGTTTTGGAATATTGAGAACCAGAGTTTATTGGGCATCTCAGGTTGAATGTTACCATAGAATTTACCTTTTAATATTCTAGAAATTTGCCATTTCTGGTTCCAAGGTTTTTTAAAGATGGTTTTAGACCATCCTTTTTCCATTTAGACCATATATAGTTTTAGTTAGAAAGTCGAACAGATATCTTGATCTTGAGATTCGTTGCCCACTATACCGGCGTGACCAGGAATCCAGGCTAGGATCACATTTATGCTGTGAGAGCTACATTCGAAAAGGGCATTTCTTATTTTAAAACAATTGGGAACCTAGATTTGGACCGAAAAGGGTTAGCAAGAATAGATTGGAAGCAGCTTTTGTAGTCTGAAAATATGATAGTTTTGTTCAGATTGTGTGATATTACAAAAAGGATGGCTTTCAGAATTGCGATGGCTTCTCCTGAAAAGACGGAAGTGGTAGGAGGACATTTATAATTGAAAATTATTCTTGTAGATGGAATCCAAACTACAACACCAATTGGACTATCTGGATTTTTAGAAGCATCTGCATGGCAGTCCAGCCCTTGTATTCTGTGAAGAATTTATTTATGAAAACCTTATTAGCTTCTATTGTGTTTTTATCAATACCAAAATCCAAAATAACGTAAGGTTTGAAAACGAATGCTTCGTAAGATGATGAGTACAAAGGCATAACAGGATTCTGAAGGAGAGAATAATTAAGAAGGGTGAATTGTAAATAGCTGCGGAGGAAACAAGGGAAGTCCTCAGATGACGCTTTATTGCATGAGTTATATAATGTCAGTCAACAATCTAGTTTTTCACGAACAGGGTGATTTGAGTTTTGACTTAATTTAAAAAGGAATTTGGCGGAGAGAAACTGTCTGCGAAGGCTAAGAGGAGGTTCTACACACTCAACTTGCATGGCATTGATAGGGATTTCAAGCAGTGTTCATTCACCATGACAGACCAAAGCTACTTTGACAACATCTCATGATTTTTTTTTCCTTTTCTTCCGTTTGGATTAGGACATATGTACAGCAGGCGGCATTGCAGCATCGCGGGGTGTGTTGCAGCAACGCAGGCGCGAACGGAACCGAACACGTGAACTTTTAGGTTATGAGTTAGTCTATTTTGGAGATTTTCGTTACCATCAATAAGGAGAATATCTCATTGGCTGCCATTCAATTCATTTGTTAAAATGTGTAATAGAGAAATACACGAACATACTGTTTTAATTTTTTGCTATATAATAATATCTAGAAATAGCAATCGCCGATTATGCAATATGTATAATTAGTTTCAATGGAAATAAAATGATTACCAATATAATTAGCTGGTAGTTACTATTGTGTTTGTCTCCCTGATTTTCATTCATGTATACAAATCGGAATCCCGGTTGGCGGACGATATCCAGATTTATAGAATCACCCTGAGACTTGCGTAATCTGATTCTCATAATCAGGTTTTTGAAAGCAACTATCATTGGCTAACTAGAATAAAAATGTATTTCTCTACTATAACGGAAATTATTAGCAAAAAATTAATTTTAGATACTTTAAATATCTTATCGGTTAAATTTATTTTAACACTTTTTTCCTATACACATGAGATTGTTATTTCACTTGGTTTGAGATTTCATAAAAAGATTTAAATCTCACATAAAAATAGCTTGATTGTATTGTTATGTTGAGAAATGTAAAGTTTTCGCAAGTAAAAGCCCTCATGTGCTATGCAAATGATCTCACTTATGTCAAGGTTAGCAGGGTGAATTGGCACAAAGCCCTTTATTTGACACGAATATATCACCAGTAGGCTGTACTTCCGCACCCACCCACTATAATAAGGCACTTTTTTTATATCAAATTAATTTTGCGCTAACCTGCGGCTTTGACCGCTATAATAATATAAAAACAAAAATTAAAAGTATAGTTAGATTCTACGTGGTAAAATTTGTCTTGACAATTTACATTGACTGACAACATTTACTTGAACTCATCTGCAATTTACGTCTTGTTATATGTACCATGATTTCGACCTTAACCTCGTCTTTTATTTTTGTGAATCCCTATCTGTGCTTATCTCTTATTTCATTACGAATTTCATATGTTTGTTATAATTTTACTAGAAATAAGCAAGCCTATAACATATTATATCGAAATTAAGCTGTGCTTCGCAGTAATAGCTTTATTTTATTTTTATCGTCATTTTCTTATTCAGCATCTTCACTGCTGAAGGTTGTGTCTATAAATCGTTTTTAGTCGATGGAAAAATTTATCGATAAAAATGTACTGCATCACTGGCTAGGATACCACTTTTTGTTTCGAATAAATAAATAAAAAAGGCTAAAATTTTACTAGCTATCACAATAAATCTTTTCCCGTAATCATTTTTCGTGCTGTTATTTGTAAACTATTTTTCAATTATCTATGCTCAGATTTTACCGAGGAACGATTTTAAAATTGAATTATACTTGACTGAGAGACTGCACAATTACTCTACAGATATTGTCGACTGGCAACTTTCACCAGATATTAGGGGAATCACCATATATCTGTCTCGCTGACTGAAAGAGATAGCTTGACAAAGTTCACAAGAAATTCAATCTTACCACTCTTTAAAAAAGGTGTATTTTCAACTGTTATAAATTGGCTTATTAAACGTTTCAATTGGGTAAAAATGGGACTAATCAGGGAATCGGATTGTTTGTAGTGAACAATAAAGATGTAATGTCAAGTATCATTTATGTGTTGAACTGGCTACGCTCGTTTTCTAAGAAAACTGACATGGCTGCCACTCTAATTAGTATTTTATATCTCTATGGGACAAATCATGTTACATTAGTCTATGAAAAGAGTTGACCAGTCCAACAATATGTATCGGCAGTGTCTGGGCACAGATTGCCGGTCTGGACCCTTGATGTTTGAAGATATCAGCCAATCTGTCAACGCTCACGCGGCGATCAATGGTGCCGCCCTTGGATACTCGCCGCTTAGCCAATAAGGGAGCTAGCTGTGCATACATACTTTACACCGTAAAACGGTACAAGTACCTTTTTTAAGGTTCCGTACCCAAAGGGTAAAAACGGGACCCTATTACTGAGACTTCGCTGTCCGTCCTGTCGTCCGTCTGTCACCAGGCTGTATCTCAAGAACGGTGATAGCTAGACAGTTGAAATTTTCACAGATGATGTATTTCTGTTGCCGCTGTAACAACAAATACGAAAAGTTGGCCAAGTGCGAGTCGGATTCGCGCACGTTAAAGAAAACGGTAAAAATATGAAGTCTAATGTTGTACAGCTAATGGTACGGAACCCTTCGTGCGCGAGTCCGACTCGCACTTGGCCGATTTTTTAAATAAGAATGAGGCCTGCTTGAAGTAGGAAGAAAAATCACGAGATCGACGTTTTTATTCCGCAACTGAGCCGATACCATTATGTTTACCATTAAATTTGATGAAATAGTATATGTATATAGACCCCTATTATATGTTTCGTGTTCGTTTCAAATGTATCTTCTGGTCCTGTGATTAAACGGTAAAATGGGGCATTATTAATAATTTTCTGAGTCTTATTTATTTCGTAATAATTAGTTGCTAAAATACGAAATGATGGGCGTGTCTGTTGCAGTCTTACATTTTATTTTAAAATAGATTGCATTAGAGTCATTATCCGGGAAGAAAATAGGGAAATATATTTGTATAGAAAATCGCATGTAAACTTCCCGGTTATCTTACTCTTATTACTGCTGTGTTTATCACATAATTCACATTACCTTTTTAACCTGCGGTGAATTTAAGAAAGGTACATTTAAAAGAAAACTATTCTTTATTAAAGAAAACTCAAAATGCTATGAGATACCTGTGCTATATTTCTATTTCTGAAATTATTACATCGCAATATTAAATAAGTTGGCAAGAAAAGATATTTTAAATGAAACCATTTCTGAAGATAGGTACCGCCAATGTTGATAAATTGCCAGGAAGTTGTTTAATCTGTTTTTTATTGCGATGGTTGATGTTGTATTTTAATTTTCTTTGTTTATTCAACGTTTCTTTTCTGACTGTAGAAATTGTCTGTTTATAGGTAGGTATCTAAATATTTTTAATAAGCTTATGAATGTTTTGCAAAGCTTAGAGTAGGTAGTAGAAAGATGAAACGACAACATACGAAAACAAGGCATAGCGTTTTATTCGAGTAGGTACAAATATTTAATCTAATAAACTTAAAGAAAACAAAACTTGTCATGATAGGTAATATCTGCAGGTACCTATCTCATATCCACGAAGTGGGCCCTGTGCTTATATAACAGGCGTCTCTACGCCCAAGTTTTGTCCGAAAAGCGTACTCTATCACCATGGGCGTTTTTATTATTTTATTTGAAGTGCTCGTAGCTTCGCTAACGCAACAAAGTATAAGAAACCTATAGCTACGAGCGTTATAAGTTATAAGACGTATAGTTATAAGACTTAAAAATACGACATCAACTGTCACTTTGACAGCCGTTACACGCAAGACAAATATCTAATGACGTTAAGGTATTTTTTAGTCATATGTAGCTTAAATCCAAGTTTAATGTCGGTTGTAGTTTAAATATAAAATAATAACTGATAAATGCGACATCAACTCTTAATTTGACAGCTGACACACCCAAGGTTTATTTACCTATAAAAGAGTCATGCTGTCAAACCATAACTCCGCCACGAACGCCATCTATTGTAAGTAATCGAAATGGTCATTCCCAAACAGAATTAAATTTTTATTTACTGGTAAACATCACCACTCTATGCTTAAATCACAAATTCACAAGTCTATCCAAGGGCAATAGGGGTTAACTCAGCTTTGTGATATTAACATAACGTTGTTTTTCAGTCAACCCGGGAGCTCGGGCTATGGTCTTGGCCGAGTCGCCTACAAACGTTACAAAACGCATTGAATACATATTATTGATATCATTAAAACAGTATCCGCTTGGACTATTTTAGTTTATAAAAAATATTTAGTATGAATAAACAAGATATGGGTAGTGTTAAGTGACGGTGATTTGTGTGAGGGTGGGTGTGTTGTGTGTGTTAGGGTGTATGTGTGTGTGTTTGTGTGGAACTGCATACGTATTTTATTATTTTTTGTATGGTGTTTGCCAGATCCCTTAATTTTAAAAGTTGCTTCAAAGTTAAGTTTCTGACGATGCAATAAGTTCACTTTGAAACGAATTTTAAATGTTTGGTTGCTGAGCTTATTTCTTAAAGGCGGTGGTAGGTTATTACCTTGGGTTTTTCCTAATTTTTATTCTGGATCCCATTTATGAAGCTAACAAAACAAAAAAAACAAAAGTAATCGATCAACAAGGGTTTACTGCTTGACAATAGTGTAACCATAATCCAGCCATCTGCCTTTTCCATATGCTTATAGTTTATAAGTCCATATGCTTATACACCAAAAATATCAAGCAGAGTCTTACGTCACAAGTGACATTTTGAATGATAAGTGTGAAGAAGAATTCTAGGAATAATGTTTAAAGCTCAGACAGGATTTCAGACTATAGAATCCTGAGTGGAGTAAAGTAATCAAGCTAGCTCAAGGCGAAGACAGCTTTAACCTCAATGAGAATACTCGTAATTGTAACACCTACTGCAAGAAAATAAAACGCAATAATTTAAGGAACATTTTAGTAGAGGAGTCGTGGATGGGCGACCTTCAGCCATCAGATAACTTGATGACACATATTTTATATCTAATATAATTTATTAACAAACATGCCTATGATAATTTGCCTGTCGAAAAGTTTTCATAGCTTCTCTCTTTTCATAACCGAATTAACTTCATCTCAACTGATAGTTTTTAACACACAGAATATGCCTATGTAGGCTTGCCTACTTATTTCTGTGCAGGGCTACCTGGCAAGCAGATGTGAAAGTTAAGCCAATATAGGTCTATCCTACACAGACATGTTAACCAATCGAAATTGATATCATAAGTAAGATATTTTAATTACAAAACCAATCATATAGGCTAGCCTGCAAAAAATCGTACATGAAATAAAAAATATATTAAAATGTATTCAATTAAAAATAGCTATGAAAACTTTTAGATAGGCAAGTTATCATAGGCGTGTTTGTTAATAAATTATATTTGATAAAAAAATATTTGTTATCAAGTTATCTGATGGCTGAAGGTCGATCTTCACCGGCTCTTAGACTATTTTATTTATGTAAACACTAATTTAGGCATATATCAAACCAGGTAGTAGTACCTTTAGGAAGAGTCTGTTTTAGTGAGCACCACCGAATTGTCAGATGGTCTGCTTTGAAGCAGTAGTGTGAAAGTACCACTGCGCTTAAGGCTCAAGAACACTGTAGTAAATGAAATTACCTATTGGGTGATGACATAAGAATTAACGTCTCGGTATCAAAACACCCATTTTCTCTTTTTGCAGATGACAGTACAGTTACAATCTCATGTGACAATAGACTAATTTATGAAACTGACATTAATAATACTTTAAATTCAATAATAATGTGGCTCAATAACAATAATTTAAAAATTAATATAAATAAAGCAAATATAATGCAATTTTCTCAACGATTTAATTATATCCCTGACATCAATATCAAGACATTAAGATAAATGAAGTAGACACGGCAAAGTTTCTTGGTCTAACAATTGATAAAAAATTAGACTGGAAGCCCACACAACAGACCTAAGCAAAAAAATTAGTAGTTCTGCTTACGCGCTCAACAAACTCAGTTATATAGTTGGGAAAGAAGTTCTTAAAACGGCATATCATGGCCTTGTAGCTTCGGTACTAAGATATGGCTTACTATTTTGGGGGAACTCAACCAACGTCAACCTTGTTTTCAAAGCACAAAAACGATGTATTCTTTCTATATTTGGCCTAAAAGTAACTGACTGATGATTTATTCTCAATAAATTTTGTTGTAACTCAAAATTTATTGAGAATAATATTTTAACACTTTTTAACTACATTACAGCGTAAGCGAATTTTTAACTGACAATGTATTTCTTATTGCTACTGATACCTTGATATGACATTATTAATTAATGTATATAACCTTTCAACATTTTTGTAACAACAATCAATTTTAATGTTATTTCTAATGTGATTATTATTATTATTGTAATGACGGCCATCTCAACACATTTGTACGCCTAAACAGACAAAACATGTTGACACAGACCTAGTTTAAGATCACATGCATGTCTATAATATATTGTATGACATCTCATATTTTTGCAAATAAAAGTATCTTATCTTAACGTCTCGGAGTGACGAGCGCAGTGTATAGTGTCAAACTGAACGCAGTCGGAGACAATGCTACTGCAATGGACAGGCGTGACTATTATTGCCATCAGGCGGGTAATTTCATAATTTGCACGTCTCGTTACTTAATGACTTTAAAAAAATCTAGAAATAAAAATCGGCCAAGTTCAAGCAAGACTCGCGCACGAACGGTTTCCTACCAATATCTATACAACATCAGACACTATATTATAACCAATTTTTTTAGTTTTCACGACTGGTACGGATCCTTTGGTGCTTTCCTTCGAGTCCGACTCGCACTTGGCCGATTATTAGTATTTGTTGTAATAGCGGCAAGAGAAATACATAATCTGTGAAAATTTCACCCGTCTAGCTATCATAGTTCATGAGATACAGCCTGGTGACAGACAGACATACAAACAGAGAGATAGTCTCGTTTTTACCGTACGGAACCCTAAAAATAACATATTGAGCCAGTTTTAGTAAATAATACGGGATAACTCACGTGAATCAGTCAGATAGTTCCGACCATAGTTTCAACCACATTCGGTGGTCTTTTTCAATGAGAGCTCGGGACGCCGCGTTGACGTCTCGCTTAGTTATCCCGTATTATTTACTAAAATGAATAAAAAACACGTTAGTTTTTACAATAAAATATCAAGTCAAGTCAAAATATTTTACATTGACTTATTTATTTAGGCTATGATTGATTAATTTAGGCGTCTACGACGCTCTTATGATGTTCAATATTTACTAGTAACACAACAGAAAGTTAACTTCTAAATCTTTAATTATTTCAATAAATTGATATGTATTTAAGTAATGAGATTGGTACTATTGTTGATCTGAACAGTTTGTACAATTCTAAGGATTAGTTTTTTGTTGATGACGAATACTACACTGGAGACCATAATTCAGACACAGACTTGTCGCTTTTTGTAATTTTCCGTTACTGGTAATTGACAAAGGCTTTTGAGAATAGGTTTTTGTTCGCTTTCTAAGATTAGATATCAGGAACAATGTTAACAGGCTTCTGACTATTCATTCAAATCACTTCTGCTACTAGATATTTTTCCAAAAAATTAAAATAACTAGATAAGTAAGTTGTGGAATGCTCTTCCTCCTGAGGTTTTCCTCAGGTCTACAATCTAAACCGCTTCAAAAGAGGCGTGAATAGAGTCCTTTCTCTTAAGGTGGTGATAAACGGCTAGCGCTAGCCCGCGCCGTTTATCACCACCTTTAGCCCAGACACGAGCCTGTGGTGATAAACGACGCGTGATAGCGCAGACCGCGCCAACCGCCCGCGACGTCCGCGGATGTGGTTTTTGTGACCTGCATCTTTATGATTTCATATAAACGGTTCCTTTTCATATAGTTGAATAAAGTCCATAATCATTTAATTCATGTATATGTGTTTCAAATAGAAAATTAAACTCCAAATGGGCACGATGGCTCTGCACCGTCTGGAGGCTCGGCTCGTCAGAGGTGATACACGGCGCGTGCAAGCGCGAGCCGCGCCGCAGGCCGCGCGCGCGCCTTTGATCCGTGTCGAAAAACCGACAAGCGATGAATCGCGCGGACGGCGGACGGCGGACGCGCGCCGCGAGCCGCGCCGTGGTGCTAAACGGCGCGTGATATGGTGGATGACGCGTCGTCCGTCGTCCGGCTCGCGCTAGCCCGCGCCGTCTATCACCAGCTTTAATGGTAGGCAACGCACCAGTAATGCTGCGGATATTACGGGTGTTCATAGGCGGCGGTGACCGCTTACCATCAGGTGGACCGTCTGCTTGTTTGTCGCCTATTGTATAAAAAAAAAACTTTGTAATGTCAGAGTGTTTTCATAATCATCCCATCAACTGGAACGTTCACCATTAAACAAGGTCTATTGAGGATTTGCCATAATCCCCACGTTTGGCAGGCATCTTGGGGATCGCACTAGAAGTTGTCATTTCTTCATAAAAGGCGCTGCTTTCCATCTTCCGGTATTTTTCCCTTAGCGGCCTCTTACAACACCCATCGGAAGAGAGAAATTGGGGGAATGGACTCTAACCCGGCACCCCGCAGGGTTTTAATAATACTTATTTTATTTTTCTGTCAATAAGGCAAATACGCGTCTGTACTGTTAAATTTGAAAATGTATTCAGTATTTTTCGATTTTGGTGTTAGATATGATTAGATGTGATAACTATTATTAATTATTACATATTGAATGGTCATGATATTCGCGACATTAGATTTTATTTAATGTTATCGTGAAGTAAAAATCACGAGGCCCACCTGATGTTAAGCGGTATACGGTACCTATAACAGATGCATTTCGTACAAGTGACGAGCTGCACGGCACCCGTCTCCCTGAGACATACAGTTGTTAAGTCTCATCATGTGCCTATAATTTTACTGGTTCTCAAGGACTGCTGCCGGAACTGTTAGGTGCTTGGCGACAGATTTTCTACTTGAGGATGGTAGCTAGTTAGGCGGGCATTCTCAAAATGCCCTTCCACCATACACTGAAGCTCAAGCCGACGGTGGGCATTGAACAATGGACCTGCTACACCGCAGTCCATAGCTATATATACCTCTCGGCAATTATTGCTTCAAAATATTGGTAAATGAAGTCTTCGTTTTTTTGGTGACAGACTAGCCTTTGACCACAATTACAACTAAGTAAGTGTCGTAAGTGATGATGCCGTTGAATATAATCGTCAGGCTATCTAAAAATTAATGTGTATCAAAGAGTGTTGCCAGAATACACCGTTTGATACTTGGTGACAGATTTTGTAATTGAGGGTCGTAACCACGGATTTAGGAAGGGAGGGGATATGCCGAGGAGGCGTGACACGTGTCGCAGCAACGAGTTCCAGAGAACTTGTTAGTTGAAATCGTAAATATCGGCGCGCCAGTCGCACTTTGTCCACGGTCGTTCAAACATCGTGTAGGTAATTACCACCAAATGCCAAGTTGTGCTGTCATTACGTGCAAGAACAAAAGTGACAAGGTGAACTATAGCATAAATGGAATATCATTTGACATGTAAATACAAGAATTCACATGTTATTATTTAAAATCCATCATAATTCCAAACGAAGTTAACAGAGCCGTTGAAAATGTTCCAAAGGTGACAAAAGTACAGCATATTCATTATCGAAATCCATTGTTCCTAATGTTATAAAATTGTTTACGACTCAACAAGCAAATGCCGCAATGTAGAATTGCGTTAACGATATTCTGAAAGCGCGCATCGTCGCGTAGTACGGCCGCTGCTATCGGCCGAGAGTTAGTGATGTGGTCGATACATTATAGAAATAATTATATCAATCAATACTTTAACGAGCCTGCTAAATGTTGTTAATAAACTTAAAAGCAATATTGCAAACGTTATTTGGTAAGAGACTACTTATAATAATTGACTGTTGTATAGTGGAAAATATGTTTAAAACGATCAATCGATACTGAAACGAGCCTGCTAAATGTTGTTAATAAACTTTAAAGCAATATTGCAAGCGTTATTTGGAAAAAAGACTACTTATAATAATTGACTGTTGTAAAGTGGAAGATATTTTTAAAACAGAACATACATTTTCTGTCAGTTTCCCGAAAGATCCAAATATTAAGGAAAAATGAATTGAAGCGACAGGCAGGGGATCTACCTGGCAACCATTTAAAAATAGCAGAATATGTTCAGCCCATTTTAGGGAAGAGATGTTTCAACCCTTGAATAAAAGTGGCAGAATTTTTGATTGAGCAGTCCCAAAAATAAAAATTTTTCATATATTTTCGGTACATACCTTTTATTTTTTATACGAAAAATGCATGATATGAAATATAAAATGTATTATCTTTGTTAGTATAGTCCACCCACTAATGCTAGGCACCACCTGCGGTATGCGAGCGGTAAGGAGGACAATCGAGAACTTCTTGAAATCTGGTGACGAAATCTTATCTGCAAGATAATATTTACTGCGTCTAGCGCAGTGCGTCGCTTACCCTCCTTGCCGATCACATACTGCAGGTAGTGACTATAGTACGCCGACTACAGTTACTGCGTCATCAATTGCATTCATAACTTTTAGGAATCGGAGAAAGTCGACTCAAAGGCATCTTGTTCTTTGGAGCTACATAATCCCCAAGAATGCGAATTGCCCCGAAACCACGACTGCTTTGACAGAAGTACGTCTGAAATTAATTTATTGATGAATTTAAAAAATATAAAAACTAATAAATTACATACATACTATGTGTTGTCAAGTATCATTTATCCAATAAATAATAACCTAAAACGGTTCAAACCAAGTGCAAGCTGTTTTATTTTATATTCAATTATTTTTTCATATTATTTACTTACATTTTCATAAAATTTTAGGTGACATGAAAATAAATAAAACATGAATTTTGAATATATGTAGCATGAAATGTTATTTTATACTCAATTACTTATTCAGTTAAACTATGTAGTTTTTATTTCGATACCACTTTACCGATAGTATCAAGCCCTAGCGTACGTGTAAATGTATGCATGTAGGGGTCATTTTTATTGTTACTGTGATGTCCGAGCGCTTTGCTTTCATTGATTGATTTGTCAGTGTGATTGTAATTAGTTGGTGTAAGTAGCTAATGGGAGCCCTGCGTTCAGATTACTTTAAGAGTTTATTGTTTCATTTGTAGGCGTGAAGCGCAGTGGGGATAGATAATTGAAAAACTGCGACATGCGGATCAGTAGAATAAATGCCTCGCGCCATATCCCCTCCCTTCCTAAATCCGTGCTAAATCCGTGGTCGTAACTAGCCAGGGGCATTCACTAAATGCCCTTCCGACATGATTACTGAATACCAGTAAGATTTTGTATAATTTCAACAAAACCTGAAAAATTTACATATTCGGAATTTTCCGCCAAAACGTCAGCATTTACCATTTACCATAAGTATATACAGATAGGTCACGTTAATTCGCGGCTTTAATTTAACTTTTTTTGTGTTCTACCTTTGACCTAAGATAATTCAACCGTTACGCTAGACCAAAAGCAGGTTAGGATTTGTGATTTTGGGGCAAACCTGTTTGGTTCTGCTTGTGTTCGTGATGTGACATTTCCAAGCAGGTGGTTAATAAAATAAGTAATACACTTGCTTTATTTATGTGAACTTAGTACATATTAAATAAAACTTAAAAACATAAAAAAACTTAACAGAAACTCATTGCACAATACAAAGAACTTAAGATTTTTTTTACCGTTTGTAGTTATGCAGATATGATATGTTTATTAACAAAACACTACAAACTGCTACTATACTGAAAGCATTTCGGCAATCCAAAGGCAGGCCTTCAGGAAGTCCAAATTATTTGAAATTAAACTTTGATTAAATTTGTCCCTCGTAATTATTACGACACCAAATTTGTATGAAAATAAAACTATTTTAATCTACTCTTTTTGACACCCTGGTTTAATTTTCAGCCTACTCAGCTGAAAATGGTTTATGGAATGATAAACAAAATACAATGGAATAATACATATGTAGAAGGTACCTATGTAAAAGTACCATCTTCAAAAATTTCTATCAGTTTACTCTATTCGTTTGTAACTTTTTCATAACCACATGCCACTTTCGACGTGGCATGTAATGTAGTTACAAACTTTGGACCTTCCCAGCTAGACTGAAATTGGTCCAAATGAAAGGTACTTTGTAAGTTGGCTTAATGATTTGGAAAGACAGAGTAACTTTGTATATATTGATAGAAAAAAATCATCAATAAAGTATACCCTTATTTAATAAATTTCGATTAATGTAACCCACAAACAGTGAAATATGAACCCATTTAGTCAGAAAAGATTTATAGCTATAAATTCCTTTGGACTCGGGGCCAATGTAGGTAAACATTGTTCAAGTAAAAAGGTTAAATCTAACAATTTCATCATTCTTTTATTGATCTTATCAAAATGCTTCACTTAGCTGATTATTTTGGCAGCTGTCTAGAGCATTCCCATTGTTCCCACTGTAAGATATAGCGATCACATGATTACTTACTAACAATGAGAGATAGCGGTTAAAGACAAACATTTCAATGAATGATGGAATTACTTCTAAGGGTTAAAAATCAATAAAAAACTGTAATTCCTTATTTATTTAACAAGGTATGTTTTATTTTCAGATAGGGCCACTAACAGAGACAAGATGGCAACCGAGCAGCGGAATGAAGCCAGCAGAAAACAACAACATCGCTATACACGTTACCCCTCCCGACGGCGAAGAAGATGACGAATTCGTGCCGTCGCCAGCCATGCGTAGGAGAAGGAAGCTCAGCACTCCGCTCAGTGCCTTACCTGGAGTTTCTGATGGCTTCATTGGATTGCCAAGTATGCTTTTGTATTATTTTTTGTCATTCACTGTTAATGAGTATATTATCATCAAGATAGGAAAGCACTAAACAGTTATTGGAGTGTAACTCAAAAACGGCTTCACCGATTTTGATGAAATTTAGATGGGATCACACGGGAAGCACAAGCTTTCAAAGAAAAGAATCCAAATCGGTTCACCCAGTCGAAAGTTCTGAGGTAACAAACGTGAAAAAAAAATATAGACGAATTGAGCACCTTCTCCTTTTTTGGAAGTCGGTTAAAAACCGATATTTTTTTCATGCAGATCGACATCCTTAGCTGGAGTCCGACCCACACTTGGCCGGTTTTTAGTGTTTGTTGCTTTATGATAGATATTGGACGACATTTATACTAAGTTTTACGCTTCTATGTACCTATTACCATTTTTATAATAGAGCAAAAAGATTGTGTGGCATCCCCTTTTCTCATATTTTTTTCTGTTTATTATTATTATTTGTTAGGCAATCCGTCATACCCATATTCCGTAAAACTCTGAACTTTTGTGTAAAATTCAACTGTTCAGATGATACAGCTATTTAAAAGACGGACGGACAGACGGACAGCCTAGGTGTAATAATAGAGTTCCGTTTTCTAACTCATTACCAAAACACATACCTAATCTTTTCCGGGTCAATTATATTACGCAAAATAATCTGGCAAGGAATATATTCTACCTAAACAAATACCAATAAATTGATAGCAAATATAAAATTGTAAAGATATTTTCTATTAATGGAACTGACAGGTACCTACCGAGAATCCCGCTTTCCTTCTTTTTGCATGAACCTTCGGATCGTGAATTGAACAGAATGTTACGGTTACGTCCGGGGATCGTGCGAACGGCTCGAAATGCCAGATTTGGTGAGAGTTCGAGACCGTAAATCACTTCAAACGAGTGAAAAAAGCTACGCGTTCTAAACCCATCACAGTTTACTTTTATTTAAGCTTCAGTCTGTGCTTCGGCATACAAAAACAGGTGTCATCAAATGGGATATATAGTATAAAAAATACTACCTTACCAAACTCGTTTAGTAGGGGTCTTCTTCTTCTTCGTTTCGGCGATTCAATAGGAGTATACGAACTGGCAATTTCATACTTAATAACTAAAAAGCTCTAATATTTGATCTAAATAATATCAAGGCCTGAAAATTTGTTCTGAATAGATTATCGACTTTTGGGTTACATATATAGTAACTTCCATATTTATTTGTTGGTAACTACTAATGCGTAAGATAGTAAATGTTATATAATTCGGCAAAATCGATTAATAAAGAAATAAAATTAGTGCACAAAATTCCTGCCCTGTCAAGTTATCCTCCACAGCCCAGTGGGTGAGGCACCCGTCCCCTAATTTTAATTAGGGGACGTTTTATTCGATTTCTTCTCAAGGGGAGACATTTTGTTCTTTAAAAATGTGTATATCTGATTTTCACTTAGCACGCGATATTGCTTATAATCATATTTAGATATACAGAAAGACAGCGACACATTGTAATTTTTTTCTAAATCAGATGAAAGGCAAGTAGTCTGGTTGATGACCGCGCACCGTCCCCTATGTTGGTTATGTAATAAAATTTTAGCTCAGTCGAGCCATCCTGGATATAGACCAGTAGTTAAGGCACCCTAAATAAGGTGCATAAAATCGGAGGAGGTGGATTTCCACACGAGGTGAAAAAAAAGGAAATTACGCTTGAAGTCACCTGATAAGAGGGATGGAAACAGTACTTTGCCTAACGTTGTCTTAGGCGATTATTACACATAGTAATTCTACAAATTTAACGGTCAATTTACGGTTTCAATCGCGTATGTTTATCATTATTTTTGTCCCGACGTTTCAAACACTTTGCAGTGATCGTGGTCTCGGGGTGACTAGTACATTGCCTCCCTGGGAAACGATTTTCCCTGCTGTCAATAAATTTAAAAACTTGCAAGCCCAACATTTTATACAGCTACTCTCTTAAATCGTGCCTAAAAAATGTAATTAAAAAGTAATATCAACAATTATTAGGAACCACAGAAAATTCCAGCGATAGTATTTTTTTATTCCTCATAGTTTAGCCTTTGACCACTGATAGTGATTCTACTCCAGAGTTAATCAAAACAGGCGCTTTAGAGATTGTTAAGAATCTACTACCAGAAAATCAAAACACATACGACAAATCCTATGACAATGATGGCTGTGTCGGAAATGTCGGAATCCGTCCTTTTAGTTTATTTCCAACATTTAGCTAAAACTCGAAAGTCTAACACCCTCTGGTGCATTTATTCAATCAGATCAGATCTACATTAAGCATCAAACACTATATTCAAGCCAATTAGTACAGCAGATTAATGTCTAATTTTTTTAAGAAGAAATTAGCATTTAATCGTGCTAAAAAGTCAAAAGTATTCACAACACTACCTACTGTATGCTCCAGGCCACTACCAATTGGCAGCGTGCCCAGCATGCTGGCAGCATGCAATGCTGTTAATTAACTATCTTCTATCTATAATATATATTTTAGCCGTTGTGCTATTCGGATGTAGGCATAAGCTAAAACAGATTTTTCCTGTATTATATAAAGGCAAACGAACCCGACAAGACATTGGAAAAAATAAAATTGCTGCTATTCCAAAGGGAATAAGCTCTATATCTGAAATTGCAAAATGCCGAACGCTACACAGGCCATTGTTTTCGAATAACATGGGCTAAGTTTTGGCAGATTGAGGAGCGGATATAACCCAGATTAAACGGCACGATGGCTAGGAATCCGGTGCAGTAGCGGTGGATTAGATTGAAAATTCAATGCAGAATAAAAATATAGTCAGTTGCCGTATTAACGAGTACATTTTTAAGAAACATCGGAGATTATGGATCCTTGGACACCTTTGCCCCACAGTCATTGACATCAAATAACGTCGCGTCAGAAAACTAGTGCAACATTCACTATCCAAAATGTCACCCAGGCGCAAGTTTCTACATCTTTCAGTACTGAAATAAAATCCAGCACAACTTCCAAAATTAACTTCCATAATTAATTAACTTAATATTAATAAACTTATTGTATATTAATATTAACTTTTTATTTATATTAATTGGAGCCCTGGCTTCTATTGTCTCACAGAAATTGTGAAAAGTAAATGATTGCTCTTGTGAGATAAAGCCTCAGGCAGCTTGGACCTCGCTTCACTCGGTCGGGTGTTAACTCTAGAGTCCCTCGTTACGCTCAGGTTTCAATATGCCGTCCGTGGCGTAAGACACTACTTTATCCCCTTTGTGTATAATCTACTATCGTTTAACTCATCGAGTTTTTATTAACTTTCCTCATATTCGAAATGAAAAGCAGAGTGTTCACCTCGGTTGAAAGACTTATTTAGGCACCCTCACTATTATCATCCATTTGATCCCTAAATAAGTCCCTTCCATTCCTTATTTAAAAATCGACTATTATTCTTTTATTTTTTAGTACGCGACTCACTTTTGCATATTGGCATTTGTTACACTCAGGTCGCTCTTCACCAACACGGTCCCTGTCACCCCTAGACCGCACGAAACGCCGGTTTAGCACCATGGTGTCCAGCGCAGCGGCCGCAGCAGTCTCCAGGAGACTCTCAGCAACAATAGGCTGGTGTCTTGCCACACCCACACATGTGAAGCCGCAGATAGTGAGGCAGGGACGGGCGCTGTGTCTGCAGTACATCAGGACGCAAATAAGGAGGTCTACGTTCTGCAACAAAAAAGTGAGTAAAAATAATATATATAATATATATGTATATATAATATACATAATCTTCCTATGTGAGTCGTAAGAGGCGACGATGGGAAAAATACCAGAAAGTGTGCAGCAGCGCCTTCCGAAGAACTGCTATCTTAAACTGTGATCCATGATGTGATGACGCCTGCCAAGCGTGGGTATTCTGGCTCACCGTCCTTTTAGGAGCATTTGTTCAACGCTGGACGTGTTTCGGCTGTTGATTTAATGTGAATTAATATGATAATAAACAGTTACCACGTACTTAATCGATATTAGCTCTGTTTTATTTATTGGGATTGTGAAGCAAAATGCTCGATGCCCGCCTGATGTTAAAAAAGTGGCCATAGCAGATGCTGCACTGCGCCCATCACCCTAAGACGTACAGTTGTCTCATGAAGAGCCTGTAATTTACTGGCTTTCTAGGTGTGTTTCAGCAGTGATTATCTACTTTACTTGAGGGTGGGTAGCCAGGCGAGAATTCGCTTCCTTTTACCATGCGGTGAAATTCAAACTTGCGGTGGAGATCGAACCATGGACCGGCGGCACGGCAGTCCATAGCTAATAGCCGCTCGGCCATCACTGCTTCCTTTGCTATCGTTAGTTAAATCTTTGCAATCGTGTCAATTATACCTATTTACTCACTATTCCCGTGGGGTGTCGGGTTAGAATTGCACCTCCCTATATCATCCCGGGGTGTCGTAAAAGGCGACTAAGGGAATAATTATAGTGGAGCAGCGCCTTCTAAACACATACACTATCTTACACTGCGATCCCCAAGCCTGCCAAGCGTGGGGAGTATGGCAAATACACCCTTAATAATGGAGGCTGTGTTCAGCAGTGGACGATCCGGCTGATACAGTACAGTACTCACTCTTCCCTACCGGTTAAGAATTAGAGCTGTTTAACGTAGAAATTTCAAACAGTAATTTATTTAGGAATAGGGTTCTCGAGTGACTTGGTTTTTTGTACCATTTGGTATACCAATAAAGTTAGTCATAAACAGGGTTTGTTCCGTATCCTCCTTTTAGACGTCGTAAAACGAGAATAAAGGAATGCGCCAAATGAACAGCATGCCGTTACTAACACTGATGTGAGTAGGGTACTACAGTAAGACGCACAATAGTGCTCCTTATCATCTTTACGGCATTAACCAAAAGATGGCGGGTAAGTATACTAATAACATGAGCATTCCTTTGAGGGTTGGAGATAGGTAGGAGGACGGCCGTAGACCCGAAAAAAAATTGTCTACAGTATGTTCTCATGTCGCCTTTGGAGTTGTTAGCGAAAATAGGTCATGTCGACACAATATTCTTATTTGTAAGCTAGTACGCAATACGTATTCGCATACAATACATAGGAAGCTGATGTTCAATATAAATTCAGAATTTGTATTATTCTAAAAGGAACACAGGCTATACCTACATAAGAATTATTTTTAAGAGGATTTCAAAGGTACGATTACAAAGAGACTTGACAAACAATATCATCTCTAATATTAATATCGTCAACTACCTTTATATTATTTACATTATTTTACCTTTATTTTATTATGAAATCCCGAAATACCACTATAGAAATATTTTTGTTTATTATTTCACTTTCCATTAATCTTCTCGCGTGTCCTACGTATGAGGCGACTAAGTGGAAAATACTGGAAGGTAGCAAGTATTGCCTTCTGAGGAATTTTCACTATAAACCGTGATCTACAAGGCGCCTGCCAATCGTAGGGATGGCTATTTATACAGGGGACCTTTGTTCAACGTTGGAAGAGACGGTTGATGTGATTTTAATCCTATCTTTTCCGAATTAGTTGTCTGGCATATCCAATGCCTGTATTAGATATGTTCACTGCAAAAGCGTGCGCAGCTCAAATTCCTGCTTAGCTATCTACCAGCTTCAAGTAGAAAATGTTTCGCCAAGTACAGAACGAGTTCCAACTGCTGTCCTTGAGAGCCAGTTCCCGTGCCGACCTTCGACTACATCATCAAGTGAGAGCGTGGTACAAAGGCTAGCCCATTAGCAATAAAAAAGCTACGCAGTCTACATCGCGTCCATACAATATTTAAAACTCATGTAACCTGTTTTTTTTCAGCAAATAGTGATGAAACGACTACAAAGAATGATTGAGACTGAATGCGGTGAAGAGGCTATAAACAATATGGAGAGTGGAGTACTGGCAGCTCTGCGAGCTCTATGTGCAGCTCTGGAGAGAAAACGCCCTGACGCCTTCAGGCATGTCGCCAGGCAAGCCACGAGGGCTCCTTCTGCGATGCTAAGATCCGACACAGCACTGGCAGAACTTGCGTTAGCGCTGGCGAGGCGGATCACTAGGGAAAATATTACTTGGTCTAAGGTAAGCTTACACAAGGTTACAGTTTTAGATTATAGTTACAATATAAAAAAAAACACTTCTCGCTCTTTTAGAGTTTCACATTATCACAATAGCCCGTTAAAGAAAAAAATGTTAGTTTTGAACACAACTTGAAAATTATTATTTAATTGTTGGAATACACCAACTGACAACAACTTAACAAAAACTGACAAAATTGTACTATGATACCTGTACATATTATGAAAAATACGCTATTTAATTAACTTTAAACGATGATACCCGACAACCTACATAGTAAGAATAAAATACATTGGTTTTTAGTAACTTTCTCGAGCATTGGAGCCCATCTGAAAAATATTATTAAATATTATGTCCAATAAATAAAATTTATATAAAATAATAAATTCAATGTAACTCATTCTATTTATAAGCAAGAGCTCCGTGTACATTCGGACAGATGGACTATTGTAAACTGCCACCCTAATCGAGAACCTAGGGAAAAAAAACTATTGCAAAGTACTTAACGGTGTGTTCACCTTTTATCCCAGTGGTAGTGGTCAAAAACAGCCTGTCAGCTGAAAAACAAAATTGGTCTATTCACGTTATCTATATCAGCAAGCACAATATGATTTTAAAAAATGTGGTAGCTTCAGACCATTTTTTCATGTTTGAGTTTAATTAAAAGGAGCATTTGCTGGAACCTATTTGGCGAATGCTTGTTATCGACGGTCGCGGCCCGTGACCCGTAACCCGAGCGCGCTCCCGGTGGGAAATTGGTCTATTAATTTAACCTCAGCTACCCTAATTTTCATTTGTATTGTAAACGAAAAACATTCATAAAGTCGTAAAATGGCTACATCTTTTTGTTGCCTATACATTTAATTTCAATACAACGATATTACGTATAGTTCTATGGATAAACTTTTAATTAGAAATTCGGCGGCAGTCCGCAGCATAGACACAAAATAATTAATGCACAGATTAGTTAATATTGCGCAGGTTGCAATGGCACTGCTAACGAGGTAAAGAGCTTAATCAGTATCGATTACGTTACACTGGCAATTCATTAATTAAGCATTAACCAAAACCTGACTGCTTTGCCGAATGCCTAGTTAACGAATTAGTAGCTGGATATAATGCCTAATAGAAAATATACTGCAGAAGTTGAAGATTTTAACTACGAGAAAGGATGACATACCTACTCGTAGCTAATGTAAAATTCCCGAACGTAAAGTTATACGAAGTTTTCAAGTCTAGAGTACCTACTCTAGTCTTGAAAACTTCAAAAGTGCCTAACATATGTTTTGTATGTGGTCTTAAGTAAACAAACAACAACTACAACTCCTTTGAATGCTATAAAAACTTACGTGAAGTAATGAGGAAAGTTTTCCAATTAGACTACGAAGTAGACAAGATCCTATTATTTTGAATAGGTATTAAGCCTGTCAAGTGCAGGATTCAATATATTGTAAAGTCCAAATATGAACAATATATTGTAAAGTTATTAGCGTACATTACAAATTGGGTAGCGTCATAATAAAGACAAGTTAAGAGATAAGTTATTTTTTTTTTCTCGTTTTAGACTAATTCACGTTGATAATACCTAATGCTAGACATCTCATTCTGTCTCCTAACGTTACGACGCGATAGTGTTATTTGTTGTATCTCTTTTATTCTGACCTAATTGACAGAAACAGGTAAAACTAACAAAACAAAACGTTTACAAATTATTTCTCTGAAATATTTCCTTTATTATTTTCCCTTCTTGATTTATTATTTTTTATTCCGTATGACTTCAGGTAATCCTAGGCTTTCGGATACTTATATTTCTCACGTTACTTAGCAAGGAATTTTCATTCAGCATTCTAAACTTCGATCCCCAAGACGCCTGCCAATTGTGGGGGTTATGGCCAACCCCTCTGAAATAGGGACGCTATGTTCAGCAGTGGATTATACAGCTGATACAGCACAGTATTCCTATATTGTTGTTTAAATTCCTCTGGTATTAATTGCTGTCTTTCACTCATGCATGTTTTTGTATAACTCTTTTCACTGTTACTACGAAACCCGCATTTTTTTATAAATATGTTATGAATCTGAAACCGTTTTACTATATTTTGATAAACTATAAATCTTTGTAATCGTTTATTTCAATAATATTTATCTTATTTTACAAATTATTGGAGTACAAAATGTTTTGGGCCGGAAACATTTTGTACTCCAATAATTTGTAAAATATGATTTTAGCTTGTCACGCGGTAGTTCTTGTAATCATATTTAAAAACATTTTTCTTGTTCAATATACATATAATTATTTCAAATATTTAAAAATCATTAAAGAAAAATTTTACTGATTTTCTAATAGAGAATATGCGTTATCGAGCGTTTCTATTTTGGTTTTTATGGTATTCGTGGTATTCTAAATTCAAATCACTTTGTCTCACACTCGCAGAAAAATCGCATTTTGCTCACCGTTTTCCAACAGCAAAATTTGCATGTTTGAGCTGCTAAGTTTAAAATACTTTTATGTAAATGAAACATTAAGAAATCAGTACTAATATTATAAATGCGAAAGTAACTCTGTCTGTCTGTTCACGCCAAAACTACTGGACCGATTTGAATGAAATTTGGTATGGAAATAGTTTGAGACCCGAGAAAAAAAAAGGATAGTTTTTATCCAACTGCGCAAAAAGAGGTTAATGTTTTTGCGCGATAACCGACATAAGCGCGGGCGGAGCCGCGCCCGGAAAGCTAGTTATATATTTACTTGAGTTACTTTCGCATTTATAATATTAGTACTGATTATTATGAATAACTCTTATAATAATTGAATTATCATTACCTAATAATGAACATGAAATAAAAAATATGGGATTGACTGGGAGATATAGACTTAAGATAAAATAAAGATCAGATAATTCAGTAAAAACCTGGCCAAGTACTATTCTAGCTTTACAGGGATCTACGTTGCAACATACCGTAAAACACAGATAGAAATAATTCATGGTCAATTACAAAACTACAAATATTTATTTGTTAAAATAACAAAAAAGTCGAACCGGACCATGAAAATATAAACTCAGAGTATTTTAATTAGCGTGGTACCGACATTAACAATTTCTTAAATATTGTTCAGTGTTGGTTTAAATTCATCAAGACAGACATAGTATATACGCGTCAGACCAATTTCGCACATTATGATATTACCTAGGTGCAGATCCAACAGAATCACTTAGAGGATATTTTTTGTTACTAGTGGTATGCCTTTATTTAACAAAATACTACGAACTATATACAACACTACAGCTACTACAATAAAAGCATTTGGAAAACCTATAAGTCATAGCAGACTCACAGGCAGTCTAAATGCTCCAGCCCACTACCAGTTAGCAGTATTGCCCTGTTGAATTGCAATGCTTATTCGTTGAGCCAAATATGTGCCAGAATTTTGAGAAATCACTTATTTTCTTAGAATAAAATGAGTTTGCAAATAAAAATCTAACCCTTCTTTATCCTCCGATCCTGTCTACTCCCCTAGCCATCACCTACACATTTCCCCCTTCTCCCCCAACCACAACCCGAACCCAAATATTGTTTCGCCTGTTATTTGAAAATTTTGATAAGCACTTTAAGTAAGACGCTGTAAGGCGTCTTCAACTACATATTTACACACACACATGTACAGAATTAGGAGGATTGTTCTGTTTGTTATATTATATTACGTAATCTCTCTGGGTGAATTGGACGGTATATTTATCAGCAATCAATTAATAATTATAATCGATGATCTGCGAAACATTACGATTATCATCGCATCGGATATTGGACTCGTAGCGGTACCTTGATATAAAGACCATTTTTATGTATACTTACGTTAAAATTTACCGAGCGCAATGAGGTCGCTGCGGTAAGTTGCGGGTTTGAGCATTTGCCTATGCATTTGTATGGTGTGTGTGTTTTCCGAGATAGGTTGTGAACATCACATCAACTCCTAGTCATTTCTGACGCGAGGTTAATTAAGTCTCAATAGATCCCAATAAGAATTTAATGGTTAAGGATGTTTTTACAATACCACGACAAGGGTATCTTTACAGTAAAACGATAGGCTTGTATCAATATACTTATAAAAAAAATTAAATCATTTGTCCTTAACTACTTATACGTCAATTTGCACTATTTATATACTTTAGAGTCTTCTTCATCGATATTTTCTGTAGGCCAGTTAACGATTTCGTTCCAAAACTACTTACTTTCTCTATCAGGAACGAACTGTACGCATTTCTTTAAGTTGGTCATATTCTTAGGCTAAGATTCAGAGATTAGTCTAAGCGTGAACTAATGCTTTAATCCGTCAAAATGTATTGCTTAGCCTCATAATTGTTGGTGCAAAAAGTTCTTCAGGAACTTTTTTTCGTAAATTGAAAAAGGCATTATTTTGTTTCACTCACTCCAATCACATTTTGTATACTGTTGTTCTTATCGTTTTCTTTTTATATCAGGATGCACAGATAAACAAGAACCTGTAAACGTTCCATAAGTGAAAAATGTGCCATAGATAATAGATTGTGATCTAAACAAAGTGCAAGGTAAGTAGGACTATAACTCTGAATATGAAATTTAAAGATTAGCTTAGCCGACGCTAGGCTAAGACTGGTCTATGACCGTCTTACACAAATGTCTCTGAATCTCAGCCTAAATGGTTTTATATAATTTTCTATAACCGTATGCAAGATCAACTGGCAATTGAACCACAATACAAATATTTTGTTTTAAGGGGAAGGTGTTTTTTACCATCAATAAATTCACACTTCTGTACAGGTACATCCCTGTATACATTTTTTGTACACAAACTTATAAAACTTGGAGATGTTGAAACCGATATTTTCTGATATTGGCACATGACGTTTCAAGTGTAAAACAGTTTTTTAAGTGGTTTGTCCACATTAACTACGTGGACTGTGACAAAAAGTCGCACTTTTTGCTCGATGTTATTATTAATTCAATAAGTATACACAGTACATATACGAACTGTCTTTTTTTCGTTTCAATGATCTTTTTATAACACCAAAGGCTCCATCGCAGGGTAGGAACGAGTACGCGCATGGCAAAAAGTGTTACCAATATTATGAGTTTTCTAAAGAATGTTATTTTTCGTGAAATATGGTAGAATCATGCATTCTGATCATAAGCTGTTATAGTCGAATTCGGCAGTATTTTCATCACTGTATATTAATACTAGTACTTAGGTATATTATTAACCGAGGGTGGTTAGTATTGCATCCTTATAGTTCGAGAGTGCAAATGATCACTTACATCCAACCTAAACACTCTTTTCATCATTAAAGCGAAGAAATAAAAAAACTCACAGAGATTTTTTTTAAATTAATACACCTTTGAATTATACCTATTTCACAATGATTTCACTTCCTTTTTAGTCCGCCACTTGATAAAATCGTCAAATGTTCTCAGTTATTTATTAAAATTGAACGTAATAGGTTTTCAACACTGATTCCGGCGTTAAATCGTCGGTAAAGTCATCATTTAAACCAAGGTAAAAAATATTTTAGCAAAAACTTCAAGAACTATCGCGCAACTCTAAAAATAAGAAACCTTCTCTCATCTTTTTTTAGGGTTCCTTACTTGAACACGGGATCCTATTACTAAGCCTCGGCTGTCCGTCTGTCCGTCCGACCTCCAAAGGGCTCTATGTTTTGAACTGTATCAGGTAGCTAATAAAATTTTTCACAGAATATGTGTCATTATGGCAGAATGCCGACAGAATAAAATTTTTAAATATAAGGCGGTCCCCATATAAGATTTTTTTTTATTATAGCTCTTCCGTAAAAACGTTAACACGTACAAGTGTCAAACTTGGTATTACAGGTATAGTCCAAACACACAAAAATTAATAATAATAAAAAGGGAGTATACCTGGACTCTAACTAAGGACCTTGATTTCTGTGTGTAAAACGGTTTAGTGATACATTCTGTACGGAACCGTCAGTGTGGAGTCGCTAACTCGCACTTAGCTGGTTTTATTTTTCTATCTAAGCAGTTTTAGAACCTAGTTAGAAGAAAACGCGCTCTGCAGTAATGAACTCGTATTGGTCTACTCATTATATTATTGTATCATGGGTCTACTCTGGATGATTATCAATATTTGACTGAATGTATGGATGTCATATTTTTATTACAAATAAACATACATCATGTTATCAAGTCATCCAATTGATATATACTAACCTGTTTGCTGTTCTTAGCAAGAGTTAATTAACTTCTTTCAATCTCCTTGGGTAGAAGTCGCAAAACTTCTTTTGTGCAATCTTCTTGCAAGCATAAATGAGAACGTTTTAATAATAAAACCAATTTACTGAGTTAGTACAGTTCGTACACTCCACGAAGGTGCTTTACATTATTCAGTTCGAGGTACATATGTATTTGTCGGTTCGAGAGTAACTTGTAGTTTTATATTGACACATCTACAAATTAGCATGAAGTATAATTAATTTTTTTGTGCTATAGATAATTCGCTACAAGTGTTTGTGGGCTAAAATTGCCGTGAATAAATAATCCGTGTACTTTACATACGAGTATTATAGGTGTTACTCGTAGGATGCGTCTTTGTGCAATGTACATAATATATAATTAACTGTACTATTGCCAAAGTATGAATATTAGATCAAGGAACTAAGTTTAAATTAAATCTCCCTAGGGTGATTTGGTATCTCCCGCGGCCTACAAATTCGATTTTACCTCGCGCATATTAAGTTAAATACGTACAATACATTTTCATTTATGATGAAATTTGATTATGTATATCGTGGTCGGTGAATAATGTGTGCTATCTTTAGGTTAGATAGCTAGTGACAAACAAGAAGTAATGCTTTAGCGTCAGCTTTGTGATAGCTTATATAAAACTTTTATAACTGAAATTTACAGATAGCCGCAGTATACTGCGTCTGTGGAGCCCTTGCCAAAGAAGCCGCAGAGGCTGCAGATGGCGAGCCAGCGCTGGAGTTGGTCGCGGCCCCCGCGGCTGCCGTCGCTGACTTGCTTCATGAGGAGGCTGGCTCATGGGTCGCTTCTCACGGTGGATGGGTACGGATCTACACTATAACATCTTAATATCACATGTACAGCTTCGTAACAGAGTATTGAGTGTGTGTACCTAACAATAGCCAAATATGTCGCGGAGGCTGCTGAAGGAAATATGCCACTGACTATGAGTTAGTTGCCTCGCATGCGGCTTTCGTAGCCGACCGAGATCTCCATGAGAAAGCTGGCTCCTAGGTCGTTTATCTGGGATGTACGACTCGCTGTTTGAAATGGTAATATATATACAACATTCAGACCTAAATAACAATAATTATATAATAATGGCAAAGCGGGAGTGACAGAGGGTAAAATATCTGATGCTAAGCAGCAGCACCTTCCGTAGAACTGCATCTTACAGCATCTTACAACGCAATCCCCAAGAAACCTGCCAAGCGTGGGCAAAGTCATCCAATGTGGTTGGCGTTTGAAGTGGAATCAAGAATTATAATGTTCGCAATACATAGGTAGGTCAGATGAGAAATAACATTAAGTACTTTTTATTGTTTAGGCCTAGTTTCACCATACTCTGTTATTTATTTGACGCCTTGTGTTTCCTTTTAACGGACTGTTAACTGAACCGAGTGTCCCACCAACTGTTAATGAATGATTAATTCATTTAACTTCATAGAACGTAGACTGATTTAACAGCTCTGTTATTTTTAAAGACCCATTAGCTAATGCCTGATTTAGCGTAAACAAACATGGTATGGTGAAATTAGGCCTAAGGTTTGCACTTATTAACTTTAACTTGTTACTAATAAGAGATGTTTGAGATACATATTGAAAGTCATGTAAAACTTTAGAATTAACAGTAAGAAAGTTAGACTATTAAGGGCCTGTTTCAGAATGTTCGAGTAAGTTCCGGATTTACTACCCAGAATATATTTAGTAAATAAAACACTATCTTTGTGTTACACAGTCATCGATTTAGCCTATCCATCGGTTAAAGCTTGAAACGCGCTGCATGTCAACTGTCATTTTTATTATTCAGTTATTTTATGTGTTGGTTAGCAACCCGAAGCTTTATTAGGACATTCTGAAACGGGCCCTTAATCTGTTAATTATGTTAACACTAGCTTTCCGGGCGCGGCTCCGCCCGCGCGTATGTCGGTTATCGCGCGAAAACATTAACCTCTTTTTGCGCAGTCGGATAAAAACTATCCTATGTTTTTTCCCGGGTCTCAAACTATCTCCATACCAAATTTCATTCAAATCGGTCCAGTAGTTTTGGCGTGAAAGCGTAACAGACAGACAGACAGACAGACAGAGTTATTTTCGCATTTATAATATTAGTACTGAAGTACTGATTGCACACCTTTGAAGGAACGATGACCGAGCAGTAATAACTATGGACTGCCGTCCCGCTGGTGTTTGGTTCGATCCGCACGTTCGCTTGAGCTTCACCGCATGGTGGAAGGGCATTTTGCGAATGCTCGCCTGGCTAGCTACCACCCTCATGTAGAAAATCTGTCGCCGAGCAGTGACAAGCTGCACTGCGCCCATCGCATTGAGATATACAGTTGTTACGTCTCATGTGCCTGTAATTTACTGGCTCTAAAGGACTTTTGCCGGAACACAGTGTTAGGTGAAGGCGACAGATTTTCGACTAGAGGGTGTTAGCTGGCCAGGCCATTAGTGATGATGTCACAGCTAGAACACACCGTGATGCATAGAAACATATTTTATATATACGAGTAAGAAGGTCGTAGACGTACTCATAGCACAGAATAAAAAATCGGCCAAGTGCGAGTCGGACTCGCGCATGAAGGGTTCCGTACCATTATCTTTAAAACAAGAGTTCATATTTTAACCTTTTTTGTTTTAAATTGCACGAGTCCGACTCGCACTTGGCCAACTTTTTGTATTTGTTGTTATAGCGGCAACAGAAATACATCATCTGTGAAAATTACAACTGTCTAACTATCACCGTTCTTGAGATACAGCCTGGTGACAGACGGACGGACGGACGGACAGCGAAGTCTCAGTAATAGGGTCCCGTTTTTACCCTTTGGGTACGGAACCCTAAAAAGGACCTCATAGGCATAATTGCGCGAAAGCCATTTTCATAATTAGTCAACCGTTCGATCTGCAGCCAAAGTTTAGTTAAGTAGGTCTACTTCTTTACTGGCAACCAACAAAGTATAATGTGAACATTTTGAAGCAGTATGTAGTACCAGTGATATTGTATACCTAATACTGCTTCAGAACCAGTATTCACAAAGTTACAATAGATAGTGAGCTACATTGCAACATATATTTACTGCACCTTCAAAAACATGGTCAGAAGAGAGTTATATAAGTCGACACGGCCGCCATTTATAGCAATAATGTAAATTTGTAAATTAATATTTGTGTACTGTGGTATTTCAAAAATAAGTTCAATCTATATATTAGTATACAAGCTGCTATCTAGGACCTATTTCAAATTATTTCCTCACAGAAGATAAGTTTGTTCTGCTTAGGTATAGCCTTTTCATGATAAAACTTTTAAACTGAAATTGGCGATGAGATTACCGGAGAGCTCGGAGAAGGAAACTCGGCATTGGAATGGATTTTATAGATATGCTACGAGAGGAAAGTCAAAACCATGTGGCTAGAAAGTTGCGGTTAAGCGAGAGACAGGTATATATAAATGATCCACAGTTCAATAGTTTTACTTAAATAGCTATTGCTAGGACGTAATATTGAAAGTTAAATTGCTTTTTTTGAACTTTTATACATACAGGTTCGGATTTTAAAATCTTTTAGCTACGCTAGCAAAAAGTTTAGCTTACACTTTTGAATGCAGATTTCGCAAAAATTCCTCGGCTGTGACGGAAAAAGAAATTACTAAAACTTACCTACAATGAAACTCAATGAAACTTTGCTGGTGCATATTTCAATAGAGCGGACAGTCGACTTTGTGCAAAGTATCAAAATAATGCACATATCCTTAGATAACTAACATCAATAAGTCAAGTTAATAATTAGCGGACACTTTTGCACGCAGATTTTGCATAATAACCAAAGCCATTCCTCGGTTGTGACGTAAAGAATAAATTACTGTTGGCTAAAACTTACCAACGATGAAAGTCAATGAAACTTTGCTGGTTTTTATTTGAATAGCGCGGACAGGTCGACTTTGCTCAATGTTGGTATCAAAATAATGCACATACCCTAGCTAGATTATTTTTAACTTGTTAATAAGTTTTTTAATGACTATGTGTCTTATTCGCAAAAGAAATTACATTTTCATCCGGGGAGTAGGATACACATTTCCGCAAAAAAAGGTTAGACGCTCGGAGAGATACATAAGTACACTTATATAACTGTTCTAGCAAAGAGGGTGTTTTATTTTATTCATGACATAGATTGATTACCCCATTACTATAATAGTAGGTTCTCTAAAGCCCAGCTCGCTGACCGTGTAAAAGATGTGCCTCGGTACCTAACTCTCCGCAAAATTAGCAGTTAGCCACAAATGGTAGACCGTGCGAAATAAAATGCTTTTTAGGGTTCCGTACCCTAAGGGTAAAAACGGGACCCTATTACTGAGGCTTCGCTGTCCGTCCGTCCGTCCGTCTGTCACCAGGCTGTATCTCAAGAACGGTGATAGCTAGACAGTTGAAATTTTCACAGAAGATGTATTTCTGTTGGCGCTTGACAACAAATACAAAAAGTTGGCCAAGTGCCAGGCAGACTCGCGCATGTTAAAACAAAAAAAGGTTAAAATATGAAGTCTAATGTTGTATAGCTAGTGGTACGGAACACTTCGTGCGCAAGTCCGACTCGCACTTGGCCGATTTTTATATGAATTCATGTTCCAACACACAGCTGATACCAAGCTTTTGAAGTGTCTGGAAAATGACCGACATCTCCATACCCACATTGTGCAAGGCGATCAGTGCAATTTTACCGTTCCATATTTGTAATTTGATAATGAATACGAAAAAATATGTGAAATGGCGCGCAATCGAAAGAAGTTTTTAAAATAAAAAACTCTTTACAAATTGAATATAATTAAAAAGTTATAAAAAAAAGTTTTTATGTAACAGTATTTATGGCCAGACTATACTTGTAAATAAATTAGCATGGATATCGCCAATTACCTACTCATAAATATTGCTCTCGTAATAATAAATAAGTTAAATAATATGTTAACTAAATAATAAAATATATGATATATATTCATTATTCAAAACGAATGTAAGAAAATTAATAGAAGTAATAATAGATATACCTATACCTAAGCATAATAGAGATCGAGAACAATACTTAGTAATAATAGTAATCATAATTGGAGAATAACTGATTAAGTGGCATAAAATATTACTAAATACATGAAATGCAGCACCGCGGTATATTGGGCAATTAGCGTGAGAAACTGTCCTATTTTACTTTAAAACAGCAAATAGTTTGTGGTTCCTGTCCCGAAGATATTAATCCGGTACAAGAAACCTACATAATAGAGAATGAAAGCCACGGGCTTCCATTCTCTTCTATATGTGTGTTCCAACCCGACCCAAGTAAAATGTAAGTAAACCAAATAGATATAGAAATCCTAAACTATGAAACTTCACAGAAATTTGGGAAATGAGCAGCGTGTGCATCGTACCATTGGTGCTTTCCAGCACTGGCGGAATTCTGAAATACTTATTTGCTGCATTTTCTCAATATACGAGTAATAGTTTTGCCGGAAAATACTCACATAACTATGTAGAAGAATTAATCTCTTGGCATATTGATAGAAAATATTTACAGCAAGATTCAGGTACTAAAATTAAAATATGATATTTGTCACTTAAGACGCATAACCGTCAGACCTACAAAATAAAAAAAAATGTTTTGAGAATGTACGAACATGATAAATATATTAACAGTAACGTTTATTATGCAAGAACTACATTATAGTTAGACAAATATTTAGGCTGTATTACAATCTTGATTGCATTTTCATGTAAGCATTTATTATTATAGTATAGGACAACAAACATAAGCATGCAATGCCTGGTGGTAAGTGATCACCGTCACCTACGGATATACCCAACACCAGAGATCTCGAGTATGCATTGCCAGCCTTTGAGCAAGAATATGTTGTCTTCAAAGAGCGTGCCAGACAGTTCGCGACACGGTCCCGAACCATGGTCGCGAACTGTGGAGATGATGGTTTGCGACCAAAAATTACGTTTGACTTTCCAACGCCCTTGGATTGCGAGCATGCGTTGTCGACCGTGATTCGGGACCACTATTTCTCACTGTGTAGACGCCGCCCGGTCGCAAACCACGCGAGGGCAGTATGCCGCTGCCGCCGGCGAGAACGCACGCATGGCGGGAGCACACGCATAGCGCGCTTTCCTCATTGAGATACGTAGGTATAAAAGCCACGACCAAATATACTTAATGCATTATTTATGACATATTTTTCTTCTAAATTTCATATATAGATAGTAATTTTAAAACGTATAAATTAAGCGATATCATGTGTAGTTTGGCCTTCGTTGGATGCGTGTTATCGGCGCGGGAGTTCGAAACACACTGTGGTTCCGAACTGTGTGGTATAGAGGTGTGTACCGGTTCTCAAAAAACCGGATAATCACCGGTTGGGATGGGTACCGGAGACTAATCGGTGTTTCTATTTACTACCGGTTAATCGATTATTTGATGGGTAACCATTTCTGAACGCACGATTCAGTTGCGATTAGGGTAGGGATGTTGATCTTTGTTCGATACTACTCATATGAATATCATAAAATGATAATATTAATTTCATCTCATTCGTACTTTAAATGCGTTTTGCTTCTATTAACCTACACGGGAAACCATTATTACTACTACCCCATTGAGCTCTCCTCCGTTTATGCTACCCAAGAAAAACACTTCTTCTCGGTAGGTAGGTATTTTGATAACAATCAAAACTTTATTTTTTCCTTGGATTGCATTCAAAAATATTTTATATAATCTCATTCGGTAATATTCTAATTATGAAATGAAATACAGACTTTTATTTTATTTACATACTTCTTTCACAAAATAAAAAAAAATAAATTAAAGCTTTATTCTCCTAACAAAACAATGCTTTAAAACATTTTTTTAATTATTAAAGTACAAAAGGAGGTTTCTATTCAATTTAAATACACATTATCTGTGGTGAGCGCGCTGCCCGCGCAACGCCCTGGTTCCGGGCCAATAGACCAAAAACAGACTTTTTTCTTTTGCCAGAAAAATCAAGAAATGCTTATAGTCATGAGATTAAATAAAGTACTGTATGCAACTGCATATAATTATGTATAAAAATAATCGTATAATCTTATTTTGAAACTCGCTTGAGGCTCGTTTCAAAATCTACATTCATGTTTTAATACCCTCTATTATATGATAGTTGCATAAACTACTATTATGGTCACATTTAATCCGATTGGATGCCAAGTGCTTTATGTGCATCAGTAATAAAATATACTGACTATCCGGAGAATAACCGGAGAAACACCGGTTATTCAATAAAATCACCGCAAAATCTCCGGAGGCTGAAATTGCCTCCGGTACACACCTCTAGTGTGGTAGCAAATTCCGACGGTGGTTTGCAACAAACCTCTGGCCAAGGCCAATGGGCGGAGCCCGTGGTTTCGAACCGTGTAGATCCTACTTAAAGCTGGTGATAAAATGCGCGGGCTAGCGCGAGCCGGACGACGGACGACGCATCGTCCGCCATATCACGCGACGTTTAGCACGTGGGCGCGGATCGCGGCGCGCGTCCGCCGACCGCCGTCCGCGCGATCCATCATCGCTTGTCGGTTTTTCGACACGGTTCAAAGGTTCGCGCGCGGCCGTCGGCGGCGCGGCTCGTGTATCACCTCTGACGAGCCGAGCCTCCAGACGGTGCAGAGCCATGGTGCCCATTTGGAGTTTAATAAATTGTATATGTTAATAAATAAATTGAAACACATATACGTGAATTAAATGATTATGGACTTTATTCAACTATATGAAGAGGAAACGGTTATATGAAATCATAAAGATGCACGTCACAAAAACCGCATCAGCGGGCGGCGCGGGCGGATGGCGCGGTCTGCGCTATCACCAGAGAGTTGAAATATTAGAGTAGTTATATTCGAACACCACTGCTCTAAAAGCTTACTAGAATTTACCTATCTACATACCTACGCGCATGTATATTATGCAGTTTGTAATGACAAGGAAAGAACGTTCAAATATTATGCGTCATATCTGTTGTAAGAAAGAGATAAATAAGCACAATTCGTGTAGCCACCGAACCGCCACGAGACGTTCCGATCACCATTACACTGCGATCTCTTTCACTCTCTCACACCAAACGATACACATATCTCGCTCATCCATATCCATTTCATTGAGATTAGTTCCTAAGATAAAACAAAATGACGATATTTTATTTTCTATTTCATCAATAAAAGCAATAATTAGGCGTGAAATTAAACAGTTTTCTTATCTCTCACAGTGCTTGTATAATTGGTGCAGAGTCTAAAGACACAAAGAAGGCATATTGGCCACAGATTATTCCTAAAAAACACGATTAGCGGCGATGTATTCACCGGACGCTTGGAAGTGCAAGACTGGTAGTGACTCTGGTAATTACACTGAATTCGTCTAGTAAATATGGAGGGCACACAACTCATCTACAGGTAAAAAAATCTTAGGCTATCAGGCGTCGTTTATCACCACTGGCTCGTGTCCGCGCTAAGACGAGCCGAGCCTACACGGACGGCGATCCGTCGTCCGTGTAGGCCTTAAAGGTTCCTAAGTCGTTTCGCATTTCTAAGTGGTTCCGCATAGTGGTAGTGCAAGACAGAAAAATATTATGTAAGGATCGCACGATTATGGACTTCCAGAAGCCCACACATATCGGTAAATTTTTTTATATCATGCTCTGTCGGGACGTTCGTTGGAATACTCCCTGTGATAGATACGGATCATGGTATAGATGCATGATAGTTTTAAATTTTTTAACTAACTCTTAAGCTAGGCAAACCTTTGCACACTATTTCACATGATGATAAATGATGTGGTGTTAAATAAACTGGGTACTGGCTCTCAGCTCAGGAACCAGGCCAGCCGGGTATTCGCAAAATGTACTATACTAGCCAGATCGTCTACTGCTGAACTCAGCCTTCTCCATGAAGTGTTTTTTGTTTGCAATACATCATACGGTTGTTGGCAGGTGACTTTTAAGGATCGCAGTGTAAGGTGCCAGTACTTCAGAAGGTGCTGCATGCGCACTTATTGGTATTTTGCCTTAAGTCGCCTGTTATGACTCCCACGGTAAGATATAGGGGGATACAATACTAGCCCAGCACCTCACGGGGGTAACCAGACATAACCTATGTTTAATCTCTGAAACTATACCTGCTCGACAGTACGCGCCGTGCAGCGCCGCCGTGACGCTCACTGTCTATTTGTGACCCGGGGAAGGTCCAGGGTTAATGGCCTAATTACACAATAAGGATTGTGTAATTAGAATGAGGAAATGAAGTTTATTTGTCATTTTATTTTGAAAATGAAGCCCGTTATAGAGTTCAAATGAAAAATTAAGACCATTCTCATAACCATTATATAAATGTAATGAACATGACCTTAATTTTTACCTTATTGTCTAGAGACAATACAAGTCCGGCGGCGCTGCGCAGTTGAACAGTCAGCGGCAACTTGGAAGAGAGTACTCTATTCTTTGCCCTCATTGATTGCTCATGTGCAAAATATCTTTTTATACTGTCATAGCGGGCCGCGCCCCGGCTTAGCAAGAATATTTAACAAAACATTCAAGATGAAATATCAAATTTTTGAAAATATTCTATAATCTATGTTCATCAGGGATTGGTAGATTTCTAACAGTGAAAGAATTTTTCATATCATCTAGTAGTTTTAAAGTTTATTCGTTACATACAAAAATACAAATCTTTCCTCTTTATAATATTAGTGTAGCTGCATAGCATCCTCCATTATGGGGGGGTTTGTCATAATCCCCACGCTTGGCAGGCGTTTTGGGGATCGCAGTGTGAGATATCAGTTCCTTAGAAAGCGCTGCTGCCCACCTTCTGGTATGTTACTTTAAGTCGCTGCTACACCCACGGGTAGAGATGGGGGGGTGATATTCTAGCCCGGAAAGTGTCACCATTGGTAGTCTTCCAAATGGTTACAATTTTAATGAGACTCGAAAACAAATACACATCAGTACTAGTAATATTATAAATGCGAAAGTAACTCTGTCTGTCTGTCTGTCTGTCTGTCTGTCTGTCTGTCTGTTACGCTTTCACGCCAAAACTACTGGACCGATTTGAATGAAATTTAGTATGAGAATAGTTTGAGACCCGGGAAAAAATATAGGATAGTTTTTATCCAACTGCGCAAAAAGAGGTTAATGTTTTTGCGTGATAACCGACATACGCGCGGGCGGAGCCGCGCCCGGAAAGCTAGTCATAAATAACGTAAGTATATCTTAACTGTTGACTTCGATCATTTAATGATCAAAGACTGTTGATAATAATCAAATCTCTCGCACAAAATAAGTTGCGATCTTTGAAATATGGAGATCTAACTTTCCTTTAGAAGTCAAAGAGTCATTAGATTCTTGTTCCGGCGTAGCAAAAGCTCTGTTTAAAATATAACTTTCCCTGTATAATACCAAACTTTTCTTTCAGATACATAACAATCTCCGAAATTATAAAGACATTCAAAAGCTTAAACTTTTACTGCCTTATTATAAATAAGTTGATTTACCCAGGTGTAGACCAAGACTACGACGTCTAAGTTTAATCTAGACGGTCTTTTGAGTTTGAGCCAAGGCATAGAACATATATAATTATACTACGCCAAGGTTTAAATTTAAACTTTACAAAAACCAAATCCCAAGTCCTCTAGATTTTGTTTCGATATAAAGTTTATCCATAGACAATAGATGTATTTCACTCATTCAATAATTTACCCTTCGGTCTCAACGTTCCGTTGGCCGTTCATTTTTATAAAAGACCAGCCCTTTCGAAGTACCGATTTTGAATTCGACCTCAAAGACAAACACGTTCGGAATTCCGTACTAACTAAAAAAAATTTGCAAAAATATTATTTGTCTTTCAATGTATGTAATTTATTTAATTTTAAACTTATTGTTGTATTTAAACGAAAATAAGTATTTACTTCAAATAAAACTGTAAATATCAGTTTTATTTGAAGTAAATATTTAATTCTAGTTTCAAGAATGTTACGCAATATATTTTGAATAATAAAATATCATGGGTGCTATTTTCTGATCATGCCTTAATTTAAATAAAAGAGCGGGAATAAAATTACGTGGCTTTGGTGTTGTTGCAATAGCGATAGTTTCGCTATCGATAGTTGACCTTGAAAAACAGTCGATAGCATGAATAGAGCTATCGAAATGCTGCAATACTATCGATAATCTCGATAGTATTGATAGTGAAAATTAGGCAATACTATTGAACTTTGTCGATAATATCGATCCTATCGATACTATCGACAAAGCTATGCTAGCTTATGTGGCGTATTTCCGCAGTATGCTGTCGTATGCTGTATTGCTGTTGGGAGCTGCTGCTAAGATAGAGACAATATATATCTTTAATAAGCTTGCAATTCGAGCTATATATGAAATGGAGCCTAGTTTTATTTCCTTAAAAAGCCAATGAGCGAACGTTTTAAAGTTCCTTTTAAACGAGAATTCCTAAACCTGCTTCGTAGATCCTATAATACTCAGCTATCATTGTACATCTTGAAGCAATGATAGTAATGCAGTGTGATGTTGGTGGTTCGAGGGCGTACGATAAGTGAAACGTCCGAATAGTTGAATATGTTCTTTATTACTGCCGGCACACGTTGCCTTCACTCAATACTTAAAGCTACTATATTATACCTACTTACTTAGCTTACATCTCTATCACACACTACATCATCGGGGTGATTTTGAAAAAAAAAGAAAAAACATGAAAAATTTTCTTTTTTTTTTGTTTCTTATAGGATTTATCTAATTTATTACATACGTTTAAACTTTATATTTTTACTAAACTATTCATTTAACAACATCTTTCTTGTCTTAAGTATTAACTGTAATAATCAAATCAGTTATAGAATAGGTTCATATAAATCAAACTTAAACAAAGCATTACGTGAGTACATCACAATGAATCATTTATGTAGGTAAGTTATCAAGTTATCGTATTTACATTGTTGTAAGGTGTAACTGTAATGTATTCTGTAAAGGTGTGCTATACAACAGTAACTCAACTTTATACATAGAGCAAATTTTGAATAGATGTTAAGTCACAAAAATGTTGGTTCTATTTTTATGGATAGTATCAATCTTATTACCAATACGTATGGTTACATTGGGTTCATTTTCGCTTAAAACTTCATATGGTCTATTATATAACATATCTAATTTTTTACCTGTTTCGTTTTAATCAAAATTAAAAGACCTTTTTTTTTTGTATTTAACTGGGTTACATTTTTTGTCCCATATTTCTTTTCTTTTAATCTTACTGGAAATCAAATTATTCCTTGCTTCTTTACATGCTAATTGTAATCGATACTTAAGTTCAAGTGCATAGTTATCATGGTTATACAAAGGTTTAACATTGTTACTGGTTAAATTTGTAGGAAGATTACATGGTTTACCGAATACCAGTTCGTATGGAGTGTACTTAGTTTCCGTATGAACTAGTACCTATTGAATGAGAAACACCAAAATGGAAGCCAATGGCTCCATGTTTCTGGATGTCCGTCACATTGAGTTCGCAAAAAGGCTGCAAGATGTTTGTGCGTATTTTCTAAAGCACCTATTGTCTCGTGATGGCAAGCGGAAGAATTTACCTTTTCGATTTGCAGTAGTTTGCATACTTCCGTCATTGTCTCGGACATGAACTCTGTTCCTCGGTCGGTGGTAATGGATACTGGTACACCATACCTTAATATGAAGTTACTTACGAATGCTTTGGCTACACTTACCGTATCTTTTCTCTGTAGTGGATAAGCCTCTACGTACTTGCTTAACTCGCATTGTAAACTTAATATATAGACGTTATTATCTAAATCCTTATCTAAGGGCCCAATTATATCTAAATATACCTTTTCTAGCGCTGTCGAAGCCGTTGTTGTCACGGTCATGGGTTCAGTAGTATTTTTGGAATACTTACTAGTTTGACACTTTTTACATTTGCTCACGTACCGTCGTACGTCATATTCGATTCCTGGCCAGAAGTACTTACCTTTTATATTGTTTATCATACGTCGTACACCAGCATGACCACTTGTAGGTAATAAGTGATAGTCATGTAATATGTATGTCTTTTCTTTACTATCGGAGACATTTTTTTATTCCTCTCAATATATTTATATTGGGTCCGGACCATTTTTCTCTACTCTTTATCTCCTTTATTAACTCTTTAATAAATTCTATATTATTTTCATTCTTTATTATACATAACTCTTTTACATTTATTTTACTACAAAAACTACTCAATATATTCGCAAACTCGACTCGCGTAAAATGCGACATATAGTTGAGGTTTATATAAATAGTATTTTTGGATTCTTCATACGTAAAACATTATTTTTTTATATGTTGTTTCGTATTTATTCATTATAAAAAACTCTTTAAAGTTTATTTTACTACAAAAACTACTCAATATATTCGCAAGCTCGACTCGCGTAAAATGCGACATATAATTGAGGTTTATATAAATTACATTTTTAAATTATCCATTCGCAAAACATTTTATTATGTTATGTTTTTTTTTTTTTTTATTTATGACCGTGAATAAATTTTAGTTCTACAGAATCACTCGGTTTCCCTTATATCTCCGTTTCTCTTGGTTGGCCTAACTTCGGTTCCACGGGTATATAAGAAAACTCTGTGTTCGATACTATTAATTTTTTTTATTTAATTGTTTTGCTTTTTGAGCTTCATCACTAAAGAGATTTTAACGTTCATTCATTTTAATTCATCTGAACTTATTCAAGAAATACCTTTTACGTATTCAATTATACAATCGTTTTCTTCTTATAACAATAATAATTTTATTAATCGGGTAAATGGATCCTTCATAATACACATAGATAAATGAATTTTTGGTTCGATACTACCTACCGTCATCGAGCATTTGCTGAACTTGCTTATTTATCTCTGGTTTCATAGAAGCCGGTAGCCGATAAGGTTTTACATACACAGGTTTCGTATTCGGTTTCACAGTAATGGATTGTTCTATAACGTTCGCAGTACCTAACTTATCGCCTTCTAAAAAAAGATATCGGAATACTTTGCGCAAATAATTTCTATTTTCTTTCTATCTTCCGAATTTAAGTGTGATAACTATAGTTTTGGTAATAACTTTTCAACACGTTCCACATTTCGATCGGGCTCGCTAAATAACAGACCTCATATTTCTCTAAATAATCGAAATCTTGACTTCCTACTAAATGAGATTTTGGTATAGTAATTGATGTCTCTCCCATGTTCATTATTTTAATCGGAATAATACCTCTCTTCGGAGTGACAATACTGCTTGCTATGAAAACATTTTCTGCTAATTGTTTAGGGTGTATAACGCAATCTTTATATAAATTATTGTTTATGTATATAAAGTGAACACTTTCGCTACGAGCTGGAATAGTAATACAACTTTCAGACTGTATTATCGTGTTCATAACGTTTATGAATTTTAATAGAACAACTTATTCCGTGCGAATATAATGTAACTCTATTCGTTGATAGGTCTATGTTTGCATTATAAGTTCTAAGAAACCCGATAATACCGTCGGCGTCACACGGTACGCTATCAAATAAATAAAACTTGTGGCGAAATTCTACACCGTTCTCCGTACAAAAAGGAATGTAAACGAAGCTTTTTGCTTGTACTTTGCCGCCAATGCCGTTTATAACAGTTTTATCGTAATAAGTCCTAATATTGTTTTGGTATATGCAACTTTTTACAATTAGTGAAATTAAAGCACAGGTATCTAACAGAAATTTGAGTCTTTTGTTTTCAAAATTAAAGTACACAAAATCTAAACCTTGGCATACAAACACATAGTTAGGTCCGAAAAAATTGTGCTAAATTAATATATTCGTCCTTTTTCTCGTCACCTTCTCCCACTGCATAGTATTGACCTTGACGGTTATTGTAAGAACCTCGGTAGCTGCCTCTGTTCGACCTGGTGTACCTTTGCGGATACTGATTATTGTAGGTATTACCTCGAAAAGCACCTCTGCTTGTCCTTGGTAAGCAGCGATGGCTCTGGTTGTCCTGCAGATTCCCTCTATAATTACCTCTATGGTTACTTACGTACCTCGCATTTTGCTGGTAGTTGTTGTAATTTCCTCGACCTCGTGCTGACCTATAATAATATGAATTATTACCTCTGGTGTATGAATATACCGAGCCGGAAGTTCCGGGGCTGGCCAGCTCTTCATCCTCTGCAGCTCTCACGGCGTCCTTGAGGGTGGTGTAGTTGCGTGCTGATATTATGGTGCTAAGGCGTCGGTTCCGAAGGCCATCTGCAAATCTTTTTATAGCCATTTGCTCGTTTATCGGCCTCAATATATCGCTTGCCTTAGGGTTTCCTTCGGCCTGCGCTATAGTGGGACTTATAAACAAATCTTCTAACTTCTCGCCGTATTTGGAAATTGGCATGGTATTTTGAGTAACATTATTCATCTGAGTCAGCAAAGAGTTCGCGGATTTTTTGGTAAGCAGATACTGTCTAATATCATCAATAAGACTTTGTACGGTTGGATAACTTGGTTTTAATTTTAACTTTGCTGACTTAGATAATTTTGTTTTCAAAACAAAGGTACCTAATCAAAAGTTTTTTATGTTCATCAAGATTTAAACACTCATTCAGCATCTCAATACCTTCTATTATTCTCTCTGTAGTTTCATCTTTACCGTCCATATAAGGTATAATAGCATTTGCCGTTTTTATATCAAAAGCTTCCATTATTACATCAGTTTGAGTACCGTAGTAACTATATATTTTATTATAAATTAACTCAATTTCGCTGCATATTTCTACCACATTGCTAGACGGTTTTGTTGGAAAATTCTTAATTATTACCTGATATTTACTGTAAAGGTCCTTCACTTTGTCCAATTTCAATTCACCACTTCTTTCCGTACGTCGTTTTCCTAGTTTACGAATGGTGTCGCACTCTTTTAGTAAAATTTGGCATATGTCCACTAAGGCTTCCATTAAAAAAAACAATTTCTTACACTTTATTTAAACACTGCCTATATATTTTCACTAAAAACACTACACTTTTTATTCGCCGGTATCGCTGGTTTCCTCCCGCCGACGTATTGAATTGCGGATACGCCGCAACGCTCCCGCTGCTGTGGCATCTTCTATCCACCTCTGATGGATTTCTTTGTATTTCTTCGCAAAAAGTATATAATTGCCAATGCGATAGCCGCTCCAATTATGATGATAAATATATTCATGCTCCTGATATCAGATTTTATTTGCTCAATAGTCGTGGTTGCATCATTGTTTCCAGCCGCATTCTGGCTCAGGAACACCTCTTCTTTTTCTATTTTGGAGTTATACATCTTGTATTCGCAAACGCCTAGGTTAATCCGTTCGTATTTAAGGATTTTCTATCTTCATATTATCTTAATATAATTTTCTTCATTTTATTAAAAATTTCTTGATTTTTCCCTGAATTTTCTTTCTCTTCATTTTTCCTTATTTGTAGTGAAAAATCATCTTAAATTTCTTAAATTTCATGTAAGGATTTTCTATCTTCATATTATTTTAATATAATTTTTCTTCATTTTATTTAAAATTTCTTCATTTTCCACATGACATTTCCTTCTTTTAATTTCTCCGTCTTTTCCTTTGTATATTTTTATTTTTCCGTAATTATCTTCAAATGTTCATTTTGCTTCATTTTTCTTTATTCATTTTACTGTCCTTATTATTATTTTTTTTTTATTTATTCGCTAATTTCTTCATCTTGAATTTTCTCCTCTCATTTTCTTGAAAAGCCATCCCGGTGCAGCACACTCCGCCTGCTCACTGCACCGGGACTGGCAGGGTCGCCATGTGATGTTGGTGGTTCGAGGGCGTACGATAAGTGAAACGTCCGAATAGTTGAATATGTTCTTTATTACTGCCGGCACACGTTTTTTTAGTTTTTAGTTTAGGGAGGACATAGATGCTGGCTACCGCCTGTGCGGTCGTCCAGCTCCACCGGGTTTTGGGCGAGGGCCTGGCCCTACAATAGCCCGGGAGGGAGAAGTGCCGAAGGCACTTCTCCCGAGACGGGCGTAGAAGGCGAAAAGCGCTTTCTACCTCCGTCTCCTGCGGACGCCGAAAACGTACCGCTACTATAGGAGGGGTTGACAGCGAGCTCAAGGGCACCACTGTGGTTCGGACCTCGGCTTGTCTCGCTGTCGAGAGACATGGGGGGGATCGGAGCAAAATGCCTCTGTGCAACTGCAGTGTTGCACAATTGGGCCCTACTGAATAATACTCTTTGACTATTTGGAGAGCAATTTATCGTGACCTTGTTTTTGCCTCGAGCTCGCCGGCGAGCTCGGTGTTTGATTGTGTGACCTCTGATTACCTCACACCTGGGGATTTTACCTCGACGACTTGCGGATAACGCTAAAGCTGCCAACGTAATGGCTGCGATGGGGTCATCCGGGTCGTCTAATACCTGCCGTGGTCGGCGACGGGGGGGTTTGAAAAATGGGATAGAAGAGGCAGTCGAGTAGTTCGATGCCTGGACAACCAATGGGTTCGGGTGGTGGGGCGCTCGATCAAAGTATCGGCGGGCGCAGTCCTTATTGAACTGCGCTAGAGAGGGAAGGTTTAAGTCGCAATGCAACTCGGTGTTCCGGATATACCACGGGGCGCCGGTTGCATTACGAAGAAAACGGTTTTGGATGACTTGAAGTTTATGAAGGTGGGCCTCACTAGCATGACTAAACACTACTGATGCGTAAGTCATGATGGGGCGGATGCAGGCAGTGTAAAGTGTCTTCTTATTACTAAGAGACATTTTACTCTCTTTGCGAAGTAGGGGACCAAGGCGACCCATTATGAAGGCCGCTCTGTTACGGACGGTTGTTATGTGATCGTTAAAGGTGAGATGACGATCAAGGGTGACTCCGAGGTATTTTGTTCTAGGAACCCAGGGAATGGGTTCGTCGAACAAAATAAGCGGTTTCGGGTAAGGGGAGCGTGTCTTCTCAGTAAAGCACATAGCTGTGCTTTTAGCTGGGTTGACCGCGATGCGCCATTTTCGGAACCAGTCACCGATCTCGGTGATGGCCCGTTGCATGACGAAATAGGACTGTCTGTTGATATGCCACCCAGTGGTGTAAATGGCGGTATCATCCGCATATTGGGCTAGGAATACTTTGGGCTGAGAGCGTGGGATGTCACTGGTATACAGTGCAAAGAGAATAGGTGATAGCACGGAGCCCTGAGGGACTCCGGCTCTGACTGGGTGGGGGGAGGAGAGGGTGCCTTCCACGCGATAGCGAAAGCTTCTGGCTTTAAGGAAGTCTTGTAGGATGAGCACAAGACGTTCTGGCACGCCAAATTGGTATAGCTTGTAGATCAAGCCGTTGTGCCAGACTTTGTCAAAAGCTTTCGCTACGTCGAGGAAGACTGCTAGCGTAGTCTGGGGTTTGGGGTACTTATTGAAGCCCTCAATGATGTGCTCCGTGAGGCGGTGCACCTGTTGGACGCATGAGTGTCCGGGTCTGAAGCCAAACTGCTCATCTGGGATAAGGTGGTGTTCCTTAGCATGGGACTGGAGACGGTTTGCAAGTAACCGCTCGTAAAGTTTGCCTAAGGCACTGAGGAGGCTGATGGGGCGGTAACTGGTGGGGTCAGATGAGCTTTTGCCTGGTTTGTGAATGCCAATGACATTTGCACATTTCCAGGTGTCTGGGAATAAGTAGTGGCTCATAGCAGCATTGAAGATGCTGACTAAGAGATGGATGAGAGGAGGAGAGAGGGTTTTAAGAACCCTGTTGGAGATGCCATCGGCACCGGGGGATTTGCGCGGTCGGAGGGCCTTGATCAGTCTCTCCACCTCAGCGTAAGTCGCTAAGGTGATTGGTGGGAGTTCAGAGGTGACCACAGAGCTTTTACGTTCGACTTCAGCATCCACCGAATCGAGGTGAGCTTGGTCAACGTGATCTACGTTAGGGGAACACTGAGCCTCTAGGCTATCAGCTAGGCACTCAGCTTTGTCTTCGTCAAAGAACGCTGGGACTAGTGGGACTGGTCTGTATAAGGGAGGCATGTCGTTATGGTTACTTCCTTTCAAGCCTCGCGCCAAGTCCCAGTAAGCATGGTGGCTTGGCACGAGGTTTGAAAGTTTATCGCCCCATTGTTGATCACGCAACTCAGACATGCGACTTTGAACCATGCGTTCAAAGTGGCGTTTCTTAGTTTTGTTCTCTTTACTGGGGTAAGAGTCGTAATGTCGGGTCACTGCTTTACTCTCCGTCACCAATCGTCTCACATCCGCTGGAATGACAAGGCGCCGGTCGTCCGGCACTATGACCTCCTTTGCGGATGCACCTACTACGGTGGAGAGGTGATTGGTGAACGAATCGATCGCAAGGGTTACGTCATCTTTTGTCAGGATGTCGTCAGGGATCTTGTCTAGGTCCGGTGAACTGATAGCCTTTAGGGCATCGCCTACTTGCTTCCAGTTCACTATCGTCTTAGTGGGGCGGGGGAGGTCAGTCGTTGGGTCGGGACCTAGTCGCAGTATAATGGGTCGGTGGTCAGAGTGAAGCTCGTGAACCACTTCTATGGAGCGTAACCGGAGTGTTACGCCTCTGAATAGTGCCATGTCAAGCAAGTCAGATCGGTGGTTTTCCATATAAGGGTAGTGAGTGGGCTCAGTGGGCGCAATTATGTCAAAGCTAAGTTCTGCGATTAGGTTTTCAAGTGCAATACCTCTGGGATTGTTGACGTTACAATTCCATAGGATGTGCTTACTGTTGAAGTCGCCAATCAGAATGACGGCGCTTCCTAATGAGAATAGGGCTTCTAAGTCAGCTCGGACGATCGGCTTTTTGCAAGCTTGGTAACAGGATGCTATGACTATAGGTTGATGACCAGTCATAGCTAGGAGGCAACAAGATGCTTCCATATTAACAAGAGTCGGGGTAGGTAGGGGAATGCAGTGCAGGGACCTTTTGTAATAGATAAGAGTGCCTCCCCCACGGGAGTTCACTCTATCATCACGTACCGTTCTGTAATTGGCAAACCTAGGGTTCGCCTTCCCCGGTTTTAGAAAGGTTTCCTGCACGCATATGATATCGATAAGGTGGGTACAACAAAAGTCGTGGACGAGGTCACGTTGTCTGAAGAGGCCGTCAGCGTTAAATGACGCTAACGAAACTGAGTACGGTTTCGTGCGTTCGGTTGTACTACCCATAGTGGTTGTACTGGGGAGGGGCCTGGGGAACGAAGCGCTTAAGGGCGCTAAGTAAATTCGCGTGTTCCAATGTGTATTGGATCACGTCCGCTGGGGATTGAGCGTATTGCATCTTGTGGAATAGCTCTTGTACCTCATTGATGTCAACCGACATAGCCAGATCGCTGACTAGGTTGATTGCCTCTTGAAGAGGGGCAGCCATCAATGGCATAGGTGGAGCTTGTGGCCGGGAAGCGGCGCGGGGAGGCGCGCGAATGGTGTTGGCGACGGGTGCCGGGAGCGCGGGGCGAGCCGGGGCCGGCGCGCGGGCAGGGGCCGCGGCGCGGGCGGGTGCGGGTGCGGGCGCGGGTGCGGGCGCGCGGGCCGGGGCGCGGGCGGTAGCGACGGTCTTAACCATACTGGGTGGTTTAGACCATGCGTTACGGGCTGGGAGCGGCGCGGGTATTACCTGTGAGGCAGGTACTACCGTTAGTTTAGGGCTTACCCGTTGGTAACGGTCGTAAGAGGGACGGGTCGGCCTATGCCTTGCCACCCTGTGGTTCACTCGTGGTGCTTTAGGGCAACCACGGTAATTCGCGGTATGCCCTTGAGCACCGCATAAAACACAGCTGGGTGGGTCCGGTGAATCCCGGGTGCGAGTGCACGCTGCTGTCGCGTGATCGCCTAGGCACTTAACGCACCTAGCGCGAGCGAAGCAGAAACGGGAGGCGTGCCCGTATAGTTGGCAGTTATGGCACTGCGAGGGACTCCCATTTTTGTATGGGGCTTGGACATCGAGTCCTGAGAGGCCACAGACCTTTTTTAAATTAAAAATGGCCTTGCCTTCAGGTGTACGATCTAGTACTACGAGTACTAGATCGTAGGGACTGCGGTCCTTCCCGCTGTACATGCGGTGAACTGCATGTACGGGGAAGTCTTGTGCCTTCAGGTCGGCACATACCGAATCGGTATGTACCTCCTTGGGCACACCGCGGATGACCACTCGGAGGACTTTCTCCTCTTCGAGCGCATAAGTATGAAAACTTATGCTCTCTTTACGGAGGAGCTTTGTTAGCGCTCTGTGGTCGCTACTGGTGGGCACTTGGACTTTAATGCCCTGCTGCGTGGAGCGGGCATTAGTGTAATGGATCCCACGATCCGAAACTAAACGGGACAGCATGTCCCATTTGGTTTTGTCCTGAATGAACAGGGGTGGAGGCGGTTTTTCGCGGCGCGCGCTCGCGTCCTGAGGGGACGCGGCAGTAGTGGCCGGAGCGGAGGGAGGAGACGCGGGGCGCGGGGCGGGGGTCGGCTTCTTGCCGGAGGCGGGGGCCTTAGCGGGTGCCTTGGCGGGAGGGGCGGAGGTTGCGCAACTAGCGGCTTTAGGAGCACGCTTGCGTTTGCGGTCAACGACGGTATAGCCGTCGTTATCGGAGTCCGAGTCAGTGCGTAAGGCGCGACTCGGATCTACTTCCATCTCCGTTTCGGAGTCCGAAGTGGGCTCGACAACGGCGATGGAGGGACGGGTGCTCGCTGGCCTCCCGATCGGTGAGCGCGAGCGAGACCTCTCACGGGGAGGGGCTGCCACCGTGCGTCTATTGTCCGGGCCCGGGGCGGGCGAAAGCGGGCTGTCCTCTGAGAAGGACCGGGTCAGAGGAGGGACGTTGGCCTCCGGGATTGAAGTCCCGGAGGGAGCAATAAGAGTGTCCGTGAGGCGGGCACTCGCTTCCTCTTCTAGGAGTTGCATATGAGCAACATACAGATCGGGGTGGCGGAGGGCGAAGGTCTGAAGGACCTGCACCTCACCGTTAGAGGGACGGGACTGCATCCTGAGGGGAATACTCAGGACGCCCTATCAAGGGTTTGAATTCCCTCACACACCTTGTGAGCTCACTGTGTGAGAGGGAGTGTGTACCTAAGGTGTGCCCTAGTTGTGTACCCTCTCCGAGCTTTTTTCTCGGCGGAGAGGGGTGCTCCTAAGCGCTACTCCGGGGTTGACTAGGGGCGACCCCAAGGCCAGTAATCCCGGAGCCCAGCTTGCTTCGGCTGACCCGTGAAGCGGGAAAGGCCACGGTGCAAGGTTAAACCAAAACAACAACAGTGGCCGTTGTCACCGTAGGGTGTCACACTGCGACCGCAGCAAATGGCGGATTTGATCGTTCAGACGGGTTTGGCTGACGCTACCCCACGCCTGAACGACGTCGCTTAACAGCACAAAGTGTGTTGTTACGCGACTGTTACTATGTTGTGTCGGGTAGTAAAGTGGTGAAATGCGCACCGAAAAGTGCGGTCAAAACAAGACCACCAGCCCGATATGATGTTGTTCGTCCGAAACAAGGGACTTGGGTAGGTGGTAATGCCTGACGTCTTAGAGCGCCTCTGCGCGCCGGCACGGCGAGCTCGTAGCTCACGTTTCTCGGCGGTCGGTGGCTGCTCAGCTTCTGCACAGAAAACAGAACTTCGTCAGGACTGCGTATTCCAAGGCACTGGTCTGCAACTAGCGTCGGAACGATGACCCGAGTGAGACGGCAATAGTGCGGGGACTATTGCGGTCTCACTGGGAGATACTGGCGGAGCTGTAGACAGGTGTGCACGGCGTGGCGGCACAGGTCGGAATGGGAGTCGAAAAGTGCCGGCACACGTTGCCTTCACTCAATACTTAAAGCTACCATATTATACCTACTTACTTAGCTTACATCTCTATCACACACTACATAATACATAACGGAGTGTGCTGCACCGGGACTGGCAGGGTCGCCATGTGATGTTGGTGGTTCGAGGGCGTACGATAAGTGAAACGTCCGAATAGTTGAATATGTTCTTTATTACTGCCGGCACACGTTGCCTTCACTCAATACTTAAAGCTACCATATTATACCTACTTACTTAGCTTACATCTCTATCACACACTACATAATACATAACGGAGTGTGCTGCACCGGGACTGGCAGGGTCGCCATGTGATGTTGGTGGTTCGAGGGCGTACGATAAGTGAAACGTCCGAATAGTTGAATATGTTCTTTATTACTGCCGGCACACGTTGCCTTCACTCAATACTTAAAGCTACTATATTATACCTACTTACTTAGCTTACATCTCTATCACACACTACAGCAGTAATAGCTATAGACTGCGTGCTGCAGGCTAGCTACTACCCCTCAAGTAGAAATCAGTCGCCAAGCACCCAACTGGGTACACCGGCGGCAGTCCTTCAGAGCCAGTAAAATTACAGGCACATGAGACTCGACAACTTTATGTCCTAGGGCGCAGTGCAGTTCGTAACTTATGACGAAATGGATCTGTTTTCAACAGAGTTTACCACTTTACGTTAGGTGGGTATCGTGCTTGTTCATCTGCACATAAAAAAATTAAATAAAAAATATATTTTAATTCGATTACTCGAGTTTGTTGCGAGTTTACGCCATTTTGTTTTTATTGACACTTCTTGTTGTAACTACGTATTTCAACTTCCTGCAATATTCCCTTTCTCTAGCTTCCATTCTCTAGCATTTTTTCGATCGCTTTGTTTTTCAGTGATACTAAAAGGCACACGGGCAGGAAAAATCATAGCCTTATTTATTTATGATTTATATGACTAAATGTACAGGAATTGAGACTAATATTAGGAGAGTAGAGGTACGCTCTCCTAATATTAGTCAACAATTAGTTAAATGACATCAATACAGGGCATAATGCATAACCTACATAGGTACTTTGTATGTTTTAAAATGTGCGATAACTACGGACAGTTTAGATAGATGGTTATGTTTCACTCATGATGATTTTTTTGAATCTAATAAATTGCCGACATTAGCTCCGGCATTAGCAAAGTTTTATGCCGAAATTAAAGTTATAGCTATGCGTGACGGCGGCCCATGAAGCGAAAATGATACTGTAAATAACATTTCCTCATTTTTTTACGGCTATTTTACAGCCAGATCTATGTATCAGTTGTCAAAAAGAAAAAACACTGGAGTCTCAAAATAATCATTTACTCTGCTTAAAATTGGTCCACTGGCTACATTTTACTATTTTTTGATCTTATAAATTGGATAGCCATATTTTTTGCTCACAATAGATGACGTTGGCCTATTAAATGTAGGCAGATTTTTATTTCATCTGCAGCTGCCAGTGCACTTAGGCAAGGATTTCTGCATCTTAACTACAGGTGGTGCACTTAGATATATATATATATCCACAAGCGGCCCGCCCGGCGCCCCTGCTTCGTCCGGGTCATCGATTGGCTCTGTATTAATTGAGATGTAAGATGTCCTACTTATATTTCAATTTGGATCAAATTGCACACGGTGTGCAAATCAAATTTAAAATTGGTTTAGTAGTTTAGGAGTCCATCGCGGACAAACAACAGCATGCTGGGCACGCTGCCAACTGGGAGTGGGCTGGAGCATTTGGACTGCCTATGAGTCTGCTATGACTTATAGGTGTCTAAATGCTTTTATTGTAGTAGCTGTAGTGTTGTATATAGTTCATAGTATTTTGTTTAATAAAGGCATACCGCCGGTTAAAAAAAAAAACAACGTGACACGTAATTTTATATATAATGATTATTGACTTAAGCATCGTTTTTGTTTCAGACTGGTTTAATAGAGAGGCTACGGGCGAGTGAAAGAGACCAGCGCTCAGAGAAGAACCTCCGTGTAATGGTATCCTTCTTCGTTCTCGTCTGCTTTGGCCTGCTCCTCTTCAGATGGGTCCTACATGCGCACCCTGCATATAGCAGCTACAACGAATAGTATTAACTAAGACTTCTAGAGGTTAAGAAAATTTACATGTTCATGTATACGGAAATATTAATTGAAAGAAAAAATATTGATACTTTATTATAAAAACTAACGTGGTTTTCACTCATTTTAGTAAATAATACGGGATAACTCACGTGAATCAGTCAGACAAACAGAAACTATAGTCGGAACTATCTGACTGATTCACGTAAGTTATCCCGTATTATTTACTAAAATGAGTATTGATACCTATGTAATTTCGCCAGAATTTCAAACTTATATACAACAAAATGAGCTCAGAGACGCCATCTAACCCAGAAATAAATTTTATAATGTGTAGTAATCCGCGTTCCAGTTAACTACAACGTTAGGTAATTTATTTCCAACTATTCCAAAGAGAATAAACCAAAACTAGACTCAATTTTTTGCATATTCAGACTAGCGAAAGATATTACGAAAGTTTAAGTGCTTGCAAAAATACTTCTTTCGTTCGTTTATCCCCCGTGACACTACTGCTTCGCACTACTTACCAGTAGTTTCAGACGAAGTCTATTAGTCTTGTTGACGGTCGCACACCGTCATCATCCCTATGAAATAGTTACAAATCTATTAATCAAAATTCCCGCCTCTGACGTATGTCTCAGTAGTGAGAATCGAATCGTAAGAATGAAAAAAATAAACGAAAGATCCTCCGATGTACCTAAACCATAACAAGGTGCTTAAAAAAACTGGTGATGTGATGAAAGCGAGAAATTAATTAATATTTATTAAATTGGTCTGTAATTGGTTTGAATATAATCTGCATCGCTCTTGCAATTTAATGTTAAACGGATTGATAAATAAAATAAAATGCGAACCAAAATGGATAATAATGATCTATGAACAATGCGATTAAAATAAGAATAGGACGGGTCTCGGCTAACTTCACTCATATAAGTACGATCAGCAGAACAAACTTAAAAATAGAGCAGCGCCATTTATTTATACGTAATTTTAAATGACACCCGAAATTATTTATATATTAATCATGGAAGTAAGTAATACCGTAGTACTTATTACTTCCATGATATTAATAAATTCATATTTTTAGGGTTCACAGCACAGATGCCGTCGCCATCTTGATTTAATGACATCTCGAGTGTCAGGATCTTATTTCTCCGTCAGTGTACTACTTAAAGATGTCCTTGTTTCATTTGTTCTTGTTAGTCAACATTTTCAATTTAATTTGTTTTATTGATTTGTTGGTTGATTGATATATTTTTTGTTACCCGTTACTACGATTACGATGAGTATGACCAAATCAGGACATGAGCGGCATCGAAGGGCTAAGCGATTCCGAATTAAGATACCTAAATACAAAATATTGCTAACAAATAAAATACGTTCAAATTATTTCTGTTTGCTGTATAGTCACCTTCGTTTACCTACCTAAGATTACTTGTTTTTTTTTACACGACTGCCCACAAAAACAAAAATGTATATTAGTATACGAGTTTTTTTTATTCTACCAGAACTTCAAAACGGATTTGCTTTTTTATCAAAATAAAGGACATTAAAAACGATTCCATAAATATATATAACTTGGAGTTTTTATTTCAATGGAACAATAAAACGCTTCACGAAAATAAATAATTTGGAGATAGGTTTTTTTCAAATTTTTTTTTTCTTTTTTAAAATGATGTCATTTATTTTCGTAATAACAAAATTTTTACAATGTCAAATATCAAATACACAGACACAACTAAATATAATTTAGAGTCAATCGAATAACTCGCCCCTTAGCGTTTCAGGTGCAAAAGTGCCCATAACGCTCGCTGCATTGCCACGCTGGATAGCAATGGCCATCCTTTGCACCAGGAATGAGCCAGAGCGGGAGTCACCCGACCTTTAACCTACCAACCTACGCCCTAATTCGGCAACCAGACCATTGGCTTCCGCTCCCCAACTGCCCATGGTTTCCACAGCGATGGGCACAAAATAGTAATGGGGTTCCAGCTCTACATCTCGCAATTTATACTTGTTTTATCATATTTTTTTTGCACACTGTACCAAAATCTAGTTTTGACATCACAACATGGCGCTAGACCGATCCTATTCTTATTTTAATCGCATTGTAAGTACGCATATCATCCTATCCTAAAACCACGGTAATATTAAGTATCTAAAACCTTTCGTTCATGTCGGCTGTACAGTCGACATCAAGGCAACTGAACAGTGAACACAATATGGGTTACAATATAGGTAGGTACTCTGTAAAACTGTATAATGTAAGTACTAAACTTATTATATGTCAGGAATATCGTATATATACTATTATTAGGAACTTGGGACATAAACCCGCCATTTTAGTCTTCACTACGTGTGACATTATTGCAAGGCGTGAAGTTAACGTCCGGCCGTAGCGAGATAAACACCGAACGTGACTAAATGCGAGTTTAGGTCTCACAGTACTTTCGTAAGTGGCTAAAATTCAATTCTTTATATTCGATTAAATTCTTTATCCTTGTATATAATATCATTGACAGGGCCCCATAAAAGCGAGTTTTAAAAAGGAGCCTCTATATTATACATACCTACCTGCTTAGTTTACGAATTACACATCATTCAATTCGTACTCTTATCGATGGCTAATTGATTGGTTGCTAAATATTTATTGCCAAAACGAGAGGTTATTTAAAATGTGTCCCGAAGACTTTTTTACGATATGATGAGAATAACCTATGACTTTACAAGTTAATTCAGCTTCTGCATGATGCACAGATCATACATTATTATTGGAGGTAGTATATAGTATTATTACTAAATGGTAATAAATTAGAAATATTATATATTTTTTTAAGTGAAATTACTGTAAGTAGTTATAAGGGTTCACTTTATATTAATACCTTTAATGTTGTGAAGTGTCGTGCCGCATTTGTTGTTTTTGTGTATATAAAAATACATTTTATTTTGAAAGTTAACAGTCCAGTTATTAAACTTCCTGATCAATATAGAGAAATTCCGAGGCATTCTAATAAACGTGCCCATCATTCACTTTCCGGAGTTACCTATAGGGAACTTCGGATTGTAGGTATTATGATTTGGAATATCCAAGTGAAAGAAGGGATGACCTGTAACCAAAGACCAGATTCCCACCCTGAAACAGCGAGAACACGAGCACACGTATTAGATATTGGAACACGTATCTAAAAGATCCTTCCGTGCTAGTTCGTAAATTATCCCACTATCTTTGAGAGGACAAAACATTTGGGAAATTCAGAAATTAGACAACTCCATTCCCACGTATTTTTGTCTTCCGCCGGATATACTGCATGAATAGAGCCTAAAGATATTATGAATTAATTTTTACTGATTTGTGTACTGTCACGGAAGGCAAAAATGTGGGTAATTCCACAAGAGAAATTTTGCGTATCCCTTTACTTCCCAACGTTATATGGAGGGAGGCTTGCATTTAAGCCCATCATCCATCTCAACATTCAAAACCGATACTAACGTATTTTTTACCAAGTTGTCTAAGCTTAAAAGAAACTCACTGTGTTGACACAGCGGACAACATCTCAAATAATTATATGTAAATAAATATAGGGATTTAATATAATGACCACCATATAATGCTTTGATACCCTTAGTTCTTTTACCGAAAATTTTAATTGAACACCAAATGTAGTAAATGTATTAAACGATCACTATGTCATATTTAGGTGCGACGACGAGCAAAGCGAGGAGGTGCGTTGGGTTACTTGTGACCACAACAAAGCGCGAGCCAGGTATCTATTGGTTTAGAGTAATCACATAATGAAATTTGGTCAGCCACATGGTTTATTTTTGTAATAGCTACAAGTCGATACGAAAATATTTAGATTGAGAGATTAGCATTTGCATTTTCTTCTTTGCAATTGTATACGTATTAGGCTTTAGAATGAAATATAGAAAATATTGAACAATAAAGTGAGGTTATGAAAAAGAAAGAGAAAGCACATACGAGCTACTACCAGATAGCGAGAAGAAAGACAAAAGTAACGGGTGATACCCTGCCTCCCCTCAGCTCGTTTATATACCCCTCATTCACCGATGTTTGAGAGAGACCTCGTCGCACGCCAGTACGTGCAAATCTGTTTCGCGTTCTAGAAATATATTGCTAAGTAAAGGCAATGGGACATTTATAGTTAGTCCCAACGAAACCGAGGATTTTAAGCAATTTCTCTCAAGGACCGATGGGTCCTAAAAATTGGACGGCGCCACGCAGTCCCTTCCGCTAAAATTTGAGGATACTAATGCGGCCCGTCAAAAATGGCGGCCAAGCTAACAAGAAGCATTTCAAGGAGCAAGAAAGACAGATTTTTAAGGAAAAGATGAACGGCCAATACAAACGACAGGAGGTTCGTCTTTCATACACAAAGGTACCTTTGATCTAAATTACAAACCCCCATGTGTGCGTAACAAAATCGTACCTCCCCGCGCGTTGAAATAAGCTGCGATAAACGGCACACAAGGACTCGTGTATATATATTTATATTCATTTAAACTTTCGGTAGTAAATTAGGTTATGTTAAAATAATCTAAAGTACTTAGTTTCCATCAGTGCCCTTAGAGAAGCATTCCCCTTTAGTTACTAGCCACCCCATCACCACCCTTTAGTTACTAGCCACCCCATCACCAAGACGGCCGGGTCACAAGGTCCTGCCCGCTGACTATCCAGGAGCAACATATATAAGTATGTATTTTTCATAGGGGTAGCTTGTAAGGAACAGCACCCCTTAACATCACAAACTCAACACGACAGGAAGTAGGATGAAGCGCTACTTACTGACACAGTGACATACAGAACAACTCTCCATACAGAGGGAACCAGACTCGAAGACCTCTGAGACGCCCGAGCCCTCCCAAGAGTGTCCATCGAGTCCTCGCATCCGGACGCTAACCGGCACGATGGCGCACTCCTGGGATTTTTCGTTAGATGGCGGGGCATCCTTTTGTGAGTGGCTAGCTCACTACTTGGGCCCCGTTACTATCTGCGGCCGGCCAGTGGAGAACCGTGCCTAGGATCCAGCTGCTCTTCGAGTCTGATCACCTCGAGCAGCGCTATACTGTGCCACTAACCAGTTGACTTCAGCATCGCCTCCATACCTGACCCGTCCTCCTGAACGGCTAGCCCGGACAACATGATGGAACACGAAATACGGTTGGCACCATGACTATGTCCGGGAGGTGGTACTTAAGCCGGCGGTCAAGGCCTACCACCACTTATTAAGGCTGCTCCTTTAGCACCACCCGAGGGACACGTGTGGGACAACTAGGGCTAAAACGTTATCTCTATGCAGTATTAACGTATTTTAATATTGTTAAGTTTGCAATGACGCCTGTTAGGCGAATTACATTACAAAATTACAAATTTTTACATCCCAATACGATGGTTGCATGAAGTACGAGAGCAAGAATTACAGTTATGAGTCATTGTGTCATGTTAGCTCAATTGGTTAGAGCATACCCCGGCTAAAGGGGTGGATGGACGCGGGTTCGAATCCCGCACATGACTGTAATTTTTTCTCCCGTAAAAATTTGTAATTTTGTAGTATTAACCTATATCAAAACAACTATAACTATTAGTAAAGTTTAGTACTCCAAAAGATGTATGACGCCCCATACAAACTCTTGAATGTTACTACATTAAAGAGTTTGTATGGGGAGAACCATATTGTACCCTCATAACTACCAAAGCCGGATACTATACAACATTTTCAATTTCAAGTATTAATTCTTTTCATATATGATAAAAATCAAATATTTGTCTAGAAAGTATATGTACCTATAATAAAGCGTCAGCGCGCAAACTTCACGTCGCAATCACGTTGGCCCTCTGCCACCGAGCGAATCATTGCACCACACATCTGCAAATCTCGCGTGTCAATGCACTAACGCAAATGCAAGGTCGTCGTCAGGCGAAAGCGCGAGCGGAACTACGAGCGACACAACAAAACCTCCCCGTGCCAACGCTTGCGCATGAAATCTGAATCTGAATAATTCGACGTTTTCTTAGGAAAATGTCAATGGATTTAGAAATGCTATTTTGTAATTGTAGTATATTTATCTAGAAATTTTATGGTACAATTTATTTTTCAAAAATCATAGCAGTTTAGAAGGAGTTCGCGATATAAGTCAAGAAATAGTATGTAGTTTGAATTTTTTTTCAGGCAAAAGTAATAGTAATACTGTAAAATCATATTAAGTAGTTTGTACGTTAGTACAACCTGCTTTCCCTAAATCATTGTTTCGACCTTTAAAACTAAAAAGTCGTCTCTTATGGTACCTAGACATTAAAAAACTTCAAGTATTCAAACAAATGGAAGATATTTAAATTTAAGGTTTTATGACATCAGCGATGAAATAGCTTCTCAAACGTTGTGTTTTCATGATTCTTTCAACATGTGAAAGATTACTGGATAATGACACCAAAAATAACACATATCGCTAGATTAGTGTCAACAGCGATTCAATGGAACATCATGGATTCAAGGCATTGAACATAATATTATTATTAATACTACGTTTCAAGGCCCCATCGGATTGCGATCTGTAATGAGACGTGTAGCCTTCACCGTACCAGCGTTACCTAGTAGGGGAACATAGCTGAAACTCGTTCTGATTTTTTATAATTATTGTATGTTTATTGTTAGTGACATGATTTTTCTTTTCAACGGTAGATAGCGTTCTTGATACTAAAGATTGATAGAGTAGATTCCAAAGATTTCGTATGGCAATCATGCCAAGAGCGCGTTCCGAGGGTCAGAGTGCGTTGTATGGTTGCTTTAACTTACTCGAAGGTTCCGAACGACCGGTTGTTTTATAACCTCAAATATCGTTTTTGGCGGGTAATTTTGCAAAATTTATAGTTTTTTTATGATGTTTCAAAAGCAATAAGTACCGTTACCGGCAAAATATAAAAGAGCGCCTATAATTCTCTCGTCAAGAAATGTCAAGGTCATGTCAGTTAAACAACATTTTAACGACCTTTTTTGATATTTAAAAAGTTGCGCTCTACCCGAAGGTTGTGAACGATGTTAGAGTGAATAGTTGCACTTCGAGTGCACTCCGAGTGCACTCTAACCGAGGTTCGGAACGCGCTCCAATATACTCACCATATCTTTATTAAATCGATAAAAAAATGTTTTGTCTTAAAAACCGCCCACAGGCAATCAGGATACGACCAACAGTCGTTAAGAGAACGTTTGATCGTTTAAATGTGGGAGAATCCACAGCACATGATCTCATAAAGTCATATCTGTCAGACAGGCTACAGAAGGTTAGAATAAATGGCAATACTTCTTCCGGGTCTTTGGTAAGAAAAGCAGTACCGCAAGGATCAATTTAAGGACCCTTTCTGTTTCTAGCATAGGTATATAAATGATCTGCTTGCATGGTTAAAAATTTCTGCGATATAGTTTTATTCGCAGATGATACCTCCCTGATTTTAAAGTAGATAGGAAAGATAGTGAACTTATTCATGTAAATAATGTATTATCTATGTAATGTGTAATGTATTATCTATGATCTCTAGGTGGTTTGCGGCTAATAATCTTCTCTTAAATTCAAAAAAGACCAAATGTTTATAGTTTTCTTTACCAAATGTCACTTATGTTGAACCAAACATTAAACTTGGCCTAGATAAATTCTATTTTGACAATGCGACAGTCTTCCTGGGAATCGAAATGGATTCAACTTTACAGTGGAATCCATATACATACATGATCTATCGGGAAGACTTAGTTCTGCGGCATATGCAGTTCGTAAGATAAGACAGCTATACTGCTAGGCTCGTTTATTTCGCGTACTTCCGCAGTATTATGTCATATGGTGTATTGCTGTGGGGAGCTGCTGCTGAGATAGAGACAATCTTTATCTTACAAAAGCGTGCAATTCGAGCCATATATGAAATGGATCCTATAGGGAATCCCTGAGAGATCTTTTTAAAGAAATTGATATTTTAACTTTACCAAGCCTGTATATATTTGAAAATATTAAATAAGTTCGTAAAAATTTGACCAAAAATAAATCAAACAGTGACAATCACGATTATAACACTAGGAATAAAGATAAAATACCGGTACTAAGTTTTAGATTAGCAAAGACAAATAAAAGGTCCTTCTTAGGCAATTGTGTATTTATTTAAAAAGAAGGTTACTGTAGCTTGGTTGTCTAATCTATATTAGTCACTTACTATCTTCAAACTGCTATCAGTATTTGCAATTACAATACTTAGTTAGACTTTTTATAACTTTTCTATTGATATTAATATTTTACTTATACAAAGGTTTGTGAGCACTATTGTAATCAGTATGTCATTTGGGTCAGAAATTGTCATACTGCATCCCCAAGAAACCTGCCAAGCGTGGGGATTATAAGAAAACCTCCAATGGGGCCCTTAGTTCAATGCTGGACGTTCCAGTTGATGTTATGAATAGTCATGAAAATAAATAATATAGCTTTTCTATTCTTGGAAGACTTAACAGTTTACATAAGTGCTTGCTATTGCCGTATTCTGAGAACTTTCTAAGGCATTTGACTGTGTAGAGAACCGCTATCTGATTCGAAAACTTTCACATTATGGTATTCGTGGAAAAGCTCTGGATCTTATAAAGACATATCTGTCAGACAGGCTATAGAAGGTTAGAATAAAAAATATACTTCTCCCGGGTCTTTGGTAAGAATAGGAGTACCGCAAGGATCAATTTTATGACCTTTTCTGTTACTAGCATATATAATTGATCTGCCTTGCATGGTTAAAATTTTCTGCGATATAGTTTTATTCGCAGATGATACCTCCCTGAATTTTAAAGTAGATAGGAGTGAACTTATTCATGTAAATAATGTGTTATCTATGATCTCTAAGAGAGTCGCGGCTAATAATCTTCTCTTAAATTCAAAAAAGACCAAATGTTACTTATGTTGAACCAAACATTAAGCTAGGCCTAGAAAAACTTTCTTTTGACAATGCTGTCTTCCTGGGAATCAAAATGGATTCAACTTTACAGTGGAATCCACATATACATGATCTATCCGGAAGACTTAGTTCTGCTGCATATGCAGTTCGTAAGATAAGACAGCTAACAGACGTAGCTACTGCTAGGCTCGTTTATTTCGCGTACTTCCACAGTATTATGTCATATGGTGTTTTGCTGTGGGGAGCTGCTGCTGAGATAGAGACAATCTTTATCTTACAAAAGCGTGCAATTCGAGCCATATATGAAATGGTCTAGGGATGCCTGAGAGATATTTTTAAAGAAATTTATATTTTAACTTTACCAAGTCTGTATATATTTGAAAATATTAAATAAGTTCGTATAAATTTGACCAAAAATAAATCAAACAGTGACAGTCACGATTATAACACTAGGAATAAAGATAAAATACCGGTACTAAGTTTTAGATTAGCAAAGACAAATAAAAGGTCCATCTTAGGCAATTGTGTACGGTTTTATAATAAATTGCCCAACCATATTACAACGCTCACAGAAAGAAAATTCAAGTTGCACGTGAAGAATATTTTGTAAAGAAATCTTACTACACAGTTTGTGATTACTTAAACGACAAAAATGCTTGGACTGGTTCACCTCTGCCAAGCTAGCGCCTGTCACCTACGTAATGTAAATAAATATTGTAATAATTTTACTATATAGTAGGTACTTAACACATTGTTAAAAAAACGTTTAAAAGAATGGCCCCGAGTTTCTTGCCCGTTCTTCTCGCAGTGGCTCTATAATTTTTGTTTGCTGAACGTGGCAGTACAATGTAGTATATTTCAATATTAAAATTTGTAATTAACCTTCATAAGAGCGTCGAAGACGCCTAAATTGAATAAATGATTTTTGGCTTTTGCAGGCTTCTTATGACTTGTGAGAAGTCTTTAATCATCAATGTTAATGATTTCACAAAAGCTTTGAAGTGACTACCATACTTACAATGAGTCAGCAAGATGCCATAATATTGCTCCACTGAAGGTCTTCGTTAAGCCAGTCGGCAAAATTGTATCGAAAAACGATAACCCCACAGCAGAAAAAGCAGACATGGAATTAATTCTTTTCTTTTATTGGAAAGTCAAATATATGGGTCGATGTAGGTTTACTTGACGGTGCTCTGGGTTATGTCAGAGACATCGTTTACGAGCCGGGATCAGTCCCACCACCGCATTGCATGCCGCTAGTGGTCTTTGTGTGGTCATAAATATATTATATTTATTTATTGATATAATAACGTTGTGAGACAATTAAATCACAATTAGACGCAAGAACAAAGGTTTGTAAGTAAGTGTTTGTGAATAAAGGTATGTACAAAATAAATACTACACAAAATCAAAAAAATAAATAACACAAACGAGTTGTGCGGCCGAACATGCCTATTCGATGGAGCCTACGGATCGTCAGGCACGAAAAGTGTGAAACTAAACTAAGCAGCAGCATATAATCAGCTGAACATGCCATGGAAGTAATAAGTACTAAAAAAATATTCATTTATTATAAACTTTATTTTATTTAAATTTTACATCGCGCTGTTATTACGTTGTTGTATAGAAAGTTGGAACAAGATTATTTTTTTTGATAGCTGTCAGTTGAAAGCGATTCTCCCTAGGGCTGAAAAGTATAACAATCAACCAGGTCCGTTGTACGTAGTACTTATTACTTCCATGCTTACAGCACATTGTTAGCTGATCTATTATTCTTCAACTCCAGAGAATCATAGCTGGCACAACAAAAGCTTAGTGGGGTAAAGGTACCGGTAATAGCCGCATAATCATTTGTACATTGACCTTAAGGAAAAGCATTTTTGATTTTCCTAAGCATTCGGGTGTTGTTGACATAGTGCTCGTTCCAGACGCTCGCGCTAGCCTCTTCTTGCTCTTTACCAAAGTGTTGTACAAAGTTATAAAATTACCTGGGGATTTTCAAAGTCCTTCGAGTTGAATGAAACCAAGGCGACGAATTTAAAAATGAAATATATGAACAATGTAAGCTGCCATTGATCACCTATGTCACATTGATCATCTGCCTACTTAAAAAGACACGTATACTCATAAGATAAGTAGTAGATACTATCATCGCCTAAATTGTATAAATTATTTTGACTTGACTTGACTTGACACCCGGTCTTGGACGTCACGGAAATCTTCGAGAAGATCTTATAATCACTAGGTGTTAAAATTTAAAAAAACTCAAAAAATTTAAAAATATAAGAGCTTTGTAACTAAGAATCGAAGACAGAATGACGAGTAGATTAAGCCGTTTAAGCTTGCCTTAGATTTTCCATCGATTCGGTTGTTGGTACTAATCCTATAGAGGCTCAAATAATTAATTATCAATGTTTAATATTTAATCATTGGGGCCAAAGATGTACAAACTAAAATAAAAACAGAAAACTTATGAAATAAAATATAAATACCTAATACAAAAAAAATTACAGAAAATTATAAAAGTTATTATATATATAATAACAATCGATATGTATTCATTTTAAGAGTATATTTAATTTACTAATACGCATATGTGTATATGTCTTATGCTATGTAATATAATCATAATCATTGTATTCACACTAAACAGTAACTTCTGTACAGTCTGTGGTGATACCTTCACAAAATTTTACAAGCAAGTTGCGTGTCGATATATTGCAAGGTCCAGTTTGGGGCGAAATACTGGCTATGAAGCAAGTAATGTTCTTCTTCTCATTTGTCAAACATGATGCAAAAAGTCTGATAATCGGCGCTGAATTTGACCCTGCTGTGATCGCGAGATTGCTAGGAGGAAGAACATTCTTCCTCCTAGCGAGATTGCCAACTACCTGAGCTCTGATCTGTGTCTGATATTACTGTTCTATGGTAGGAGGAATAACTCGCTCGGCTTTTGCTCTCTGATCTGTGGATGGCTCTATGTATGCAATCTATCTATGCTTTATTTTACATTTTGTTCTGTTCTGTGGGCGGTCAGAATATATGAACAATAGAAAGCAGGAATGCGAAACCACAAGAATATTCATACCTCATGTATTTTAGTGATTTATGTGTAGTTATTTAGGATATCAAATAGTTTCTTTTAATCCTCGTGAGTGCTTTATTTTTATTGTTTTAACTTTTGTGAGAAAGAGATAGAACATTTAAAACTAATAGATGGCGCTAGTTGTTGCGGAGTTTCCTTTTGGCAAGAAAGAGATAGCTGTCATGGACATGTCAATGTCATATAAATATCCATCCCATCATGACTGACTTGTCTTAGTATAAAGAATATTTTAGTAATAATTCGAGATATAAACGTATTTACAATAAACATCATATTGGTACAATAGTTCATTTTACTATGCGTGCATTTATCTAGTTTAAATGACACGACAGTCAAGAACTTAGTCGATCTCAACTGTTGTGATAATTTCTATCAAATCCAAATATCCTGGAAGTTTTAATGTTTGGATCAAATCTTAAATTTCAGATGTTGATGAGAGTAACAATGTGTTTTCGCTGCAACAAATGAAAAGTAAAGGAATCTTGTAGTTACATACTAGTGTTTTGTTGGTGAAGAACAGCTGCAATGATGAAAAGTACTCTGCCAAAGGACAAACCTGGCAAAATGAGGATCAGGGCCTTTCCGGTATGTCATCTTTATCTGTCGACTAATCTTGGTACCGCCGTTACATTCTGATAGTTGCTTGAAAACAAACACGATCCATATAATGATTTCATAAATAAGTAATAAAAATATTTTAAATGTTTTTTTAAAACTTACTGGTTATATAGTTTACTAACTATATGGTACCAGTAAATGTAACACAAACACTCTGTTTCTATCATAATTGATTTGAATTGAGTATTTGTCTGTAGTAGATACATTCCAAATTGTACAATTGAGGTCCTCACTAGCATTAAAATCCATAGAACTATTAGTCAGTGTATGAATGTGAGTCATAAACTTAATTCAGGTTTCAATAATGTATATTCTGTTGTGTAATACAACAGAATCTAGAAACAGGTGTGATGTTATATATGTGTATAACATCACACCTGTTTCTGTGAATAGTAGACAGAAACTACAAATGTCTTCCGACTAAAGTCTGCATAACTTAGCTAAAGCTAACTAACCTAGCTAAAGCTAGCTAAGCTATAGCGAGTTGCTTGCTCATACATTTTGGGGAAATTCAGATTTCATCTGAAACTGTCCTTTGATAGTTGAGTGTGCCTTCTATTAAGTTGAAATCTAAGCACTGTTTCCAGTTCTTGGAATTCTTTGTAAATGTGGAGGCTATTCAAAACCTAAGGAATTTAATAAAAATAGCGCTACAAAAATTGTGTAAGCTATATGTTGTTATGGTTTCGACATTTTAGGAATGTTTAAGTATAAAAATTCCTTGAGAAAGTTATGTCTATGCACTTCACTCTAATGTGCATGCATATTTTTGCTGTTAAAGGTATCTAGGGCACTATTTATATAAAACAAAAACTACACTTATATCTGCAGCTGCATGGCCAGTGAAATAGCTGTAACACAAGACTTCAGTAAACTAGATAGAATACTGTCCAACACCAATAAAGCTCAATTCAAACTGATTTGGCAGCAGCCAGCAGTGCAGTGGTTAATATAAGATTAATGCAAGTCTTTTGAGCAATATTATGCATTGCAGTGAAGACAAAGTCCAAAGCGGTTAATTGTAAAACTGGCCCGCTGTTGCAACTTCTCCATGGATTAAGCCTAAGTGGATGTTATTTGTTGCTGAAACTTTTTAATCACAATAAAAAAGGTCATCTATAGAAAGACAACATTTGACACTTCATTCAAAAACAGAAAGTCATAGATTTTGTAGATGCAAAAAAATTCATTCAATATGTCACCGTTGACAAGAGTGAAAATCAAAATATAAACATAATTTTTACATTATATTATTGAGTTTTTAATGTTTTGGATTGTTTTCATTTATATAAAATGTTTTAGTTATATAGTTAGTATATAAATAGTCAAAATGACTAGAAAATTTCAGGTGTGGAACTATTCTGAACCTTACTATCAAATGTACCCGGACACATGGGTTAGTGTCTTTCATTCCTCTATATTTGGACATAATATCATGTTGGTGTAACTCATATTATTGAAAAAGAATCTGTTTTAAAACTGATATGGTAAATTGGTGAAGCCAAATACTACAATGAAAAATTAGTGGTTTTATAATGCTGATAGGCTAACCTAGATTTATTTGCTCTCAAGGACAGCTGCTGTGGCACAACCTTAGGTGCTTGTCAAAATATTTTCTACTTGAGGGAAGTAGTTCTAGGTTAAGCCTATCAGCATCATGGTCAACCACATCATCACCTACCCACAGGAGGGAAAGTGGTCTAAAACTATTGGATCAGGTATACAAAATCTCTCATAATAAGTAGTACAAGTAAGAAAAAACTTATATAAAAAACCCATCTATTTGAAAATAAGATTACATTTATGAATTTGATTACTCGATATCATAACAAGAACTCTAGAAATATTTTTTTTAGTTTTTTATATTATTGTGATAGAACAAGCCCAAGGTCCACCTAAATGACACCAGTGTCAATTTGTATTCTGTTGTAAATCCCGTACATAATGGCTAAGATCAATAGCTATTATGAACTAATCAAGAACTAATTTAATTAACAAAGCACTCATAGTTAAGTTTACTTAGCCGTCCTGAACCGATCAGCAAAGTTAAGCAACATCTGCCTTAGCCATGACTTGGATGGGTGACCACTGGTAACATTAGTACTAAGCGCTTCTGTGCTTCAGAGGGCATGCTAAGCCGTCAGTCCCAGTTGTTGTCTTAGGATGGCAGTTGTTATAATGTGGTGGTACCTGTATGAAACATGGATAATGAGAACCATAGAAATTCACTCATAAATGGCCAATATCATCCATCTATGATGATTCTTATGAGATAAATCAGGCATGCTCATCATATTGTCACCCTATCATTTATGTAAATAGAATCTTTTCATTTTGTGACATTGACAACACTTATGATACTCCAATAGATTTAATTTATACTGCTGACCACCTGGTTAATGAGTTTATTCTCTTATGTAACATTATAGCTCACACAGTAAATAATTAATTTAAAATAATTATATCTCCTTACAGATGACTATGGATGAGAAATATGTGGAAAGTATATGGAGCTTACTCAAGAATGCTATACAGGAAATACAGAAGAAAAACAATTCTGGGCTCTCTTTTGAGGAACTGTATCGTAATGCATACACAATGGTCCTTCACAAGCATGGTGAAAGACTGTATACCGGGCTGAAGGAAGTGGTCACACAACACCTTGAAACTAAGGTTGGTGTTAATCTTAATATTGTTTTACTCAGCTATCTTCTCCTCCCAGCTGTTGGTGCGTCCTGAAAAGGATTGACAGTGCTGTTGATATAGCTGATAATATAAAGGTTGGTATATATTGTGTCTGCTTTGGTTCCTCAGGTCTATTTTTATTACATATTGATGTGACCTATATATTCAGAAACAACATGAATTTGGCTTTACAGTTCATAAATAGTGTATACCTTTGTTAAATCAGTACTATCAGTACTAATATTATAAATGCAATGAAAGTAACTCTGTCTGTCTGTTACGCTTTCACGCCAAAACTACTAGACCGATTTGAATGAAATTTTGTATGGAAATAGTTTGAAACCCGGGAAAAAACATGGGATAGTTTTTATCCAACTGCGCAAATAGAGGTTAATGTTTTTGCGCGATAACCGACATACGCGCGGGCGGAGCCGCGCCCGGAAAGCTAGTTCAGACATATGTACAACAGCATTAAGAAATATTAAAAATTTTCTAGTTATTTCTTGGAAATGCGACTTCAGCTGTTTCCTGTTTTCGCGACAAAATGTTTGAAAAGCTTGCATTTATATAATAAAATAATTTAGTGTTATGATATTTGTGAACGAACGCGTGCACCTACAAGTGTGAATTGTTTGGAAAGAGTAAAAGTTGAAAATTTGCAAGAGCAGGATGTAAGTAGTGAGTATGTTAATAAGCTACACGAAAGGCTTGATGGCTTCGAAGAGATAAGTGAAGTTGAAGAAATGTGGATGAAATTTAAGGAAGGGGTGGTAGACGTTGTCATCAATGTGTGCCGAATTTCTAAAAGGCGAAAAAGAAATATGCAAAGGAATGTGTGATGATGGATCAAGATGTACAAAAGGCTGTGGAAGAAAAGAAAAAAGCATGGTTGGATTGGTTACCCACAAAGGCTAACCAAAAAATACAAATGGCAACGCATGATGATGTACGGCAAGCAAGAAAGACTCCTTTCTTGCTTGCCGTACATCATCATGATAAGAGATTGAAAAAGATAGCTAAGGAAGTAGTAAGCAGAAAGAAAGATGAACGAAAGGATATGTTTGACAGAAGGCTCTCTGAAGATTTCCGGTCAAATGTAAAGTTTTTCTGGAAATCCATAAGAACAGCTCGAGGCAAATCCATGACCTGAGAGCTGAGTCAAATCAGAAGTCATGATGGAAGCATTATAAAAGGAGAAGAATGTGTGTTGAAAAGATGGAAGGAGTATTTTGAAAGTTTATTTGAAAGAGAGGGTACACTGGACCAGGTTCCAGGAACTTATGTAAATACAAGTGATGATGAAAATGAAATAAGCATGGATGAGATTTTGAAAGCGTTAAATGGTATGAAAGTAGGTAAGGCTGCAGGATATGATAGAGTGTCAGTCGAGATGCTGAAAGCTGGGCGAGGCATAGTCGCTAGTCTGTTGCACCGCCTTTTCAATTTGTTTGCTAGAGGAGCGGCCGAGTACCAGGTGAATGGTGCAAGGCTGTGATCATGCCGCTATATAAAGGAAAAGGGTCGCAACAAGACTGCAAGAATTACCGCGGAATCAGCCTCCTCAGCGTCGTCGGTAAACTATATGCGAAAGTATTGATCGAACGAGTGATAAAAGAGTTAGATGAGAAAGTATGGGATGCACAAACAGGGTTTAGAGAGGGAATGGGATGCACGGATCAGGTCTTTTCTTTACGATGTATAGCCGAAAAATGCTTGGCGAGAAGCCAAAAGGTCTATTGCGCTTTCGTAGATTTAGAAAAGGCTTATGATAGGGTGAGTAGGCATGAACTGTGGTCAGCGTTGTCTATGCATGAGTTGAATGGTAACCTGATCCAAGCGCTGAAATCCCTATATGAGGATTCCAGTGCCTGTGTTAGGATAAACGGGACATACACTGATTGGTTTAACATCGAAAAAGGAGTTAGGCAAGGATGTGTAGCGTCACCGTGGCTGTTCAACTTATTCTTGGATAATTGATTGACAAACCTGAAAGACTGTGAATGTGGATTAAAAATGAATGAGCTACTCATCAAATGTCTTCTCTACGCTCATGACCAGGTGATACTTGCGTCGTCGGTAAAGGAGTTGCCGGAGATGGTAAATGTTACGCATGAAGCTTTAGAAAGAAAGGGAATGAAAATAAATGTAAATAAGACAAATGTTATGGTGTTTGAACGAGATGATAGAATGACCGATTGCAATATTATGATTGGAGGTGAAAAAGTGGAACAAGTGAAAGAATTTGTATACTTGGGATCCAGGTTTACAAAAGATGGAGAGTGTAAAAGTGACATAGAAAGGAGAGTGAATGCTGGAAACATGGTGAACGGAGCATTGCACGCGTTTATGAACAGTCAGAAGGTGTCTAAGAAGGCTCGTCTGGCTGTTCATGGAGGAGTGTTGGTTCCGATGCTAATGTATGGTAGTGAAAGTAGGGTATGGCAGAAAAAGCATGAGAGTAGAATAAATGCAGTGGAGATGAGGATAAGGAATAGTGTGATAAGAGAATGATGTGGTGTGAATGAGGATGTGACAAAAATTGAGAAAGGTATGTTAAGATGGTTTGGACGTGTAGAGAGAATGAATGAGATGAGACTGACTAAACAGGTATACATGGGACAAATGAACGGAAGTGTTGGAAGGGGAAGACCTGGGCGAACGTTCCGAAATCAGATTGAAGATGTTCTGAAAAAAGGCCAGGTCAGGAGTACCCTAAACCGACGCTTATGTATGAAAAGATTGATGAGTAAGGATGAAGCGAAAGAGATATATATGTAAGGATCATAGCAAGTGGAAATCTGTGGTCTCTACCTACCCCTATGGTAAGAGGTGTGATTTTATGTATGTATGTATGTTTCTTGATATATATATACATATATATATATAGTCATTAAACATGGTGTAAATTTTAAAATGCTTCAACGCATAATATAAATTTTTTAACAAATTTATAAATTGACTATTCCTATTTTTTTTTTGCCCATGGGGTGCTGGGCTCTAATGTCACTCCTCATCATTACTTGTGTGTGTAAGAGGCGTTGAAGGGTTAAACATCATAAGGTGGGCTGGGCAGCAGTGGAGTGTGGACTATGTGGCTGATACTATGATTATACAAAAATTCATTATGTGGAGCATGGGGCTTCATTTTAGTACTTCAACAGGTTCTCTAAAACATGTTAAGATGTGTGTTCACATTCCAGGTTCGAGAAGATGTACTACACTCTCTCCACAATGGATTCCTGCAGACTCTAAACAACGCATGGACCGACCATCAGACCAGTATGGTGATGATTCGCGACATACTCATGTACATGGATAGAGTTTATGTACAGCAAAATGAAGTAGACAATGTGTACAATCTGGGACTTATTATATTTAGAGATCAGGTCAGTTAAACTTTAATGCCTACAAAGATAATTAGTTATTAAATAAACAAATTTTACATAATTGTACATTTTGTTTACTCCAAACATATTATGTTTCTTAAGTTGTAGTATTTGATTTCAATACCCAAAGACGATGTCTGCATAGACACGGACATCTTTGCATTTTTTATTATATTGTTGTAGGTTACATTACTACTTACTCATGTGCTACTGAGAATCAGTACTAATATTATAAATGCGAAAGTAACTCTGTCTGTCTGTCTGTTACGCTTTCACGCCAAAACTACTGGACCGATTTGAATGAAATTTGGTATGGAGATAGTTTGAGACCCGGGAAAAAACATAGGATAGTTTTTATCTGACTGCGCAAAAAGAGGTTAATGTTTTCGCGCGATAACCGACATACGCGCGGGCGGAGCCGCGCCCAGTAAGCTAGTTTTGTATACATTATCCTTGAAGGTTTTTTAATAGTTATGCTATTCATAGCATATTTTACTGGTCAACACATTTTTGGTGACTTAATTATTTGAACTAAAAAACTGTCGCGAGTTTTGTCCATAATTGTTATTTAGTAACCGGCTAGGACTCGCTTAGTATTTACCGGATATTGCTCCGACCAGTTTCGAACTTATTTGAAGTTCTTCGTCTGGGAGTCACGATTGTGCACAGCGTCGAGCGCGAGCCTCAGCACGTAACTGAGTTACGTGCTGAGGCCGTAGCCATATCCGGTAAATATTACGCGAGTCCTAGCCGGTTACTAAATAATAATTAAATAATATTGTTCCAAATATATATATAAGTTATATATATAAATTCAACAATTATTTCAAATATCAATGTCAACACCAATTTGAGGAAAAAAAGGGTGACTCATTCTCAGGTATTGTCAATAGTAATAATTCTAAATCGAATATAATTTGCATGGCTCCAGGTGGTCCGATACGGCTGCATCCGTGATCACCTCCGACAGACCCTGTTGGAGATGGTGGCGCGCGAGAGACGCGGCGAGGTGGTAGACCGGCTCGCCATCCGCAACGCGTGCCAGATGCTCATGGTGCTCGGGATCAACTGCCGAGCCGTCTACGAGGAAGACTTTGAAAAACCCTTCTTGCATCAATCCTCAGAGTTTTATAGAGTATGTGCAATGCCTTTTACGTTTTTTTATTACTAAGCCTCCGCTGTCCTTACGTCTACCGTAATAAGTAGCCGGTTGAATTTTGTTGCATGGATGCGCACACTGGAATGGGACCAATAATCCATTCCATTGTGCGCTTTAAGCTGTGTAAGGGCACATCTATTAAGCTACGTCGCGTTGTGCGGTACGTGCATTTTATTCAAAGTGGCCATGAGAACACTGACAAAAAGGTAGTAGCGATACCCGCGCGAGCTGAACGTTACTCGACGCTTGCTCAAAATCATTCTGATGTGCGCTAACATATACAGGGTTATTGGTAAAATGCTATCAACCTCTTAGGGTTGACTTCTGCTAGTCCTTCCAAACATTTTCAGATATTTTTTTGTTTTGAAAAAATGCGTATTATTTTTAATGTTTTTTTTTGTTTGTTTTTTTATATGCCATATGACTCGCGCGTCTTTACTATAGATTGTAACAAATTGATGACGCTTCCACTCAACCCCGACCCCATGTTTTTGACGGAATAAGCATGAGGATCACCTGATGTTTAAAGTATCTTGTGCCTGTGATGTATTATTTCATAATTTTTATTACTTTGCTCGATGTAAATGTGATCTCGCTCGATGTGCTGCGGCGGGCGCTTTTGACTCAGAGTAGGCTATAAAACAGAAAAAAAAGGTAAAAAAAAAATTGTTTCAAAACAAAAAAAAACATCTCAAAATGTTTGTTAGGACTAGCAGAAGTCAACCCTAAAAGGTTGTTAGCATTTTACTAATAACCCTGTATACACACAAATTCTATTTGACGTTATCAACCGGTGTTTACAACGCTCACGACACCGAGTTAGAGCATTATGAGTACTGTCAAACTTGTGTCTTCTCAATAATAATAAAAAAAGTTCATCAGCACATAGAATTTCATAGTTTTGGTATGATAAAAGTAGCTCACAACATGAATTGAGGTTAGCTAGCTTTTGCACAGAAACATTCCGTGTTGGTTATGCTTCCGAGCGCCAGTACTGCCGGTACATTTGATCTTTCGAGGACGGCTGCTGGAACACACTGGCCCTATTACCCGTGCACATAATTATTATAAGTACACACCTTACGTAACATGTATAAGTTCGGCTATATGCTGATCGGCGGGCCTAGTACGGACCAAACACATATGTCCCCAGGGAGATGATTATTTTATTTTTGCTGCCCTCGAACCATGGGCGTGCCGATAAATATGTATCCACGGTTGATAAATCCTTTCTCTCTATTTCTGTCGCTAAATATAAAAAATTTATTGCATATATCAATATTGCCAGTCTTTTAATGCCTTTTGCGCTAGTCGTTGACCGCTATATCACCTAATACTAAATAAGGAAGTTGTCGAAGGTTTTATACAGTATTAAATTTTGTGCAAATTAAAATACGCCCTAGACATTATATTATTCTATTAGTAATTTAAATACCCACGTCTTCAAACAAGGATAACTTCTCGCTTTCTTATGTCATACGGAAACAATTTAATCCACTCTTGTCAATTCTTTGAAACAGAGACTTATTTCGACCAAAATGTCAAAGGAGAAAATTTTACTTTCGTTAATAAGTAATTTGGTCTGTTGAAAGTGGATAAAACCCGGGGATGAAATTAGTGGCTAAAAATTTTATCTCCAGACCATGATAGGCCTGCAGAGATATCTAATTTAATGCTAACAATCCAATATTTTGACCAAATCTTTCAGATGGAATCTCAAAAGTTCCTTGCGGAGAATAGTGCGGCCGTGTACATCAACCGTGTAGAGGCACGTATATCTGAAGAAGCGGAGCGAGCGCGTCACTACCTGGATGAAAGCACGGAGCCGCGTATCGTCGCCGTGCTCGAGCACGAACTTATCGAGCGGCACATGAAGACCATCGTCGAGGTAATGTGGACTTCATATACTGTACGTAGTAAATAACGTGCATATCCAAACAAGTAATGAAAGCACTTCACTACCCTAGTCTATAGAAAAATGTCTGTCTTTAATGACTAAACACAGACATCAAGTTGTGTAGTCGGAAGCATTACTTAAAGAGTAAGAAAGGTGATAATGATAAGAAAAGATTTAGATTTTATAAGAGAGCTTTTTTTAAATGTGTAACAGGGACTACACATTTAAAAAATCACTCTTATAAAATCAATTGTCAATCCTTTTTGTGGTACATATATATCTATGGAAATATCGGTTCTCAAATGACTTTTAGGATTTTGTTATTATATAGTGGCAACACAAATGATGACCAAGGAGCACCTTGCATCCTACCAAAAACGCTTGGCGGTACCCTAATGCCACGAGAAATGTAGCAACATTTTCCGGTAACTATTCCTTACTGTGGTTTGGGAGTCACTTGGAAAGGGTTAAGTTATAAATTTTCATAGAACATCATCACTTACCATCAGATGAGTTAGTGGTCAAAGTATAGCCAATCAGCAATTTAAAAAAAAACTCCATTCGGCAGATTGAGATCAATTAGTTGTTGGTAACCTCGTACTAAGTATATAACTACGTACTAAGCTATTTAGTGCTAACTATGTACTAAGTATATATAAGTATATAAGTGTATGTAATGGCAGGTGTGTTCCGTGTATTGTTTAGATGGAGAACAGCGGCGTGGTGCACATGCTGATGCACACGCGCACGTCGGAGCTCGCGTGCGTGTACAAGCTGTTGTCGCGCGTGGCGGAGGGGCTGCGCACCGTCGCCGACGCAGTCTCCGCGCACCTCCGGGAGCAGGGCCGGGCGCTCGTCACCGACACGCACCACAACACCAACGCCATCGCCTTCGTGCAGGTACTTACCTCGTCCTGTCTACCAAGTTCTGGATATTACTGCACTACTGTGGGAAAGTTCGCCTATGGAGAATTATTTTTCAGGAAAGTCTTAGTATTAGTTAGTATTTTGCAGTTAATTGGATATCCGCCATCGGGTATATTTTCCAGTAATTCCAGGTCATATTTTTTGTATGATCATTTTTTTTCTTGTAATCTATTGAGTATAATATCAAATGATTTCATGTATTATAAAACCAATATAGTTGCTTATAAAAAAACTAGCTTGTAATGGAGCTTACAACTATGTAGTTGGAAAAAAATCTTTCTCCGCAGAGTTTTAAAGCGCAGAATTTTCTTTTTTGCTTGGCATCAAGCCCGCATCTTCCGTTTGTACGAGATGGATGCGTTTCAATTTCCGCTACCGAGATTGATAGCAGAGATGCTAATTTTGCGCTCAAATTAACTTTGATTGTCTTAGACTTAGCCGCCATTAACCAGACAATATACTTCAATTATTATAATCTTATATTATCTTATATCAATATTTATGTTTCAGAATCTTCTCGACCTAAAGGATAGATTCGATCACTTCCTCCAGAACTCGTTTAACAATGACAAGATATTCAAGCACATGATCGCGTCAGACTTTGAATTCTTCCTTAATCTGAACAATAAATCTCCTGAATTCTTGTCGCTGTTTATCGACGGAAAACTGAAAAAGGGCGAAAAGGGCGTAAGTAACCTTATTAATTAGTTACATCTTATCCTTGTCACATCCACAATGCTAAAAAGCTTTAAAGTTAAACATAACTCCACAACCATGAGGAAAAATTTATTAATAAAATAACAATTATAGTACCTAAACCGACAGCAAAGAATAAACATCGCAGCAATGAAAAATAGTTATTTGTTATACAAGAGTGCAAAGTTGCTTATTAACCGCGTGTTCAATTTTGATGACCGAGCAAGTGAAGGACTCCAAAATTAGAATCCTGAGCGTTAGCGAGGGAATCAAAAGAGCACGAGGTGAAAAATCTTTGTAGTCGAGTGCAACACGTAACTTTTCATTCCACCTCAGCGAGGAAAAAGAAGGTTCCGAGTCTGAGTTTTTAACAAATTAAAAAAAGTTGTATGATATATTCGGCACCATAGAAGTAGCAGTAAATAGGTTTAATGTTTTTTTTAATTCACAAACTTAGTGCACACGATGTTCTAAATTCAATTTACTTTATCCTCTAGAGAATAAAAACGGCTTTTCCACTCAGATATTGAAGATTAAAAATACTCTTTATGAGATGGTGGGATGAAAAAACTATGATTCCTTCATTTATATTCAATCTTGTACTGAAAATAAATCACGTATGTATAAATACAAATCATGTATGTATATATACAAATTAAGTTGTTTAATAAATTCGACTTAGCTCATTTTGCGGCGCACCAAAACAAATAATTTCTTTTTCGTTTTTGTTCTCATTGCAATGGTCTTGATCATAGGGAAAAATATAGAATGATTACAGCTTGTGTGACCCCACCGACTGCTTCTTATTACATAATCTACATTGTCGATCGTGCGCTCGAAGAGACAAGACCTCATGAAAATACTTCGTGTATAACGAAACGCGCCGAAAACAATTTGTAGTAAAGTGGAGGCTGTAAAAGTAAAGGCTGTCTATCATAATGCATAAGTCACTTTATTGCAAGAAAATGTACTCTGGGCCCTTGTATAAATGCCACATACAACTACATCATTCTTGTGACAGATAGACTTTAGATATAATATTTAAGTGTTTCAGTAAATGAATTCAATGTGTTCTATATGTTTGTCAAAGCGATATGACAGCTCCAAAGTGTGGTACCTGTTATTTTGCTTGTCTTGTCTAAAATTATGATCAAACACAGATGAGTGAACAAGAGATAGAAGCCGTACTCGACAAGACGATGGTGCTGTTCCGATTCCTGCAAGAAAAGGATGTCTTTGAAAGATACTACAAACAACATTTGGCCAAGCGGTTACTGCTCAACAAATCCGTCTCTGACGACAGCGAGAAAAATATGATCTCCAAACTGAAGGTAAGACCATATAGCAGGTGGGAACAATCATTAACCACAAATTTTGTACACAACGTAAAACTGCCAAAACTAATAGGAACAAGGTTATTGAGAGAGTCCTTAATCGAATTATTAAAAAATACATAGGTTTAAGTAAATACTACTTATTGCGAGTACTAATGTTGTGCAGAATAATTGGTATTGAACAATTTAGCGTAAGAATTACGTTCGACTTAAGATTTAAGTTTCTGACAGTACATCACAATGTTTTAGTGCATTAAACTAAATGTAAAAGTTTAAAATAGTTTGTAAAATAAGTTACACTTACTTTATAAACTATTTTAAACTTTTTGTTGTAAACCTAACTAAAGCTTGTCACCTTATTACCCAAACATACTGCATTAATTTAATACTTAAATTCCACAATGGTAATAAAAAGAGATTGACAAGGAGTATTTGAACATGGTGTGTGAATCAAGGTACCTTTAATACATATGTCAAATATTTTTTGTGGTGGTATCAAGTAAGCCTTCATACAGTGGTTCGACTCTAATGAACCAAGATGGATAGTTTTAGCAATATTTTATAAATGTGAAATAGAAACTTATTACATTTTCTAATAAAAATCAAGAAATATTTCTTCATGGTGTTGGGTTGGCAACTTCTGTAAATTACTGACATAGTTTTACTTTTAACCTTTCCCAGAAAGAAGGTATGTTAAAGGATGTGGAGCCTAGAGATTTTCACTGTATAATTGGTGACGTCTCTCAAATTGAAAATCCTATAACTGAATAGTGTCGTCAAGTCCGTCCCGTCCTCAGTTAATCTGCAAAATTCTTTACCCAAGTTCCCAAGGACATTTCGTTTGTAAGTGTCCAATTGTATCCTTTGGACAATCTTGCTTAAAGTCTTGATCGTTTTGGAATCAAATTTACATATTTTTATTGAACAAATTTATTTATACTTATATAAAGAATTTTGCAGATTTTCCTAAGACTTTAAGCAGGATTAAAGGTTAACTCATCGTCGTCATTCCATACGAATGGCATCAATCATTATTTGTATAAATAGAAAACAACATTTCAATAATATGTTATCTATCATATAAACTAGTATCATCTACATTAAAATACTAATAATCTCTTTAGTAGTTTGTGTAGATCTGCGGGTAAGGCAAGGCATTTTGAAAAGCTAGCTAGCATCTACTATCTATCTACCTAGCTAGCATCTACTATCTATCTACCTAGCTACCATCCTCAAGTAGAAAATCTGTCGCTAAGCACAAAACGGCCTATGGCTGTCCTTATTATCCAGTTCCTACCTGTTTACCTCGACCACATGTTAAGTTAGCCTATCGGTAATAAAAATAAAGTGCCTGAGGTAGCGGCAAAGTGAGGGTGCTTCTGGTATCGTAAAATAGTACATTTGTTATTATACCATACTTTTATATTTGGTCGTTATCCCTGCATGGCCACTGCACAGCTGTTTCAAGAACAGACTGTGATGAGCGGTAGGCTCTATTCTACACAAAACCTTGATGAAAACTATGGTATAATGTGTTTTCTATACCGTCCCTTATTGCTTAAAGTTATCCACTAAGTATGGTTTATAATTTCAGACTGAATGCGGTTGTCAGTTCACATCAAAGCTAGAAGGGATGTTCAAGGACATGACAGTCTCTAACACGATCATGGAGGAGTTCAAGGAGCATGTTCTGACAGCCGGGGTGATTATATTTTTTAAGTTCTAAGAGTGATTGCTTTTGATGATCAGTTTTATCAAGTCTGAGTCAGGACTCCGGCTCGGGCAGCCTTCTTAGATTTTGCAATAGCAGTTCTGGCTACAGAACTATGCATAGTATTTGATGGCAATTAGTTTTCCTCTGTTACTGAGTCCTATAAACAAGACAGCTGATGGAACGTAGGTAATTGCCCGTATTTCAAATACATATTGAGTTTGTACCCCTTTGTGAATGCGTGATAGTATGATTTAATAACCCAATTTTACTTTTGCGAAACAATGATAAATTAGAATTCTTGAAAATGCTTTTTTCCGGAGTGTAATGATTGAAGAGAAATACTAGTAAGTTTTTCCTATAATTTCTTAAATAACGGTTATGATTGCTTCCCAGACGAATCTACACGGCGTGGACTTGTCCGTACGGGTGCTCACCACTGGCTTCTGGCCGACACAAAGCGCTACGCCTAAATGCAATATACCGACTGCGCCCCGAAGCGCATTCGAAGTCTTTAGAAGGTAAATAAACAGTAGTAATCAAATAACTACATATATTTTTCTTGCGTAGGCCAAAAAATGCCTCACTTGCTTCTTCCATACATCTTTGTTTGGGTCGACATCGGGTCGTTTTGTGTTTCGAGCCCAATTTGTGGTTATTTTTGTCGTCGCTCGTAATGTTTGTTAAATATTAATGTACTATTAGAAAATGCAATTAACATAAACCGAACATACGGAAAAATGACTGCGACCCTGTAGAGATTACCTGGCAAAAATAAACTAAAAATAGAACACTAAAAAGTTGTCACCTAAAAACATGATTAATATAATTTACCATTTGTTTTAGTGGATTCCTTACCATGAAACATGTCATGGCAAATCGCCATCTAAATAGGAGATAACGCTTTTGTGTAATATCTAGGGATCTTTTTCGATTTTCTGAAACTTTTTTGAAAACAGTCCCTTCTACACATTAAAAGAATATATGTCAATGCAGCTTTTAGAATCTTTGTTCTTAAGACAAGTTCTGCAAACGTGATAACTGAAAATTGTATTTAACTGTAATAAGTGTAAAAATATTATAGTTATTAAATTCTAATAAATTATTTACGTAGATGTAATTAGAATTTAATAATTAAGTAGTATAAATAAGCATATGTGCCTTGGACATGTAAAAAAATTACAAAAAGGCTAATAAAACTTGTTTATGTCTTTAATTAAATATAAAAGTTTGTGTTTTCAGTTTCTACCTAGCGAAGCACTCAGGTCGGCAACTATCTCTGCAGCCGCAGCTAGGGTCGGCGGACCTGAATGCGACATTCCGCGGCGCGCTGACGTCATCCCCTCCCCGCTCGCCGCCCGCGCAGGTCCCGCCGCGGCGACACATCATCCAGGTCTCCACCTTCCAGATGTGCGTGCTACTGCTCTTCAACAAGCGGGAGCGGCTTACCTACGAGGTGAGATTGTCCAGCTCTAGCGCATAGTTATAGACATGTAGGTAAGCCACATCTTATTCTTATTATATTAAGGGGCGATGTCCTGCACTGACGTCCCGCTCGGGGTGTTTTGTGCATTCCCCCCGCCAGCTTTGACCCAAGCCATCCCAACACCTTGTTATAGTAGAGAAGGACTTTGGGTCGCTGGCATAGCTGCTCCATTGAGGTGTGTGATGGTGGTGAGGATGTCGTCGATGAGAATGGCTCTTGTAGTTGGCTTGTAATTCCGTTGCTTCGCAGTGCAATAGTACACGGTCCACGGTCTCATCTTTTCACATACATCCTCTACATAGACGGCTGTCTGTTGCTCCAGTTTTGTTGTGCCACATATTATTGATGCTCATATGAACGGGTAGGCCTTGTTTGTTCACGACGTCTTATTTTGGGTGTTAATGCTAATGGTATTTACAGTAAAACAAAATGTAAAATATGATCGCCTGGGTTAGCAGTGGTCGATGCAAACTACACATAAGAAATGTGAAGGGGCGCGCCTTAGTAAGTTCAGGGAAGGTCTGTATCCCTAATAGTCTAGACTCTAGACGAAGGTTATATCATGTTTCTAACAATAAACGATACGATCGTAGCGAAGGTTTCCTATTCGTTCTTAACCAATCAGGTATGTTAAGCTATGCTCAATGCGGTCATTACTTGGATGGGTGACCGCTTATCACGCTAGTTGTATATACTATTGAGCGCTACCGTGCTTCGGAGGGCACTTTAAGCCGTTGTTCCTTGCTCTTGTTTTAGAATTACAATTGTTACAGCATGGTGGATGGGTGTTTTCGGAATCAGCACGCCTATCACCTTTAAATAATAACTCTGTAGTTAAGCATCTAACGCTGTTTTCTGGCTGCTGTCCTTGAACCGGTTTCCATTCAAGGCTATTTTTGCTGACCACCTTGACCATAACAAAAACACGTTACAATAAAAGTATCATCACCCGTTTTATGGACACACAATACATTAAATTCGTTGAATTATGTAATACATGGATGTGTAATATAAAGCAAATGAAACCATTCGATTCTAGGAAATACTGAACGAGACTGACATCCCGGAGAAGGATTTGATACGTGCGCTGCAGTCACTAGCGATGGGCAAGGCGACGCAGCGTGTGCTCATCAAGCATCCCAAGACTAAGGAGATCGAACCCTCCAACCAGTTCTACGTTAATGACTCATTTACATCTAAGTTACATAGGTACGTGCAATGGAAGGGACGAATGTTACCTATGACAATATAAAAAAAAGAAACCAGACTTTTAACACTGAAACGTATTTAATAACTAGTTGAAGTCTGTGCCATGCTGATTAAAAATTTCTCTGGAGTCCTATTTTCATGCTCTAACTTTCACAAGTTGTTTCATACTTTTCAGTGATAGAAATAGATTCTGTTCTTAAACACCCACAATACTGGTCACCATCAACTAGACTTGCAAATACCATGTCCTCAATGTATAATCATATTGGATAATATATATTTCAGTTAGTTGAGTGTAACATAAAAACTACGATGTTGATGAAATTTAAATGATAACCTCTGAAGTATTACCTAAAAACATATAAGTCAATTCATAATTGACGGAGTAATCGCATACCTAACAAACATACAAAAAATGTTTTATTTTTTGTCAAATTGAGAACTTCTTCCTTTTATGAAGTGCGTTAAACATCGGCTGTATATCCATCAAGGGATAGTGTCTAATGTGTGGAGGTTTATAATCACCCATGACATTATTATATCCATTTTAGGGTCTGTTTACATTAATGTAGTCGAAGCGAATGAACTCTCAGTAAAAAAAGAGAGAAGAAATATAACCCCATTTTGGCTATCTCACTCCGACCTATCGAATCGTCTTTACAAAAGAATTCCTATTATTGGCAGGTAAAGTATATCCATATATATCTCCCTAATATTATAAACAAGTATAAATTCCTCTTTCGCTAGCGAATGCTTCAATTTTTTATTCTATTTGAATAGATGCTCTATGTTGTGGAAATACATTCCAATACACAAAGAAACTTAGTGTGTAAAATCGCAACATCATTGCTTCGACCGCCTTCGACTTTGCCTCAGCAGAAATTGATTCCTTCGTCTAAAGGAGGAATGTAAAAATTTTTAGCAGTTGTCTGCAGTTGCCCTGATGGAATTAACGTTTGACTTACCTTGTAACCGCCCCTGCGGGATATATTTGTTAATTGTTAACGATTGTGTGCAGAGTTAAGATCCAGACAGTAGCAGCTAAGGGCGAGTCGGAGCCGGAGCGGCGTGAGACTCGCAACAAAGTGGACGAGGACCGCAAGCATGAGATCGAAGCGGCCATCGTGCGCATCATGAAGGCGAGGAAGAAAATGGCGGTATGTTTTAATATAGTCTCACGTAAAGTAAAGCCACAGGGAAAATACCACCAGCTGTACAAGGGAAAGGGCAATTATATGTAATTGTTGTGATCGAGGCGGTGGGGTTTTTATATCAGGTCTGCAGTTATTGCGCGTTTGCGTCTTCATCCTATGGAAGTTAATTTTTGTTAAATGTTACTTAAAACGCGTGGCAGCAGACGCACCTTTAAACTTATGCGTGTGCTTTAGCATTTCTCATATAGGAAAGGCATCTAGAAGAATTTACATGCCACTACTGAGTCTCTTGAGACATCTAATAGCAATACTGATATTACCCATGTCTGAAGTGAAGGAGAAATATTATATTATTAGGATACCTTCTATTTTGAAGCGCTCGTAGCGATGTTTGTTTAGCCATTCTGAACCGATCAGCAAAGTTAAGCAACGTCCGCCGCGGTCATGAGTTGGATGGGTGACCGCTGGTGACATTAGTACTGAGCGCTTCCGTCCTTCCGAGGGCACGTTAAGGCTCGGAAATTACAAAATAGTGCCAACATGATATGGAAAATCTCATAAACCAGGTACCGGATGGTACTGCAATTTAAATACACGATACTCAAGGATATAAGTAATACTTTCATCGATTTCAAAACATGTTTCCTAATAATTGGCTCGATAGAAAAAAATCTCAAAAACACCTCTGAAAATAGAGGATTCCTACTTTTTCCGCCAGATTTTAGTGTATTAAAATTTGTTTTTTTTTCTAAAATATTGATTTTTTAAGTACAATAAATTTCATTGATTATTTTAATCCAAAAAAAGCACAGTTAATGCGTACTGAGCCTGTTTACAAAATGTCACATACGCCCTTTCATTCCGAGAAGCGTTAACATCATGTCGCACTATTTACTCCAGCGATCTACGTATATTGCTATCATCCTCGCTCATATCGCGGTCAGCCGCGTCATGCGTCGGACCTGTGTCACTTTTCTCGGCGATCTCAATTAAAATAAAACATGGGTAAAATTATAAATAAACGCTTTGGGAATGCAAAAAAGATGTATAAAAATCGTCAAAAACGCATGATGGACATAATAAGGTAAGCATCTATGGCTTCCTTTCTCCATGTACATGTATATATCTCTTATATTAATGAAATTATGATATGATTGTGAACCCTAACGCAATAAAAAAAACACTTCAAACATTTTACAAGACATAGGTACAACTTTAGCTACCTAAAATAATTATTATAAGCAATATTCAGAATTTTTCGTAATGAATGTGTTGTAATTATTTTAGACGGATCATGATTAATTTATACAGTTTCTGACAATAAGGCACAAAGGTTATGTACATAATTTTCGACTAATCAGTCGTCGTTCAAATAGCGCATAGTAAGTGACATCGCTTCGCAATTGAGAGGTACGTGGATCGAATCCAGCGTAAAGAGATTCTTTTTGGTCAAATTTTAAATTTTTCGACATAATTCTTAATAATACAATAATAATTTTACGTATGTACGTGGACCAATATAATGTGTCTGACAGTAAGGCATAAACGATATGTGTGTAATTTTCGACACGTCAATGATTGTATAGTGTGTAACTACTGAAGTCGAATCAGAAGATCGAGTACCGTGGATCGAATCTCACATACCTAGATTCTTTTTGGTGACTTTTTTATTTGTATTACTTTTATTTGATACGTATTATATTTACGTATAATTAAGTTTTCTGACGCGTATTCAATTTACGATTACAATGCTTGCAAATTTATTAGGTATCTCGAGTTTCCATGTTTTCATATAATTAGAGAGTTTAGTATATCTAATGAACGTGAACATTAAATAGGTACTACCTAATCTAGCTACCTGAACACGTTTTTTCATAGATCTCGAAAAAGTATGTCTTGGATGGACACGAGTTGCCACAGCGTAATAGTTACAGTAGAACAACATTATCAATTAACTACAAAGCTATGTTGAGTAAACACCGTCCTTCTGTCCACTACTATAGAAAACACAAACTTTCATACATGGAAAGTTATTGAAATATTCATGGTATTATCGAGTACGTAATATATTAGTACATATAAATTAGTAGTAAAAAGATGGCCGTAAACGTTTGATGCGATAGAGATAAGGAAATTCTGAAATGAAAACTTAATACAAAAAGAAGAAGCCTAAGCTTCTGCTTTAGAATGAGACTTTCCATGGTTTTCTTGAATAGCATAAGAATTAAGAACTGACTAAAAGAAAATGAAATAATTAGCACCATACCAATACTTACGTAAGAACATCGAGTAAGGTGCATTATAGGGGACTTAACTATAACGCCCTTAATAACCAAAGTGTAGCGGATAAGTTACCAAAGAGAGTATTCCCCAGGACGTTTTGGTGTTAAGGGGCGGCCGGTAATTCAACAAAAGTTAAAATTATACACATTATAGCCATTATGTTTTTAAATGTTACATCTTCTGTGTTGTATAAACAACATATGGTAGCCATATAAACAACCCCATATATTGTAGGATAGGAGGATGCTTCTTGGTTATTGATACTATCCCATAACTTACTTACCAATAAAATTCTTCACCAAAAATATTATTTGAAAATCAATAAAAGTTTGTTATTTTTCTAGTATAGAAAATGGAGGAGAAGAACGACGCATTGTTGATATACACTATTACACAAAGAGTATATTAAGACAAATCTCGAAACATTCACCTTTCGATTATTTTTTTATTAATATGTAGGGTTATTGGTAAAATGCTAAATCCAGGGAAACCCGGACGGATGGCAGCCCTACTCTCATAGAATGTCCGATTTTATGTCGCACTCCGGTGCATCTTCGCAACATAATCTACCTATACAAGTACATACATCAAGTGAGGGCACGGGTGTCGTTTACAAACATAAACGTATCTTTCGTAATCTTTGACAAATACAGTTAATAACAGTAATACCAGGGTTTTATAATCGATATGTAATATTGTGGTATTACGTATGAATAGTAATACAAAGTAATAAATTTTCAAACAAAATACTTATCTTTCTCCTTGGGTGATTTCAATAATGGTATTATTTTGTTAGAAGTTTTGTTGTTCCACCCATCTACACAATAGCATCCACGAGATGTATTTATTATTATTAACAAATTGAAACAATAACTGTACCTACCTACTACATTCTCCATGTGATTTTTTGTAAGTGAAATCTTAATAATGACTTGTAGTAATGACACGAGCAGGTACCCTTGATTGTTAGCGGAAACAAAGCCAGGATTAGAATGAACTACGGTACTTGATAAAAAAAAAAACAAAAATTGGAACCGACTCCAACACCCAAAAGTGTCAAATAACTTGTTCAAGTCGGTACCAGTATAGTTCAAAAGTACCTATTATCACAATATTGTGCACGTGGTACTAGTGTTGGACTTCGACAAGTTAATTCACACTTTTTGGTGATGAAGTCATTTCCATTTTTATTTAAAAAAAAACACTTCTTTTTATGACCCTTGCTACTTACGGGATCGATTTTCATTCATTGTCAACGACTATATCATCAAGATAAGTAAATATTTTTCAGTTATTGGAGTGTATGTCAAAAACGGCTTGACCGATTTTGATGAAATTTAACTGGAACCAAACAACAAGTATCAGCTTTCAAACAATAAAAGATTTTTTTAAATCGATTCACCCAGTCAAATGTTCTGAGGTAACAAACATATAAGAAAAAACAGACGAATTAAGAACCTCCTCCTTTTTTTGAAGTCAGTTAAAAATACCCAATAGTATAACCCGCTATTTGTATTTTGATCAGGGGTAAAAAAGTTTTTTTATGATTTTCTTTGTAAATTTTACACAATATACTTGTTTTTGTAATAAATAAACCATCTTTTGTGTAACAGCTTACGCCTTGCATCAAAGTAGATACATAGTTCATGTTCATCAAAACCATAGTTCATGTTCATTAAAAATGAACATACACAAAAACTGCAAAAATCAAACAAGTTGGTAATAATCAAGACTAAACTTGTTCTACTGTCGGTATGGTAGATTTATTAACTGTGTCACACTATGATATTTACAGCATGCAATCAACTAATGGTTGGTATCATGTATGCGTACTAGATGGCGCTTCAGCACACATCACATTCGTGTGTGACAAGATAGTTTCTACTAGTTCTACTAGAGAGCGCTCTAAATTTTTAATCAAATAAAATATTACCGTTGACTTGCGGACGTGGCGCCATGTACACCGCGAAGTAAACACGCGAGGAGAAGTGGGGACAAAATCTAACATCTGGTTTTAGAATTCTGTCCCTTAAGCCGTCGTTCCCGGTTGTTGTCTTAGGACGGAAGTCGTTATAGCATGGTGGTAGGGCATTTCTCAAATTCTGTTGCCAAGCTCCTAACGGTGTGTTCCGGCAGCTGTCCTTGAGAGCCAGTAATTCTAGGTTAGCCTGAACAACATCTTCTACCACATCATCACTTACCATCAGATGAGATAGTGCTCAAAGGCTAAACTATGAGGCATCAAAAAAATAAATTAAGAATACATTTGAGGCCGAGCAGCTAACAATTAGAATGTTACATAAAGTTTGTGTAGGCGCCATTTTATTAACGATAGAGTCAGCTCTGTTGGAAAGCACAAGATCCCCTCAGTCAACTCTTACATGCTCCCATCAGTGTTCTCAGATTACTGGTTGACACAATATGAATCAAATGTCAGATTCAAGAATTCCTTATGAACCAAATTATTCTGATCTACTTATTTTTTTTATTAAATTTAGAGAAATCCATAGAGGTTCTAATAAACATGGGCGTTCCGTAATAAGTGACATAATTATGTCATTTTGACTTCCAATATTTCATATTATATAACTATTCCTCCCGTGGGGTGTTGGGCTAAAATCTCCTTCCCCCTTGCATCTCTTCCTGTGGGTGTCGTGACGTGAGGCGACTTTGGGAAAAATTCTGAAAGGTAGGGGCAGCAGGGCCTTCTGAGGAACTGCTATCTTATACTGCGTACCACAAGACGCCTGCCAAGCGTAGAGACTATGGCAAACCCACCCTTAATGGGGGAGCCTGTGTTGAGCAGTCGACAATCCGGCTGATACAGCATATAACCGTTCATTGTTAACGACACCCCCAAAACGACACCCCTGGGGTGTCGTTAACAATAAGCATTTGTTGACGACACCACCGTAATGTTGGGATAACTTATCGCTTAAGAATTTATTATCGAGCTAGTATACTCTCAATGGTTAATAAACATATGCAATTGTATCTTTTTATCTCTTTCTCTAATGCACTGGCTTATAACGTTTATGACGTTCAAGAGATAAATTATGTGTCATTTGTGAAGTTAATCAATATATTGACATTTCTAACATTTTCAATAACTTTCGAAGAAAAGGATAACAATGTCAGTACACAAACTCCTCAAATGGCTAATGAAGCAAGCCTGCAAGAAGCAAATCGTAAATTCGGTGAATTGATTGGTCAAGAACTTAACAACGTACCTGTCGTAAAAAGAAGACAGATAATGTTTGAAATAATAAGGATTATTGAGCTTCGATCAAGTTAAATAAAAATATCTTTACAGGTTCTTTTTATTTTATTTATTATTTTGGTATAGGTACGAACATACAGCAGGGTAACAACACTATTTGTTAGTGGTGTCGTCAACAAATGCTTTTTGTTAACGACACCCCAGGGGTGTCGTTTTGGGGGTGTCGTTAACAATGAACGCATATAACTATTTCTTGTCAACTTTCAAAGTGGCATGCGAATGAACTTATTTCTTTCGAATTTTACGTTGAAAGTTGAAAATAAATACATTCTTAAGAAATAGGTCCTCGGGGTGACAGCTGTCGGCTTTTAACGCAATGTTTTTAAGTTTGTAAGCTGTTGACATTTTAAATGAAGATTTATTGATAAAGTTTATCGTTTCAGTAAAGAAACTAGTAGACTGGATTCAATAGTTTCAGAGATAGAGCTCTTCACTTTGATAGCAGTCAGCCTAAGTCGAGATCTCGACAAGGTCTATCTTTTCTGCTAAGAAACCAATAGTTTATGAGATATAGCCCTTGGGTCATTCTAAATGTAGATCTCTATAATGTCCAACTTACCTGTTAAGAAACTAGTCCTCTGGAATCAATAGTTTCAGAGATATAGCTCTTTTGAGTTTGACAGCTGTCACTCGAAACAAAGATCTCAGTGAGAGATATCACTTCCGCTAAGAAACTAGTAATCTAGTCCCAAGAGTTTACTTGTAGATAGACGTCTCATGTAACTTTAAGTTGAAACAGCCCAAACCAAATGTCAACCACCTGTCACCTTGACTGAAATGAATAAAAATGTTCATCAGTCACTTTGACATGTGTCACATTTCAGATGTACTTTCGGAAGTACCGTTCAACAAGTTATCTGTGAAGTGGCAGAAAAAGGAACTACGAAATTGCTTACGAAAATTATAAAAAGAATTTGGTGTTTCTCAACTGACAGCGCCGCGCCCTCTTAGAGTTCACACATAAGTTGGTTTTACTGTAATGAACCTGTCCCACGCTGGCAATTACTTGCTTACTTGTCAATCAGGCTAAGCCATAAACAATACAAACGCTATAATATGTATAAGTAATTGTGTTTATGGGAAATTTTGTCCCTGATACCATCCATGTAAAGTGCAATAACTGATATGTGATATGATTTCAGCATACTCTCCTGGTGGCGGAAGTGACGGAACAACTGCGAGCGCGTTTCCTGCCTTCGCCCGTTGTCATCAAAAAACGCATAGAGGGTCTCATCGAGCGGGAGTACCTCGCGCGCACACCCGACGACCGCAAAGTTTACACCTATGTCGCATAGGCACCGCACCGCGTGACGCCAACGCGCCAACACGCCATGCCACCACGCCGGCTTCAGTTCGTATACCTACTTACTCGTACCCACACGCCATGTTATCCGCTAGGTTGGGAGGTCGAGACTCGCGACTCAAAGCGGCTTTTACTACGAACCACTATGTCATGTTATCCTGTGAATAGCAGTCACTGTGTCTACGCAATGATGGTGCTTGGTGGACTCCTGTGTCTATTGTCCTCTGTCACCATACTCATCATACCATTATTGATGACGTTTTTCCATACAAGCACACTAGAATATAGTTTGACCGATAACGTAAAGCCTTGTAGGTGATTTTGAGCGCGGTGTGGTCCGTGGTTTTGTAGACCCGGTATACTTGGCCCTATGTATGCGTTATGTGGAGGTTCAAAAGTTTTATGAATTAAGCCAACCCCCACTAGGGTTCAGCAGGCTGACTATTTTCTTGAAAATAAGTTCTCTACTAGGTTTGTTAAATGTTAATTATGTTTTCAGGGCTGATATCTGTTGCTAGTATAATTAAATAAACTATGGTCGAGCCTATTGTTACACCAGTTAAAAACATATTTAGGCATTAGTTACAGGTTTTTGTGTTTTAAAAGCCGCTTAGTTGTAAGAGAGTTATCGACTAACCAAAGGCTCGCGTTGTCACTCACAATTTTGTACAAACATATTTTGTACTAATTACAATTAGTACAAAATGATCTCCCAATGTAATGTCTTGTTCGCCGCAAGAGTAGAATTTTCAATCGGCAATGGAACAATATGTTATGCGCTAACTTAAAACTAGTAAGTAATCCATATTATAATTCTAATGGAATCCTACTCTCTCGATGACTTGAAATGTGCAAAGATGCTAGTAGATACCGAGACCTTAATACGAGTAATATTTATAACCTATTTAAAATTTTCATCATGTAAAAACATATTGTAAATACCATAGTAGCTCTAGTTGATGCCGTGCGTTATGTTTTACTAGAGTTGTCTTGTCCTGAAGCAGATGTATTAAAATTTTATTCTGTATCAAAATGTTTTATTGCCTTCCTTAGCTCACATGTACTTGTAACCATTATTGTGATAGAATTTTGAGTTTGCTCTGCCTAAAGTGGTTTTTATTTCCAGGCCATGACAGACTCGAGAGTGTTAAGTCCTTGAAGTGGATGCCAAGTTAGAAGTAATGGAATTAACTAAATTGAAAGTATTTAAATTCGAGATAAAATAAAAATATTAGTTAATTAACAGTTATTTTATTTGCAGAAATTTATTATAGTAATGCAGTATAATATCATAGTGAACACATTTGAGGGTAGATACTTTAGAACGAAAAAGGATAGAAAAAATCATCAGGTAGATGAATATTAAGGTTGGGAGGGCCTGTTGCATATTCAATAATACTAGGTTTCGTAACATCTATAAAGGTAGTGTCGATAGTGACAACTACATAGATATCATCGATGTTAACACTGACATTTTTTAGTGTAGTTTCAAATTTGCAAGACAAAATTCTATTATTTCCATTTATGTGAGTAAAACTAATAATTATTGAGTATCTTGTAACTAAATTATTACAAAGAAGTTTCGAAGTCATATCTTCAAACGCTCCATGTATCATATCTGCAAATAATTCTGGTCTTTCGATAGACACCCAATCTTCGTTTTTAAGTTGGTGTGGATTTCCAAGTGGTGAAATGGCTGCAGTTACGTTAAATCCCAAGAACATTATTATGTTATATTGTATTCTTTTGCATATATCAGTGGCATTACCACGTTTTACGTCTTTATGGACGTACCGACACTTGAATCGTCTATTTCTCCCAAATAAAATAAAATTCTCTGATATATTTGATGAAATACAAATTCCATGTTCATTATCAGGTATTAATAAGTGTTTTTTCATTAATACAGTGTTATTAAAAAATCCATCTGTGTGGTTACTCTGTGCATAAGATACTATAATGGGTAAACTATCTAGGTATCCTGGATTGCCACTTAATTTTATAATTTTTTCAATTGTTTGATTACTCAATACAAACTGGACCACGATTTCTTGTGACATAAATGGTGTATCCGTTGTCACATTCTGTACATGAAATTTTATAGAAGCGTTAATTATTTTCGAATCATGGTAATAAAATATATATTCTAGCTTTAACGCAATATTCATACAAATACTCTCAGTGCATTGAGGCTCGTGCAAAGTTTTGTTATAATTTGAACATGAGCGGACCAAGCTGTCACAGACAATGATTGTCCAATTAACACAGTGGAGATTGGTGCAATTCTGAAAAAGAGAAATATACTTTTAGACTTGTTAAATTTCGTAAATATAAATAGCACTTCAAACACATCCATACCAAAACGGAGCTGTTCATGGAAAGGGGTGTAGCACTAATAACAGTTGTATCTTCCAAATTTTTGATGATTGGGAACATTTCCAGGTCGCCAATATTAACATTACACATGTATTTTTCTTCCTTCAAAAACTGTATGAACTTTCGCCCAGTGCAATAATTGTTTATCCTCGGTATTGGTAAATCTGAAATGAAGTCATTGATATTTTTAATATTGTCTTGCGATAATATTTAATTTTATATTATCATTATGAATGCATGTTATGGTTTTTCTTACAAAATTATTGTTTCTTCCTTTTCAGAACATGTGTTGCAATATTTATATTATGTGGAACGCCACGGCATTTTTCCTATAGATTTCACATTTGATTGTTTTTAAATAAATTCACGACCTATTTACTATAATATTATAATGCTAATAGGTAAAAGACAAAAAATTTCCTTTAATAACATTTTTTTTTCAATTATTAAAATCGAGCCAGTATTACTAAGTTGGCCTGAACAACACCTTCAACCACATTATCACTTATCATCAGGTGAGATAATGGTCAAAGGCTAGCCTAGCAGATATAAATAAAAACATATTTTTCTTTGGCTTCACCAATTCACTAGTATATAAGTTTAAAATAGATTATTTCTGCAATAAAATGAGTTTTATAATATTTTGAACGGAATATTTTAATATTATTGAATAATAGAAAACCCGACCCATTACACTATTTCGAGATTGTTTGTGTATTTCCTCGCAAGCTTCTTCTTAATGTAGCGGAGAAGGACTTTGGGTCGCTGGCATAGCTGCTCAAATGGCGCGTGTGGTGGTGTTGAAAGATGTCGTTGGTTAGAATGACTCTTGTCGTCCCGTTGTAATTCTTGTTTCTTCCTTGGCTTTACAGGACACTATATACAACATACTCCACGATCTCATTTCTGTTCTCATACAGCCTGTGGAGGCTGTATGTACATAGAGGACTATCTATTTTCGTTTGTTTCCAGTGCAGAAAATAGTCACTGTGAGTAAAGTCACAGAGACCTACAGTGAGGCCTACAACTTGGCGTAATTGCTCACGCCTTAGCACTTGCAGATTTTTTGTTTAGTTGGAAACACAAAATGGTTTTGATTTGTTTACAACCTTCCATCTTATTCCACAGGTTTTGTTGATATCTCTCAGTGTGACGATACAATAGTTCCCGTATTTCCATTGATGATGGTTTACAAATGGTCATCACATCACGTACCAGTTTTTTTTACCCGTTTTAAGACCAGGGTATCTGCATAGTAAAACCAGACAAGTAGTTCGACTTCATTAAGCAGTTCCAAACGTGGCTTGTATAGTGCGCGCCCGCACGTAGGTGCCACAGCACTATGGCTAAATATCTAGCGTGTATGTATTTAAAGATAATGTAATAATTAGCAATCATAAAAGTCGTGTCTCTAGGTAGCTACGAATTACCTTACCTATACATATTACTTTTATACCCTACGTATACCTATTACACTTAAGATATTATTGAAGCGCTCGTAGCGAAGTTTGCTTTGCCGTTCTTAACCGATCAGCTAAGCTACCTCAGCCGTGGTCATGACTTGGATGGGTGACCGCTAGTGACTTTATTAATGAGCGCTTCTGTGCTTGGGAGGGCTCGTTAAGCCGTCGGTCCCGGTTGTTCTCTTACAGTGGCAGTCGATATAGCATGTTGGTAGGGCATTTTGCGAATGCGCACCTGGCTAGCTACCACCCTCAATTAGAAAACCTGTCGCCTAACGCCTAACGGTGTATTCCGGCAGCTGTACTTGGGTGCTAGTAATTCTAGTTTAGCCTGAACTACATCTTCGATTACTTACCATCCCATCAGGTGAGATAAGAATATATGATGAGATAATTCTAGGCTAGCCTGAACATCATCTTCAACCACATCATCACTTCCCATCAGGTGATACAATGCCTGATAGGTTAGCCTTTGACCACTATGTCACCTGATCGTAAGTGATGATGTGGTCGAAGATGTTGTTCAGGCTAACCTAGAATTACTGGCTCTCAAGGACAGCTGCCGGAACACACCGTTAGGTGTAAACCCTAACTTCCTCTGCTTGCATTACTGATATGTTTTATTCAGGCCTTTTGAGTCTTGCCATTTCAAATTTTGAAGAAATCCTCCTGGACCTAGCTTGTTTTTCGCACCATCTGCCAGAGCACTGTTTCCAGCAGCCAGCTCGTAATTATTCTTGTTGTCAAGGTATGATATTAGCTACTTTCTCAGTGTCTTGCCTCAATTTGGGGCTAATTTTTGTAGCCCTGTCTACTAGTTTTCACTAGTTTCAGAGCTACTAATATTGGGTTTGTGATTTATCTCTTGCCTATCCACTGGTTTATTGACTAATGGTGGGCCACTGCCATCACCTCTTGCTGTAATGAAGACAGTGGCATCATGCCGAGGTTCACATCAAGGGCAGCTGATGGTGTTGATTTTATACAGCCACTGATCAAAGAAAATTAGGTAATCTTTGCTGCAGTTTCTTTACTGTCGTCACAAGACTTGTTTGTGGCCCACCTAGTGGTAAAATAATTCAATAGGGAGAAGATTTTATACAGTCTCTGGGGAAGTATGTCTCCTGCATTTGCTAGCCCTGCTGGATGATGAAAAAAGGCAGTGATTAAGAGTCCGAAAAACAAACTAAAATCATACTAACCACTGTGATAAAATGTATAATTTTTTAAAAGCCATATGGGATCTCCATATTTGTATAACTTGTTGGAAAACTCATATATAATTCTTGATTTCTCATTGCTTTTCCATGTCAGAAAGTGTTCAGGTGGTGCTTGATTTACCTGAAAATAAACATTTATTTATTTTATTATTTAGATTTTAAATTGACAACATATTGATGTTTATTGTTTACTTGCCTTTTGGACAACCATCGTCTTTTTTTCAGGCAGATTGATTTTCACAATGCAAAATAAACCATGTGCATAACCAAAGTATGGTAACTGAGATACACAGACATCATTGTGCTCATTGGTAATACTTTTATTTTTAACACAGTTTGGGAATAATTGAATTTCAGAATTCAAACAATCACTGTCACAGCAACAGCTGATGTCGCAAACTGCAAACTGTAACATATGAGTACATATCATATTGACCTAATAATTTAATCCAAATGCAATCAATTAAAATTAAAATTATTACCAAAATATTGCAATAACAATCCTTATTTATAGACTTCTCTGGTACAATATCTGGTTTAGTTGTTTCATTACTTTTTTCAAATAATGTTATTTCAGTAACATTTTCAATTTCAGTACTGGTATATAGGGTTTCAGTAGTAAATGTTTCCTCTGTGGTAGTAGAATTTTCATCATATATTTCTTCAAAAACTGTTGATGATATCTCAGTTGTTGCAAATAGTTCTGTTAAAGTGTTATTGCTGAAAAGTTTAGCAGGTTGATGGTGTTTCATTTCTTTGCTACTAGGGGTGCGATAGTATATAGCATGAGGTTTATTACTTATATTTTTAATTACATCTCCAAATTGTCTCTTCTGGCTACTTCCTTTGAGATTGATTGGTCTGTCCTCAAGCTTCAGCATTCCTTGGATAAAATCAATCACACTGAACTGAATGAATACAGACAGCAAAGTAAACCCCAAATAGGTTACGATCCTCATAATTCACTTATATTCTACACCAAATTGGCTGAAATTCCTTAAGATAATATCAATTTGTACATTAATAGTACCCTTAGACTGAGTTTTTAATTTGTACCTGAAATATCAAAAATGAAAGAACTTATTTTCCTTTAAAAAAGTGTGGATGTTATTTTTCTTTAACAAGATATGTGTTTAAATTCATCATTCAAGTATTAATGCGTAAAATATACTCTTCTTTGATTTGTTACATTGTCACATGTAATGTAAGTAATCTTTCCATCATGTATTTAAATAAAAACAGAAATGAACTGAAAATTAAAAAGCTGTTGTTGCCTTAGCAGACTTACCTATCTACTCCTAAACTAACAATATCACTCTGCATAAGTTTATGAGATCCACCAAGGAAGAATTGCCGTATTTGATCAGTCAATGAGGTAGGTGTTGGAATCCAACAAGGCACTTGAAGAGCGTGGAGTCCTGGCACAGAAGGTATATTGCAGCAACCGTAGCCTACTGCCCAGGTTCGACCAATAGCATCAAGGCAGTTAACTTGTAGAATCAACTTTGGCCAGCCTAAAACCAAATATTAAGATGTAGGACAAATAAACACTTTAGCTAGACTTAACAACCTAAGTTTACTGCATACCTACCTTGAATTCCTTTGCTAATAAAATGAATGTCAATTGGTTGTGTCCAAACTATTGATTTATTGTAGTCTGGTTTACCTACAACAGTCTGGCCTTCAGGACATCCCGAAATTATGGTCCAGTTAGGTCCTGTAATTAGATTTCTTCGTAAAAATTCTATTCTATTTCATGAAGACAGTAGATATGTTTGATACTTACCGTGCTGAAATGAATATCGACAACACAAGGAAGACTTGTCCTGGAAGTTTGAAGCACCTTGTATCTGCCCTAGTATGTGAAGTTCTGCCATGAGACGAAAAATACATTAATGTGAGAAGTAATGCTAGATAAGGAAGGAATATTTTATGTTAAAATTGTTTAAAATTATATAGAGCAAGTTTAGGTACAGGGTACACTATTTGTTGTGATTTGATTTCGGTTGCCATGGAAACGTTTTCGATAACCTATTTGTCAATTATGACTTGACAGTGACAAGAAGAAAGGAATAAAGAAAATAGATTCGTATGTTTTGTATATTTGCTATTCGTGAAGTGAAACCACACATGCGTCTTATACGCTTGCATACCATGCACATGGCAGCTACTTTGTGTATCCATTAGGTAAATGGTTCTGACCATGGAGGAATAGGAGTAGTAGTATATGTAAGCCGGCCTTGTCGCCATCAAGTCGGCCGTGACTAGGGTTACCATCTGACCGGATAAAGCCGGTCTAGGCCGGATTTTTACGTGTTAGACCGGACTCCGCCCGGATTTTACGTCAGACCGGATTTTTGTCATACTTGCATGTTCTTCCGCCCGCTCAAGCGGGTGCCGCACGCATTGAGCCCGGAACGCAAGCGCACCGCAAGTGCGGGTGCGGCGCGGGGCGCGAGCGGCGCGACACGCCGCCCGCGCCCCTCCCTCGCATGATTGCATCGCACATAGTATTGTTCAAATCCGCTATACAGCACCAACGCGCTAGAGACTATAAACTATATTCGAATAGCGCGCTTTATTATACGCTATCGTTATAACGAAACAAGGCGCTCGCGCTAGATGCATATGCTAGGTGTCGTCACAATAGCGTCAGGCGCAACAGTATAACGCGGATATGCGCAAAGCGTGTTAACGCGACCGAAAGCGCGCGATGACTGAAGCTTGGCGCTATGCCGCTATCCGCTATACTGTTATAGTGACAGTATAGCGGATAGCGGCATAGCGCCAAGCTTCAGTCATCGCGCGGTTTCGGTCGCGTTAACACGCTTTGCGCATATCCGCGTTATAGGCCTACCCAGCCACGTTAGTGGACGCTTGATGCTAAACGTTATATTAATAGCGCGAAGAGAATAATATACAAAGCGCGCTGTAGGCGCTACAAGGCAATAACACGCTTTGCTATGGCGCTAGATGCTATATTATCCACCACTAATCGCACAGACCGCAAATTAATGTAAACAAAGCTACCTACTTGTGTTTATTTCTCGTCGCACGCATCGTAATAATGGCGTCCGCAAACAAAAAACGTTGTAAATTCACGGATGTGTTAAAATCTAAATATCCTTCTTTTACTGAGGGTAGAAATGAACAAGAAGTGAAGTGTACTGTTTGTGATTGTTTTGTGTCGATTGGATACAAAGGTGGAGCTGACATAGAAAAACATTTAAAAACAGAAAAGCACATAAAGAAGAACCGATTGTGCGCCAGTACAAGTAAGATTGATACTTTCATTACCCAAAAAGGTAACAAAAGTAGTGCTGTTGATGCCACGCTTGCTTTTCATGTAGTAAAACACCACCAATCTTACAAAAATATGGACTGTACTTCGCAGTTACTAAAAAAACTATTTCATGATTCTGATTTGGCAAAAAATCTAGCATGCGCAAGGACCAAAACAGAGGCTATTATAAATAATGTAATTGCACCGTATACTATCGAAATTCTACTTGAAAAACTAGAAGACATTGTGTTTTTTGGATTGTCAACCGATGCCAGTAACCACAACGCTGATAAAATATTTCCGATAATCATTCAATACTTTGATTGGAAGACTGGCATGGAAAGCAAAATGCTTGAGTTAACATCCTTGGAAAATGAAACTTCGCTGACTATTGCTAGTTACCTACTTGCAACTCTCGAAAAATACAATTTAAAAGGTAAATGTGTTTCTTTTACGGGTGATAATGCTAATGTCAACTTTGGAGGTGTTACAAGAAATGAGGGAAATAACGTTATCACCCATTTGAACCGGAACCTAGAGCAACAGATAGTAGGTGTCGGATGTCCTGCTCATATTTTACATAATGCAATACGCCACGCAACCGATTTGTTAGACATTGACGTTGAATCGTTAGTGATGAAAATCTTTAATCAGTTTTCGGTATACACTATAAGAACAGAAAAGCTAAAAGAGCTATGCAGCTACATAGATATAAACTATGACAAACTTCTTTATCACAGCAAGACGAGATGGCTTAGTCTTTTTCCAGCTATAGAAAGGATTCTCAAACTATACGAGCCATTAAAGGAGTATTTTACAACGACGGAAAAAGTACCTGTTCTGATAAAAAAGTTCTTCGAATATGAAACTAGTGAGATATATTTGTTCTATCTGCATTCTCTAATGGCTATATTTCACAAAAGGATTGCTTCGCTAGAAAAAGAGAAAAACTCAATCGCTGAAGTCCTCAGTGCATTAAATGGAACGACAGAGTCACTCAATCAAAGAATCGAGCAAAATTTCATCCCTTTGAAAGTACGAGAGCTTTTTCAGAAACACAATATTACCGCAGCTGACCAAACGAAGATAAATAGCGAAATAAAACAAATGTACGAAGAATGTATCAACTACATAAACCTTTGGATAACACCCTTACAATCCTTCAAATGCTTCGAATGGATGTGTTTAAAGAAGGATCTGCAATTTGAAAAAATCACAGATGCTCTAGTGTTTTTGAGGGACAAAGGAATTCCTGTAGATGACGTTAAACTTTTTGAAGAGTTCTGCCTGCTTAAGAATTTTCTGAACACAAAGCAGAGCAATTTTTATGATGAGCTCGCTGAAAAGCAATGGTGTCTCTTTTTTAATACAATTAACGACAGCTCAAGAGTTACAGAATTTCTGAAGATTTGTCAATATTTCTTTAGTATTTTGCCACACAACGCAAATGTGGAGAGAGTCTTTTCTCTCATGACTTCTCAGTGGACCAAAGAAAGAAACAGACTTTCAGTGGAGTCGGTGAGAGCCATATTGCTTACGCAATATAACTATAAACACGTGACGTGTGAACAATTTTATTGCGAAATAGCTGGAAAAAACAACTTTTTGCATGCGGTTGCTAGCAACCAGAAATATGGGTCTAAATAATATAAGTAAATAAAAACGTACTTAAATACTATGATTTTTATTTAATACAGGTGCTTGACCGGACTTTTTTTTCAAAATCAGGATTTTTAGACATGTCTGACAGGATTTTGCATTTTTAGGCCTGGTAACCCTAGCCGTGACGTCATTGGTACGTGGTTCAGCTTAGTCTTTTCTAGACGCTTGCATGCATGTGAACCACGTTTGAAAATATTGTGACTATGCATACAATTTCGTCGAATCCACGTCTCAAAGATGAAGTGTTGCATTTTGTCTTGCAAAAATAGTTCTGATCAAGTGACAAACGCAGCAGATGGCATTACATTTCTGATTTCACATGTAAATGTTTTAAAGTATATTTTTCAACTATTTACATTACTAGGTAATAGTATCGGTGTATTACTTTTCTGTATGGTATAATAGCTCAAAAATTTCGTTACTTACCTGCTACTAGATGTCGTCAGCTTTTGGAGCCCATTATATCACCGTATATTTTTCTTTTATAATATTTACACATTTTAGATAAGCTATTTGCTTATCTTAGAGCAATTTCCATTTTATTATTATTTTCTACATGAGGATATAAATAACATGGATATTTGAACATGGATAGGTCCAACCTTAAAAGCTAAGCTTAACTTCGTTTCTTCTTCGATTCTTAGTTGCAAATGCTATAATTTTTTTAAGTCCTTTAAAATCGACGCTCCTATTATCGAACATAGGATACTCTAGACGTTTTGATCTTGAGAGAGCATCATACGTGCACCCTGCGGCAAGCTATTTGTCACCGATATCGACAATGACATTTTCCAAAGCTTGGGATTTATGAACGGTGCGTGGAAATGCAGTTTGTCCTGTTTACCACGACCGGGTCCATTGATGGTTAGTCCAGTATAGCAATTAAACTGCACAAGGACCACTAGCGGCATGTCATGCGGTCACCCTGCTGCCTAAAACTAAATGCAGTACTCTTTCGAGTCCTTGTGCAACTTCCGCGTCTGCTTTTGCTTGTGCTTCTTCGCTGTGTGTGAATGATATGTACCATTGCAATAGAAAGCACCGTCCATCAAAGGTGGAAGCTGTTTAAGGTCTCATATCAAGTACAATCACATTCCACCAAATAGCTCTTGTCCTTGCGCTGGTTTAGCTTGCCTGCACTTGGAGTCAACGTTATGCATCAAGGAGCATCCGACCACACTCATTTCATCGAGTATGATGATATAACAGTGTTAACAAATACATTCATAATTATAATAATCCTAGATTCTAATCTAAATAATCCTAATAAACATATATATTCATGCATGTTTATGCAATGGGTTCCAAACTAGGCGCAGCCTGTATCTTGGTAACCCTACAGTGTGAAAGCTCCGCTTGAAAATCCGTAGCTGCCTCGCCATGAAATTCTTTAAACACTCTTTCAACTCCTATGTGCAGGCCTGAATGAATTGTGCACCTACTTTCACTGCTGCAACTCCAGTCAGCACTAAAGACATAAAACTCTTAGGCCCCAGCTCGTTGTATTACAGACTACTAAGGTATATTAATATTAATAGATTTTTTGAAAATAGCACCCTTTAATAATATCATGTCAAATCTTTCACCTTTGTAGTGCCTCAAATAATCATTACATATCAGTCAAATCAAGTTCATCATAAACGTGCGAAGCCAAATCCCGTGACCGAGGAAACAAAAAAAAAACAAATCTAATATATTCAGTACCTCAAATAACCGTTAGATGACAGTCAAATCAACTTCATCACAAACATGTGAAGCCAAATCCCGTGACCGAGGGTACAAAAAAACAAATCTTTATTATATCTGGTACCTCAAATAACCGTTAGATGACAATCAAATCAACTTCATCTAAAACGTGCGAAGACAAATCACGAGACCAATTGAATAAAAAAAAAACAATACTTCAATTTACGCGTTACAGCAAAAGAACATGAGATGGCACCACGTGTCTTTTAGCGGTGATATAATTTACGAAATCTTGGGTTCAACAACCACACAGCCGAATTTCTCATATTCGAACATAAAAAATGTATTGGCCTCATCTATACGTATAAAAAATTTCGTGGCGTTAAAACCCACGTTACTCAAGTTATCGTCGGACATAATATGATACCTACATAGAAACATGCAAACATATAATTACCCACACAAACATAAACGCCTTGCTACGCTCGGTCAACAACTTTACGTATTGATTCTTTTATTAGATACTAGCTGCGCCCCGCGGTTACACCCGCGTGGTGATGGATGCTGATGATAAAATGTTTTTTTGTAAGATTTATGGCTTACACAAATATGATCATGTTTCCGATTTTCGTAATAAGCTCAAGTGCCCCCCACTTCATTCTACCCATTCTCTGTTGTTACTGTGATTATCAATCGCACACATAGATCGAGGTAGCTGTTATCTATGCTACACAGACAACTCACACACTCAACTCACGCACACCATTCTCTATAAACTATACCTACAAGAAATTTGCGGCTACACATGCTTCGGGATGCACAACACAACTAGACATTTTATCCTTCCTACCTCCATGTTACCTTTCGTATTTTAATCATTGTAATATGAACAAGATCTCTTAATGCTGTATGTTTTAGTAAAAAAGTTGAAATAACTTAGATATAAGTGTAATGTGTATGTAAACCTACGTGCAAGGATGTTGACAAGTCTTTTGTGAGCTAATAATTCACATTATCTGTGTATAAGTGTGATACGAGTGCAGGTACCTACACTGTAATGGGTATGTTACAAATTTGTGTTAACAATTCAAGTAAGCTTATATTTTTTTATATAATATGTATATTATTTTGTTGATCCGTATTTTTCTTTCTCTTATTAAAAATATGTTCATATATCCGAAAATAGGTTCTTGATGTGCAGTTTCGTAACAATGTATATTCTACATTCCAAACAGGATCTATCATAAATTTTTAGTTTCTAATTAATACTTAAATTAATTGTAATGACGTCTTATCCTTAAATAAATGTTCTCTGGGAGAAACTAGTCCACCCACAACACAGGGTATCCTAGTGTGGGGGCTAGTGTGATGTAAGACAACTTGTATATTGGCTATTTTATTGCATAGTATTATAGTAAATATACAAACGTTACTCATCTATTGTTAAAATTCATGTCATCTGTCTGATCTATGTACCTGTTTTTTGCACAATAAACATTATTATTATTATTATTATTACTGTCATTAGAAAACTTAACGCTATACAGCAGTTATTTATATATACATTTATTAAGCCCATAAGAAACCCCTCCGAATATTTTGACCATATCTATTGTTGATGGGATGGATTGTCTGGAAGAGATCGCTCTGAGCGATTAGACCACCTATTGATATACTCGGTTTTAATGTATGTTTTAGTTATAAGTTTATTGTTGTTATTATGGTGTTTTCAATAAAGAGTTATCTATCTCGCTATCTATCATACCCAATTTCATCAAAATCGGTCCAGTCATTTGAGGGTGAAGAAGTAATGAACATACAAACACACAAACGTTTGTCTTTATAATATAAGAATTTTTCCTGAAATAAAAATTACTTATTATGTACCTAACTTATTTGAAACCTACAAATTGAGATATGGCTGCGCTTCCGCTTTGATTTCAGGTGCTCAATTGACTCTCCTGCCTAGTCAAACAAACGATTTCCGTTTGGCGCCACTGTGCAGCTGACGTCGAGCCCGTGGGCTCGAACGTTTCTTTAGTTAGGCTCATTAACCATGCAGCATTCACATAGGTTTCAAATAAGTTAGGTACATAATAAGTAATTTTTATTTCAGGAAAAATTCTTATATTATGTAGCCTGTAACTTATTTGAAACCTACAAATTGAGACATGTCTATTTTCGCATGGTGGCGCTTGACTAGGTTATTCATTAGAAATCGCCAACTGTGATATAACAAATTAAAAATCTGAATAAATCACCAGACATTTATTAAAAACTCAGGTAAGTTTTACAATATGATTCAATTTCAGAATCTCTATCTAAATCAATAACATATTAAGTGTAACAGTTAGATATAATCACAATTCATAACCGTTTTAGGTTTGCCTTACTTCAATGGTGTGAAATTATCCACAAGAGATGGCACATTCGGGTTTTCATGTGTTCTCAAAGGCCGCTTATAAAACCGAAGCAAAGTATTTTGGGTTGTCCAGTTACCGCGGGCCAAGATGTCTTCCAACGGCATTTCATTGACCCAGTTTAATGAAGCTACTGCTGATCTAATCGATCCGGGTGAGTCTTGGATACCTGCATCCACTAAAACCGTTTTAATCCATCCCGCAATTACCGTCCGGCTAGCAGGCTTTGGATCGCCCCTTGATGTCACAAATAAATTCTCAATTCCTTCTCCTTGCAAACGGCGTGGCTGCGATATGTCTATAAGTTTCTTAATCCAAAAGACGGGATCAATGTTTTGGTTATCTCCGGATAGAAGTAGCCATCCAGATTGCTTACGATTGATTGTATCAGTTTTTGATCCGTAGAGTGGCCAAAATGTAATTGACCCCTCCTTAATTATACATTTGTCGTCTTTTACAGATAACAGCGTCAAGTCGTGAATTCTTCTGCCGGAAGCCAACATGAGTAAGGTAGCACACCGTCGCGATACATCGAACAAACTATTACTTTTTGGCTCTGTACGTTTGAGCCACTCCACGACAACTTGTGGGTTCCAAACCGGCAGCTGAACTTTGTTCCTGGATGCAGCACACTTATTTGCAATGCCTTTTAAAGCTTGCCGGACCAATACGTGAGAACTAAGCTTAACTTCTAAATCTGGCTGGCAGAAAGAGGACACAGCTGATTTATGTACCAATATTGTTTTATAACTTAATCCTTGAACCGTATGTAAATAAATTAGATATTTAGCCAGGCCGTGGCCTCCAGGACTTTTATTATCTACTCCAGAACTTTTACACCACGTAAGCCAACGTGTCCACGCTGGTTTATATGTTTTCAAAGTATTGGGCCTCCAGCTTGATTCGATTACATTGATTTCAGAAGGCGACCAGTTGCCTATGAGGTCGTCCCACCCTGACATTTCCATGCCTCCAATACTAGGCAGTTTACTTGTGGTGGGGGTCGATTGGTTCGTGTGTCTATTAGAGTCAATTTCAGATTCCTGATGGTAAACGGTGGGCCCACTGCTCTTTTCTTCAAGTCCGACCTCCAAAACACATTTTTCCATCTTGGACATATTATGATGTACGTACCTTGAGCTTGATTCAACCACGCTAAGACTCTGTACATTAAGCAAGGTGGTGGAAATACCCACGCGAGATCGTACGCCCAAATCCGGCTGAATGCATCCTGATAAATCGCATCTTGATCCCTCAGATCTAGTGTTACATACCGGGGTACGACATGAGCTTGTCTGGAGGCCATGAAATCTACCTGGGGGGTCCCCCACTTGTTGAATATCAGCTGACAGGCTGGAGGAAGGAGGTGCCATTCTGCTGTCATCTTGTTTCGGGACAGTCCATCTGCCACACCGTTGAGAGGACCTGGTAGGTAACTGGTGACCAGATGTATGTTGTATGTTTGTATATATCGGTAAATTAGGCGTGTCAACTGCATAAGTCCCTTTGACTTCGTTCCGCCTTGTCTTCGTAAGTATGCCAATGCTGTTCTGTTGTCGCTTTGTACCAATATGGTTTTGTTCTGACAATCTTCGGCAACGTTGCTGTGTGACAGTACCTTGTAGATCACCAGTAGCTCTTTCAAGTTCGAGTGGTATCGAGATTCTTCGGCTGTCCATGAACCTTGAATGTGGTTGCCGTTGACATATGCACCCCACCCGATGCCGGAAGCATCCGTGACAATGTGATATGACACTGGGTTTGTCCAGATTGCACACCTCTTCTGGAGGTTTTGCAGCCACCACTCTATATCTTCCCTCGCAGACTGGGTCAGGGGAACAGCTATAGACTTTTTCAGAGCCTGATGAAGGCATGACTGAAGATTCCGGTAATGTAGCATTCCGTGATGTATCGCAAAACTGGAGAACTGTAGGGAACCTATCAGTTTTTGCAGGTCTAGTAATGTCAGACGCCTGGATTGTTGAGCGTATTGTAGGCGATTTGTCAAAGTAGCTACTTTTTTGTTTGGCAGACACTTCTTGTTCAAACGAGTGTCCCATAGAATTCCCAGAAATTCTATTTGCTGAGAAGGCTTTGTTGACGACTTCCTTTTGTTTATTATCCATCCCAAGCTTGTCATGAGGTCGATGGCTTGTTTCATGTGCTCCTCTAGCATTTGAGGACATTGATTTACAAGAAGGTAGTCGTCCAAGTATACAAGAACTCTCATACCTTTTTCTCGTAACTTTTGAGCCACCCAATTTGACAAAGTGGCAAACGTTATCGGTGCGCTCGCGAGACCGAATGGTAGGCAGGTCATTTGATAAGTCGTCTCGTTGAAAATGAACCTTAGAAATCGACGGTGTGACTTTGAAATTGGAATGTGAAAATATGCTTGGTGCAGGTCTATTTTCATCATGTAATCCTCGGGTTGCAGGAAATGAGGCACCTTGTACATGTTTGTCAGTCGAAATTTCTTTGGTTTGAGATGTAAATTCAAAGCTTTCAGATTCAAGACCGGTCTTTGTGAGCCATCTGTCTTTCTCACTGGAAACATATTTGAAAGAAAACCCGCATCTGTGGGAGCTTTCTCGATTACGGATTCTCGTAACATCTGGGTTATTTCGGCACCTAAGGTAGGTGTAGTTAACAGCCGATATTGGCGACTGTACTTCCGCTGTAGCGGAGGTTTTTTTATAAAAGGGATTCGGTAGCCTTGAATTATCTTCAATATGTGGCTTGGAGCTCCCATATGTTCCCAGGTGTCTATGAACATGCGCAATCGACCGGCTTGAAAAGTCGTGGCATAGTCATTGTTTTCGATGGTCTTGAAAATCATCTCTCGGTCTTTGAAAAGGTTTGTTCTTTGCGGCTGTATAATTTCGTTTGCCAGGGATAGACTTGCCTTTTCCAGAAGCGGGAGCTTGCTGGAATTTGTTGCGGTTATATCCGCGAAATGACACCGCGGGGTCGGTAGACCGCCGTGGTGCGGCCTGATTGCCCTCGGCAGGCAAATACGGCCGATTGTTGCCTTGCATAACCTGGCTACCCTCGGCAGGTAGATACGGTTTGCGAAAAACCTTTGATCCTCCCCCTAGTTTAGTCACGGCATCGCTAAACTCCTTCGGTTCAAACAGGTATTCTGCACTTGGAGGTATTCTTCGTAATATTGTTTTGTTATATTTGTCCTTTACGGCAGACATAACACTGTCTCTACGATGTTCGATCACATTAGCACGCTTGCCGCAAACAATCTGTAAGATGTCTTTAGAAACACTATTATATGCACATGAGTTGGAGAACAGTTCCCGCACTTTAGCTGAAAGTGATGTATTCGTCAAGTGGGTACTATTATGATCACTCCACTCCAAAAGCTCTTTCAATGCCGTTTGTAAAGCTTCTTTTTGCGCTACTATCATATTGGTTAGAGCTCCAAAGGTCTGATCCAAAGATCTTAAGTTGTTAAACTTAGATTCGAAAGCCAGAATTTCGTCGTTTAAAGTCAGATTCGTATAACCCGGAGAAGTAAGATACTTCTTTTGAACTTCTGTATAACGTACATTATTCCATTGATCACTATCAAGGTGCTGAACTTTACGCAAATAATTCAGCTTTGATTCAGATGTCCGCTTGATGGATTCAGAAGCAACTGTTTCTTGATCCCATTGGAAATCTACAGTTACAGGTCTGATCAAGGCAGATGAAATTGATGCGTCGTCATTTTCGTTACCGAAAACGGTGTTATCAGTAATATTATCTGGAATTACTCGAGAACTTTTGGTCAAAAGATATTTGAGTTCACTAACCTGTTTTTGAAGATAGTCAAACCTCTGTTCCGAAATATCATTGCCAGTACACACACGTTTTGGTGCCTTTGGCGGGTATGTATCTTCATCATCTCCATCGTCATCACTGCTGCTGTACAGACGTCGTGGCCGCTTATAATTTATCCGCCTTATTCCACTTGTTCCAGCTATTGGAGAGTCATCGACATCTTGCACGTTATCGTTGTTCATTTTTAAGACAAACTGTAAAAACAAACGCACAAGTATTGAATATAAAGACACTTCGTATATATGAACGAGTTTTGAGTTGCAAAGTGTATATATAAATTTAAAATTTTTAAAATAACCGAACGACAATGTCGTTATGCACCCAACCAGTCGCAACGAAAAACTCACGCCAACTAAAGAAACGTTCGAGCCCACGGGCTCGACGTCAGCTGCACAGTGGCGCCAAACGGAAATCGTTTGTTTGACTAGGCAGGAGAGTCAATTGAGCACCTGAAATCAAAGCGGAAGCGCAGCCATATCTCAATTTGTAGGTTTCAAATAAGTTACAGGCTACATAATATTAGTTTGAAAAGGATTAATTTGTTACTACCGAATATGCATTAGAAATAAATTATATTTTTTTTATAGTATAGTTATATATGGTTCACTATTTTGGCATGCTTACACATAAAAGATAGATATATGCTGTCGCGTGCTTTTTGTATTATGATTTATGCTTTATTATGTGCATGTGCCAGAAAAGGTCGCATATGGCTGATTGTACTTACTTGACACTTCTCGTTATATTTTCGACAATTCACATAATATCTTTATAAATTATAGCCTATGTGTTATTCTGATGTCTAAGCTATATTACTATAAAGTTTCATTAAATTCATGCAGTGGTTTTTTCGTGAAAGGGTAACAAACGTCCATACATCCTTACAAGCTTTCGCGTTTATAATATTATACACTACGGTTTAAATCTCGGAAACACTGCTGTCAATGCATACATTACAAACGCTTGGTTCATAACTGAATTACTGTTTGTGGGCAAACGATGTGAAATGATTAGTAGCTGCCCTTATGACATCTGCTTACTGTCAATTTGCTTCTTCGCAATTAACCCACAATAACCTTTACGTCAATTATTAGAAGTATTGCTTTTCAAGGCATTCTTTTGTGAAAAAGATGGTTGTACATATACAATTCTAACCACAACAACAAAAATCTCCTCATCTATCACAAAATTTGAGTTTGACGTTTGGGCACATACTGCACTACATGCGCACTACCACTTTTCTGTGAGCATTGTTTGCAGCCGCAGATGACGTCATAATGCTATCGTGTTGTCTGTTTAGTACGTTATGAACCGACTATTTGCGTGCAAATAGCGCTTATTTGCGTGACTTGAACCACGGGGTTAGTAGGATTAGGATAGGATTTTCGTATTTTTCTGACGACGAAAGACGTTAGAGTAGCAAGTTATTTCTAGATGATATCAATATATTAAAAGTTCGCCATCTCTTGCCGAGTGACTACTTATACTATTTGCACAAAAGCAGGGCGTATTTATAGCGTTTGAGGGTGGATTAACTATTTTATCGTGCTTTTGCTATTCACCGTCAGATGGTTTTAGGAATAAGGTGAGGCCAGGCCAGCTTTCCACCCTCCCTCACCAAAAACTGTTTTTTAGCTTTTGAATTTTAATTTTCTTTCCAATGTGCCATTTACTTGAGTACCTATGTCGTTAAAACTAGGAAGCAGGAAAAGGTAGGTACCTACTGCTGCATTTTGCAGGCTTGTGGCTGTTTCTTCCACCTGTGTACGCGCAGCTGGTACTTACGGGAATCACGTAACTTAAAACCCCTACAAAAGCATCGTGCTAAACATACGTTAACCAAATCAAGGGGCACTACAGAATCGCAATCACCTTTATTATAGATCTAAAGTGTATTTTAAAATAAAGCCACTGATTACCTAAATCATGATATTATGCAGGGGTCGAAACTGATTGAACAGTCAAACATAAAACTGACTAAGACTAAAAAAATACATACCTATTACTGACCTCTTTCTGTCTTAACTTTAATGTCTGATAAGGGTATATTATTTATTTATATATATATATATATATATATATATATAATATTTATTATACATGTATAATAAGGGGGTTTCTGACAAAGTAATACCTACTCGCAAAAGATGACTTGAAACTTCGCATGTTAAAGTCGAAAAGAGAATGAGAAACATTCGATTGTTTGCGGATAGCAAGATGTAACTGTGAGGATTGACTTTACATTGCTCCTTGTGTTTTTTTTTTTGTTATGTTCCACAGCTTCATATCCCCATTGAATGGCGATTTTTTTTAAACATAGCATACAGTAGGTACATTTAACTATCATTATTTTTAACCTTTTGACCCCACTTCATCAGTAACTAGCACATCAGTGCCATTTTTGTCAGTCTATTGTCACTTCCCCACTTTTATAATATATATTTTTTGTGTTATTATTATATAGGTATTATATTTTACAAATTATTGGAGCACTAACTTTTATGGGCGGGAAAAAAATAAAATAAACATTGTTCAAATTCAAATAATTTATTTGTCAGAACATGGTGAGACAATAACATGGTAGTTGGTACAGTAACTTAGATTTCGGAATTCATGTCCTCAACACATGTGGCGTACAAATCAGTACTAATATTATAAATGTGAAAGTAACTCTGTCTGTCTATCTGTTACGCTTTCACGCCAAAACTACTGGACCGATTTGAATGAAATTTGGTATGGAAATAGTTTGAGACCCGGGAAAAAACATAGGATATTTTTTATCCAACTGCGCAAAAAGAGAATGTTTTTGCGCGATAACCGACATACGCGCGGGGGCGGAGCCGCGCTCGGAAAGTGAGTTTAAAATAAAAAAAAAGAATCTATGTCTATTAATTTTGAAAACTATTATTAATTACAAACAAATTGAAATAATTAAAATCGATACCTATATCCGAATACTAATGTCAATGCGTTAAAATTAAGTCAAGATATAGAATTACTAGCTTTCCGGGCGCGGCTCCACCCGCGCGTATGTCGGTTATCGCGCAAAACATTAACCTCTTTTTGCGCAGTAGGATAAAAACTATCCTATGTTTTTTTCCTATGTTTTATATATGTCAGAAAAGCAATTTCAGTGTTGGGATAGCGGATTGACGTTCTTAAAGGAAAGGGATGATGAATATTGCCTCAGGAATGAATAGGTTCATGGCAATAACAGCTCGGGGTAATAGTAGTAGGTAGGATGAAATCACATCTCTAGACTTAAATTCACCACTGACTATGGTACCATGACACAGACAAAAAATGGCGAAAATAACGTGGATGACTACAATATTGACATTCTTCTTCATCTTGGCGATCAATCACGGCACATTTTTTTTTGTCCAGGGTCCGGTAGGAAAGCTCTATTCCAAAATACTGACTTTACTGATCATTTTCAGAAGAAAACCGGTACTTGCCCGTGGAACACCTCGTAGAACACCTGGGTGTTCCCAGGGCCTGATTAGCCCTTAGGCTAATTAGGCTGCAGCCTAGGGCGCGAAGATCGGAGGGGCGCGCTGAAATCGTGTCTTCGCATGCTCTATTAATTTAGCATCGTTGCATCTTCCCTACATATTTCAACTAGACCGATTAATACGTAGGTCACACTAAAAGTTTTGTGTAACTTAAAAAAACAACAACTATACATTTAAAACATTTATCCATACGACCGAAACATTTTTTTAAACAGGAGGACCACATATTTTATAACATATATTCTACGTTCTGATTGAACGCTATCGATGCCTCTTCGGAGTTGGTAAAAGTGAAACCTATCATCAAATATTTGATTTTGGGGAAGATACAGAAATCACAGGGTGCTAGGTTGGGGCTATGTGCAGGATGGGTGACGAGTTGTACTTTATCGGTAGCTAAAAATGACTTTTGTTGGTCGTCTGTGAAGAAGCGTCGTAATGATGTAGGAGAACGCGGCTTTTTGGCTGTCTTTCGCAAACTTTTTCTAACACCCTGGGTAAACAAATGCTAGAATACTAATAGAATACTCGGTATTAACACTCTTTTGATTGTCTGACTGTGACTCCGTAGCTGAGAAAAAAAACGCGATCATTTATTTACCAACGTTTTTCGCCTGCCTAACTTTTGTTGGCCTGTTCTCATTTTCAAACACCCATTCACAAGATAGCTTCTTTTTTCGTGTTCAAAACAATAAATCCACATTTTATCTCCTATGACAATGTCATAAACAGAATTAGAATGTCCGGGGTGCGTTCCTCCTACCCGTCGGCCAAGACAAATTATGGTCTATACGCAGATATACGCCGTTCCAGCACTCTAATCGAACTTAATTTGATCCTGTCAAGATTTGATCATACCCGTTCCGGGCGACCTGTCAGAGCAAATTTTGATCTGCCTGGCCAAATTTTTACTACCTTTTGAATCGGCCAAATCTTGGCCAGCTGTCAAATGTGACAGATTCTACAATAAATAATAGATTTTGTACAAGCTAAGCCAAGGATTAGTGGCATACTATGTTAACATTGCTTAATTACGTATTATGCCCCATTTATTAAAAATGTAGACTGTATTTTATCACCTAAAAACATCGCTATCAATTCCATATTTTGAAAGGAGCTTTATAGGTCGTTCCAGGTGCCTTAGAGCAAATATTGCTCGACCAACATTTACTGGAACGCGCCCCCGTGGTCGTACTTCAGTAGCATCTGTGAGCATCATTCCACACGAGCCCGCTTCTGCTCCGCTGTCAGTTCATGAGGGATCCAACGACAACAAAGTATCCGAACATTTAATTCTTCGTGTAAAATTTTCTGAATTTGGCTCATACCAATCCCCAATAGTCCTCGAATTGTCTCATAGGTTCGCGGGTTTTCTTCAATTAGATCCTAAACAGTAGCCATATTGTTTTTTCGTTGACTGCAGTTGAAGGCCGCCCTTCACGAAATTTGTCATGTAAATAAACCCGACCTCTCTCAAATTCAGCAAACCATCGCCTCACGGTGTTCAAACAAGGCTCTTCTTTCCCAAAAGCATTTTGAAGACGAACGGCACAGTCTTGCGGAGAAGAGAACTTTTAAAATCATAAAAAATCATCGCTCTAAAATCATTTCGTTCCGTACGTAGAACTTTGTATGTGAAAATAAACAACTGACAAATGATTTCCCGCCAACTTTTCTTTATTACTAAAGGTTGCAAGTCTTTTAAAAAATATATCGAAATTCAAATAGTTACGATTAGCTAGAAGTACAAAACTTTTAGTGTGCCCCATGTAAATTTTCAAATAAATCAGTTGCAAAAATGTTTCACAGTTCACTTGTATGATGCCTCTCGTCTTTTTTAAAGATAACAACAAAAGTGTACATATTTAAGTCGAAGCAACTTCATGCACTAGATGACCACGCTCATTGTCAATGGCCGCGTCAACTAAGTTGTCCTATAGAAACTAAGCCAATACAAGTCATGCGGCCAAACACGACATGGATTTGGTGTTCTGCTTGGTAGCCTACAGTCACTTGTCATGATTTTGGTCGTATAATGCGCGAGGTGCTTTGCCTTTAAGTATGTACGGTAAAGGGTCAGCTAAAATATTTTCTAAATCATGCTTGGAAATGTAAGCATTATTTTGACAACCTTCTTCGAGATAAATCAAAATTGCTGTACTGGCCAAATACATGCGCGCAGCGGCCGGCAAAAAATGTATGAAAATCTATATCTGTCGTGTCTAGCGGCCAAATAAATTGCATAGTAAACTCATATCTGTCGTGTAATTTAAAAATGGAACGATCTTTTACTTCGAAGCATGGCAACCAACCATGGTAACTTATCAAAGGTTTTATTTAAATTTCGATCTGGCTTGCAAATAGAATGTTATTTATTTAAAAAAAAAACAAATAACACTTTAACGCGGGCAATTTTACTGTTGTTTGTTGATAGTCATTGATTTTGAAAAGTAATTGTTTCGGCAAAATGAGTTCAAGTGAAGACAATGAGTGCGATGAACTTAATTCAACGCCACCTGAAATTCTTCACCTCTTTTTTCACCTCTTTAGAATTATCCCAAACCAACATAATCCCCGGAAAGTCCATTTTAAAATTCATAAATTGTACATTTAACAACAGTATCTTCAAATAAAAAATTCTGCCTAGGTACTACTTTTAATTTCAGCACATTTTAGAAAAGCACTATACAAGCCTTGGCCGCAACTAGGCATTGATGGACTTACGTATGTGTTACATTTTACACGTTCGTCCATCAATGCCTCCTTTGCTGGCCGCTGCAGTAATGTACTATATTTGCCACCCTTAGGTTTAATTTGTGCAGATTAATGGACAGTTAGTTTCGTTTGGAGATCGATCTGAAAACTTTTATAGGTAGTATGAACCATGTTTAATTTTTCACATTAGTAAAAAAAGTCAAACTAATATACTATTTCTGAGGCGGGGGCGCGCCCTCATCATTAGCCTACGGCGGTCAGAACTCTTAATCAGTCGCTGGGTGTTCCACGGGTGAAAAAAATCTCCCGTGGAACACCAACGGTTTTCGGGTGTTCTACGGGCGATAGTTCAGTAGATTTTTAAAATATGTGTAAATATGTGTCGTGTGTATTATAAGTCTATATACTAACTCCTATCTTGCTAGTATAAATATTATATATATGCAATGTGGGTAGCTCCAATAAATCAGTCTTGGTCGATCTTGCGTTTCATTCACAACATGGTGACAGCGGTTTTGTAAAATTCATAATTATAAAGTATTCTGGTGTTATAACTGTGGTTTATCGACAATATTGGGTGTTCTACGAAGTGATTAATTATTTTTAACAATGGAGCACGCTCGTCCACCTGCAGAATTGTGTCTTGAAGGTGGCCCTGCGAATCGAGCTGAGTTATGGCGGAAATGGCATAAGCAATTTAGCGTGTTTTTGAAAGCTTCGGGTGTGTACAAGGAACCGTCGGACGTGAAGGCCAGTTTATTAGTTAATTTAATTGGACCTGAGGGCTACGACGTATATACAACTTTTAAGTTCAATGAAGACGAGAACAAAGATTGTTTCGACACGCTGGTTCAAAAATACAACGATCACTTCACAGTCAAACAAAATACGACAATGGCTCGGTTCAAATTTTTTACACGGGATCAAGAGTGCGGTGAATCTATAGACGACTACGTAACAGCTTTGAAGCTACTGACACAGCATTGCGAATTTGAACACCTTGAAGAAGGCCTGGTACGCGACAGAATCGTATGCGGAGTCCGGGATGGCAAGCTGCGCGATCGTTTGCTCAGAGCTGACGATCTGACCTTGGCCCAAGCTGTGAAAATATGTCAGGCCAACGAGATGTCAACGGAGGAACAACGTCATATAGAAGGGACCAAGACGGGAGGCCAAGGCGAAGGAAAGTCTGCAATGGCCGTAGACATGATGGTGAAACGTGGTGGTGGCTGGCGCAGGGGCTCGCGTGGTGCAGGCGCGGGCGGCAGCGGAGCCGGCGGCGGCGGCGGCGCATGGCGGGCGCGAGGCGCCGCCGGGCGCGCGCACGCCCCACGCACTGATGATAATACGTCGAGAAAGCAGTGCTCCACATGTGCTAACTTTTATTGTGACGGCAATAGGTGTCCGGCTAAAAACGCTATATGCTTTTGGTGTAGTGAAAGAGGTCATTTTAAACAAATGTGTCCAAAATGGAGACGCCGTGTGTATCAAATTGACGCCGCTGCTGGTGTGGAAAGTAACTCGGGAGACGACGACGCGGCGGATTTTTATTATGTTTCTACGATATCAGACGGAGATAGTAAGGACTGTAGTAAATGGTATGAAACTTTAACTTTATCACTTAATGGTTTGAATGAAAAATTTAAGTTAGATTCTGGATCTGATTTAAATGTTATGTCGTTAAAAACTTTCTTGAAATTGGGTCTTTCAAAGGAAAATTTGGAAGCCGATACTGTAAAAGCACAATCGTTTTGTGGCAATTACATACCTATTGTTGGATCTACTTTTATTAAATGGGTTTATAAAAATACTACATACAAACTACGTTTTGTCATAGCCGATTTTGAATGTCAAAGTGTTCTAGGAAAGTATGCATGTGAAAGTATGGGTTTTATTCGACGAGTGTTTTCTCTCAGTATAGATAAGTATAATGACTTATTTCAAGGTCTAGGCAAGCTACCAGGTAAATATAGTATAGTCACGGAAAATAATGCTCAGCCTTCAGTTTGTCCGGTTAGAAAGATCCCTATCGGAGTACGCGACAAATTGTCGCAGGAGCTGGATCGAATGGAAAAGATGGGAGTCATCAGAAAGGTGTCGCATCCAACCCCTTGGGTAAACGCTATTGTACTGGCTCCGAAAAAAGACGGCAGTATTCGTGTATGCCTCGACCCACGGCCGCTCAACCGCGTTGTGCGACGCGCGCATTACCCGCTGCCAACGCTCACTGACATAGCGACTAAGCTAGAAGGCGCGCAAGTGTTCAGTAAACTGGATGCCCGCTCAGGGTTCTGGATGGTTGAGCTCGATGATGCCAGTGCTGACCTCTGCACTTTTGGTACTCCATGTGGCAGATACCAATTTCTAAGATTACCTTACGGAATAAACTGTGCTTCGGAAGTGTTTCACTCTAAAGTTCGTCAGTTATTAGAAGACATCGAAGGAGTAGACTCATTTGTTGATGATGTCATAGTCTGGGGGTCCACTAGATCTCAGCACGATGAGCGTCTTAAGAAATTATTAGAAAGAGCGCGCGAGGTAGGTATCAAATTCAATAAAGACAAATGTGAGTTTCAAGTCAGCCAGGTCAGTTACCTTGGACACACATTTAGCGCGAAGGGCATGTCGATTGACCAAGATAAAATTAGAGCGATTGAGGATATGCCTGTTCCTAATGATCGTTCGTCGTTGGAGCGATTTTTGGGTATGGTCAATTACCTGTCAAAATTTATACCAAACTATTCTGAAATCGCGACACCATTACGAAGCCTTTTGAAAAAAGATGTAGCCTGGATTTGGGAGTCAGAGCATGACAATGCAGTGCGTGTGCTAAAACAGTGTGTGTGCAGCGCGCCCGTGCTGGCGCTGTACTCGGTGCGCGAGCCGGTGCTGCTGTCCGTGGATGCCAGCTCGAGGGCGCTGGGGGCGGTGCTGCTGCAAGGTGGACGCCCGGTCGAGTTCGCGTCTGCCACTCTTACTGAGACGCAATGCAGGTATGCTCAGATAGAAAAAGAGCTGCTGGCTATAGTCTATGCCTTAGAACGCTTCCACCAGTACGTGTACGGCCGACACGAAGTTACTATAGAATCTGATCACAAGCCGCTCGAATCATTATTTAAAAAGTCTTTAGATTCGGTCCCAGCGCGGCTTCAGCGAATGATGTTAAGAATTCAGCGTTATGATTTTAATGTTATTTACAAGCCCGGAAAATATTTATTTTTGGCAGACGCTCTTTCCAGGGCCCCATTGACAGACGCAGTAGCAGAAAAGGTTTCAGATGAAATAGAAGAGCAGTCTTGTTTTTTAATAAAAAATGTACGTTTTAGTGACGTAAAAATGACAATGATCAAAAATGCTTTAGTTAAAGATACGGAATGCCAGTTAATAATAAAGTATATACAAAATGGCTGGCCGATAAATAAATACGACGTTGACGAAAATGTACGAGCAGTATGGTCGTATAAAAATAGTTTTGAATATGTTAGCGGCGTCCTCTTCAAAGATAATTTAGTATACATACCAAGATCGCTTCGATCAGAGATGTTGAGTCGCGTACACGAGGGCCATATGGGTATAGATCGCTGCAAGCGACATGCCCGTGACGTTATGTTTTGGCCGGGGATGTCACGTGACGTGGAGCTGATGGTGCGCCGCTG